>CM031082.1:5304007-5937016 GCA_018257905.1 Gillenia trifoliata
ACATATACCATCCATCGGTTGACTTATTGAATCATAGTCCATAAAGGTTTTAGTTGCTTAATTTGTTGTGAAAATTTGAACGACAGTATGCTTGTTATTAGCCATGTGAGAGCTGTTGACAGTGACGACCCAAAAGATTGCAGCAAAATTAGGGTTCTGCAGCGAGAAAGACAGCCGGAGGGAGGGAGGGATGGTGGGTGTGTAGTTTGTGTTTAAAAAGCATAATATTTTGGATACCAACGTCCTTTTAAACTTGGGATTCCCTATTATTTTCACATTAATCTACCGACAAGATGGCCTATTGGTAATTATATATGAAAGAGTATTAAAAGAAAACGGATTAATTATTTTATATTGAATCAATCTCCCATCATCTCAAAATACATTTACTTCATAATCTCATATGAAATGAAATATGAAATTGTTCTTTTTGTAAATGAATAAAATTCAAGTATGTAATTTCCTCAAGTGATATATGTTTTTTTATACAAAAATATATTTACACGAAAGGGTTAAGGAGAATAAAGAGTTTTTCTATTTAAAGACTGTGGGACCATGAATTTTCCTGGGCCAGAGTAAGGTGGATCGGAATACGAATGCCACAGAGGTCCGGTCATGGACTCGACAACTCCGTCTGGCAAGACAAGCTGCTCAAACGGACCAACAGTGCCACCATATTTGTTGTACTCTAGAAAGGTAGGTGAAGTTTGCAGACTTCGCTGAGATTGACCATTCTTGTTCTGCAATGTACAGAAGCCAAATCTGATTGGGGATCTGATATGTTTCCTTATCTTAAGAGGATTTCCTACAATCTAGGGATTGGCGTGCACTCCAAGTAATCACACTTTTAAGAGGAAACAATATCTATTGCTAGATATTCTCTAGGATTCTCCCGTTTTAATACAGATTTAAAATCCTAAAAGATCTCTCTCTCGACTACTATACAAATCCTCATTTAAGACCAATATTTGGTAATGCAATATTGCTTGAGTCTCAATATTGCTTGCTAACTTGACCGTCGGAGAGCCTTTGACCGGTACCCCACCAGTACCTTAAACTACTTAAGGTTCTTCTCTTTTCTTATAAGTGGCCAGATTTGCAAACGACCCCCGACTGCAGAGGTGTGCAAAATTGGTTTCAACAGTTTGTGCTTTCATTGAGAAAAGAATCATATTCCCCCGATCAAATTACTCTACCACAACATGACAGCCAAGGACAGCTCTGTAAACTCCAACTCTAGTATTGATGGCGGAATCAATCAATTCTCTGATGGTTCCGTTGCCTCAACCGTCAACCCTACTTCGGTTGATGAGGTTTCACCTATTCTGGAAGCCCTAACGAAGGTATTATGTGGCAGAACTCTAGAAATCTACGAAGGCATCCCAGGCAGAGAACTAATCAAACTTCGTCGATGCCGAGAGACGTTTCAAAGCTCTGGAGAATGCCCACGAAACTACACCACCAAGCCAGATCCCTCTTTTAGGACTTGGCAACCTGAACACCATGACTCCAGAAGGACTACCAATCGAAACCATGTCCTTGTGAGCTTCGACAAGGACATCTGATCCAAATCTGCGCACGGAACATTGTGACGGTGGTACTGTCGATCATGTCGTCGCAGGTGAGATTAGAGTCCTACACAACTCTGATCCCTTGAATACTACAAGGGTTTCTCGAGTGAATCTCAAGCATCTTGACTTTAATTTGCCAAATTCGTCAGAGGAAGCAGAAAGGCGCAAACTTATGAACTCTGACAATCCCTGAGACACTCCGCCTGATCTGCGAAACCAGATGACGAGGAGGATTGCCATGCATTACCGGAATGCCATGACTTTATATAGAAACAACGATTTTTGGATGTGTAAGATGTTTCCCTCCACCTTGGTTTTCTGAGGTTGTATGCTCGTTCGATCGACAACTTCGAAACCCTAGCAGAGTTCTTTGCGAGCACCTTCTCTATGTATCGCCATGAGAATGTATTTCGCATGAAGCCACAATCTAAGAACGAAAGCCAGATGACAGGCTTGCTACGATGACTTTTAAACAAGGCCTCTATGTCCATTCATCTTTGTCCCAAAAGTTGATAAAAAAGAAATATGACTACGCGACCCTAGCGGAATGTTTTGACATAGCAGATGATGTCACTGGATGAAATGAAAAAACTGTTTCTGCTGTGCTGTGAGAATAAACAGCTGTGAAAAATAATAATAAAGTGTTTAATAAACTATAGTTGTAAAAATACTTTTAAGAAAAAAATCACTATTAGAGTGTTTGATAAAATTTTATGCAAAACATGTGGATGTATAAAATAACCAAAAAGGCATAATACTGGATATGCTATTAATTTAATTGTTTGGCAAATAAAGTTAAATATACAAGTTGAGTGATTGAACTTCCCAATTCTCTAATGCTCTCCAGTTACCCAATTCTCTCCTCCACAAGTTGAGTGATTGAACTTCCCAATTTATCGTCATCATCAATATCGCTATCGTTACCAAGATCACCATTATTATCCTTAGATTCCTTACCACCACCACGGCGTGCGGCGTCGGCATCGACCTCGAGGTCGGCGCAGCCACAGCCAGGGCCGCTCCGGGCTTCGCATTCGTTCTCATGCCCCCAAGCAACCATGGAGACGGCTTCGAAACCCCTCCCGGCCGGATCGTCCGCTAAATCCCTGGATTTGACCCGACTGTACAAATTGGGCCTCGTCCGAACCGCTCATTCATCCTCGGGTTTAACAACGGGGACCGACAAGGCGTCGTTTAGCTGTTGAGGTGGTTTGGGATCAGAATTGAGGAGGTGTATAGTGGAGAAGGGCGAGGACGATGAGGCTGACGAATCCGTGTCGTTAAGGATTTCGTCAATCGTGTGGTGGGCGACGGAGCTCAGGTGGTCGTCTTGGTCGGAGAGGGAGAGGTGCGAGTTGAGAAACGAGTCGAGGTAGAGTTCCATGGCGAGTTGCGGTTCGAAGTGAGTGAGCTTCTTGGTCATGCTGGTGCAGCCAAGCCGCCGCCGCCGCTGCTACTGCGACGTCGTCTTGGTCATCTTCTGATTTGTTATGACTGGTAAGTTACTACCCAAGCTTGGAGGGAAAACTCGAGCTGGGAGATGAGGGAGAGCAACGACTCCACAGCGTTCCAGAGAGAAGACGCGGAACTCGGATCTGAGAGAAAGGAAGGGTAAGATCGCCATTATGAAAAATTCATTAAAGAGAGACTGTTCACCCTTGTTTTAGAAAGAAAAAAAAGCTGGTTTTTCAAAGCTTCTTTTTGCTGCTTCCGCTTTTTAGCTTCAAACGACCCTCAATTGTGTTAAAAGCAGGTTTTGGTTTGTTTTCCAAACACAAAAATAAGCCTAGCTTTATTTGATACATGCTTTTAAAAAAATCTAAGCACTTCCAAACAAGTTCTAAGTTAACTTTAATTTTTTGGGAACTTTAATGAAAAGGACATTTTTTAACTTTTACTTAACCAAAAACACCCTAATAATTTTTTTTAATGAAAAGGGCAAAAATTTTAATAAAAAAGACAAACTTTACCACTACAGGACAAAAAATAGAAGGCCCATGTGCTGAAAGCAAAGCCCAATACACAAGCTAAAAATGTTTTTCCCAATCTGCCCCTGACAGAACCGCAAACTTTGTTAGCCCAAATTAGCCACATTTTAATTACGAAAATGCCATTGAAATTTTAATTACGAAAATGCCACATTTTAATTGAAACTTTCATTATCTACAAATATGTCATTAAGTCATTAAAGTCCAAAGACCACAACCAAAAAAATTATAATTAATTTTTTTTATAGTTAGCCTAATGCCTCTAGTTATAATATTTTTTTATTGAGTTGTAACAAGCTATAATTATCACTATTATTCATGTATCAAATAATACATCATAATAATAAGGCGACATGAATAAAATGCAAAATTTGAAAAATCTAACAATTCGACAACAAAACAAAAATTGCGTATCAGCGTTGGGATGGATTTTTGTTTTGTTTTGGGTCTAATTTCATACCAAATTCTAAAAATAAAAAAAAATTCAACAAATACATAGTGTTTTAGCCAACTCCTCGGCAACTACTTTGCGTTTTCGAAGTAGAGGTACATATGTGTGGATTGCATTTGAAAACCCCATCATGTTGCACTTGAATGACACGTAGCCTCCAACATTCGTCTTTTTTTAACAGTTTTATTGTCTTTTTTTGTTGTTTCCCTTAGTTTCCTTTTCGCACACATTTTGTATCTCACTTTCTTTTCTGTGATTTCTAGATTCTGTTATTTTGATATTGTCCTTGCATATCCACTAATAAACATAGTTTAAAAATTAGTGGCAATCTAAAGTTATAGAAATAGTGGCAGTATGAAAGTTCTATAAATTGTGGAAGTGGTGTAGTTGTATAAATAGTGACAGTGGTTGTGTGGAATTCTAGAAATAGTGGCAGTATAAGTGTAAGTTCTATAAGTAGTTGATGTATGAAGTTCTAGAAATAATGTGAAATTCTATAAATTGTGGCAATGTGCAGTTTTATAAATAGTGACAGTGGTTATGTGAAGTTCTAGAAATAATGGCAGTATAAGTGTAAGTTCTATGAAGTTCTAGAAATAGTGTGAAGTTCTAGAAGTTGTGACAATATGCAGTTTTATAAATAGTGACAGTGGTTGTGTGAAGTTCTACAAATAATGGCAGTATAAGTGTAAGTTCTAGAAATAGTTGGTGTATGAAGTTCTAGAAATAGTTGATGTGTGAAGTTCTAGAAATAGTGTGAAGTTCTAAAAATTGTGGCAATGTGCAATTTTATAAATAGTGACAGTGGTCGTGTGAAGTTCTAGAAATAGTGGCTGTATAATTGTAAGTTCTAGAAATAGTTGATGTATGAAGTTTTAGAAATAGTGTGAAGTTCTAGAAGTTATGGCAATGTGTAGTTTTATAAATAGTGACAGTGGTTGTGTGAAGTTCTAGAAATAGTGGTAATATAAATAGTGACAGTGGTTGTGTGAATTTCTAGAAGTTGTGGCAGTATAAGTGTAAGTTCTAGAAATAGTTGATGTATGAAGTTCTAGAAATAGTCTGTGAAGTTCTAGAAATAATGTGAAGTTCTAAAAGTTGTGGCAATGTGCAGTTTTATAAATAGTGACAGTGGTTGTGTGAAGTTCTAGAAATAGTGGCTGTATAATTGTAAGTTCTAGAAATAGTTGATTGTTTCCAAAAGTATTTGCCAACTGTTTCTAAAATCTTCATATCCAAATCACAAATGTAAATGATTGTGTATTAGCATTGGGGTGAACTTTGATTTTGTTTTGGGTCTAATTTCATACCAAATTCTAAAAATAAAAAAATTCAACAAATACACAACTATTTATATATACGTGCCAACTATTTATAAAAGTATATGCCGACTGTTTCTAAAATCTTCATATCCAAACTACAAATACAAATGATTGTGTATTAGCATCGGGGTGAATTTTGGTTATATATAGTGTATTCCAAGCTCGAAATCCGAGCTTGGAAGCAAAACCCAATAACAAAAATGAAAACCCAAAAATCTTGAACCCCCATTTCACAGAAACACACCCTCTGGAAGAGAGAGAGAGAGAATGTACAATCAAGCAGCAGCAGCAAAACCCTTGTCAAGAACCAAACTTTCTGAGAGAGAGAGTATGAGAAATGAAGCAAAAATACAAGAAAACAAAAAAAAAATCAAAAATCAAGAAATGGATTTTGTTGTATGTAAAGAAATAAAGCAGAAACGTGATAAAAAGAGAGAGAGAAAAGACAAACCTGACAGATAGAGAGAGGAATGGCTTGGCTTTGCTCTCGATGAATCTTTTGACTTAAAAAAAACACGGTTTCTGGTATGAATCAATTGAATGAATTAAATTTTGATCTTTTTTTTTGTTCAGTTCCAATCCAAACGAATACAGTCCATTGCATCTACTCAAATCGCACAAAAGGTTCATATACACACACAAATATTTTTAATTCAAAAATCTTAAGATATTCACACACACAAAAAAAAAGCCTTGACGATGAAGTTGTTGGAAAACCAAATCAAAATTTTCTTTTAAACTCTTACTGATAAAACCAAATGTTGTGAAATTATTATCCTCTGGAGCTTAGAGCAAGGAGGAAAATCCAATAGTAATAAAAGAAAAGCTTGAAAACAATTATGGCCCTTCAGGGGAACCGAAGCGAAACCCTAGACAACTACGACGCCATTTCTGTTTAGCTTTGTGAGAGCTGTTTTGGTCTATGGATGTATCTTAGAGTCACTCTCTGGCTGCAGAGATAGAGGGATTATATGAACTAAAAGCGAAAAATGCACAAAGAACAAAGGAAAGAGAAAGAGAAAGGGATCGAGAAGGGGAGAGAGAGATATTAGGTGGATAGATCGAGAAAGGGAGAAAGAGAGACTTAACAGCCCAAGGCTTGTTAGGGGCAAAATTAGAAACTCAATTTATTATTTTGGTTGGGCTGATTTGATGTTGGACTTGCCTTAATCATTAAATAAAAGTTATTAAGGTGGTTTTGGTTAAGATTCAAAGTTTTTATGTCATTTTTATTAGTTTTCCTTAATTTTTATCCACACCCTATTAAAATATTAAAATTTTAACTTATTTTAAGTACATGACGTTTGTTATCAAATTGCCCTTTAAACACCAACAACACACCCACCATCCCTTCCTCCCTCCCTCCCTCCCTCCCTCCAGCTGTCTTCATTGCTGTAGAACCTTAATTTTGCTGCAATCTTTTGGGTCGTCACTGTCATCAGCTCTCACATGGCTAACAACAAGCATAATGTCGTTCAACTTTACACAACAAATTAAGCAACTAAAACATTTATGAACTGATTCAATAAGTCAACCGTTGGACAGTGGCGGAGTCAGGATTTCTTGTGAGGAGGCAGTGGCGGAGCCAGGATATCTTGTGAGAAAGGGTCTCTCACAATGTAAAAGAAAAAAACGGGTAGTATTACTAAAATTACTAACCAAGATATGATAATATGTATCCAAAATAATCATATTTATTCTTGACAAGTTTTCATATTTTGAAACCATTGTATGATAACCTCGTCATTTATACTATTGAAATTTACAAACCCTAACACTCAAGTAAGAGGTAGAATAGAGTAGAAACAAATAAAAATTATAGACAATAATAGAGATTTACAAACCTTATTGTTGCTTATTGAATGGATTTGTAATTTTTTTTCGATAAGTTGAATGGATTTGGAATTTAGAATGACAAAATGTGAAATTTCGAGAATGAGATAGGGAATAAGGAATTTCTCTCGAATCTCTGGGTTGCACCATGAAAGAGATCAAATTAGAGTGTGGCGCAAGATTTTTTATTTTTATAAATAAAAGTGAATGATTGGTTAACTTTAGGGCAAGTAGCTAAAATGATCCCTTTTTGACATTTAGTTGCAGAAATGATCAATTTTTAGCATGTCGTCATTATATCATTGTTATGTGGTCGTGTTGTCATCGTTGTGTCGTCAATATATGATCAATATGTCGTCGTTACTAAAAAGTGATCATTTATGCAAATAAAATGTCAAAAAGATATTGTTTCAACTAATCGCACCAAATTATTCTTACCAAGTTATCTAACTATGAAACACATGATAGATGAATATATCAAAGATCATTAAGCTTTGTGAAAATCATAAACAATGACTAGACAATCGTAACTATGAAACACATGATACTCTTGCCTAGGATTTACTTAACACAACCGATGTCCCTTTGATTTTTGCTACTTATGAATACAAGTTCATAACGATTAGGTGAAACTCACTCATATTCTAGCTCCAAACCCTAGCATGCAAACTAAGTTGACCACCTTAATAAACATACAAAGATAAGTTCCCTATAAAACAGATAAGTAAATCACATTCACAATTTACGAAGAAATAACTGGATAAACCAACTCATAATAAACATATGTTCATGGCTTCAAATTCACCCTTAGCAATAAACGAAATTAGTTACTCATGATTGAAAAGCAATTCACAAGAAACATTGAAAACCAAACTAACAAAAGCACAAAGGTTCGAATAGATACAACTTTGAATTCCACGGCTTCGACTTAAACGTCTTCTTGTCTTCACCTTGGATGGATGGATGAATTGAATGGTGAATGGAACGGTTTTTAGGACTGAGGTTGTGGTAGAATGCAGCAGAGAAAAAGTGATGTGTGCGTCAGATGTGTTGTAACAAGTTGGTGCTTCTTTTATGTATTTTTGCGTCTCCAAGTGCTTGAATCATTGAAGGACTCCAAGGGCACTACTTAGAGAGTGTTTAGACATCCTTAGGGCTCCTTATTTCATCTGAAATGAGTAGAAACACGCACAAAACATCTGCCACATTTTTTTCATTGAAACTAAATCCAACTAGGACTCTACTGCTTGTTTCAACCTTTCCTCACTAAAACAGTGATACCTAATTCTAGAAGCCTTGAAATAGAGATATACAAAATCCTGTGGAAACTAGACATCCAAAGCTTTCCATCCATATATGGCATGACACGTAATTCATTCTGAGGAATTCTGGGTGCTCTATCAAAGTTAGCAGTTCTGCACAACACTGTCCAAATCTCACACGAATTCTACTTCTTTGCAATTTTCCTTGTCTTCCAAGCTTCTATCTTCTAATCCATGCAAAGTTAGGTCATTATCCATCACTTGTGTCCACTCCTAACAACTTTACATGTACCAATTTCTTGTTCTCAAATGCTTTTCGCTCGCATTCTATTCCAAATCCAAATAATGCTCTGTTTCACTCCTTTAGCCTCCTAATTCCAACTTTGCCATTTCAACCTACAATAAAATAAAATAAAATACTACAATTAAAGGAAATTAACTAAATAAACACATAAAAATAAGATAATAACGTCGCATAAATATGCTTCTATCAGTGATACTTTAATACCATGGCTATCCTCTAACCACCTCACATTTGCTTTTTTTTTGCACAACTCAATACGAATCATTTCAGTTAACTGATTTTTCATATTGACCTTGAGTGTCGTGGCTGATTTTTCAGTTAACTAATTCTTTTTTTGTACCAATATGAAAATCAACTCTTAGGCCTCGTTTGGTACGCCGTATAGCGCACCGAATAGTACTAATAATTCGGTTTCGGGTGTTTGGTGCGTTTCGTACTAAAATAGTGTCCCGATTATTTAAACCAGGCCCACCATTTAGTACCCCTCACACCAGACTAATTATACCCCCAAAAACCTCCTTATAATTAGTCGGGTCTGTCCCTCTCGCTCTCTTGGTCTCGCTTGAAGGAAAATATTTGAATTACAAGTTCATTTGAGCAACACTTAGGCATGCTATTAACAAATTAAAGGCTCTTAGCTAGCATGTTAGTACTCAAAAACAAACTTTGCTCATGACTTTTGAAGCCTAGATGTTGTGAACCAAGACACAACTCAAAATAACATTAGTAAGTTGTATTATCCTATACCTTTGTAGAATCTTCTTTGCATGAGCAAAGGCTAAATACCCAAGAGGGCCTTCAATATCATCTTGGATGAACACCTTTGCTTGGAGGAGTTGTGGTTGCACCTTCAATCAAATTGAAGGTTACCTACGTACTTCGTCTCCTACGAAGATCAAACCTTTCGTAGTTCTTGCATTTGATGAAGATTTGAGTGAGTTTGTATGAAAAACAAATTGTGTTCTTAACACACACCCTAGGGCCGGCCAACACAGTTTAAATAGTCGATATTAGTCCGATATTGCACCAAACGCCCAACTAATTTAGTCAGTATTGTCTGATGACAGATTATCCTTTCCGACTGAAATAGTCAGTCCAGTTTGAGCTGCCAAACGAGGTCTTATGGTGAACGAGGTCTTATGGTGTCATAACTGATCAAGTTGATTCTAGTAAAAATGTGACTTTATCCGTCCAACAATGACATATTATGGGAGTAGGCTACAATGCTCGCAAGCATTGAATGCTTACACCGATCTCACCATTAAAATGAGGGAGGAGAGAGGAGAGAGGGGGGAAAGGAAGGTGAGATCGGTGTGAGCATTCAATGCTTGCGAGCACTGTAGCCAGTCCCCATATTATGATTAAGATTGTCTTGACATGCAGAGAGAGAAAAAGGATGATTCTTTTAGGGCAAGATATATACAACATGGTAGAGTGACGTCTAAATGGCTCGGAAAACATTATTCTCATATTTTGGTCATGCCCACGACAAAACGACATGCAAATAGTTCAAATCCCAAAAACAAGTTAAAGCCATTCACATTCGCTCGTCCTAGCTAATTTATTTTGTCTCGAGTAAGTTCTTTCTTTACCTTTGTATTGTATGATTTGTATCCAAGTTAATCCAACAAGCTGCAAGCGTGCACGCATGCATGCATTACGTACGTACCAAAGTACAAATGGCTTTTTCGTTCCAACATATTGATATGGGCTAATTTTTATACTTTTTAGCATGCTGCATGCCGCATGCCGCATGCCATGAATCTATGAAGCACATAAAGTTAGGCCAGATTATTTTTACATAGAATATAAGTATATATGAAATATTGCATGCAATGTTAGAGGCACTTTATTTACAAAAAGAATTTCATCTTTTGTTTTTTTTGTCATTTGGTTTGTTGAAAATGGGCTTATACGGGATTTAGCCCAAGTGAGTCTTGTCATCTTTTGCCGAGTTATATTTACTGGTCACAGCAGTATATTTCAGCCCACCATTGTGACGACCATATTTGGAGGCTTGGAGCTCATGTTTGAGGAGCTGCCCCATTAGTTTGTTCTATTAATATGCCATGCTCCCAAGTAGGGGTCGTCAATGGGCCGGGCCGGGATGGGCCTAAATAAGGTAATAGAGATATATGAGCTGGGCCGGGCCGAGCTTTTTTCAAAATTTTTAAGGCCTAAGACCAGCTCACGGGCTGGGCTAGATGGGCGGGGCTGAAATGACCTTATTAAAAAAAAGAGTTCGGGACAAGTAACTCTTGACTTCTTATCTAAAATTGGCTTTCAAGTTGGGCCTATGCAGGCTGGGCCGGGCCTAGACTTCTTGGGCTCAAATGGGTCAGGGCGGGCCTCAAACACCCTTGCCCAATGGGCCGGGGCGGGCCTGGGCCTAGTGGTGAGCCGGGCTGGGCTTTTTCCTCAATGGGTTAGGCGGGCCCCCGGGCCCCCATGGGCCATGGGCCAAATGAAGACCCCTACTCCCAAGCACCTATAGATCAAGTAGGAGCCACAAGGCCCACAACTCATGCTGTAATCTTTTACCCATTCGTTCTTATCGGAATTTCTCAACACCCATATGTCAATTATATGCATACTTGATGAAGTATGAACAATAGCCAAAGACACTCACTACACATTCTTCCAACTTAAACGATAAACGGCAAGTGATTTTCTTACAGACAATGTGACAAAATGCCATCATCTTTTGATAACTAAACAGTCTTGTATTTTATTGATTTTTGCAAAGATGATCTTTACAAAGTGCTTTATAATATGAACGATTCTGATCATAAACATAAAGTTCTGTAAATCGGCCACATAATGAATACGGTGAGATCCATTGAGCAGCCAAGTTAATTCCATTAACAAATGGCTTAGATGGTGCTTCTGTAAATTTGATGAAAATGTATTCTTCCCAAATGGGTGAGATGCAAAAACAAACTTATTTTCTTCAAGGGCAATATACTTTGACAAGTCCACATATTACTGATCAAGTAATGAATTCAAACCTAAACTCTTGCTAACTAATGGAATGGCGAATGAGGTTAGGTTCCACGATCGAGTAGAGTTGTGAAGTTGTTAAGTTGCGAAACGAGTTTGGGAGCAAGGGTACAAAATCGGGGATTGCCAAAACAGAGAGGAAACAAGCAAACCAAATGTGAATTCATCATCTGCTGAAAATTTAAAAAATAGGCACCACTTTTTACACTGTAGTATCGATCGAGAACCTGTCCAAAAAGCAGTTCAGCTAGAAGCCTAGAACCCAATCTACAGACCATAACAGTCTCTACTCTCCAAGATATTTGCCCTTCCAAAATCACAGAGCTTAACCTGATGAGCGGTCTATTTAAAGTGGCATGCCTACAACAAAATAACAAGTAAATTGCGTGACCCTTCAAGAGCTGTCCTCCTCAGTGGGGGAAGACGGAATGACAGAGAACTCACGGACGGGAGTGAAGAAGGCCTCCTCATCAGCAACAGGGGAGGCAGATTCAGCGATACGGCCACCAACTGGAGGTTCAGAGATACGAACTCGGACTGGGCGATCAGCAGCCGCCACAGTAGCAGCATCAGCAGCCGCAACAGTAGCAGCAGCAGCAGCAGCAGCATCGGCATTCAGCATCTGTGTGAACAAAATCCCAATATGACAGGCAAACCAATAATTAATTATACAAACACCAACTATTAAGCAAACAATCTAACTTCCTTTCATAACTATTTTCCTTGACTCAGCCAAAATGTTACACATTTGACCAATCCTAACAGAAAAACATGCTGAGCTCAAAAAGAAAAATGAAATAACTTTTCTGAAGAACAGTTTTCTAAAGACCCAAATACTTGTTTGGTATTTAACCTGCAAACAATTTTAAATTTTTAAACTCTGATCCCCATCTCAAAGACTTGTGGCTGTTACTCTCCCAGTCGGCGCTGGCGATACAGACACCCATTATGTGGCGGAGGTTGAGGGAGGAGAAACGACCGAGAAACTCATTTGGAACTCTTTAGTACTTTGATTGCAACTCTCAATTTCGCATGCCATACTTTGATTTGAGGTGGGTTTTGTTTGGCGATTTTAGTTGTTAATCGTGAAATTTTTCCGTAGAAACTGAGCAAATTAAGCTTCAACTTAAAGCTTTGGTCTAGGTGGAAGGTGGGTGCAGGGGTTTGGGGATTAGAGTGAGAGAATGGTGGACAAAACATCGATCTCACCAGTCGTCGAAATCTCTCAATGGGATGCTCGGTGCCGCTGGGCTCGGCGCCTACTCAAGCAGATATCGCGAAGAAGATAAAGTCGCGACTGAAAAAAAAAAAAAAACTGTAAAAACTGACTTTTGTTGTTCTCAAGTTTCAGGCTAGGTTTTTTAGTCCAACTTCTGTAAAATGACTTACCAAACAAGTTTTTGGGTTGGGAATTGAAAACCAGTTTTTTAGTTTCACCAAATTTGAATTGACATGCATGTTGGATAAAAAATCCTCCTAACAGAAAACAAACAGTCAAACCCAATTGCATTTACTTTACCTGGCTAATTATTGGGGCAAGTCGATCCTCCAGTGTCCTAAAAGCGACTTCCAGTCGGTTCGAGATGACAAACAGCTTATGTTCCCTTCCCGCTTCCTTGCAGGCCCTAAGCAGCATTGCAGAGCATCTGGCCATCTCACGTGCGCCGACGCGAAAGGCACTGTGATTCACCGAGTATGCCTCGTACTCCAGCTGCACGTACATTTCATTGTTCGGATACTCGCGAATATGCACATTAAAAGTTGCAGTTTTCCGGATTCTGTTGATCAAGAGTCGGCTGTTGTGCAGGAAGAGGTGGAGTTCGTGCCGGACTTGTGGCATGCCCCCTTCTCTGTAGAAGCCATCGAGGTTCTCGGTCAGCAATCCCTCGTGCTGCAACCTTTGAATTTCAAGAACCAATAGCTGCTCCTGCGCGGCCATTTCTCTGGTGGTGGTGGTGGTTGTTTCTGCTCAATCTATTGGTTTGTGAATCTGGGGGTGGGAGTTCCTCCTCCTCAATGGACTCTCCTTTATAAAGGAGGGATGAATCCATCGATTGGAGTTAAAGCAGCTGAAAAGCTGCTACAAGCCGCCTGACTGCCCCCTCTAAAGAACGCGACGCCTGCCTGCCCCCTCTGAACAACACACCGGGCCTGCACCCGTCTGGACTTTTTATTTATTGCTAATATTTTGGAAAAATCTTGAGTGGTACATACCATTGAATGATTCAGATTAATTTGGAATGAGCCCCAAATGAATCTTAACCATTTAACAGTACGTACCATTCAATGGTACGTACCACTGAAGTTGGATCCCAATCTTTTTGGGTTTTAAGAAGGTCAACGGGTAAATAATAATAATAAGATTTCTAGGTAACTTGTTACCACGCACACCATCCTTTTACTTTCTATTCATTAAGTTTATTTTTGGGTTTGGTACGTTTGATTTTGCAAAAATTGATGATTAGTATGTTTATTTTCGACTTTGGTATATTTAAATATTTAAATTTTGTAATATTGTGAATTGATATGTTTTTTTATTGGATAATACTTGAGTACTCACCGGACAGTACCCAAAATATTGACTAAATGACATGAACCACTAATATGTTAACATGTGTCACTAATAAACCTTGCAACAAAACACCACTTTGCCTTCTCACCTCCATCTATCTCTCTCCTTTGAAAATCATCACGCCATACCCACACCTGCTCTCCTCCTACCGGCTACCCATCACCAGAAAATTTTTAAAATCCATCGTGAATCATTCTGCAAATATAATCCAAAACATCCCCTATCACCCAAAAAAAAAAAAATATATATATATATATATATATATAATTTTGGAAAACGAAACCCCATTTCTTTTTTCAAAATCATTAGTTGTAAAGATTATTTAATCAAAAATGCCAAAGATCGATTTTTGAGATCATCAAAATCCAATCTTCATAATCACCATATTCATCGTCTTGGAAAGCTGTCTACAGGCAATGAAGTGACGGATTGGAGGAGGGGATTGGGATGAGGTCACCTGGAGAAGAGAGGGATTGGAGGTGGGTCTCTGGAGAAGAGAGGATTGGGGCCCGAAGAAGAAGCTTGGCATGGAAGTATCTTGACAAACTTGCTGGAGTTGGAGAAGAAGGAATACGGAGGAAGATGATATGTGTTTGGTCACAAGTTTAAAGGAAGAGTTGGGTGTTTGGTTACAAG
Organism: Gillenia trifoliata; assembly: GCA_018257905.1. Taxonomy (NCBI): domain Eukaryota; kingdom Viridiplantae; phylum Streptophyta; class Magnoliopsida; order Rosales; family Rosaceae; genus Gillenia; species Gillenia trifoliata. The sequence continues at coordinate 5,318,947 of CM031082.1, forward strand.
AATAGCAGAGTGTTGGGAGAAACTTTAAAGGACAGGTGTTTTAAAATGATTGCTCCACATATGAGCTCGGTAAAATTGGATACTTTCCATTGAGTACCCAAGTGTTGTCCTTTTTCATTTGCTTTGGTACGTTTGTTTCATACAATTTTTAATTGATACGTTTATATTGTTGTCGATTTTCTTGTATGTAAATATTGTGAAAATATGTACCGCATAAAGCTATATCCTTTGTTTATGCGATTTGTCTAGCTCTAGCATGACCAGCAGTTAATTCCCAATTGCCAGGCGGAGAGGACAAAAAATATCTCACCAATGCACAATAAACGTTGACCACCAGATTTTCTTGCCCCTCGCACATGAAAGAGTGCAACTTTTCTACCATGGAAAGTTTTGTTGAGTCGTCTGAAAATTTAACCATTAGATTTTACATATATTAATTTAATAAATTTTTATAAAGATTAAATTTTTAAAAAAAAATTTGTATCATTTTAACAGAACCGAAAAAGTGATCATATTTTCTCAACTAATTACATAGTCCCGCCCAACCTGAGAGCCATGGGTTCAAATTCTTATGATGGAGATTGGAGAGGTGAAATAAAAACAAAATAAAAGGATTATTTCTTCATTTTCTGATGATTATTTCTTCATTTATTTAATGAGGTCATGGATTTTCATGATCATTTCCTATCTTTCGACTCTTTTAACTTTGAATTATCACCAATTTTCTGGACCAAACTCATTATTATTGCACGATTTTCCATTGAACAGATAGTAGCAAGTCCCGTCCCTATCAGACTCTCGTTGAGACTCGAGAAAAACATTTGTCCTTTTAGATGTGGTAAGGCAAAAGTTAAACTTATAATAAATGGAACGGGTTTACAATATTCAACTTGCAAGTTGCAATATGATAAGAAGATTTCGGAATGTTAATGTGGCGTTGAACATAATTGGAATGGATTTATATCTATGTGACATTGTGACGTATTGTATCGGTTTAACAATGTATGATTATGCATAAGTTTTTGTCTATTTGATATTGTGACATATTGTATGTGTTTTGCGCTTGTGGAACTCAAAACTAGCGGGTTTGGCTATATTTTTGGCACTATTGAACGGACCTACCTCTCTAACATGATCTCGCCCTATATATTAAAAAAAAAAAAAAAAAGAAAGGTTAATCTTTTATCAAATACCAAACAATAAACATGCATGAGATGATGCTTAATCACTAGTTGGTGGATATGAATTATCCTTACAGAAAAGAAAGATTTGAACGTGTATTTTCCTTTCCGGTTGAGTATTGAAATGGCGATGCCAACAGCATCAAATATGTTGCCCACATCCCACCGCCCACACACACTCACTTGGGCACTGCGTGTGGCATTAAATTGATTGTCTCATTTGACAAGAAAAAAAATTGATGGTCTTATAGTCCAAATGACTCTTGTTCTTTTTTTGCCCAATTTATATTTATTGGTCGCATTTAGTATTGAAAGTCGTGAGGTGGCCCTCGTGGGTAGATGGCCTTCTACCATTAGAAAGGATGATAGGCGTGACACTGTTGGTTTGTTCTAGCATAAAGTAATATTTAGTTAGTTGGTCTGTTTATTTAAGATTGCACCAATGTTCAATGACTTCTAATCTAGGGATTGTGACATGAGTGGGGTTTATTACTCAAGGAAAGTTCTTTTTATGCCTTAGTGACTAAGGACTTCAATATTTCTTGATGTTAAGCCAAGGTTAGTTAAATAGCAGAGAAGCTGTAAGGTGACCAACACTTGTAAGGTGCCCCTGTTCCTGGCCCAAAGAAGTCTAAGGCTAGAGCTCGAACTCAGCCTTTAGTGGAGGAATCTCAACTCCCTACTATTCTAAAGAAGAAGATCAGAGAAGCTGCTTCTGAGAGTGAGGAGAAGGAGGAGGAAACCCTCTGAGAAACCCTGCAACGCAGATTGAAGAAGCCCAAGGCTTCAGGTATAATCCCAAATTTTTTTTTTCACACTTTATGTCATGGGTCGGTCTTTGTGAAGCTAACTTCTTGGTTTCTTGTTCTCCTGCAACAGCAACCCAGAGAACCTCTCCTCAGAGTCATCTGTAGTTGAAAAGTGTTCACTCGGTCTGACAAGATCCTCAGGTATTGATCTTAACCTTCCAGCTTTTGTTTGGTCCATTTTTGGTCTATTTTAAGACCTGACATATATGTTCTTTCTTAGGATGCTCATGCATCTCGATCAAACACAAAGGTTCCCAAAAGGAGAGCCTATTTGCAATCGGTCGATGACGATGAAGAGGAGGAAGAAAAGAAAAAGATAGATGGGGGGCCTGATTCGCCCACTCTCAATTCTGGAGTTGTGCCCGAAGCTAGCTTCCCTGAGAACCTTCCAATCCCCAGGCAGAAAATAGCTCTGGTCTCTTTTATATTCCAATTCTTTGAAGGAACAGAGGTTGTGGAATTCATAGGTTCAGTTATTTCCATACTCTCACCATATTTACTAACTTTTATTTTCATGCAGGCTGAACTTATGAATCCTCAGTCCCCCTATTATACCTTTCACAGAAAATGGAAGAAGAAGAGATTCACTAAGGCTGCTGAGGTGGTGGAAATTTCCCCCAATCCCAGTCCTGAAGGAGCTGTTGTCCTTACTTCCTCCTCAGGCTCGGTCAAGGTGCATGCCGCTGCTACTGACGTAGAACTTTGTTCTAACACTACTTTGAGATTTCCATTTATTGGTCTCTGTTTGGCTTTAGTTTCTAATATCCTGACTTTACAGCGAGCCAATGTGGAAGTGTATGCTGATCACCTCTCCCTTACACACTTGGTGATGGCAATGATTGATCCTCCTCAGGAGCCCCTCCTCACTGGTCCTGTCTCAGTGGTCACTACTAGAGTTGCTGTTTGCCGGTGGCCTCTGTCATTGCCGAGGCTAGCAGTGAACTAGTGTACACTGACACTGTGGTCGTGCTTACTTATATCGCCCAGGTAGTGGAGGTAATTTCTGACTAACCAACTTGATCAACTATTGAGGCTGGGGTAACAGTAGAAGTCGCGAGGCCCAAGGAAGGCATTGTTGAAGCTGCTAATCCGACTGCTGTTGGCCATGGTGATCTACCTCCAAATTTCGTGCCAAGCCTTCCTCAGGCTCATGCGTTTCCTGCTTTAGGAGTGCCAAGGATGTCCACCACACTTACAGTGGTTATATGCAGCGATTGCCTCCTCTGAAGCCTTGGATATTTCTGTGGGCTTCATTTCCCATATTCCAAGTTTGGGAACTTCGTTTCATAAGCTCAAGGACTTGTGAAGACACATTGGGGAGAAGAAGGAGGATTGCTTGGCTACTCAGGTAAGGGCAACCCTCTTTCAATTGAGGGATTGTTTAGCTACTGGAGATTCTCCCTTAGCCGACAAACTGCTCTCTACTAATCAAATGATGGTTGCGCTGGATGTACTGTTTAAGCTTGGTGAAATCTCCCAAATAGCGCATGAGTCACTAACTCATCAGATCGGAACTTTTGTTCGCCAGCGGTCACTCTTGCCAAACTTCTAACATTAGTCGGTGGAGAATTTGGATGTGCTTCAACAGTAGCAGTTAAAATCTTCCCAATTGAAGAATTTGGCCATTAAAGGAGAGTCTCTCACCAGTGAGTCGGAGAAGGTAGCAGAAGAGATTCGGCAAGTAGAGGAACGCCTAGACCAACTAAGGGATAGGCAGCGGACCTTATCCTTGGTTACGGAGCTGGAGCTCAATGAGGCCTGATCCATGCTAAACAGGCCCAAATTGCTTAAACTTAAAGTAGAATATGACTTGAAGAGGATCAAGGCTTTTGTTGATAGCTTGAATTTGTAAAAGCAAAAACTTGTAAAGCCATTGTTGGCCTAGAAAACTTGTACTAAATATTATGATCTTTCAAATATATGTGCCTTTTGATATCAGTACAAGATATAATTGCCTTACCTATGCTATGTTAGCATTTGAACGAAACTTCTTTAGCTTTAAATATGAGTACTTGGCACAACTTAATGATATAATAGAAAAACAATATATGTGATTAACAAAGCTACTCATCAATGAAAATTACACCCTACTCTTACTCAATAATGTCTCTAACATCCCAAAGTGTGGGATAGTATTTCTTCAAGTGTTTCCCATTGAGTGGATTTTGCTGAAGATTTCCCTCTAAATCCTTTAGTTGGTATGCCCTCATGTGAATTACATGTGCCATTTTGAAAGGTCCTTCCCAAGTCGGGCTCCACTTCCCAAATCCTCTTACTTGTGCACCATAGGGGAATATTGCCTTCCAGACCAACTCTCCCACCTGGAACGATTTGTTTCTAACATTCTTGTTGTATGCTCGGGCCACAGACTCTTTCCCACAATGATTTTGTTCAAGGCCAACGGGCGGGTGTGGTCCAAGTCCTCAACCCCTTGGCATGTAGCTTGCATGTATTCATTAGAATGTTGTCCAAATTGACTTTGGATCCTGACCAATGTCACATTTATTTCCATTGGCAGCACTGCATCATGCCCATAAGTAAGGGCAAAGGGAGTGGTCCTCTAACATGATCTTTTGGCATCTTAAAAAATTTGGAAATAGGAAGAAATAGTTATGGAAGTGGGTAGAAAGAAAAAAAATGGAAGAATTGTATGAGAAAAGTGAATTGTGTGTGGATGTTTGAACAAATACATATGTATTTATAGAGTTTTTGGGTGAATTTTGATTTAAATAATTTTTTTGAATTGTTTTAGCCGTTTGATTTAATTTTGGGCCGTCAAGTCTTTTTTTTTTTACCGTTAGATTTGCTTAAAATTGATCTCTGCCTTTGAATTTAATGTATTTATAAATTTGATTAAATTTTTTTTTTTTTGAATCGTGATTGTTGGATCAACCAATGGTCAAATCATGCCAGCCGTTTGATCACCAAAGAGCCGTTAAGCTCGAAAATGGTGGCCGACAAAGCTGTCAGCACTGGGTCCCAGCTGCTGCAGCCTTGCCGCGTGCGAGGGAGTGAAGTTTGGCGGTTTCTGTAGATTCAACAGTCCCAAAGAAATCTACCACCTAGTGAGCTTGGGCTGAAGTTTGGCATTTGGGTGGGGAAGAAACAGCATTTCCATTAACTTTGGCCTCCAACCAAAGAATAAGAAAACATTTCATTTGGGTGGGGAATGGGGATGTTGTGCTAAACTAGAAAGAATTTCCCTTTTGGTAGAACACCCATGTTATTTCATTAGCAATTTTGCTCAACTGTTATATATTGGTTTTGAAAAGGCATATTAATTATTGGGTAATTGGTTTTACCTGCAGAATCATAGTAGCATTAGATAGATGTTCCAGAATCGTCCAACGGTATCCTCGGCTTTGTAGGAGCCATATCCGAAAGGTGATTCGAGTTCATCTTTCATTTTCGATCTTCAAGCTTGTATTTTTAGAAACAAGTTTACGAATAACATGTATTGGTATTGCTTAACTTTGTAGGTGCTTGTCTCTGTACCATTGAGTGATAGCATGCTTGTTTATATTGAGAAATATGTATTTGCTTGTATTGATAATGAGCCTATTATGCAAAGTTTCATGACATGAAACTTCGCCGGCAACAATTGTAATTTGTTTGTATTAATTAATTATGAAAGACATTACCATATAAAAAGATTTAGTTGTTGCCATTTTTTTTAACCTTGCATTCTTTTAAGTTCGCCCCTCCCCCTGAGAAATCCTGGCTTCGCCACTGCTTGCATCGGCCTTCCTTTCTTGGGGCGTCTACGCGCAAATGGCCCCCACCTTAAATTTTGGGCAAAATCTGACCTAATTTTTTTCTTTTGTGTTAAAATATCTCTATGGCTAAAACTAGTTCGACCATTAAAAATACTTTAAGGGATTTGAAGCTTAAATTTTAAGCTTTATGCAAATTGGTCTTAGGCTATCTCCAAGGGGAGGGGGGCAAATCTCAAATCTTGTCCAAGGCAAGTATTTTGGGGGTGGGAAAAATAAGAATTTGGGTTTGAGAGTGGGGATTTGGGATTGAAATGGAACCGGAGGGAGAAGAAAAGGGGGGAGGGGGGGATTTTGGCTTGCTGCATGTGGGGGGCAAACTTGCGGGCCCCAGCCAGCAGAAAATGTAGAAAATGCAGAAAAAGGCAGCAGAAAAGGCAGGGCTTCAATCCAGTGTGGGCAGCAGCACGGTAATCTCATATTCAATGGCCCAGATGAGTTGTCCGTTGAGATTCAATGGCCCACACACATTTGTGGATTTTAATCTAGTGTGGCACGCCCGCACTTTTTCTTTTTCTTTTTCATAAAAATAAAACAACATAGATTATACAAAAACTAATTCCAAAATTGTTTCCAAAAAAAAAAAAATTATCAAGGAAATACAAAAGTTTAACAAATTGTAAAGTTGGGGATGGAATTATAGATCTCTTTGGGTTGGAGGAAAAAACTAACAAACTTCATACGTATAAATAAATAGTTTAAAATACGGGGCTAAATTTTATAATTTAAAACCTTTTGGCTGGATATAGTCTTAGAGTCTTCCTTTCTTGTCTTTCTCACTTTTACGCGTGGTCAGGTTGCAACCTTTTTCTCTTTCTTTTTTATTTTCATTTTTTTGGGTGCATTTTTTACTTTAATGCTTTAAGCACTAAACTTCAAACAAAACAAAAAAAGATATATAATGCCAAAACGAAGGCCACTAAATGGAACCAAGGATAGAAATTATCTATACAATATATTAATATATAATTATGAAATATATTTTAATATCTTTTTACTTAACAAATTTATGCCGCTTCCAAATCACGTTTCTTTGAGTTTTCACGCTCATGTTCTCTTGTTTTCAAATCTCCGCTTTCGTTTCTGTATCCGTACTTCATAGATAGACACTAATAAAGATTGAGACTTATTGGATTTAAATAATATAAAGTTTAACATTTAATAAAAAAACTCATTATGCAATTATTTTCTTAATTTTTTCACTATAAATCTCCTTCAATACCTCAAACTCGTCTAATAAATTTTCAAAAAATTTAAATCATGACCCTATGGAGTACAAATTATGGATCCGCTACTGGTTGTAACTGAAGCATTTGTGTATATGTGTATAACCTTCCTTCTAAGTTCTAAGTATTATACCTTGGTCAAATTAAAATAAATAATGTTGAGATTTGTTTGTGTTGGTACTCCATACATGGGAGGAGGGTGGCGTCTCTTCTCTTGGAGTTGGAGGATAGGATTTGACAATTGAAATTTACAACAATTAAAAAAAATCTAAAATTCCATGAACTTGGTCATCGCCACACCACACCACCGACCAAAGCATTGAGTACTGGTTTGGGCTGCTTAAAGCAGGGGTGAAAAAAATTTGGGCTCCAATTTCTGTTTGGTAACTCAAGCAAATCCAACTTTTTTTCCAAAATAACAACCATATAAAGCAGAAAAGCAGAAGTAGCTTAGAGCTGCTTTCAAAAATCAGCTCTTTTTTTTTTACCAAAACACAAGTAAACAGTAGCCATTAATGAAATTTTCAATATAGCAATTCTACCCTCCCTCTCCATCGCCCCTTTTTGCGTATCAAACATATTTCCTCATCTCTCAAGCTCCCAACTTGATCTCTCCCTCTCTCGTCTCCCACTCGAGAAATCAATGGACGATACTAATAAGCTATAATTCCTTCAAGAGATGAACACAGAGAGATAATTTTTTTTATAGAAAGGAAGAACCATAGTTTTTCCGGATTCGCTCGCCCCCTACGAATTTCGATTTGGGTGGCCCAACGCAGTGCGTTCGCGTCCCAGTACACTGGCGTTCGCTTCTTGGGTCGGCAAATTGAACGAACTAGATGACCAAATCTGGTTGCATTTTTGGTGTTCATGGTGGCGGGGAGGAGGTGGGAGTTCTGCCAGCAAAGTGGGGTTGATCAAAGTCTGATTGACGCTTTGGGATGAGTGAGAGAGAGAGAGAGAGAGAGATTAGGTGGCTGGCTTCATGGCCATGGGTAGGGCGGTTCTGCAACCCATAACCATTTTTTGTCATTTATCTCACTATTTTCTCTTATTTTTCTCAACTATTTCCGTTTCTTCTCTTTTACTATAAACTTTTATTAAATTAGTTGAAGGTTTTATTTTTTAGGTGAGTTCGGATATATGATAAAAAAAAATTAAAAACAAGATAGAGAAGAAAAAGGTTATGAAAACATTTAAAATAAAAGTTATAATTTCACATCCACCATCATACCTATTTTGGTCATTTTACACTGTCACAACAGTTCTATATAAAAGTTTATTAAACACTCAGATACTGTTTTTTTTTTTTCTAAAAATACTTTTACAACTAGAGTTTACCAAACACTCAATTACTTTATTTTACATCTATTTATTCTCACATTACAATAAAAATAATTTTTAAAAAATCACAACAACACCAAAATAGCCCCACTGTCGTGACAATAAATGAGAAGGCCATAAAAAAACTGAGAAAAGAAGAGAATAAAAAGTCGCGAAGAGCAGTGGATGTCAGGCCAGGAGGCGAGATTCAGAGGGTGTCAGGCGGCGTATTGTTCAGATCAGAGGGGGCGCCCTGCTCAACCCAGCTAGACATTTTGCCTTTGATATCAACTCAATCTTTCTTCTTTATTTATTTATCTTCTCTATTGTGTTATTGGAATGGTTTTGTCACTGAAGGGCCCATTTGGACTAAGAGGCGGGATTGGGAAGTTCCAATCCATCAACACCTTGTTTGGGTAAATTCTAGACAAGGATCTTGAAACACACAAACGAGACCAAAACGCGGGTTTCAAACCGAGGATTAACTCAGCCAATTACACTCTCTTTAGGTGGGTTTGATTTTTTTTGATTTATTACGTATAGCTAATCCCCTATTTCAGACCTCTATTTTACCTGACCCGTTTCAAGTTTACCCAAACAGGGAGTTTTAGAATTGGAATTCCCCAGTCCCGCCCCTTTGCCAAAACCCCCCTTCAAACCCTCCCCCAAACGCACCCTTAAAAAGAGTCTCAAACCCACCTGTTTAGGTGGGTTTCCGTCGTCCCCTACCGCGTCTCCCACATGCTTCATCTCCAGCGTCATGTTCGTCGCCATCATCTTGGTCATCCCTGTATCGCCTCTCTCACTCTCTCTCTCCCGCAGATCAATACCGTGCTTACTGTGGCTTTCAATTTAATCGCCAAGTTACTCGACTCGGCGTTTCCAAGTTGAAGCCGAGTCACCAGATTACAGAACAGTTCCAATTTTGAGTTGGATTTATCTGTTGTGGCCTATTTTATTGAAGGGTGCGGCAAAGAGAAAAGTAGAGAAAAAGAGAGAAGGACTTGAGGAATTGTGATACATATTTTTCATGCCAAGTGTCTTTATTTATAGTGAAATAAGTACAATTATAATAGGAATGTAATTTTTAGGATATTCAAAATATCTCAATCCATATCTACCTAGGATTTATACAATCACATTTATCACATGCTAATATTACCCACAACACTCCCCCTTGAGTGTGCAAATACTCAAGTAGATATTGCATCAAATCTTCAAGATGATGTAGAGATAGTTGATGAAGTCGTCTCGTAGGCACGATAGAAAACACTCAAGTCTCATATAGGAAACTTGCATATAAAAAAAGTAAAAATTCTCACAAAATCTGGCTATGGTAAAATCCAAGGCGGGACAAAAACCCATAGTCTAGGAGAAAAGTGAGTTAATGCAAATGTCAATACTTAACATCTTCAAGACGCAAATAGTAAAAAAACACACAAGGGTATGATCAGCCCAAAATGGGTGTCTCTTTAAAACCTAGTTAGGTAATAAAAACCCAATGGGAAAAATGATCCTGATCGTAAGGAAAAAGGATACATTAAAGTCAAGTGAGTATACTTCAAGATACTCCTCCTGAGTTCGACGAACCTCCCTCTAAGAACTACAAGCGTTGCAAATGAGAAAATTTGCACATACCAAATCCTCGAACAAGCTTATTCAGCAATGACTTCGTGAAGAGGTTGGCAAGGTTGTCTTCGGATCGGATCTGCTTGACTTCAATCTTCTGATGCTCATGCTGATGTGATGTAGACGCAATATGCTTAGTGTTGACTTCTTAGATGTATTATGTTATAGTCTGGTCGATACATGCGGCGTTGTCTTCATAGATCGTCGTTGAGACTCAACGAAGAATGAAGAATTATAGGTGCTTCGAATATGCTCCCATGTACATGGGTGGCTTCGTGTATGGCGATGAGCTCGAAGACGTCGCAACTAAGGTCTATTTGATTGACCTCCAAGATATTGCGGTGTTCCTAACGGTAAAGACATAATCCGTTTGGAAACGTGCCTTGTGCGGAACAGACAGATAGTCTGTGTCAGCGTATCCCATAAGGTAGGCATCATTCGATAACCAAGGGGTTGTGGTTGATTCTGAGATGCGTAGGGATAGAATAAGCTCAAATCCGTAGTAATGGAAAAACGTCTTTAACACCTATTTGGTGGTAGATTGTAGGCGCAATGTTGTATCTTACCAAAAGATCAACAACGAAGGAGATGTCATGCCTAATGCAATGAGCTAAGTACAATAAAGCGTTAATTGAGCTTAGATATAGAACTTCAGGTTCCACAACCTTTTCAAGGGTCTCATTTGCATCCAGCGTATGAGGGGTTATGGGTGTACTCAAATGCAACACCTTTTGGATGTAGTTCGACTAGTGGATCAGAATACCATCTGAACTTTGCTCGAAACTTCAAGTCGAGATAGAAATGAGTTTTCCCAAAATCTTTCATCTCAAAGTCCAACTTCAGGTGCGAGGCAGTTTTCTCAAGCTCTTCTAGAGTCTAAGTGAGATTTATGTCATCGACATAGACTGCAACTCTAGCAAATTCAGTTTTGTACACGCATGGGCATAGTTTATTCACATATCCCTAACTGATCAAATATTCAGTTAGATGGGTATACCACATCCACCCGGATTGTTCCAATCCGTAAAGTGAGTGCCTCAATTTAATAGAGAGAGTGTTATGTGGTCTAGAACTATTTGAATCAGTCTATGAAAGTCCTTCAGAAACTTCCATGTAGATTTTCCATATCATGATCCATATAGATATGTTACAACCACGTTCATCAGCTGCATATTCAGTTTTTCAGAAAACTACCAAACTGATAAGGTAGCGGAACGTTATGAAGTCCATTACGGGGGAAATAAGTCTCCTCGTAATCAATCCCAAGGCGTTTGAGATAAGCCTTACGCCACAAGGCGTGCCTCGTATCGCACTATTTCATTCTTCTCATTACGCTTCCTTACGAAAACCCACTTGTAGCCAACGAGCTTCACATGTGGAAGTGTAGGAACTACAAGCCCAAACACTTTATGTTTTGCAATCAAGTTTGACCTGGATTGCTTGTTTCCAGTTTGACCAATCGGTTTTACATAGAAATTCTTCAACGGAATATCATCAATTATGTCTTCGCTATCAGTTCGATGTCATTGTTTTTCACTATTTCGGGTAGCTATCATATACGTGAATATCATCAATGATAATCTCATTCCAATTCCATAACTCATCCATGCATGCATAATGGACCAAGAACTTCAAGTCTTGGGATAATCCGGATTAATTTCATGAGGTGAAATGGTTACGATAGCGAACGAGGAAGGGATTCATTTTGTGCCATGTTTCTCCACTTCTAGGGAGGTGAATCCTTCGAACCGAATAATCTGTCGCTCTTCAGGCCGAGAACAGATTGATTGGCTAGCTGCTGGCATACTAGGCCACCCAATAGAGGCGGCCAACTATCATTCAGAGGCGGCACACCCTTCGGGGATGTTGACTCGACGTCCGTTAGGTACGTCTATCCTTGCAGGCATGTTTGCAGCTAGTATGTGTGATCTCGTCACTTTAGCTAGATCAGAGAAAGCGTATGGAGCAACACTTTGGAATCTAGAATACGGGGATCGAGATGAGACATAATGGGGACGTCCAAGATAATTTGCGCCGTTCTTCAGGAACGTTGACGTTCTTATCTCCCCCTAACGGCGGGAAGACTGTCTCATCGAAGTGACAATCCGCAAACTGGCCGTAAAGAGATCGCGTGCAAGGGCTCTAAAGAGCTAATTCGAAGGAGAATCACAATCGACAAAGAGTCACATCCTTCTTTGAGGACCCATATTGGTACATTGCGGCGACGCAATATGGCATAAGGTGCATACCCAAAACGCGCAAATATGAAACATCAGGTTCGTACCCTGTAACCAATTGTAACGCTAAAAAGTATCGGGTAGCAATGGGTCTCAGGCAGACCAACATGGCTGCATACAAGATTGCATAGCCCTAAGCAGAAACCGAAAGCTTGGTGTGTTCACTAAGGTCCGGGCGATCAATTGATAATGCGCTTTATGATCGCTTCTACGAGGCCGTTTTAGGGTTGAACATGGGGAATTCAATATTCAATTTTAAACCCAAAAGACATGCAATGCTTATCGAAAACTCTTCGATATAAACTCTCCAGCATTATCCAATTTTCTAGACTTTATGGGATAATTAGGGTGGTGAGCCCTTAAGTAAGAAATGGCCAAGAGTTTTAGCAGCAATGCATGTGGACAAACATGTGACCATTGTGTCGATATATCAACCAAAAACCATATTTACATGGTCTGCATTTTTTTGTTGGATTAGTCCACATTATTCCCTTGAATCCACTGTGAAAAAAAGGGTTATGTAGTAGCTTTGCTAGGGATGATATAAAAATATAATTTTACAACGAGCAGGCTTGGCGAAGTGTGCTTGTAGGCACAAAAATCTTACTCCAAGTAAGGTGATGCGTTGTGTAACATGTTGCATCATGTTTCGACCCGAATGTCCTAAACGGTCGTGCCAAAGCAAGTGAACTGCTCGAATCACCCGACTCCAGGTCGGCCTATATGTGGCATGTCCCAGTTGGGAGGCAGCTCATTGGCCCCAAAACATAGCTTCAGGCTTCATATTTTGGAGGTGATGCAAAGATACTTCATTATATTTTCTACAATGGTTTTCATGATCATTGTTCTCTCGAGTATCCTTATGACTCAATGACGTTCTTCTGGAACGGAGAATATAAGGCCCCTTAATAGTAATTCAGTACCATTAATACAACGAGGAGCAGTGCCAATGCCCTTAATCTGGTTAGGTAGGCCTGAATTCATTGCTAGAGGGGTGATTTAGGTATGAAGTTAGTGTGCATAGTAGCACATTCATCCAGACAACTAACTTTCCCACATTTATACCTTATCACATGTCAAAATTCTGCTTTTCCATATGTGTTAGGTGAAGCAAAATTAGTCTCACAAATTGACTACAGGAATGGTACGTCACAACAACATTGGTAGAGGCACAAATGAGTCCATAACCAATGATTTATTCCATCAAAATGGAAGTAGATTTTGCACGGTTGAGGTTCGGAAATACTGTCCCTTATTCTTGAAGTTTTGGGTCTTAGTTGCCAAGGGATCACATGTTTGGTCGTGATGACACCCCCTTGGTAGACCATGATTCTACCACTATTCAGTACTCTCCAGCCGAAGAATGATGAGTAGATTCGGTAGGCTTCTGTCCAAGCAGGGCCTTATGTTCGGTACACCTCTGCCGAAGCAAAACGTGACCTTCTATACATCCCTGCCAAAGCAGGGCATGCCATTCAGTAGACTCCAGCCGAAGCTAGGTCTATACCGTTCGGTAGACTCCAGCCGAAGCTGGGTCACACCATTCGGTAGGCTCCAGCCGAATCTGGGTCTATACCGTTCGGTACCTCCCAGCCGAATCACTGGGGTGTTGCTTTCACTATTGTGCTTTTCAGTGAGCAATGTGGTAGTAATCAGATCCTAGAACTTAGTGAACCTTCGCTCTTTACAATGCTTCTTCATGAGCATTTTAGAGGCATGAAAGGACGAGAAAATCTTCTCCAGTGAAAATTCAATCGGATTCTATAAACTTCAGAATTGTACCTATTCACGGATGGGGTTTAATCATGTCTTGCGTCAGGCAAGATATGTCTTGCTTCGGGCAAGGTATGTCTTGCTTTGGGCAAGATCATCTTTGGATGATGAGAACGGTCCGTAGAGTGAGTCAAAGAGCCATGGAATCCTCGTCATCGAGGTACTTCCATTTACAATGCTTCAGGCATAAGTCTTCGGATGAAGATCATGATGGAGACTTATTTATCCACGTCATTGTTGCTTTAATATTTCTCAGCTTCTCGGTAGTCAAGTGGAGCTTCACAACTTGTGCCACATAAAATAGTTTCTGCCAGAAACCTCCATGTTAGTGAAGTCGAACTTGTTACGGTTCGAAAATCCACTAGATGAAGGGAACAAGATTATGGTTGGTGTTTATGGGAAATAAATTCTCCATAATCATAAAAGTTAGAACATTCGAGTTCTAAGACATGGTTTGGTTTAAATTTTCATGAAAACTACGAGCTTCATGGGTATTTAATTTTTAAGGAAACTTTGGGTTTCATGGCACTTATTCGAAACTTCATATTCGAATTTATGAACTTCAAGTTCATGGATACCTGCAAGCAAACGCAATATACAGAACAAGCAAAATAAAAATTAACATATATATCGTGAACAGGTAGATGAACGTAGGTCTACAGGGCCTACGGGGTGTGAAAATCACCGGCCAAATAATTTGGGTGGGTTAAGTTTGGAGTTGCAGGCCCAAACAAGGAAAAAACTAGACTACAGGTCATCAATAGGGTGCGGGCTGTAGGCCCTTAAAGCCTAAAAATTAATAAAAATAAATAATTGGGTTGGGGAAGTGAAGGAAAAAAAAAGGCCAGGCCCAACAGAGGCCTGGTTGGAAGCGAGCCGAGAGGGAAAGAGGCCCAAATGGCCTCTGGTGCAAGCCCAACAGGGGCGGCTCGACTCCAGGCTCGACTCAGCTACAGACAGGCCGGCTCGGCTCCAGCTCGACTTAGGGTTTTTTCTTTCTTTTTTTTTTTCAAAAAACGAAAAAATAATAATTTTAGAAAAACGATTTTTTTTTCTTTTCATAAAAACGATTTTTGTGTTTTTTGCATAAAAGAGAAAAAAAAATCAGAAAAAAATCCTAATTTTTCCTTCGTTCACACAATCATCAATTCACTTAATATATGACAGATATATTAAATTAAATGCAAACACAATATTTGCAGAAGATCAATAATTCATTAAATGCAGAAAATTGGGTTCATGCATCACAGTGAAGGTTCATGCAATCAAGGCTGAAAAAATATCGACAATCGAGACCGTGTTTTAGAAGTACTTGGATTGATGATGATGATGGTTGAACAATTTGTTTGTAGAATTGCCTTCAACTCCAGATTTTCATCTTCAATGCGTTGAATCTCGTTCAATATAAAATAACAGGGAGAGAATTGAATCAATAGCAAGTATATTAACTCAATAAAATAAAAAGTAAATCAAAGTAAGAATGATTGAAAATAATACTCCCCATGATTGAAGATGGCCAAAACTTAGAAATAATTCTCTTTAGCACGGCGAAAAGAACGTGTTGATAACGTGTTGTGGCCTATTTTATTGAATTGTGCGGCGAAGAGAAAAGTAAAAAGAAAGAGAGCAGGGCTTGAGACCACAATTTCTCATGCCAAGTGCCTTTATTTATAGTGAAACAAGTACAATCATAATATGAATGTAATTTTTAGGATATTCAGAATATCACAATCCATATCTACCTAGGATTTACACAATCACATTTATCACATGTTAATATTATTCACAACATTATCATATTTTTTTTATTTAATAAATTTGAATTTTCATGGGTTTTTTTTTTTTGGTGTACAGTCTGGATTTTGTTTGAGACTTTTATTTTTTCTGAATTATGGTTTATGTAAATTTTTATTTTCCAAATGGTTGACAAATAAAATTCAAATGTATTGTTGTTCCTTCCTTTTGTTGTATATGCGCTTTTAATAGCGGTGTGATTTTGAACTAGATATCTTTCTTTCTTTTTTCGTAAATATAATTCATAGCCACTAAAACACTTTGAATTGAATTAGACTATATTTTAATGAGCAGAAGAGTAAGAGCCTATTTGTTAAAAGAGTCAATTGGCGCGTGCCATAAGGCTAATATTAATTTTTTTTACTTGTGAACAACTGATACCTACAAATTAGTATTTGGTTAGTCACTTCAGTTTTTTTTCAATAGCCCAAACTACTCATACCGCCGCAAGAAATTGCAAAGATAAGACAGTATTGCGTTTAAGCTCTTTTGTTGGCCTTACTTAATACAAGACAATGACATTGGACCATTGGGTTTTGGTAAAAAAATAAAACTGTAACATCAAATCACTAGAAAAAAAAAGAAAAAAAAAAGCTTAAAACGAAAAAGAAAACGCATACTCCCTCCACATGATCTGATAATTCCAATTTTTAACAACAATCTATTAAGGCCCCGTTTGGTATTACTTTATTTTCACTAAAAACTGTTTTGTTTTAAAGTTAAGTAGATAAAGTGATTGGTAAAAATAAAATATACTGCTTATTTTAAAAATTATGACATTAAAACAACAACTTTTAAAAGTAGCATAAAATTGTTTTTAAAAGCTGTTTTTATATGCTTTTTTTTTAAAAGCACATCAACCCCAAACTGGTCATAAATCAAACTAGTACAATCAGGTTAACAAGAAAAATTAAAGGAAAAGATTACAAGGATATGGAAAGGTCATAAGATGTTGATTTTCTACCTTACCAAATGATCATATCTATCACCCAACTTACTTGAAATCGAATGGAAAGCCATTCCTTACGTTCCTTACAACTTCTATAATCTGGAAATATGTGGATTTTCAAAGAAATGTATGTGCAAGTGTTTACTCTTCCACTGCTAGAATTTTTCAAGTTTTCATTCTTGTCCTTGCACGATTGAATATATTAGAGTTTGTATACGAAAAGTACTGACACATCCCGACCCGGATGTACACGTGGACACCCAAAAGTCGAGTGTGCTAGCCGACACCATGTAGGGTGACGAAAGCCAATTTGAAAGAAATAAGAATATTTGAATAAATTAAGATCAATGAGTACACAAATGTACGAGCGGAAGAATTTATACAAACACAGTTGTACATGGTACAGAATACGAAGTATTACAATACCAAGAAATTTGAAACTTTGTCATACCACCGCCTCGAACGTAGACAGCTCCAGCCACTAAACCTGGAGGGGCGCAAAAACAGAAGGGTGAGTGGGCCAATAATAGTCATTTTTGTAAAAAACCTTTACTTTCTGAAAGTAGTAACCCCTCGCCGTCAAAATCAAGTAATTGGTTGAAAAACCTTTTCAGAAAACGTACCATATAGTAGGTAGAAAATCGAGGTAAGTACGGAAATATACTTACCGTCCGAAACGGGTGGAAAGCTACCGTTCGGCACACAATACTTTATCAAAAAGTTCATAAAATAAGATCTTACGGGAAACCCGTAAGTCGACTGAAAGCTTCCGTGGTATCAGTGAAAACCAGTGGTAAATCACAATCCAGAACCATAAGATAAACCGCTCGTTTAGGTATAGCAAACACACAAGTTCATACAGATATATTCTGTCATGAACAGGCTGGGTGTATAAATAATGGTGCGCTCATGTACTACGATCACGTGAAGCTGGCGCTAATCGCTATCACCCGAGTTCGAGTCGCCCATGCGACCTAGAACAGGCTGGCACCTACTATGGGTCCATAGTGAGCGTATCGGTGCATGTGATCCATCACGTGAAGGCTGGTCCTGGCCCCGGACAGTACAACAACACCGTGGTAGCCTCCCCAAGTTGAGGCGTAACCGAAACATACCACGGAATAATTTGAATAAAACAAAGTGAAATTAAGCAGTGTGAAATTAGTTTCCCTTTTGGGATAACAGAGCGATCAATATAAAATATTCTGGGTGCGTGCCACAGATGCTAAGCGTAGAACTAAATACGTAGGAGATATAAAGATACCACATGATTTAGTGCAAATATAATAACTAATAGCTAGATGGACAAATACGATAGAAAATTACCATATCCAAGGTTCACCCCCAAATACGTCAAGGCCGTCCGATAGAGTATAAAACCCATAATCACAAAAATGAGCACTGTTAGGGAATTAAAATACTTGGACCTAGTTCTAAAAAATATGGCCGATATTACTAGCAATATAGGCAAAATAATACAGAAATCCACCAATTTAATGGCCGTTCCAAGTGGAAATATGGGCCCATGCCCGCACTAATTTCTGCTACATCTTGGGCAACTTTAGTAAGCAGGTAAATACCATAAGCACAAGGTCTACTGAAATACGAGTCAAATATAGTTTAAAATCATTTACTGATGACCAAACCAATGTGAACTTTCCCATTAAAACACATTTGCATAGTAGGGAAAGGGCCCACTCCACAAATCTAGGAAATAGGAAGTCTGGCATTAAGTATCAGGCGCAGGGTCCTTAAACCTATTTTGGGTACCAAGTTAATATAGTAATTGAAATACGAAGAAATCGTGATGAAGGCCAAAACTGAAGTTGGAGTGAAACCCCAAAACCGCCGCCGTGGGCCGCCGTGTGCCGTTGCACACGCCTGCTGCCATACATTGGTCTCCACTATACTGAGAGGTATCAAGTCACGGTGATTAAATATATAAGGTATGAGTGTCATCATCATTATCTTTGCTTTTATATCAACTTGGAGGTCCAAACACCTCAAAGTCAACATGCATACTAGAATTGTACACGTCGTCACGGAGTATTGCGTGTGAGGTGAATTTGGACCCTCCGCCCTCCTGTGGCTTGGTGAACCGAGCGGCTCCGCCTTGGCTCCACGCGCGGCTCACCGTGGTGCAGTGGTTCAGCTGGTGAGCTGATCCAGCTCGGCTCCGACTGGGATGGAATCAACCGCAGCCGACTCAAAGCGGGATTGATCCCAATGCCCGACTTGAAGAAGTAAACAGAGGTCCGGTGAACCGGTCTGCAGCGTCACTTCAAGGCGATCCAACCAGATCACGACTGGCCGTCAGCGCTTGGCGAGCTCGACTTGCCGAATCTTTTTCCGGTCGCCGCCGCCATTCGTCAGCGTCGCCCGAAACTTCCAGAAAATTGGCGAGAAGATTAAAGTTTCAGCTTCGCCTTTATCGTTTAAGTCAAATTGGGCGTTCAAATTTTCAAATATTAGTGAGAGTTAATTTGCAATTTGGGGGCGGTCATTGGCCGGAGTGGCGAATTTGGCTCCAAGTTTCGGCCAAATTTGGTGTCGAACTTGAGGTCTCCTTCACCACATGAGCCCTGGGTTGTGATCCGGGTTCCCGAAGTCAATGATGGTGATTTCAGGTTTGGATCAGGTCGAGAGGCCGGGTTGGCGAGAAGATCTCGCCCGGAAAAATACGATCTGGTTGGGTTGCGCCGAGTTCCACCGACCGCGTGCGGCGGTTTGATGAGATGATGGTGGTGATAGTGGTCTCCCATATTCCAAAGGATGGCTCACAATGGAGGAATAGGCACGGGGTGCCTTGGATGAACCGGGCTTTTGCTCCTTTTGTTTTGTGTTGCAGAGAAAGCACGGGAGAGGTAGGGACAAGAGTCCTTGAGACAAGGACAAGGCCACATGGCTTACAGACTATTGAGCCCCAGCCCAATCCAATCCAAAACTGTCCAATTTGAAATACGGGAAGCGTCGAAATCAACGCCCGTAAATATTCGTTCGGAGTCGGGCAGCGTGCGACTCGGCGTCTACGCGTTCGTATCGGCAGACACGTCAAGAAAATGCAAGTAGATGCATGTTGAAGTTGACGCAAAAATCTTAAAGTCAATAAAGGCAAATCATTCATTTTGCACCTCCGGGGAATAAAATAATATTATTTCCGGAACAGGGGATGTAACAAGTGCGGTCCTAATATTAAGTATTTATTTTGTTACTTATAAGTAAATTTCCTATCTAATTTTGTGTTTAAATTAAATTCAGGTTGAATCAAAGACATAGTTGTTCTCTTTTCTTAGGAGCAGTTATGTTGTTTGCCGCACTTACTCTATATGTAGAACACGTTAAAGGCTTTTTCAAGACATATAGGCTCGGATTTGTGCGATGGATTATTTCAAACTTCGACTAGCTTCATGGATTAAGATGAATCGGCTTGGTATGGATAAGTCTTCTTAAAATAGTAAAGCATTTGATGCAGAGTGTCAAACTAAGTTTCATACTAAATCATTTTTGGGATCTAGATTTTTTTACCATCATTTTAATTCACTTTTTGCCTTGAAAAGCAAAAATTAATTAATTAATTTTTACCAATGCCTTTCCTTCAACATTTCTAGAAGACAGACTTCTTTTCTTTTGCTCCTTTCCTTCCCTTTCCTTTCCGTTTCGTAATCTTTCACTCTCTTTGCTCTTACTATTATCTGAATGGCCATAGATACAGAAAACTGAAAACTCATCAAAATCACTACTTTTCTCTTCTTTTTTTATTATCAATGGCAAAACTGACATTATCTTGTACTTCATTATTCTAATTCCATGATTCTTTTCAAATTGAAATTAAGTTTCCCTGAAGGGAAAAAAAAAAACCGCCTGCAATCAGGTTCTTTGGGAATTCTTCTCACCCGAGTTTGTGTTTGGAGGAGATCTCATCTGCTATCTTGCCCCCGATTCCCTCGACTCATCACCCTCATCCCGTCTTGTCCTCGCTTAAGGTTTTTCTCAATGCGTGAAAGGCGTGGAGGTTTCTACAATGATTTGATTTCTGGCTCAAGGCACCAAATTGCAGACGAGTTGGAAGGTGTTCTTAGCAACCATAGTAGACACGAGATTGGTAGTCCGTTGTTGAGCAGTACTGAGTCTGGGGTTTAGGCAGGTCACGATTAGCATCATCTAAGTTAATCTTTTGATGCACCAAAATGGGATTCCAGTCCCACTTAAGCCAAGGAAGCCATATAGAAAAGAAACATATGATTTTAAATCTTTCGTATTCACTTTTTTCTTGAGAAAGCATACTGCTGTTAAGCATAAACCTTCAGTCTTGTGCTTAGACTTTGTTTGTTATAGTTGCATCACTAGAACTTTAGCACATGCGAATTCTTTGGGAACATCAAATGGATTATAAGTATTTTTGTAAGTGTTAAAATAGGATTAAACAGTTATATTATTGTATATAAGTGTTAAAAATGAAGTTAAATGTGTTGCTCAAGTATATAAGTGTTAAAGGGTTGTTAAATAGTTAAACTAAAAATAGTTAAGATATCAATTCATGAGTTTAGCTACCAAAACCATACCACCTTGGTGTGAGATTCAGCAACGAAACATCTTAAAAACCAAGTCCAAGTACTCCATTAAACCGTGCCGTTTAGCTTGTTAGAATTGGCAGAAGTTTTTCTTCATGAGAGATTTCTTGATGGTTTGATCATCTCTTTTGGAACTTCTATTTTCATCTGCAAGTATGTGAATTTAATCGGATAATGATTAGTATTGACAACGGTATTATTGCATATTCTAGTGATTTTCGATTTAGTGTGTTGTAGTACCAAAGAGAATAAAATAAAGCACAAATTCCTAAATATGACATCCCAACAATCAAATAAGGAAGAAAAAAAGACGATAACTTTAACACACTAATTTGAAAATTACCCGACGAAAAACACCATCAGGCTGAATTCAAACAACCGAATTCAGTCACGTAAAACTTTAAAACTTTTCACGAGTCATCAAAATGCCATGGAGGCAATCGAAGATTGGGAAATAGTTGTGTGATATAATGTCGAGTTAGAGTTATGTCCAAACGAGTTAATTAAATCATTTTGAAGAGGATCTTTATAAAGAGAACAAAAGTTAGTAGTCTAATTAGAATGAAAAAAAACATAATTTTCACATTGCATTCTAGAAATCTAATTACACATACACAGAATATAGTGGTTTCTAATTAGTGAAAGAAGCCTCACACCAACCTTTGCAGAAATAGCATCCAGCAGTCACCGTAAACCCCTCCCTCAGGATGTACCATCAACACTTCTAAAATCTGGGTTTGATGAACATAGCCTCCATCTAGTGAGTCAACACAAAAATTGAATTTAAACCATTGTGGCATGCATGATTGCAAAATCATTCACACACCGCTCTTTATTTCTAGCCGTCATACATGATTAAACATGAGTGTGTGAGTTTGATTTCAACTACTTTCTTAATGTGTTTTGCAAGTACTCGATCATTCCATATTTTTCTCGGCATTTGCTCATTTTTTCGTTTTTGTTGCATGTTGGCTCTGCGATTTTGTTTTTGATACTATGGCCGATCAAGTGGCTGATGCTGGGCACGGCAGCAAGGATTCTAGTATCATCGATGATTTCAAAATGTCCAAACTTAAAACTGACCTAAAACATAGAATCACAAACTTCAAAGTATTCATTATTGAACTCTTTTTTCTTTCTTTTGTCAAATTCTTCGTTAAAAGTGAAGCCAAATCTTCATATATGAACAAAAAACACATAAAAAAAGATAATAATTAATAAAAAGAATTCATAAAATCATAAAGACATATGAGATCAAGTACTACAAAAAATCAAATTTCTGCGATTTTAAACATTATTTTGAGAGGCGGGCAAGGGTTTTAGCCCGATTCTCTTCAAAAATGGGCGGATCGTGACATGCAAGTAGTGAATCTTGACCAGTGAAAGGAATAGAGTCAGGTGAAATGGATTTCGACGCTCAATTGACTCAGGTTAGCCACCAATCGCCTGCCCGGAAATAGGGTTCGAATACCCAAAACTACTAATTGTTTGAAAACAGTTGAAACTTTCGATAATAAATCAATCAATCAAAGTTGGAGCACTTTGAAATTAATTATATCGAGAAGGTGATGAACCTGCTAACACATATGTACAAAGCAAAGTTTCAAAAATAAAAATCAAACCTTGACATTTTGAGCTTCTGGGCAGCAAGTCGAGGAGCGAAGGGAAGCAGGTGATGAGGTGGGTGACACGAAAGTTTTGTAGAAGATTAAAATCTCTAATGCAGGAAAAACAAATAAACAACCAATCCCAATTTAAATAAACCGAAAGAAAAGACAACCTAAACTGTGGAGGGGAGAAAAAAGAAACAACTTAAAATTTGTTCGATTTCAAAAGAATTGATATCAACCATTGTCTTTATATTTGCTCGAAGAGCATTAAGCAGAGCGGCAAATAAAATTATTACTATCAAAAGAATAGCAATGTAACACTATCCTAAACATTAAAGGAATATTAGGTCAACATTTACACTTCTGTGTGCATAAAAAATTTCAGTCTCTGCCAAAAATTGTTACCTCATCATTTTTGAAACTTGCTCAATCAAGTACAACATCAAAAACAAAATTCATGCTTCTCACATTGTGCGACAAGTCCACCTGTCATATAAGAACAAAAGATAAAACCCAAAGAAAATAAGTGAGGAAAAGAAATTCAATCCCCAATACAAAATTCAGCTAAAAGTTCAAAATGCATACAATTAACATCATTGAATGCTGAGAACAAACCTTTGGTTTGGGTTTCATAAACTGTCAAATAAGTATTGTGAGCAAATTACAATATCCTCCTCCTTCTGTTCCTTAAAGTGAAAAGCTCCTTCTTGTTTCAAAGGGCTTTTACGTACCTAATAACAACCATTAGAACACAAATATTTCAAATTTCTGAAAAGCACATGATATTCATCTCATATGTCTCCAAATCACACAACAGGAGAAAATGCCAGAAATAAAGACCAAGTCATTAAAAACTTGATATAACCACACTTACATCCAACCTTTGCACAAACACAACACTCTGCTTTGCCAATTGATTGTCAAATTCAACTCATCCTCAAATGCTTTACCATCAGGCATAAATGGTGATGGCTCAAAGGGTTGAGAGATGAGAAATGCTGCACATGGAAACAGTACCACACTTTATTAGTGAAAGCAATAAAATAGGGTATAATCCTAGTCCAAATAATCCAGTACAACATGATGTTTACTTAACTACATTAACCATTAAAATTGATGACCATTATTTTTGTTAAAAATGTTTGGAATAAAGGAGTTACCTATTCTCTTACATATGTATAATTGTTGGTTAGCACAAACCATCAAAACCAAATAATTTACGTCAACACAAACACATCACCCGAGTAATACGACAACATTAATGAAATCGATAATCACATATATGGCCGAGAAGCAAGCAAATCGAACAACTTGAAAATGGGTCACAATGAATCATGGGTGAAATTTAGCTTACACTATTTTCGAAAAATAAATCAAACAATATTTATAAAATCAATCCCATCATTCAAAAAGCTTCACAAATCAAGCGCATTAAAAATCCAGAATGCCAACTCCCGAGAAACTTCAAACAAAATACTATAATTTCAAACCAACTAGACAAAACACCTAAGTGGGTACCCTTAAACTCAGCTAAACATTAACTTACTTCAATATTTACTTTTGACAACCAAATAAACAAAAAAACCCAGAAAATCCAAAACAAAACACCCAGAAAATCCAAAAAAAAAAAAAAAATCGAATCTTTAGTTTTTATTTATTTTACAACCAATTAGCCTAGGTAATCATTGAAATTAAAGAACAATCCGTCAAATGTGTTAGGCAGTTATCATAATTATTACTATTAACTGGTGCCTTAAAGCCAATGAATGACAGCATATAATTGTTTGCAGCTGTTATACTATTAATAGATTGTAAGAACTTTTTTATGTTATGTAATGGCCAGTAGTTTATGTTTATATCCCTCATGTATAAATAGGTATGTGCAGGTTTTGAAATATAAGAAAAACTCGGTTTTTCTTCATGGTATCGGAAAATTAAATTTTTCTTTTCGTTTTTCCGATGGCTTCAAATAGTGTTCCCTTTATCTCCATCCTAATATCTCTCATCTTGTCTGTCAAACTATCTGATTCCAACTATCTTATGCAGGAAAGCCAGGTCAAACCTTCTTATTAGGCGAGAATCTTTGGCGCCGTTGTGGCTCGCATCCTTGCCCCTCACCCCACACGCTTCCTCCTTCTGCTAAGTCTCTGATCTTTACCTGATCCTCCACTCCACTTAACTTGCCAATCCTGATTATGTCTCTTGGTTTTCAAACTGATCAAAGTCTCATTAGTATTCTTAGGTACTCACCTTCTCTGAAAGTGTTCTTCCCCAAGTCATTGGATTCTCCACCTCAGAAGAATTTGGGATTGTCTCAGGCAAAAATTTCTCCCAGCAATCCCTTGCCAATTCTGCCCGCTCAAGTTTCGCCTGTTCTCTATTACCAAAGGTTCCAAATCCATCTCTGAATACCTTGCTCCAGGCCAAGGATTTGGCGATGAATCTTGCAATCGAGAACCTATTTCAAACTCCGACCTGGTTACTTATGTGCTTCGTGGTCTGGAGTCTTGATTACCAAATGATTGTGACAGCAATTTTGAATTTCCCTCCTCTACCATCCTTCTCGGACCTTCGCACTCGTCTTCTTGCTTTTGAAAGACAACGAGGCTTTAAATTTGCTCAAATGGCTCATGTGACTATCCTGCAGCTTTTGTTGCTGCTCGTTCATACCGTGGCCCCACCACTCGCGCCCGCGTAGTCACACCTCTCTCGTTCCTTTGGTCATTTCGTCTCCCGTCCGACCTTTCTCTAGCCCTGGCTCTCGTGCTCCACGTCCTTCCTCCTCCTACTCAAAGGTCTTTTGGGTCCTCCACCCTCTAGCCATTCATGATTGCTGGAGTTGTCAACAATTTGGTCGTATTTCAAGCCAAATTACTTTCCCTCGTACTTTCGCTGGTATGCACGTTACATCGTCTACAGATCCTAACTGGTATTATTTGGACTCAGGTGCCACCAATCACATGACCCATGATGTCCGAAGTACACTCACGGCACTCCATATGCATCTTCCGATCAGGTTGTTGTTGGTAATGGGGACACCCTACCCATCACCCATTCTGGTAATCTATCTTTTTCTTCAGGTACCTTTGTCTTTCGTCTCTGATGTTCTTTCGTGTTCCTTCCGCTAGTAAAAATCTTATCTGTTGCACAATTTACTCGTAAGTCTTAATGTTAGTATTACCTTCTTTCCTTGGGGATACCAAATTTGTGACTTAAAGTGTGGTGTTGTTCTCTTTCAGGGCCTATGTAAAGATGGTCTCTATCTATCTTTCCAAAGCGTTGTCTATTTCAAGCAAGCTTTTCGTCTACCGTCGTGTCTCATTCTCTCTTTGTGGCATCGTCGTCTTGGTCACATCCCTCAATAAGAGTTCTTGATCCAACTTGTTTCGGTCATGATAGGTTCTCTTTCTCGTTTATCAAATTCACCTTGCCCATTGTGCATTAGCTAAATCAATAAAACTTTCATTTTCGTCTCATGACCATTCTTCTACTGAGCCATTTGCTTTAATCCATTCAGATGTATGGATGTCTCCTGATGTCGTTGCATTTACCGGATATCGATATTATATGCGTTACAGATGATTACACTCGTTATTCATGGATTTTCCTATGCGTTTTAAATCTGAAGTCTATAGTCATTTCTCGACCTTTGCTCTGTATAAAAAACTCAATTCTCTTTGTCTATCAAACAATTTCAAAGTGATGGGGAAAGGAATATGATAACACTGCAATTTAAGCAGGTTTTGTGCTACTAACGGCATTGTGCATCGTTTTCTTGTCTCATACACCCCCAACAGAATGGGTTAGCAGAGCGAAAACATCGTCATATTGCTGATATGGGCTGCTCTCTTTTCGCTCACATGCCTCACAATCTATGGGTCGAGCGTTACGTACGGCGGTTTCTTTAATTAATGGAGCTTCCAACCCCCATCCTTAAAGGAACTTCCCCCTATAAGTTATTATTTGGCACTTTCCCGGATTACAATTTCCTTCGTGTTTTTGGCTGTATTTGTTACCCTTATCTTGTTTGATTATGTAACTCACAAGCTACAATCAAACGTTCTCTTGATGTGTTTTTGTTAGCTACGAGTGATCATCATCATAGTTACCGCTACCTTCATCCTCCTACAGGTCGCCTCTATGTTTCTCGCCATGTCATTTTCATGAAGATCAACTCTATTATGTACTGTTGTTTCTAAGCACATTCGGCTCGGATCTTGCTGTAATTCCCGTTGGTTTCTTCCCTGATCACCAGCTCATTACATTCTTCTTGTGCTTCCCAAGAGTCAGCCCTCACTTCTCAGAGTCGGCCCCAAGTTCTTCAACTTCACTGAAATTTGTCCCATTCTCCAACACACTGTCGTTCCCACCTCTTCTCAGCACCATTTGGCCTCAACTCATCTTGATTCACGGATTCAAACACCACTGATCCCGTTCCTCTTCTTTCACGACCAGCCACATCCGTTTCTAATCCACCACCTTGTTCGTCATCTCCTGTTTATTTCCTTTTAATGATCCTGTCACTGCTCCTCCACCACCAAGTGCTCGTCTGATCCTGTTCACACCGATCCAAATAGAGATTGTGAGACGAATCCCAAATATGTGCAGAATTTTTCTACTAGGTACCCCTGTTCTCATGCTTTTCTTTGCTTTGATCAACAAAGACACTGAACCCACATATTTACACACACAAGCCAATCGCCATCCTGAATGGAAATGGTATGCTTGATGAGTATCATGTCTCCTTCAACAGGGCACCTGGTCCCTTGGTGCGTCATCTCCTTCGTTCAACATCTGATTGGTTACCGAAATGGGTCTTGAGAATCAAGCGGCGCTCTGATGGCCGCGATTGAGCGATATAAGGCACGCCTTGTTGCCAAAAGGCTTTCATCAACAATCTGGTGTCGATTACTTTGGCACATTGGAGTCTGTAGTTAAACCCACAACCATTCGCACTGTTCTCTGTCGGCTATTTCTTTTGGGATGGCCTCTTGGCAGCAGTGTCAAAAATGCTTTTTGCACGGCTCACTATCGAAAATGTTTATGCAGCAACCACCTGGCTTTACTGACCTACCACGACCCAATCATGTATGTAAACTTCATAAGGCCATTTATGGCCTTAAGCAGCTTTACCAGAGCATGGTTTCACTTGTTTTAGTTCTTTCCTCCTTCGTGTTGGCTTTACTCAAAGTCAGGCTGACAACTCTATGTTTGTTTATCATGATCAATGTTCTGTTATGATCTTGTTGCTCTATGTAGATGACATCATTCTCACTGGTAGTCATTCTTCTCATCTTCTTGACTTTATGCACATTGAGCCATGAGTTTGACATAAAAGATTTGGGGAGTTTGCATTATTTTCTTGGTGTGGAGGTAAGAATTATCATCCTACTTCCATTCCTCTTATAAAACAAGTACTGTTGATCTCCTCAAGCATGATTAATCTCTTGGACTTTAAACTGTTTCTACACCGATGACTTCCAAAGGTACTCTTTCTCGAACCCATGGTACTCCTCTTGCAGATCCTATCCCTTATCGACAGATGGTTGGCGCGCCACAATATCTCACAATGACTCGTCCTGATATATATGCTGTTCAACATGTCTCCTCAATTTGTGGGATCACCCAGTGATGTTCATTTGGAAAGTTTGTCAAACGAATACTACGTTACCTAAAAGGCACCCTTGAGTTGGCCTTCCTGTTCGCAGATCCTCTGACTGTTCTTTGTAGTC
This sequence comes from Gillenia trifoliata, assembly GCA_018257905.1. NCBI lineage: Eukaryota > Viridiplantae > Streptophyta > Magnoliopsida > Rosales > Rosaceae > Gillenia > Gillenia trifoliata. The sequence goes on from CM031082.1 coordinate 5,347,554, forward strand.
GCCTATTCCGATGCTGATTGGGCTGATGTCCTGACACTCGTAGATTACAACTGGGTATTGTGTATTCTTGGGACCCAACCTCATTTCATGGAGTGCAAAGAAACAGCCAAGCGTATCCCGTTCTAGTGCGAGGCCGAGATATCGAGCTCTTGCCTATGCTTGTGCAGACCTTTATGGATCAAGGTCTCTTAAATGAACTTCGTTGTCTAAACACCGTCGATTTTACTTAAGCGCTGACAACCTATACACATACATACTTGGTACACTTCATCCTCTTTCATGCTCGCACAAAAACACATTGCTATTGATTATCACTTTGTCCGAAGCGGGTGGCCTCTGCTTGATCCACAAAGTTCAGTTCGTTCCTTCTCAACGCTACAGCTTGCGGATATCTTCACCAAGGAAATTTGCCCGATGGCCGTTTTTGAGCGACTTGTTTAAACTCGTCACCTATCGATTGTCGAGTTCGCGGGGAGAATATTGGCGGATTATCCTAATTATTACTAAGTAGCTGGTGCCTTAAAGCCAATGAATGACAGCATATAATTGTTTGCAGTTGTTGTGCTATTAATGGGTGTAAAGACTTTTCTGTTATGTAGTAACTGATAGATTTATGTTTATATCCCTCATGTATAAATAGTATGTAATACCGGTTTTGGAAATATAAAAACTCAGTTTCTTCAAAATGCTCTGTAACTACTGAAATGAAACCAACAAATGTGAAAATTAAAATCTAAACTTAATGAATTGGACAGATATATACACAATCTGATATTCTTGCTCAATAATATAAGAAGATATAAGCCTACTGTAAAATGAATACAATTGTAATCTACGAACCAAACTGCAATTGTAAAACCAAGCATATAATCTCATTCAGCTCGATTTTATGTATCAATAATGGATTGTATCAAGGAAATCAAAATCCAAAACCCATCAATAAAATCTAATCTTTTATTTCAACACAATCATATAAATTAAAAATTAAAGAAACATTATTACCTGCTAAAAATCCCAATAATCAGATCCTTCTCGTCACTTGGAAGAGTCGATTGGAGCCAATCGGAGTCATTTATACTTGCTATGCAATCACACAAACCAAAATTCAAGTTGAAAACATTTATAAAAAGAGAAATAAAGAAAATATTGCAAATTAAAAGAGAGAAAAAAATGGTAAGAATAAAGAAAGAGGAGTGTGTGCGTGCGGAGGAGAGTGAAGGAGCAGGGACGGGAGAGGAGTGGAGGAATCAAGGGATCAGAACAGTTGGCGGCAGCCATTTGGGATTAAGGACCAGATCAGCAAAATAGTCACTTGTTGGTGGCAGTGGACGACATTGCTTGCGTTTGGCAGAAACTACCCGTCGGATTTATAGAAAGTCTACTTGACTCGAGACAAAAGATTGTTATCACAATTTTGGATATAATTGATTATACAAACTTTTAGACTGATGATTATACAGGTAAGACATTATATTCACAATCAACAAAAGTTTTTCCTCTCTCTCAATAACATTATTTGTTTTACTATTGATGGCCTTTTGACATGATAAAAACACACGCTCATACTCAATTTTTAAAAAAATAACAGTCCCCAAAAAGAATTAACAAATAAATAACATGCATGCAAAAAACAATATATATCAAACATATAACAGCCACTAACAAAAAAGCACAGTACACAGTGAAAAATTAAAAAGAATGCATTAAATTCATATCAATAGATGGGAAAAATTGAAGATTAATAAAGATTAAAGTGAATCCTCTTACCATATGTATGAGGGCAAACTCAATCAAAAGCAGAAGAACATTGCACAGCCATAAGTGCACCCCCACCAACGACTTTCCATGAGTTAAATTGTCTGATCCAAACACAAATAAAAATGAACTAAGTGTCACAAATTTGAAATAACATGAATAAAATGCATAAACAAAGCAAATGCCAAACATGGGAAAAAATCACACAAGAAAAAAAAAAAAAACCATAAAAAGTTAAGAAAAGTTTCAGAAAAGTTAACAAATACATTTCGAGAAAGAGCGCCACCATAAGATTACACAAATGCAATATTTTGTCCCTCTTTGCATTTGAGTATATTGAATCATAAAAAAAGTGAAGAAAAAATAGGTGTCTTGTTTTTTGTTTCTCTTTGCACCATCTGTGCAAAAAAAGCAAAGTCAAGTTTGATCTTTTTATTTAAATGTGTATTATTTGCACTCTCATTGAAAGATTAATTTTTGGTGAACAAATGTTTCAGCTTGAGAGAAAAGTGTCACAATTTTAGATATAATTGATTGTACAAACTTTTTGACTATTATATCTGGAAAGGCATTATATTCACAATGAGCAAAGTTTTCTGCTTAATAACATTATTTGTTGTATGCTATTCATAGCCTTTTAGACACAATGAAACAACCCACTACAACCAATTTAAAAAACAAATGACTACAAAATAGTACTTACCCAAGAAGAAAAAAAAAGAAAAAAAAATCAACAAAGATATAACATGTGTCCAAAAGCAATATATACAAATATATAATAACTAATAATGATAACTTCTTATAGATGATGAAAAAAATCAAAGAATACATGCTTGATAAATCCATATCAATACATGGGAAATTTTTTAACATTAAAGTGAACCTTCTTACTGCAAATGTCTGAAGCAAACTCAATCAAAAGCACAACAACATTGCACAGCCACGGGTGCACCACACAATGACTTTGTGAGTAAAATTGTCCTGATCTAAATAGAAATAAATGAACTGAAAGTGTCACAAAACTGAAATAACAGTTAGAATAAAATGCATAAACAAAACAGATGCCAAACATTGGAAAAAAATCACAATGGAAAAAAAAAAGCATAAGAAAGTTAAGAGAAAAGTTTAAAAAAAAAACTTAACAAATACATTTGAAAGGCGCACCATAGATTGCTGAAATGTAATTTTTTTGTCCTTTTTGCATATGAGTATATTTGCATCATAAAAAAATTTGGAAAAACAAGTCTTTATTTTCTACCATTTTTCTTTCATGTGTGCAACGGACTCAGTTGTGATCTCTTTTTTATTTAGATCCGTGATTATTTAGGTAATTTAGTCTATGTTTGTAACCTTATCATATTTTACTCTGATGCTTTAATTTTAGCTCAACTTAATTGTTTTGGCTAAACAATTTATGTTGAGAGTAATGAACTCTATTATTGGCATGTCGGTATCATTCAAACATACTTGGTAATGCAAAAGTATGGATATAATATGCATTTTCTTTGTCATTTCAGTGTAGTAATATGCTAGATTTCAGCCTTGGTCCATTGGTTCCTTTGTGGCTAGACTCATGATATCAACTATTGATCTCATAATTCCTACAATGAAGCAACGAAGAAAGATCATATACAGTGCTTTACTTGAGAATTTTTATGGCTAATATACTTTAGTTCATTTCACATAGTGTTATATGTGTATGGGATAATTCATTTTGAAAAATACAACTACGCTATCTTAAAGTGGCAATCACTTCTAAAATGTTTATAGGAATCCAATCCATTTTTAAAACAAATGAGAAGCATGCTATAAGACAATTTGGTTCTTTAGTCCACCACCTTCTCGGATACATAAATAGCAATCAAATTTGCATGTATAGTCTTTATGACAACTGATTTCAGTTGAGTGGTTTTTGGAAGAATTATATGAAGTTCATATTCCAACTAAAGAAAACAATATGTATGCATGGCATGAAAAATAAGATAATATATATATATATATATATACACACACGCATACATAAGCGTAGTATATAAAGGCAGGGGCAATTCAATGAAAATCTCGGTAACAAAAATTATCACCACCACAGAAAACTTGGAGATAACCAAGTCAATAACCCAAATCATGATCAAAGAAACAATCCAGCACAAAACCCAGAAGCAACAAATTGGAATAACAAGTACCAATTGAAAAGCGATAGAAACCAAATAGGGATTCAGTGAGCTTTGAGTACATTTTTAGAAAAAGAAATGGCAATCAACAATGAATTAATAGCGGGTAATTATTAAAAATTAAAGTTCAAATAAAATAAAGGCTAAAATCAAAAAATGAAGAAAAAGAAAATTTTTATATGAATTGATGGCATAACTGTATATACAAATATACCTATAGAAGAAACAAAGCATATGATAGAGCAATGGTTCAATCCATAGATCCCTCTCTTAGAAACGAAACTGAAACACAAAAATAAGCTAAATAACAAATTTGGCAATTGAATAAATCTGAGAAAAATCACAAAATTAACCGATTAAAATCGGACAGAAGAACTTACCAGAAAACTCAAGCTTTGTGTGGGTTTTAAATTTAATTCAAATCAGAGGTGGATTTAGTGATTGAGGTGAAGAGCGACAACGATTCGCTCAAAGGATAACAATCTTATGTAAAAGGGTTTTTGGGAAAGAAGAAAGCCCGAAGTGATGGGTGATTTTGGAGAAGGAGGAAGGCGGCGTTTGAGCAGGTGGTATGAAATCGAGAAAGACTTAGCCACCTGTCTATCATCGACAAAAGAAGAGTAAAATAGTAATTGAACTGTTCATTCGAATGGAAAAGCCAGATAAAAAGAGGGGAGTAAGTCAGTCAATCCATTGTTTAAAAATAGTAAAGTCTCGCGAGAAATGTTAAATATCGTATCAGGTAGGCGAGATGGAGGAGGTAAAATGGTCTAATTACTATACAAATCAGGAAAAAAATGGCCGTGCATAAGGAAAAAAGGGGTAGTTTCATCCGTTCACTATTGGTGAACAATGCATTGTGTTTGGGCTTTAGTATAGATAATAATGTTAGAAGGCCTCGTCGAAGTAAGCACATGGAAGAAATTCTATTATGCTAAACTCAATAAACACTGTTAAAAATAACAGTGTTTTACGATTGCTTATTTTTACTGTCTTTCCCCACGGCTAAATACATTTACAATTTAAGGTTTGAAGTAATTTTAAAATAAATCATGAGGTTTCAATTATTTCACATTACTCCTAAGATTTTGAAATTGTATTAATTTACATTTTGGTCTAATGAATTATTTCCCAGATGTTCATTAATCCACAGGTTTCAATTTACCTTTCGCCTAATGGAGGTGTGAAATGTAATTAGTCATTTTTTAACTCACACAGTAAATTGACAAAAATGCCCATGTGGGACACGTGTGAGTCATTTGGTATAGCGTTGTTTTTCTGTTGAGTTGTCTTCTCTCTTTCGACAGCGGCACCTTCTCGACTGAAAGAGAACACCACCACCAATTCAGCCAAATTCGGGTCGAGCCTTTCAACAAAAACCACTCGTAAAAGACCATCGCCACCACCAGTTCACCAAATCCGAACTCTATGGTGCTTCTCTTACTTTCTCGTGGACACCACCATCACCAGTTCTGGAAATCCGACGAAGATTGTCGATGCTTCCCATTGCTTCCTTGCTGGGCTTCTGGGCTTCTGCCTTCCTCCTCCACCTACTACTGCCTTTGATTCCATTCATTACAGTTTTTATGCAAATTATCTGTGTATAAATAAAGTATTACCACTTTTGTTCTGCCTATCAGTATTTAAGTCATTCCTTTTCATTTGTTTCTGTTACTCAACATGGTTTCGACCTCTTGAGATCGTGAGTTTAATTAAGATTTTCGTCTTTCTGTTTTAGGGTGTAGGAAAAATGAAGGAATGGAAAGAAACGAACTTTAGGTTTATCAGAAACTTTGTAGATATTCCATGCATTACTATATATTGCAGCTGGAATCTTTTGGTAACTACTTAAATTTTGATCCGACCCTACATATGCCTATACGTTGTATAATTAGGATCAAAGAAGTTAGTGCTTTTCTTTAATGGCTCTATTGATTGTCAACAAGGCATTATGTTTAATCATATATTCTGACCATGAAGAACAAATTTCTTGAGTTCACTGATCATGATACAACAAAATTCAGTTCCATTTTACTTATCTTATTGCGCAGGATTTATCAAATTTCTCTTGAATTTGTGGAGTTAAATATTTGCTTTTATTTTGATATTAAGTTGCCATAATAACACTATTTCAAACTTCTATGAATCATGTATGTAAATAGTATTGCCTATCGTATATATATTTGAAACTTTACATGTTTTATACGGTTTTAAACCCGCAGCATCGTGCGAGCACCATATAAATTACTGTCTAAAAGCCATTGATCTGCAAGCCTCTATCACCGATTTGTATCTCTTATCAGGTGTTGCTTTGATATTTATACTGTTATAACGAATCTATTTTTGCTATATCAGTTTGGGTTCTTCAGATTTTGCTCAATCTTAACTTCTTCTTTTTTTCGTAAAATAGGGAAGAGGTTGAGACAACACTAAGAGCAGCATGAGGCAAACATCCCCAAGCATCCATCAACACATCCCAATCCACAAAGGAGGATCATAGAAAAATGCAAACCCCCAGGTCCATATTGTAACTCCATGGCTAGCTAAATGATCAGCAACAAAAGTTTTCTCTGAAAATATGAAACCAACTGATATCGCTCCAGCTGACCCCATCCATTTTCCTGCAGCTGCTCAAAATTAAAATTTAAAGGGAATAAAGATCTAAGAAACCCTTTTCACAAACCTAAATCACAAACCCCTAAATTTATAAGTGATTATAAACCATGCATTCTTACTTTTATTTATTTGCGTGTTCTTGACTCATCCAAAAACCTTGGAGCCTAGGCGTAGTCAAGTTGACTACATATCCATTATACTTTGTGCAATACCAATCTTGATTCAGTGATGGTTACTGAATCTATCAAAAAAGGGAAAAATATAATTGTCTACTAATAATAAGTAATAAGACCTTTTGATATCCATAACCACTAACAAAAAAGTGCAGTTTCTTATTCATCGTCTTTCTTGCTAACACGTGTCTTGATTGATTGCAGGCAAGATAGAGATGCACATGGTGAGCTAGAAGGATGCACTTATGTAGTGCGAAAAATAATACTTGGCTCGATCGTGTGCCAATTCAACCCGATACGTGCCCGCGATGTAAGTCCGGCCCAAAATGTATGTGGCCAATGAGTGGGGTTATGCTCTCCCTTGCTGTCTTCTCACTGTTTCTTACCACCGCCATTTCATTTGTTTTAGGGTTTGTTTGTTACTACTTGCTAGTTTTGTTGTTGTTTAATGTTAAATTGTTTATTTCATTTAAACGCTTAACAAGCCTTTGGTCAGATAATATAAAATATGATGTCACAACAATAGACAAAACAGAGAGCATGATAATATTGCCCAGAAGTAGAAGATAAGAAACAATAATTTGATAGAACTCAACCAATGAAGAAGAACTAAACATTGGTGTTAGAGCAATATTCAAACATAGGCCCATAAAGATTGTAACTGTAAAGCAAAATCTAACTTCACATTACATGCACATTCGTCCAAGGCTCTATCTAGAAAGCTATCAAATCTAGTCATTGATCTAGAACGCTGAGATTTTGATTTCGGAAGAGCTCAGGAAACCCTCCTATTATACGCATTTTAGGCTCCCAAAGATATACACACATGTAGCGTCAGAACTAAAAATCATATCATAAGCTTCTTCCATGTTCAAGCAAAAACAACAATGTTGATTGTACGGTCGAGGTACCAACAATTGACATTAATCTTCACCATCTTCAGGTGACATAAGAAGGCACTGGAATTTGGAACCTGAGTTTCCCCAGTATTGTTCTTCAATGCAACCGGTGTTGTCAACAAAGTGTTGTTCCATCTCTGAAGTGTATTTAAAATATAATAATTAGACTTTTTTAAACATGCGTAGTGTGATTATAAATACCTAATAAAGAAGTATACACAAAATCAAAGCAGCAGAAATAATGCCGAAACTTACGTCATTTTGGCTTGTCAAAGATGGACCTTCCATGTCAAGTATGAGAGTGCAGTACAGAGGCTAGCAGATAAGCATGCTATTCCTGGGATGTTACATTTTCAAAAGCAGTACAGTACAAGGTCTCAAGATTCATAAATGAATATGGTAGACCGCCTTCAGAATATATGTTTGATAGGCCTACAGAAGCAAAAACATAAATATATACCAGCAAGGAAGGTTCCTGTGTACAATATATATTCATATGTGACTATAGGCAAAAGGTGAATCCGATATGAACACACATTAGTACAAGAACAACCATAGATATATAGGAAAATAAAATTATTTCTCAATGTGGGACGTGGTAGCAATTCGACCTTCCGCCATGCATTCTCCGGCAAAATTTGTCCCACACTAGAAATTTCGACGCAATTAACAAAAATAGCATATTCAAAATTATGCAAGAAGAAAGCATGCTATAGGTATATGTATTAACAAGACCGCGAGATAGTATAAGCTTTTGAACTTGGGATGATGCAGAAATAAGATTGGCAGTGTTATTAAAAAGCCGCCTCCGTTTCCATGCTAATATTGTCCCCATGTAAGCCGTTGTAATATGACTGTAAGCTAGATGTCGTTGAAGGACAGAAATCTGTCTATCAAAAGTCCCGATAATGCCATTATATTCCCAACTTGAAGACTTCTGTCAGATTCAGGGCAACAATTTTATCCAACCGATGCGTGCCGAACTTTTCTTTGCAAGATTGGATCTTCAAATTCTCTAGTCTCGTTCACAGATGTCAAACTGTTTATCACTATTTCAGAAATTTGTACATCTTTGAGTTCAGGACTGCTAACTAAGATCATGACTCAAATTTTCCACACTTCTCTATAGTCAATCTCTCAAGAGAAGAATGAAGAACCAGTAAATAAATCCACATCGTCAAAGCACTATCGAAAATCTCACACCCCAGTTAGAGCCAATGGCAGAGGAACGGAATTTATGTAAGTAAGTTTTAGAACTGGTCGTGTGTATAGTAAATATGAATATGGCCATTCAGTTCTTATTTCAATTTGAGACTCCTCAACGATTCGCATTCAAATAAACAGTGCGGCACATCACAATGTATCACACTGCAGATTTCAAGATTGAGTTCATACACCTCAACATTCACCACCCGATGTGAAATCATGCAAACGGGAACAATTCAGAAAGGACCCGCAAAACGAAAAACCTTTATTAAATTTTCAAGGCGGCGGGGACAATGCTGTGCTGATGAACTTCAGTGCTTTTCTTTTGCTTTACAGTTTTCTTATCAACCCCAGAGTCAAAGTAAGGGCAGTGGACAACAACCTGAGGAAGTCAAAGACAGGATAGGATGCCCATAAGTAACTCCATCTTTTAGATAAAACACTGGTTTTTGCACCATGGTTGTTGGGTAACAAGGAAAGTATGTGATGCAGTAAGGCAGCATCCGGAAGATCGCTAATTCTGTCTTTGTTTGCTCATTATTAGGTTTGTTTTCTTCCTCCTCCCCGCTCTGAAGCTCTACTACTTTTCGAGTTTAGTACTCCTCGCAGCGAGATGATTTGTAACAACAAAGAGATGCTTTGTTTTCCCATGGCACAAGGATGATATAACTAGGGTTTTGAGATTGAGGGAATAGGGTTAATTTGAGACTCTGGGGTTCTTATATATATGAATGAAGCGGATGGTGAAAGTATTGTATCTGCTGCCTCTCCCTGACACGAGCCAAATTTGGGTAATAACTTACTGCAAAGGATCTAAAGGAGTAAACCCCTTTTCTCTTGCTGATATATTATATTATGTATAAAAATCTTCGGTGGTAAGATGTTTTGGTAAATTAAGTTGAATGCATGCCCAAACAGTCAATTAATATATAAGCACATGGTGATTCTTACCCTTTAGTTGAGATTTGAAAGGATTGTCCTTTATATATTGGCAAAAAATTGGGAAAAATCTTGAGTGGTACGTATCATTCAATGGTACGGCTATTGAATAGTCCAGATCAATTTGTAGTGGACCCCAAATGAATCTTAACCATTTAACAGTACGTATCATTCAATGGTACGTACCACTGAAGTTTGACCCAAAAAATTGTACTTTTACAATTTGTAACACGATCATAAAGTGTCATATTTATTTATTAGGTAAACAAATAGACACTTTTTCTGATAAACTATGAAAAATGGGAACAAATAAGTATTTTATTAGTACTTATATAATTTTTGGATAATTTAACTGTTTACACAAAATTAGATCAAAATAGCTCAAACTAATATATGTGGAAGGAAATCAATTGAAAATATTAGATATAAATGCTTTTACACCCTTTTCATTGCTGTAAAATCTAAAATTAAATTGAAAAACTAGCATATGAAATTGTAAAAATTATATTATCTATGAAATTAAAGTGCCTTCGGAAGTGGTTAAATTCTACATTAAAGTGACTCACAAGATCTTGAGTCTTGACCAATGTTTTGTGGACCACTTTGCCTTTACTTTCAAATTTGCTAAACATGACATATGTAGGGACTCACTATTTTGTGGCGTATAAGTGACTGCATCTTTGCTCATCTTCATATTGATTGTCGTTAGATTAATTTGATTTAATTAATTTAAGATATAAATTTTAAAATTTAAACTAATTTAACAGTAATTAATGGAGGTTGAGCATCACCTTCATTTTAGCGAGTGAGCAAAAATGCACTCTGTATAAGTGCCATGTGTAAAAACATAATAATAAAAATAGGCAAATATTCTAGTGGTATTTGGCATTTGCACATGCGTGATAGGGCTTTCTTTATGAGTCCAGATCTGCTGTGCCCACTTTACCTCTGCCCAGCCTGTGACAATCTTCTCCATTTGACACTTGTCCTTGTAGTTAACACCTAATATAACAACGTTATCTTTTATTAAAATTGAAGAAAAAAAAAACCGATTAGTGAAGGAAAAAAAATACCCAAAGCTCGTTAGCCACACCACTCTGCAGGTGGTGACCCATGTCCTCTTTGGCGCTGGACAAGGCTCATTCCTTCTCTATCTCTCTCTCCTTTCCATCTCTCCTTTTCTATCTCCCGCACTATATTTGGATTTGAAGTTGATTGGGTGGGTTTGGGGTCTCTTGAATCGGATTTCGAAGGCTGTAACGACATCAAGGAATCGCCATTAGCTTCTGAAGAGTTGACGGATCGGGCCTGGGCGAGGATCTGGGCGTAGAAGACGAAGTAGCGGAGATTGGAGATGAGCTTTTGGGGAATATTGTGGATGGCGAGGAAGACGATGAGGACGTAGTTGGGAATTGGAGATTGAAATTTAAGACTGATAGCAATTCTATTTGTGTTTGGGTTGTGAATAATTGGGGGCAAATTGGGAGATGCTCAATGAGCCTTTGCCAGAGCGAAGGAGGACCGTGGATCACCGTCGTCGCAGTGGTGTGGCTGACGGGGTTGGGGTGGGTGGTGGAGGTTTTTTTTTTTTTCCTCTTTTTTCAATTTTTATAAAAGTTAACATTGTTACGTTAGATGTTAACTATAAGGACAGGTGTCAAATGGAGAAGATTGTCACAGGCTGGGCAGAGGTAGAGTGGGCACAGCAAATCTGGACTTTTTCTTTATTGGGCTCAGCTTTGCTGAGATTGAGGTTTCTTTATTAAATTCAGGCTCTTTTTCGGCTTCTTGAAAACAATATTTGTTGATCTAAAAGAGAAAAAATGCCATTGCCTGTCGGCTTGGGCTTAAAGTTGGACCCGAAAGAATAGACATGCGATTCTACAATAGAACAGGGAATCGAAATTAACAAATTGCTTAGTTGGTGATTCCATCCAAATCAACGGCTCAAATCCCTATCTATTAGTTCCTATCTTATTTTAGTTATTTTTTGTTATCAAAATATTTTGGCAAATTAAGCTCAGAGGACATTTATGACTAACTATCGTGTTATTTAGCCTGAACATTCTTACTCATAATGTAAATATATTATTGTATTTAAAAAATTTATTATTTAAGAGGGTATTGAATTGCTAAAAATAAAAGAAAATTTTTATGTGAACCCATATAACCTCTCTATACACCTAACTTCAACTTTAAATATAAATTGTCTATTACCCTATTGCATAATAACATTGCATTTGATTTTTTTTTTTCCAGATAATTAGATATAAGACCAATTACATCTTCAATTATTAGGTTTAGTCTAAGAAATTTTGCTTATCAATTCAAGTTCATTGACTTTTCTCTAATTAAATAATTTTCTTTTTTTATAATGATGATTCAGCCGATTTTCATGGGTGAGATTTTACAATTATATCTAAAATACCCTTTATAACCTTGGACAGCTTGGGCATCCAAATTTTGTTAATAAATTATTGCAATATAATCCGATTTAAGGCCTGATTTTTTGGTTATTTGTCTGTTTCAGTTTTTTTACTCCATTTGACTCTCACTTTGCTTCTTATCATTTTGAGGCATTATTTGTATTTTGAGGCATCATTTTATTTCATACGTAGTAATATTTTATTTTGGATATATAGCTTGATGTCATGTCAGAGAGTAGGTCCAACAGTTACTAAAATATAGCCAAACCCGCCAGCCTATTCTTTATGCAATTAATTAAAATATAATTTGAAATTCCTCATCCAATTAGAGCACTTCCACTCCACCCATTGGTGGAAGGCAAGGGCAAGGGCAAGGGCAATAATTGCCTTCCGTGAACAGTGCTTGCCCTTGTGCAACTCCACCCGTTCGTAGAGGGCAATGGCAAGGGCAAGGTTTTTTTTTTTTTTTTTTAAATTTTTTTTTTGGTTGGCCTTAAATATCCCACCGACAATTGTGACCGACACTTTCCACTTAAAATTTATTATTATTTTTTTTTTTGGTCAAAAAATCCCACCGACAGTTTCTCTCCACCGACACTTTTCACCTCAAATTTTTCAATAAATACCCTTCAAACCCCCGACAATTTCTCACACCAATCTGTTGCATACTCCCTACTCAGCTCAAATCATATTTCTTTCAAACATGTCTAACTGGAGGAGGTTCGAAGACAATGATGAAGAAGAACAGCAGCGATTACAACGGGAGCGAGAACAACAAGAGCGAGAAGATGAAGAACGAAGAATGCAACATGACCGCTTTCGGAGGCGGAGAAATCAATTAAATAGCAACATGCTTCATGCTGTTGCAGCAATCGAAGCAAGCAACCAACAAGCAAGTGGTTCACGACCCGGTCGTCGACCCAACCTTAATCGAAAGAGGGGAGATCGAAGTGAGAATCTCTTAGAAGATTACTTTATCCCTAATTCTTTATACCCAGAAGGTTTCTTTCGAACAAGATTTAGAATGCGACCACATTTGTTCAACAAGATCATGGTTGCTATTTGCAACCATGATAATTATTTTGTTCAAAAGATTGACGCTGCCAATGTTATGGGTCTTCTTCCTGAGCAAAAAATTACGGCGGCCTTGCGGATGCTTGCTTATGGTCAATCCGCAGACTCGGTTGATGAGATCTGTAGGATGGCAAAGTCCACTGTCCTTGAGGCCCTTGGTAGGTTCTGCTCCGCAATCGAAGAGCTATACACCGCGGAGTACCTTCGTCGACCCACCCCAGCTGACCTCCAAAGGCTTCTTCAGAAAGGTGAGAGTCGAGGATTTCCTGGCATGATTGGAAGTATTGACTGTATGCATTGGCAGTGGAAAAATTTCCCAAGTGCATGGCATGGAGCTTACGGGAATCGAAAACGTACGAAGAGTATTATTTTGGAGGCGGTTGCATCATTTGATACATGGATTTGGCATGCATTCTTTGGTGTACCAGGAGCTCAAAATGACCTTAACGTTCTTGGTTAATCCCCTGTTTTCGACGACTTGTTAAGAGGAGCGTCGTCTCAAATTACCTATGAAATCAACGACAGAGTTTACTCAGGAGCGTACTACCTAGCTGACGGAATTTATCCGTCGTGGAATACCTTCGTCAAAACTGCTCCAAATCCACACTCAAAGAAGCAAAAGTATTTTGCATCGATGCAAGAAGGGTATAGGAAGGACGTGGAGAGGTGTTTTGGTATCCTCCAAGCTCGTTGGGGGATTGTTAGAGGAGCTGTTTGTTTGTTTGATGATGGGGTGCTGCGAAGCATTATGATGACATGCATCATCTTACATAATATGATTGTGGAAGATGAGTATGATTATGACATGGAAGAACCCTTGGATGAAGACCCACTCAACAATTCAAGAACGAGAATTTATACAGCTCATGAAAATACTGATGAACCTGCCAATCACGACCAAATAGAAAGGAATCCACGTTACCACGAGATGGTCATTCAACGTTACAATACGATGCATTCGTCTTTCCTCCACAAAGAGCGTCAAAGGGATTTGATGGAGCACATTTGGGCAAGGAAGGATGCTACTAATGAATGAAAAGTATTTTTTATGTTTTCAAGTATGGTTTGTAAGTGTGTTTTTTATTTTGTTGTCTTTACTGTTGTTGGTGTGTTTATGTGTAATGTTGCATCGTTTATTGTCTAATAAATTAAGTTTGGACTTCGTTTAAATTTGAACTTCAACTTATTTATTAAAAATAAACAAAGAAAACGGAATTTATAAATAAGGATTTGGAAGAGAGAAAACTAAGGATTTGGAAGAGAAAAAACCAAAATAATTGATGTAGAAAACAAAATATTGAGTTGTTGTGTGGAATGAAGAAGAGAATTGGGGGTATTTATAAAAAATAAAATTAAAAAAAAAACAATTTTTAAATGTCAGAATAATCCTGGCCGTTGATTTAAAAAAAAAATTTCCATCAGACGGTTACCGTTGCGCCACGTGGCTAACGGTAACTCTTTTTTTTACCGTTGGAAATCCAACGGTCCAGATTAAAGAGCCGTTGGAGATCCAACGGCCATAAGCTTGCCACGTCATCTAGCCGTTGGTGGAGACTGGCGTCAGCTGCAGCGGGTGGGGCCCACCGACATTTTCTGTCGGCCACTCTCCCCCACTCGCGCATGATTTCCACGCGCCTGACTTAAAAAAAATTAAAACCGGTTGCTGACGTCAGCATGACGTCAACAACCGAGAGGCAACTGGTAGGGCAATTTTTGCTCGGGCTTGAGGTTGGGCTGGGTTGGGCCCAACTCTTGCCCTTGCATTTGGGTATGGGTGGAGTGTGTTTTGGTGCTTGCCCTTGCAATTGGGTGATGGGTGGAAGTGCTCTTAGGTACAAGTGAGTGAGTGAACACTTCGCCAGCTCTAAGTAAAGAGATCTACTTTCATACATGTCTACTGGTTGGTGACATGTTTCGATATTATAATATGCAGACTAAATTGATGTATATAATATGAGAGGGAGATATATTTGGTAATCGGTCTCTTTTGGCCTTCAACCACGAATATATTTGTTATGAAGTTATTGGTCTCATTTGTTTGTAATTTTCTATACAGATGGATATTGTTCAAAGTTTTAGATTGTTTGTAATTTGGAAAGCATCAAATGGCTGTCATTGTCCTTTTTCTGTTACATCCCGTCCCTAATTATATTGTATTTTATTCCCCGACGTTGTGAAATTACGAAAACGCCCTTGGTGGGCCTAGTGAGTCCTACGTGGACATTTGTTGTTATTTTCATAATCTTGTACTTTTCTTGTACTTTTTGAATTGTACACTTCGTTACGAACCCGTAGGCGCGAACAGGACATTTTTCGAACTTGTAACGGACAAGTTACTATTAGGGGCAAATTGGTAATTTCTAATTTGCGGTATTTTGAATCTGTGGATTCCTTCCCGTGGTTTCAAGTTGAACCAAGGTGCTCTGCACCTCTGATACTATTTTTGCAGGCTGCGTAATTGCACGCCTTGACTGCCTGTTGCCTTGTTGAATTTTATGCACTTTAAGTGGACAACGTTTTGTGTGTAATTCACCACACCTCTACTGCCTATCCTACTCTGTCTGTCCCCTGCTTTTCCCCATTTTTGTGCCGTGATTTCTGCAAGCAGAAATCCTTGCAAATCACACACTCACACCACAAACTTCTCTAGCCACCCCGTGGCCATTTCACTCCTCCCCTCTCGATCTTCCTTTAATCCACCATCATCCAGGTGATCCTTGTCACCATCCTCATCATCTTGTGAGCAAAACCTAGCAACCCAGAACCCCAAAGGCACGAACCCAGAAACCTGGGATTTTTCTCCAATGAACCCAAAACTTTTTCCCGGCCGAGTTCTTCAGCTTTGAACCTCGATTGAACTCAGAATCACCATCAAACAACTCCTGGGAGCCTTGGGAACACAACCCAGGGTCTACAGGTGAAGAAATCACCAAGAACGGCGAAATTGAACTTTGGCCGGATCTTTCGAGGCCATTTCCGGCCACCTTTTAAGGTGGTTATAGGTAAAATCGAACCCTACTCTTCACTAGCTTCAATTTGATACCTTTTTGTGAAAATCGAAGTTGAATTGAAGAAACTGCAAATTTTCCAGAATTCCGGCGAGTTTTCTAGTTTTCGGCGAGGTTCCGGCCGGCGGAGGCGAGCGGCGGCCAGAAAGAGTAGCGGTGACTGGCGAGCTGACGTTAGCAAACCCGGTTCTGACGTCAGCCAACCGGCCCGTGACGTCAGCAGGTCCGGTTCAACCGATCGGACCGGAGGAATATTTCGAGGTATATTTCGTTTCAAACTTAACGCCGTCAAGGAATATTCCCTAACGGCGATGGAATATTTAGTAATGACGACGGAATATTCCGTAACGCCGTTACAGAATATTTCGTTAAAGTTAACAGCACGCCGTTAACTTTAACGGCGCGTGACCCAGTCGGTGCGTGGCGCGCGTGTGAGCGCGTGGGCGCACGTGCGAGCGCGCGTGGCGGAGCGTGCGGCCTTATGGGGGCGCGTGAGTCCCCGTGGCGGTGCGTGGCAGCGCGTGAACCACTTTTTCGACAGTTTTAAGTCCCAAATAGAGCAAATAAAGGGAATTTCGAGTCTTTTCTTTACTTTAATTTGGAATAGACTTGTAAAATGATTAGTATAGTAATTTCCCATATAGGTGAGACTTATCCCAAGGAGCTTCGTGGCCAAGCTAGGTACGGCGGCTACGATCCGACGACATACCAGTGAGTGAGCCCTTTTCTTTATAAAAATACTATTATAGTATGTGTTTAAATGCTTATTTATGATTGGTATAGCATGCCATGTTTTACTAAACTTATTTAAATGATTTGTTTAGTTTATTTATGATTTATTAATCGTCTTTGTTGGATTTAAATATCTAATTATTGGCATGGCTATACATATGTGAACTTATTACTTATCATGCATATTGCACGGTGTTAGTACTGTCCGAGCCAGGACTAGCTTTACTTGTATGTTCACGCGCACCGACACGCTCACTTTGGATCCATCGTAGGTGCCAGCCTGTTCTAGTTGCCTTGGTGACTAGAACTCGTTGTGATGCGCATAGCTCCAGCTTCACGTGTATGTAGTACTAGAGCGTAACTTGTATACACCCAGCCTATCATGTAGCTACTTTTTGCATGACTTGTGTGCTAGTATTTATGTGATAAGTAATGATGTTGTTTTTACTGTTGTTAATGGTTTTTACCCGTATCATTTTGGGCTCAGTTCTCATCACGTGACTTTTATTACTATTTGTTAGTAAACTTATATTTTGAGAAATTACCAGTTTTACAGCGAGGGGTTACTTCCAAACATTTGGAAAGTTTTTATTAAACGATTATTTGGCCCACTCACCTTTGTTTTTCGCCCCTCCGGGACATAGAAATTAGTTTGGGCAGACGAGTACCTGTGGCATCAGCTAACGTTCGTGAACTAGCTTTCTGTTAAAGTATGGTTTAATTCCTTATGTGTTCATATCCATCCTACGGGATGGGAATATTATTTCCTTTACTGCATTCCTAGCTCTGATAAATTTGTATTAATGAGTTAAACCCCACACTACGCATTTTCAGCTCTAAATTCTTTTATCTATCTCAAAAACTTCATTTTTATTCATTCTTATTTATCTTTTCACACGTCATGACTTCGTCACTCCGGAGGAGTGACGGTCCGCACGCCTCGATATCCGGTGTCCACCTGAATATTTGAGTCGGGGTGTGTCATTTTCTCTTCGAGCTTCCACACACACAAAATATATATACTTACATATATGGTAAAAATATTATTCTCAGCAGGACTAGATCCTGTTGATTCTTTATACAAAGACATAATATGGATATACTGTTGATAAATTGTCAATGATATAGTTAAACAACATTTCAATATATAGTAAAACACATCAACCATCAACTTGTTACACCAACACGTTATTGGCATTATTGATACAAACTTTTGTCTTTTAACTTTAATAAGGACAGACGTCTTGCACAACCGATACGGTAAAAATGTGCAAAAAGAATTTTATTACACTATTATGTAAATTTCATATACTAGATCACGTTGTTTAATTACCTGTCTGCAGTGACTACCCCTTTTAATTGTTAGTCTCAATCACTTCAGAAACGATTTGAACAGCCTGCTTGCCAAGGTAAATGTGATAGCAACCAAGCAACTGTTTGAAAGTGGTGGCAAATAAGTTAATAACTCAATCTTATGCCGGCTATCGGTCACTGAAGACTGAAAGTGACCACCTCTTTCTTCTTATTTTTCATTTGTTAAGGGTAAAACACATATTTGACCCGAAATCATATTTCGACTAAAATTGTGTACGGAAGAAAACACAGTATAACAAGGATGTGATTTCGGGTTATAGTGTTTACCCTTCAATAAACTACTGGCACTATGTTGTGCATTATTTTGTTCCAAATGATAAGTAAAGTCCATAGACATGTAGCCAAAGCTGCATTATTACATTCCACTATCAATCCAAACATTGTCGATGTGAACAGTGGAGGCCATGAGCCTAATCTGTGAACTTTCCACTTTACAATCATTTCTGACTTCACTCGCCACTTTAGACCTGGCCATCGTATTCCAATCACGTCTGCCACAAATATACCTGATGACTATCCATATGAAATGAGTCAAAGTATACATCCAAGATTTTATCCCAAGAACGAATGAATCAAATTCATTTGGGCAGCAGATGCGAGTTAAGCCAGATGATCAGGATAGTGTACCAATTTTTTGTACTTGAGTTCGGATCTCTTGCAATAGATTAGTGTAGTTAAAATTAATACCGCCTTATAAGAAAAAAAAATTTTCTAAAAAAGTCACTAATGATCAAGTAATGAAAAATTTAGTGCACATGCAACTGTTTTAGAAGGTAATTATCCCCAAATAATGTGTATGCAATTATATGTAAGGTGGCTTTGCTATTTTTGTCCAATGTTGTATTTAATTATGAAAAATGACGCCTCACCAAAAGAAAAGTTGCATCATAATTTGGTTGGTAACCATAACATATTATTTGCTAATTTCCCTCAATTACCACATAATTATTGGACCTATATATAAATATATTTCATGAATCCAATAATCTATAATCTAGGCTCACATTTCTCCACCATGAAGTTTCAAGCCATTGATGTGCCCAATGCAAAATACACACAATCAAACAACACTTACAAAAAGGGTATTCTTCTAGCCCTCACCTTGTTTCTGCTCACCACAATTCCTGTCTGTATAAACAACAGCACAACTTCTCCATTGCCATCTACAAACAGCAACGTTACCAGTGAATTAAAAACCATAGAAAATGAAGACCAATGCCATATATTTAGTGGTAATTGGATTCCATATCCTGATGGACCTGCTTACTACACAAATGAAACTTGCAATTTGATCATTGATCAGCAGAACTGCATGAAGCTCGGGAGGCCCGACACGGAGTTCATGAAATGGAGGTGGAAGCCCGAAGATTGCGAGTTGCCATTGTTCGATGCAGCTCAGTTCTTGGAGCTTGTTAGAGGGAAGTCATTAGCATTTCTTGGTGATTCTGTGGGAAGGAATCAAATGCAGTCATTGCTCTGCCTTTTATCCAGTGTAAGCATTCATTTACTATTTGATAAATGACGTCCGTTCTTTTCTTTTGACAAATCACCACAAAGATTTTGAAATTTTTTGGAACTGACGTCCGTTCTATCTTTCAGGTGACTTATCCCGAGGACATTTCTCACAAGTATTCAACGAACACAGATTACTTCAAGCGCTATGTCTACCATGACTACAACTTCACTATGGCAACTCTCTGGGCACCCTACTTGGTTAAATCTAGAGATGCCGACCCGAATGGCCACGGCATCAACAGCCTCATGAGCATCTACTTAGACGAGCCCGACGAGGCATGGGAAACTGAGGTTGAAAATTTTGATTATGTCATCGTCTCAGCAGGGCAATGGTTCTTCCGGCCGCTGATATACTATGAAAATGGTCGCGTTATAGGGTGTCACAAGTGCGGACAAGACAATATGACATCTTTTCTCACGTATTACGGGTACAAAAAGGCATTCCGAACAGTGTTCAGGACTCTTCGAAACCTCAAAAATTACAAAGGGGTGACATTTTTGAGGACGTTTTCGCCGTCACACTTCGAAAACGGGGCATGGAACGAGGGAGGAAATTGTCCGAGGACAAGGCCTTTTAGCAAAGAAGAAATGAAGTTAGATGGGTACATTTTGGAGATGTATTTGACACAAGTGGAGGAGCTAAAAGCAGCAGAAAAGAAAGGAATGAAAATAGGCCTTGAATTTAGGTTAATGGATACAACTGAAGCTATGTTGCTGAGGCCTGATGGACATCCAAACTTCTATGGACACTCACCTCACCGGAACATGACTCTTGCTGACTGTGTTCACTGGTGTTTGCCTGGCCCCATTGATACGTGGAATGAGATTTTGCTTTACATGTTGAAATCCGGGCACATAACATCTTGACGCGGAGAAGTTCCATTCCGTGCACTTTGGGATGTTACTCTTAGGGCACGTTTACGTAACCGTAATCAAAATTGGAGGAATTGGATTGAGGAGGAATTGAATTGAGAAGGAATTGAATTGAGGAGAATCAAAATCCAGATTTGAATAAAAACTGTTTACTAAAATGTTATGGAATCGGAATAGAAATAATACTGATTCCATAAAACTATTTACTAATTCAGCAGAATCGGAATAGAAACTATTATGATTACTAAAATGCCCTTGTTCTAAATCAAATATTTTATATGCTTGTTTTTTAATACAATTTGATACAATTTCATAGATTTAAGTATTTACTTACTTCAATATTTAAATTTTCTCACTCAAGTTATAGTTTTTTTTTTTTGGCATATGCAAGTGGAGTTGTGCTCAATGTGAATGAACTAGAGGTTTTGATGCACAATGCAAATAACTTGATTCGCCTTGAACTAAAGAGATCTTCACTAGGTAGATTTTGTATATAAGTAAATAAATGAAGAAAAAAAATAGGAACAAGCAAAGAGTAGGAAACTCCAAATAGTGAGGGTGTTTGGGAAAAAAAAAGAAGTTAGGGTATAAGTGAGGGGCAGTTTTGGAATTATAGAAATAAGTGAGGTTATAATGGGGATGAAAAATCCATTTCGGATTCCCCCACCCATCCGGAATTCAAATACCATGGTGGTGTAGGGAGTCCAATTCCTCCAAATTTTGGAGTTGGATTCCAAAATTTTGGTGGGTCCCACCAACTTTTTGATTCTCCAATGTTTGGTAAACACCGGAGTATCCCGTAATCGGAATTCAATTCCACTTTTTGATTCCGATTACCGTTACGTAAACGTGCCCTTACACTATTAAAATACAATAACAGTGCATTGTTGGTTTGAGATGCTGTCAATGCAACATCTAAAGTAAAATTATAAGAAAAATGCTTACGAAACGTTATAGGTACACATTGTTTATATTTTTATACACATTTATTTTTTGTTTATTTCAATGTAATTATATATATAATTAATCATAACAAAAAAAAGTGCTTGATGCAGATGGTAGATGGAGTTATTTTTTTTGGGTCAATTGTGGTGGATACATATATTTGAGTTATGCCAGAAGAATCATGATTATGCTAGCATTATCTTAAGGGAAAAAGACAACGTACTTGCAAAAATTTGATTGTGTTTGCTGGCTATTAGTATATTTTTTTTATAAAATTAGGTGAGTTGTTTACTTCTTAATATTACCAAAGCATATGGCCCAATTGAAGACGACAACAACGAAATTTCGTTGTTCATGACAGTATAGTTTCGGTGTATGTGATTTTCAAACGCACCACTTGTTCTCATAGACAAAATTTTTATCATAAGGATGGTGTTATTAATTAACTTTTTATAATATTAGTCGATATCAATTTTAATATATCATGATTATGAGATAAAGTATATGTGTACGGCCAAATATTGGGATTTGGATTGGATGAACTAAGGAACGCAAAGTCCATTTCAGTTTAGATGAAGACTTTAGCAAGTTGAGCAAATGTAAAATAATTTCTTATCCCACATGTTCAGTAATCTCTTAAGGCAAAGACACCCTTCTAAAATAGTAAAAGAATATATAATCTCAATATTTACTTAGTCTATTAAAGGGGGAAATTTAACATCTGACCTTTTGGACCAGCTGGCTTGTGCAGCACATTTACATCAATAGCGGCCCTAATTTTATCATATAAAAAGTTGCTCCGGAGTATCACATACTCTATAATACCAATCAAAGTTCCTTATATTATATTTACCCATTTCAAAATTGACCATGCACACTCTATGAGTTTACGCGTAAGGAGGGGCAGAACTAAGAATCCCTACATTTGAAGACACCAAAATGAATTTGCATAGATTAGGCCCTTGGAGATACTCTAAAGCGCGCTTCTATCTTTATTTGTAAATTCCATTTGGAATCACAAACCCAGGTCCAACAAAACCATAAATTTGTCAATTTTAGAGACCCATATGACCAAACTTTATGTGTGGCTCAACTCGCCTAATCCATTGTCATCTTTTTTTTTTTTTTTTAAAGAGAGACCCATATTTGCCCAAATGCCCAAATCAGATGATCCTCACAGGCTTCATTTGAGACACCTATCATATGGTGCAAGTAGAGTTCTCCCTAAAAAAATTCTAACTTGAGGACTCAAATGGGTTCATTAGGAACACTACGATGAGAGCCTATATTCAAAGAAACTGTTCTCAAAAGGCCTCAAGTCTTTATATTCATATTTTCAAGAATATGATATCTATATATATCCAGTGCGATGTATGGAATATATGACAAAGGTGGAGTGTCGCTTTCACTGGCTACTTTAAGCAGGGAACTTGTTCTTGCAAGGAGTATCGGCAGCAGATTCGTAATACGTATTACATAATCGAGTTGGCTCAAGAGTTCATATTTCAGCAAATAAAAATAATGGTATATCATTTTTTGTTCAATTTCATTTAACTTTCTGCAAGAGATGTTTGATTTAGATCATGATGTTAGCTGTCTCTTTTTTACAATGTTACAGATTGGCAAATGTTGCATAGTATCTGTGAATCCCAGCTCAGTTTTCTTTTGATTAAATTTTTGTTCGATTTACTCGATTTATATTTGAATTTGAATATGAAAAGTCTGCTCCAAGCATCTGTTGCATAGTAATGTCAAATATGTTTGTGCTGATGGTATTTATTGAAGGACAATATTGCATCCACTCCATGGGTGTACCTCATTGTCCACTCACTTGACACTAATGTATTTCATCGTACAATCCTCATAATTTGAACTATTCATTTTCTTAATTGTTATTTATAGATCATGTTTATAAAAAAATCAAATAAATTAGATATCGTTTCGTCTCCATATTTACATAACAAATTGATGTTTCATCATTTCAGACTAAATGAATAATCTCTAATTGAATCATTTTAGAGATGATCTATAATTAAGAAAATTTACATGAAATTCAATAAAGTTTGAATCATTTTAGAGGGTAATGTGTTCCGCCCTCTGCAATCAAGTTCGAATTTCATTCTTCGTAGTTTAGAGTAATTCTGTGTAATTAACCTATGGTTTGTCAAGAAAAATATATCTTTTTAGAGATGATCTATAATCAAGAAAATTAATGCTTCCAATTTTTTCTTTTTTACAATACAAATACGTTAACTACAAGTGAGTGAACAAGAAGATGTAGATGCAAGTATTTTCTATTATTGAATTTCATGTATGCATAATTTCTCCATATTTATTCAATGAGTAAAAATCTGTGGTCCTGTTTTCCAGTCCCCATCCTCTAATATTGTTTGTTATAAAAAAATATTAAAAAACATAAACAAGACAATAATTAACTAGTACTTTATTTAGCTGTCCCCATTGTCCATTGATCATCGACCCCTTTCATCATCACTCACTAAAGGTCTTGATTCGATTGACTGATATCAACGGTGGATATTGCATGAGCTCTTTAAGTCAAGTCCAAGTCAATGGAAATTGTATGGCTCTCTCACTTCATTTTGCCATTCATGATGAGCTGCTTGTTCAAACGATCGATCCATCTGAAAAATTTTATGAACACAACTAGTTAGTAATGGTTCTTCTGAGATCAGCCGCTTCTAATGATTCCAATTCTTCGTCTCAACGTTGTCGTTATCACGTGTTCTTGAGTTTCAGAGGCGAAGACACTCGCAAGACTTTTACCGACCACCTCTACACAGCCTTGATCAGTGCAGGATTCCAAACGTTCCGTGACGACGATGAGCTCGAGAGAGGAGAAGATATCAAGCCGGAACTTGAGATAGCGATCCGGCAGTCACAAACTTCTGTCATTGTGTTTTCAAAAGACTACGCGTCTTCCAGATGGTGCCTTGACGAGCTTTTGATCATCCTCGAGCGCAAGAGGACCAACAAAGAGTTTGTAGTTCTACCCGTCTTCTACGACGTCGATCCATCCCAGCTGAGGAAGCAGACAGGAAGTTTTGCAGAAGCATTTTCCAGGCACCAAAACACTCAGTCTTCCAGCAAGGTCAGCAGATGGAGGGCGGCACTTGCACAAGTTGCAGATTTAGCTGGCATGGTGTTACCAAATCAAGCTGACGGGTAAATTTCATTTATTTTTTCATATTATTTCCATGTGAAAATACATAATTTAATTATAACATGATTACATGATTACACGTTAGATTTAATAATTTTGTTTTAATTGTAAATTTTAGGTATGAGTCGAAGTTTATCAAAAAGATTGTTAAAGTCATAGAAGGAAAATTAAGTCGCGTCACACCCTTAAGTGTTGCCCCTAAGTTGATTGGAGTTCAATCTCGACTGAAAAAGATCGATTCCTGGATAAAAGATGGATCAACAGATGTTGGTATACTTGTACTTTATGGGATCAGTGGAGTTGGCAAGACGACCATTGCAAAATCTGTCTATAATTCAAATTTTAGAAGATTTGAAGGAAGAAGTTTTCTTGAAAGTATCCGAGAAATTTCGGAACAACCAAATGGCTTGGTTCAAATACAAAAACATCTTCTTTCTGATATTTTAAATGGGAGAAAAGTGCAAATACACAGTGTTAGCGAGGGAGTATCTAAGCTTGAAGATGCCATCAGATCGAAAAGGGTTCTTCTTGTCCTCGATGATGTGGATCATATGAACCAATTGGATGCGGTATTCAGGATGAAACATTGTTTTTATCCGGGAAGTAAGATCATCGTAACAACTAGGCGTGCAAAGTTGTTAAAGCCTCAACAAGTTTCTGAGGTGTATAATGTTGAGCCTTTGAGTTACGATGAATCAATGGAACTCTTCAGTTGGCACGCTTTTGGACAAGATCATCCGGTTGATGGATACAAGGAACACTCAGAAGCAGTAGTAGGTCACTGTGGAGGACTTCCATTAGCTCTTCGAGTTATGGGTTCTTCACTAATGGGGGAAAGTATAACTGTATGGCACAGTACTTCAGAGAAATTAAAGGCTATTCCAGATGGTCAAATCATGAATAAACTCAGATCAAGCTACGACTCTTTACAAGACAATCATGATCGAGATTTATTTCTCCATATTGCTTGTTTCTTTGTTGGAAAGGACAAAGATTGCGTTGTTAGAATATTAGATGGGTGTCAGTTCTACACTGTTGTTGGAATTCAAAATCTCATCGACAGATGCTTAGTGACGATTCATCGGTGTGAGAGGCACAAATATTGCAAGATTCAGATGCATGACTTAGTTCGAAACATGGGCAGAGAAATTGTTCGCTCAGAATCAGAGGAGCCTGAGAAACGTAGTAGATTATGGCATCATAAAGATTCTTTCAAAGTATTGACAGAAAACAATGTAAGAAACATGCTTTGGAAACAATGTTGTATGTATGTTTTTTCCATTTTGTGTATCTTTCACTAATTTCTTTTCCTTTTTCTTTACATTAGGGTACCCAAACAATTGGTGGTCTTGTCCTGAATATGTTCCCTGCAGACACCACTTCAATGAATTCTGATGAGATAGTCTTCGAAACGGAAGCATTTGCAAGGATGCAGAAACTCAAATTACTCCAGCTTAGTCATGTACAATTGAATGGATCGTATGCAGAATTTCCGACAGAATTAAGATGGTTATGTTGGCATGGATTTTCTTTGAATTCTATACCCATCAATTTTCCCTTGGAGAATCTGGTTGTTCTTGAAATGCATCATAGCCGCTTGAGACAAGTTTGGAAGGGAACAAAGGTTGGTTACTCTATATTTTTACCTCTTCTTTTTTCTTAAGGTTTCTAAATTGAACATTCAATATTGCGGATATGCAAGAATGAATTTTCGTCTCGTCTCTCCTCTTTTGTTTTATTAATTTCATTACTTTTTTTCAACAGCGCCTTCCATCGTTAAAGATCCTCGATCTTAGTCATTCTCATGACCTTACAGAAAGTGTTGCTGACTTCTCACTTTTCCCGAATTTAGAAAAACTGATTCTTGTAGATTGTCGGAATCTGATTGATGTCCATGAATCCATTGAAAGTCTAGAGAAGCTTGTTTACTTAAATATGAAGGATTGCAAAAGCATTAGGATGCTGAACAAGAACATTGGTAAGCTCAAGTTACTTGAAACATTCATTATATCTGGTTGTTCGAATCTTAACGAGTCTTCTATGGAGATGATGAGCAACATGGAATCTCTGAAAGTGCTTGAAGCAGATGAAATTCCAGTGAATCAAGTACTTACTGCTGGTGGGCAGTTGATTGAATCTTGGCCTGCGAGAAGTTCATGTATTTTTTGGACCTCTTTACCATGTTCTTTAGTATCTTTAAATCTTAGCGGGTGCAATCTCTCAAATGAAGATTTTCCAATGGAACTTGGTAATCTATCTTCTTTGGAAAAATTAAATCTACAGTCCACTTCAGTTTGTAGCCTACCAAGTTGCATCAAAGGTCTAAAGAAGCTCCGTGAACTCGACTTTGGCGGGTGCAAGAGTCTTAAAGAACTTGTAGGGCTACCAAAAGTGAAGCATGTGTTTGTGACTGATTGCACATCATTGGAAAAGGTAACATATGAATCATTTTCATGCTACAAAAACAGTTTAGTCTTGTTTCGTAACAACCGCGACCTAGTTGAGGCCGAGTATACGTTCAGACTAGAACCCATTGGAAAAGTTAATACAGAAATGATCGACCTGTTGGATTTGCGCAATTACTTGGAATCCACGGCAACCATTAAGATGCATGTCCCATTTTCATACGGAAAGATTTCGCAAGATTATGAGTCTCGTCCCATCCAGGTAAACCTCTCTCTCTCTCTCCCTCTAGATTTGTCTCATATACTATAAAAATTAAATAGTAATGATTTCCATGGCATTCATTCATATATAGGGATTCTATGAATATGGTATATTCAGCACATTTCTTCCGGGGATTCAGGTTCCAGGTCGATTTAGCCATAGAAGTAGTGATCCAGGGACCTCAATATCCTGTAGAGTGCCTTCACTGCCTCCAAATTATGCAATTCGAGGCTTGAACATCTTTGCTGTCTATGCACTTTCCGAACATTCTTCTTTTTATCAATTCGATAATCCATTATTTAAGAAAGTACGGAATAAGAGCAAGAGTCTAAAGTGGATTTATAACCCGCAAGTGTACGGGATTCCGAGGGAGGGAGAAGACATGGTATGGTTAAGCCATTGGAAGTTGGAAGGAGGTGAGTTATTAGAAGGTGGCAATGAAGTGGTTGTTTCAGTGTTTATGCAACCTGGTGTGTTTCACTTGAAGGAGTTTGGCGTCCAGCTCGCGTGTGAAAAACACGAAAATAATATTACGAGTACGCAACACAACACGTGGACGGATCCTTATTATCCACGTGTCATCGGAGGAGATTTGTCGTCACGTGAGGCGACAAAAGGAACGTTTTGGCTCTGCTGGAGAGCACACTCACCTGAAGCTATTGCTTGGTTCGATTACCTCGATGGGGACTTTGATGATCATGAATTAGATACAGGTATGTGTACAGTTGTTTGATTAGTAAAGCATTTGAATTGATGTACGTTATCAAATGAGGCCTCGTTTGGTGCCAATGTATCTCGAAGGAAGAAACTAAGGTTAACCTCCACTTCTCCCTACAAGATACATTGACTACATAACGAGTTATCAAATTCAATCCAATCCTAGACACCAAACAAGGAGACCGGCAGTACTAATTAACCAGCATCTATCACAAGTTTATATATTTTGGCAATCCTAGTGACGCAACTTGAAGAAGAGGAAGAAGAAGAAGAAGAGCAACTGCAGGATGATCCCATGCTTCTTCCAGCAGCAACAGGCAGACTTCCCTCAGATTCAAAAGATGAAAATAATGACTCTACCAACGACAGAGAAATTGCCGAGAGTTCAAAGAAGGGATCTCAAGGTAATGATAACGAGGTTCAATCAGTTGCGAAGGACGTTGCAGACGAGGAATTGATGCAGTGCTTGGAAATTTTGAACAACATGGAGGAACTTGATGATGACACTTATACAAAAGCTTTGAAGCTTTTCCATGGCGATGCAACTTGGAGAAAGCTGTTTGTGAGCATGCCTGATAGCAGAAAGAAACCTTTCATCCTTAGACTAGGTTAACGTTAAGATACAGCAGGTACGTGTGTTCAGCATTTAGTTCTAATATTCCAAGTTTATTTTGTTAATCAAAGCTTATTTCTTTTATAGTAAGTTTGTTTATAGTACAGTACGCTTGTTGCAGCAACCAGGGCAGGTGGCAGAAACAGCTCGTGTGGTGATCTCAGCGGCTGGAAGGTGTTCGTCGCGGCTTCGGCTGCCTTCTTTCTCTGTCGTTCTCTACTCACTCGCTCCAATTCTCTCTCTCTCTCTCTATCAGCTTGCTTCCTCAGCTGTGAAAGAAGACGCGTCAATAAATCCACAACAACGTCACAATGAATATGTTGTATTACTGGATTAATATCTGATCTTTGCTTAATTGGTTTTAATAAAATTTGCTGAATATTGTATTTATAATTAGCAGACGGTTGTTTTTGACATGCCTCAATTAGAGTTGTACATGTTTTGTCATCACTAGTGTAAGAAATCCATTTAGCAGAAAATTGGATGGAGTTAACACAAAGGCACAAAATGCCATGCGAGAGTGAGTTCGAGCACCACAGAAAATAACAAGTTGAGAGACGAAAACGAAACACGGTGACATTCTTACAGGATATCTAGTAAAAATTACTTCTCTCTATTTATTTACTTTCAATGTTTAAAACAAAGAATATTTCATACAACCAAGTTCTTCGCACCCCCTCTCCACTTGTGTTCTCATTCCTCCCCATCTTTTACAATACAAGATATATTAAGTTCAGCATACAAACAGAATTTGGAAATATCGACAGCGTCTTCCTCGAACACTCTTCAAAATGAGATCTTGATGAAGACCAAGATGTTCAAAGCTAAAATGTAAAGCACAAAACCTGACCTGAGCAGCATGAGCCTCTGCTGATTCTCTGCTCGGCCATCGGCATTTCTATGATGAGCGTCAAGGATATAATCAGACGAAGCAGATCCTTTTCCTGATGCGCTTCGTCCAAACCTATTTCTAGCTGTATTCATCTCTATGTTGCTGCTTTCAAGATTCCTCCACAACCCATTCAATCTTTCTAGCTCCGTCTCTTTCAAATGAATTTCATTGACAAGGCCTTCTGCTTGTGCCTATAAACATTCAAGATAACAATGAACAAAATTTCTCCCATATACGATCAACTGAGGATAAAATATTAAAGACATCAGAGAAATAATAAAATTCAAACATTACTGAAAAGTTATGGAGATACCTGTTTTGCTTCTAGCTGCTCAATTAGGCTGTGAAGTTGTTTATCCAAAATCTTCTCTCTTTGCACTGCACAAAATAAATTGCTTACAAATTAGTCTTACAAACTAGAATGACTGATAGCATGCTTACAAGGGGTTTCAACTAACAATTGCAAAATTCAGCCGAGAAGCGGTTAATGAGTTTATTCAAATATGCACCACTGAGATTCCAAAAGGCAAAACCATGGTAGCCATGCGGTACACACAACTAAGTTTGACTTTTTTTATACCCGACCCAAGAACAGAAGTAAAGAACTCAACTTTAACCATAAATTTCTTCGTCATCTGTGACTTGACTTGAAAACCCCCTTCCCCATTTTCTTGTTCAAAATCTTCTGTTTCCAATTTTGTATAAACCTTATTTGCTTGAATGTTCCTAAGACCAATAATATATCTAAACCAAAACAACTAAATGGCTATTGTAAATTGAAAGTATAATGCATTCAAAGAGCAAGCAAACACTATATACAAAATAAATCGGATGAGTAATGTATGATATCTACCTGGAGAAGGCTGACTCAATGCATTATCTTGAATTTCTGCCCATCTTTCCTCTAAATCTTTCACTACTACTTCCATTGAACTCTAAAAGATCACATCTTTTCAGCAATCGAGGTAAAATAAATTCCAAATACAAACACATTTGCAATGAAAGAAGACGAAACAACTGTAAGATCAAAAGGAAAGATGAAACTGACCAGTTCTTTTTTCCTCTCCTCTAACTTTTCAAGTATAGCCTTCTTTGAAGCTTCTACGTCATTTTCAGTTTCAACTGTCGTCTTTGGGTCACCAGTGAATTCATCTGATTGACCAGATCGACTGGCATCCAATGCGGTTTGTGCATTTTTTAGTTCATATCTCAAATTCCTTTCATTCTCGTCCATCTCCTGATGACAAAATCATAAAATTTCAGAAAGAGTGGTTTCCATTAACAAAAATACGATATACTAATGTCTTCAGATACAAGATTATAATACATGTGTAGGCCTACGCGACGAATAAGAGCATCGTGCAAAAATAAGTTGTGGGAAACTCAAGGCTCACCATTAGCTTCCTCTTAAGCAAATCCGCTTCTTGAATTTTTTCCTGTATTTTACTTTCGCAATTCGATATTGCCCTTTCATATGCAGCATTCTCTTCCTGCAATGTCACCTTCCTCAAATGTGCCTGTCCACAAATACAAATGGGAACTATTAAGAAAGAAAAATCAAAGACGAAAACTTCCCCTTTTCGATTACACGAAACTTAAACTACACGACTCCATACCCAAAAATAAACAATCACATAAACCCAGATAAGAAAGTTTCAAAATTCGAAGAAAATGTGCAACAATTCAAAGTTGTACACAAGAATTACAATCCAAACAAAAAACCCCAATAGAAAAACCACCGAATTCGAATCAGAACATCCAAATTCAATAAGAATCACAACAAAAATCAACGACCCAGAAAAGAAAAATCAAACGAAATTATAGAACCGAGCCGAACCTGTTCGCGGGTGGTGGAATGGGCGTTCAATTGGAGAGCAAGGGCGGCGTTGGAAGCGAGGGAGTGGGCGTGGAGATCAGGGAGGCGCTGGGAGATGTCGGAAGGAGGGAGTCTGAGCCGGAGATCATGGATCGAACGGCTGAGAGAAGATGCTTTGTGATCCAAGTCCAGGACATACTTCTGCTGCTCCTGAGTGAATATCAGTGGGATGTCTTCTTCGTTGTCTTGCCCGCCACCTCCTCCCACTACGTCTGCTGCCCATGCTAGCAGTCCCGCCATCTCTCTCTGGATGGCAAGGCAAGGCAGAGTCGCGGTTTCAGAATCGACAGGGAAACGAAGCGGGTTGGGAGCAATCCGGGTCCTCATGTTGCGTTTATGAAAATGAGATCCAGTTTGTGAGAACAACTTGAGGCCCATTGGGCTTGAGAAAGCCCAATTGAATGGGCAAGGGCGAAACAGGCTTCTAGCTCCGAAACTAGACCAAAGTAAAAGAAGCGATCACACTGTCATGACTAACTAATCTAATCTCAATCAAAAAAGACTGTGATTGAACTAACCAGCTAACAAACTGTTAACGTATTTGGATTCGGTCTAAACACATTGTCATATTTTGTCATCAATTTTTTTAATAGAAAGTTTTTATGTTAACCCAATGTCATAAGCATCTTTAGAGAAATGTCAATGAGTTATTCCTTCGCTACTTACCACATGTCAATACGATTCTAGATGAGAACTTGTAACGATGAGATTAAAAGCGATGGAATTTGAGAATTAATTACTTAGCAATAACATATTTATATTTGTTAGCCAATTGAAAAAGAAAATCATAAATTGGGAAAAAAAAGTCTGAAAAATCACTATAGTCTATCCACAACAAACATGAAAATTCACTTGAATTTATTCTAGTAAAAATAGCAGAAAAATAAAAAATCTATATCCACCTCGTTGATCTCCCAACCTCCACCTCCCACCGCTTACCAAAACGCCATTTTTGCAATTTTTATAGTTTCAATAGTGGGGAGTAGCAAGAACATTCGATTGCTTAGTGGTTGTCGCTCTTGGTGCACTTGTTGTGTCTGCTCAATTCGTCAACTAAGAAGAAAATCGCAAGATGAAGACGAGAGAGAAAAAGACAACTTTGGCGAGATCACCATGACAAGGTGAAGAAGACGTGAAAGAGGAGACACGTGAATTCACCTCTTTAGGTGGAATTGAAAATGAGTTTATTACATTAAAGCGAACTCCTATTTAGATATATTTTTTTAATCATGTATCTTCCAAATTCTTGTTTTACCTTAACCAAGCAAGACATTTAGGACCAAAATAGACTCAAATATATAATAATTTGATAATAAGACATAGCTTGATTTATGATCAACTCGGGTCTCAATTACAAATATAGGCTCAAACACCATGCATCATATTTTTCCCCAAATACCTACAAAATGAGAGAATTAAAGATAAGAAAGAAGATGGTAGAACTGTCAATGCACAAGAAAATCATGTTAATGGCTAAAAGTTCAGCATAGGCATTTGTTAAAACTTCCCTAGCATTGACCAAAGAAGATTTGGAGGATAGTTGGAGGCATTACTGAGCCAATTGGGAAGCGATATGACAACTTTGCAGGGCTTTCACTTATAGTAACAAGTTGAATTTGGTATATAAGAATCTCTTTGACTCTTTAATTGTTCATTTTTATATTTGGTAAATGACGGTGTAATTAGTTGGCTGGATCTAATTTAATGATTGTAACACCATCAATTACTGGCTCTAACATTCCCCACAACACTACCGACGATCTGAGTATAGAGAAATTCAAGAAACAAAACAAGTAAAAGATATTCAAGAAAATTCAAGACATTAAAAATATGCGCATTCAGAAAATCGCAATAGTGAAAGAACAAATCATAGCACTATAATCAAGAAGACGTCAAGAATATAAACGACGTTGTTTGTTAATGGCTATGGTTTTAATCTGAATGAACATATATATTTGATATGTAAGGTGTTTGAAAGGAAGATAATCGTCTGAATAACTACATATGAATAGATTATATTAGTTTCCCCCAATATCATAATTCATTCTAATTGTAAAATTTGTGAAACATTTGTAACATGTATTAGGATAAACTCCAACATATATATGTGCTCCAAAACAGACCTCAACTACTGCTAGTCCAAATGTATGTTTCATGTTGTTTCTGTTTTTCTTATATAAATGTGACCTGAACATCACGCATATGATATGATGTTCAAATGAAATATACGTTCTTAGTAATTTCACATGATGGAGCAAGTCACACACCATCACCAAAATTCGGCTTAATTTCCTTCAAACAGAATATGTTATAACAAAAAAAGCATAAAGACATTGTTTAATTCTAACAAAATATATATAATTAACGGAACCATAAAGAAATAGATGCAAAATATGCCTCAAATATGCCTCAAATATGCATTGCCTCAAAATATATATAATTAACGGAACCATAAAGAAATAGATGGTATGATATTTTGGTTAGAATTCTAACCAAAATTTGACATAAAAATATCACAATACCTTTTATTAACTAAAATAATTACAAGAACTATTTCTTCTGAAATATGCATTGTCTTTCCCCCTACATTCATCCATGTTAGCCCTCCATTGATCATGAACTTATTAAGAAAAATTGGGAGTGGGGCTCATCGGAGAAAGACGATTAGGACTAAATAAAAGATATTGTAGAATTTAGTTTTAGCAATTTACAGTCAACAAGAGTTTTTTAGTACTTTTACGTCAAATTTTAATTATAATTATCAACAAAAAAAAATTAGGCTAAAGTTTTATTCATGGTCCAAATTTTGGCTAGTTTTCCAAATTTTCTATAAAAAACGAGCAAAGCATGAAAGAATAATACCCATAACATAAACGAATACAAAACGTTTAAAAAATTGGGCAGGGTATGAAAAAAGGACCGAGCTAGAAAATATCAATTAGCTAGGGAGACATGAAGTATGTTTAAGGAAGAAATTTTGGAAAACTAGCCCCTATATAATTGTAGCCAAAGTTTTTAACTTATTATAATTCTAACCAAAAGTTTGCATGTAAATACTACAGTACCCTTAACTTATGACTAAAGTTGCAGAATGTTTCTGCTCTGCTCAATCCTCAATGTCTTCCACTCACTTCTTATTTGTACCCCTTTCCAACTGGTGGCGGATTTAGAAAATTTTTTTCATGCGTGGCCAATCTATAAAACCTTAAAAGCTTCCCTAATTAAAATTTCAACAGAGTCCACTTTGTTCTTTTTGAAGTTTAACATAACCTATAAAGCACATGTATGTGAGTGAATACAAGCAAATGAATCTTAGTAGTTAGTACCAATGTTAAGCATTGTTTGTTAGCTCAATGCTCGGTGTTATTTGTTGTAGGGATGGGTACGGTCCAGTTCGATCCATGTGAATCCTCAAATAGGAACCGAAACTGAAGTATATAAGGTGGTTTACGAAAAAATGGTCTGGAAAAAATGCTCTCCTTAACATTACATTACAATTTGCTTAATTATTAATTGGTCACAAAAAAGGCAGATGCAGTGTATTTTCACAGCATGAAAAGAAGGGGATGCGTATCCCGAAATCGTTTCTGCGTTACGTAAAGATGTTAGCTCTCTCAATTCAAAAGCATTAAAAGCAAATTCTTCGTACTTTTATGGGAAGTTGGTTGCTAGGGCTGCAGGTTGGCTTTGATTACGGAGGAGGTGAATCATCTCGAGGTGGTTCCGGCGGTTAGCAAATTCTTGAAGGAGACGATTGAGCTGTGGTTGGATGGGGCTTTTGGCGGGAATGGTTTCTTATATGATGAAAAATAGGGTGGACTTAGAGAAATTTTTTAAAGTGTCCGGTTTTCAACCGGGTACTCCACATGTCATAATACAAGTAGAGGGATACAAAAAAATATATTATTTTTTTCACTTGTATTATGACATGCGGAGTACTCTTTAAAAACCTGGCTTGAAAAAATCTCTTGTAGACTTGTCACCAAACAAGGCGCAATAGATTCTCCAGATTCAGGAGCAGATTTTGGATTCGGAGTTTTTAATGATTACCATTTTCTTCTAGGGTACTTTTGTTTATGCCATTTTGGTGCTTGCGAAGATTGATCCAGAATGGGGGAGTAAGTTATTCAATGGCGATGGATTTTATTAACTTGGGAAGCAAGCAATCTAGTTCAAATCATCCGCGTTTGAGAAGTTTTGATATGTTTATGTTACACTCGTGGGCAGGAGGGTTAACTGAATTCTGGGACGGGCGTAATCAAGAGAGCACAAGGGAGGCGGTGAATGCGTACTACTCAGCTGCATTGATGGGGTTAGCGTATGGAGATGACGATCTTGTTGCCACCGGATCAATGCTTGCGGCATTGGAAATTCATGCAGCGAAAGTTTGGTGGCACGTAAAAGATAAAGATAAAATGTACGAGGGAGATTTTACGAGGAATAATAGTGGTGGGAGTTTTGTGGGCTAACAAGAGCGACAGCAGACTTTCGGTTTGCTCCAGCGGATTGGAGAGAGTGTTGGCTTGCAATTCAGGTCTTGCCTATATTACCATCACCGAGGTTTTGTTCTCGGGTGTTGGATTTGTTAGGGAGCTTGTGGAGCGGACGTTGCCGGCTCTGCATACAGAGTATTGGAAAGGATTTGCATATGCATTGGAAGGGATTTTATGATAGAGAAAATGCGTTGGAGAAGATTAGGAAGTTGAAAGATTTTGTTAATGGGAACTCGTTTACTATGTGTTGGATCAGTTTTGATTATTTTGTTTGAGCTTCCTTTTGGCATGCTATATGCCTTTAGTTAGTTTCTACGTCATATCTACTTAATTGTATGTTTCTCTTGAATACTAGGGCATCACATCTAATATTTAAGTAGTCACGTCTTTTCTTTTTTTTTATATCATCAAATTTTTTTTATATGAACGTTTTTTTTTCTTTCTCGTATCATGAAAGGAATTGAACATTAATGCCAATAGTGAAAATACTTACCTTCCTAATGTCTCTTATGTAATTAGGAGAGTTTTTTTTCATCAAATGCATAATCTCATTGACATCATTTGTCAAATGAATGTTTATTATGTGTTTAAAAAGTGAACTACTTGTAAGAAAGGTCTTTGGACCAGGTTGGGGAGTAATTTTCTCTCCTAAGCATCAAAAGAACGGTTAAGATTTAACTAAATAAAGAACAGTTTAGTTAAATATCAACTTCTCTCACTCATGAAAAATGACGTGCGAGAGAGAATCATGCATTTTTGAATATCTTCAAATCAGAGCTTAAACACGTAGTTTTCAAGTCATGTTTGAGTCATTTTTCTGATTTTTATTAATTTAAGGAGGAATTACATCAAGTCATCAGTCACACGTTTGCTTTCATTATCATTCTTCTGATTTTTATACCTTATCTTTCCTCTTGAAGCGTCACACTTGAAATTATGAGTCTCATGACTATACTACTCATTAATGTAGTTGTATTTTTCTTTTCAGTGCCAGGAGATAAATCTAAATTCCTCTTAATTCCACCTTTAGATTATCTTTAAATTTGTTTAATTCGATGACTAGAAAAAAAGACTACAGTAGACGTAAAAAAGAAGCGTGCATAAATCATTTTCCTAAAAAAAATTAATGTTGTGCATAATATTCTTAATCTAACTAGGCAATTGAGGATTTTCGTGTTAATTATTATTCACCCGACACTCATGCAAGAGTTGTGCACTCAATCGCCTCTTTAGCGAGTTGACATAACAGTACATTTAACTAGGATGAGTAACTATGTTAAGGGGTAAATATATTCTTTTCTCTTTTGAATTACAGTTCTAAGAGAGTTGTGCAAAGTTTACAACAAACAAGACCACCCCATAAGCCATATATTTGCTTGCCTATGAAGCATTCTGAAATCCCACATTTGATATTGGTATCCCTTCCTTCAACTCAAAGTACTTTTGGATATCTTCCAATCCTCCCATCCCATGCCCAGAAATTGGGTCATGTGGGGATTCCAAATTTCCAAGATATATATACTAAAGTTCTTCTTCCTCCTAGTTTGGTAACTAACTGCTAAAACCACCCCACCATTTCCTCCTGCCTGCCCTCCTCTTGGTCTTAGCTTCTACCCAATTCCCACCAAATCATCCAAAATCTATTGTTTTTTTTTTTTTTTATTCGAACGATATTTCAATCTAATCTATAATACTATTGGAATGGTGATCCGAATTTTGTGCATAAAACGAACAGACATGCTTCAGTCGACTTAACTTCGGTGTGCATTATTATCTACATTTTTAATTTATTATTTATTTCTGACGCGTTCAGCATTTAATCTTTAACTTACTATCAAATATCATACCATCCAATGTTGAAAAAAGTGAGAAGAAAAGTCAAAACCTTAATAACCAAGAGTTTCAAAAAACCCAAGAAAAATCCCTATAAACCACCACCCCCTCCATCTTCATTTCCATCACCACCACCTCCGGAAGAAGAACCCCAAACCATGTCGCCACCGCCGCAGCAAACTCTCAGGCCACCCACCACCGCCACCCCATTTCTCTTCCCCCAAACCCAATCCACCGTCCTCCCCGACCCTTCAAACTTCTTCTCCCCAAACCTCCTCTCCTCCCCTCTCCCCACCAACTCCTTCTTCCAAAACTTCGCCCTCAAAAACGGCGACCAACCCGAATACTTCCACCCCTACGCGGTCAAATCCTCCTCCGCCGCCCTAACCATCTCCTACCCATCTCGCTTCTCCACCTCCGCCTTCATCTACCAAATCTTCATCGCCGATCTCGCCATCTCCGCCACCCAAAAACCCGATTCTCCACAACCCCATAAAATCTCCGCCTTCAACGACCTCAGCGTCACATTAGATTTCCCCTCCTCCAACCTCCGCTTCTTCCTCGTCCGCGGCAGCCCGTTCATCACCTGCTCTGTTTCCAACTCCACCTCTCTTTCAATCTCCACCATCCACGCAATCCTCTCGTGTTCATCAAACGGCTCAAAGACCAAATACACCATCAAGCTCAATAGCAATCAGACATGGCTCGTATACACTTCTTCCCCGATCGATTTGACAACCAGCGGCCTGTCATTGATCACCTCCAATGGGTTTTCTGGGATTGTTCGGATTGCGATATTGCCGGATTCAGACCCGAAATTCGAGGCGACCCTCGACCGGTTCAGTTCTTGCTACCCGGTTTCTGGCGAAGCGGTTTTCACAAAGCCGTTTGCTTTGGAGTACAAATGGGAGAAGAAAGGATGGGGCGATTTGCTTATGCTTGCTCATCCTCTGCACCTCCAGCTTCTCTCCGGCGAGGATTGTGACGTCACTGTTTTGGAGGATTTCAAGTTCAAGAGCATTGATGGGGATCTTGTTGGTGTCGTTGGCGATTCGTGGGCGCTTAAACCCGACCCTGTTTCGATCACCTGGCATTCGAGTAGAGGTGTTGGAGACGATTCGTATGCTGAAATTGTTTCTGCACTTGTTAAGGATGTCGGGGAGCTGAATTCGAGTGGGATAGGTACAACATCTTCGTATTTTTATGGGAAATTGATCGCGAGGGCGGCGAGGCTGGCTTTGATTGCTGAGGAGGTGTCTTATCTGGATGTGATTCCTGCGATTAGGAAGTTCTTAAAGGAAACGATTGAGCCGTGGCTGGATGGAACTTTTGGGGGAAATGGTTTCTTGTATGATAAGAAATGGGGTGGCATTGTCACAAAACAAGGAGCAACCGATTCGGGTGCAGATTTCGGGTTTGGAGTTTATAATGATCACCATTATCATTTGGGATACTTTGTTTATGGTATTTCGGTGCTTGCGAAAATTGATCCTGCTTGGGGGAGGAAGTATCGGACTCAAGCTTATTCGCTCGCTGCTGATTATTTAACGGTAGGCAGGCGATCACATTCGCATTATCCACGCATAAGGTGCTTTGATTTTTACAAATTACACTCGTGGGCAGGCGGATTAACTGAGTTTGCAGATGGTCGGAATCAGGAGAGCACGAGTGAGGCAGTGAATGCCTACTATTCAGCTGCGTTGTTGGGATTAGCTTATGGAGACACACATCTTGTGGCCACTGGATCAATGCTAGCAGCGTTGGAGATCCAGGCGGCGCAAATGTGGTGGCACGTAAAAGAGGGAGGTAACATGTACGAGGAGGATTTCACAAGGGAAAATCGCGTGGTTGGAGTTTTATGGAATAACAAGAGGGACAGCGGACTTTGGTTCGCTCCCCCGGAGTGGAAAGAGTGCAGGCTTGGAATTCAGTTGCTACCGCTATTGCCGATCAGTGAGGCCTTGTTTTCAGATGTTGGCTTTGTTAGGGATCTTGTGAAGTGGACAATACCGGCTTTGAGTAGGGAGGGAGTAGGGGAAGGATGGAAAGGATTTGTGTATTCCTTGGAAGGGATTTATGACAAAGAAGGCGCTTTGGGGAAGATAAGGAACTTGAATGGTTACGATGATGGTAACTCGCTTACGAATCTTTTGTGGTGGATCCACAGCAGAGGAGAGGGAGGAGAGGAATTCGGACTTGGACATAACGTTTGCTGGTCCAGGCACTATCATTAAATTTGGTTGCATTATAATTTGTGATTGTGATTTCGTTCTGTGTTGTATTTACCGTCATGTTTTGATTTACGTACATTTGTTCTTTCTACTGAATTGCGAGCCTTCTATCTATTTCGATCCGTTGTATTTTTACCTGTTATTGTTGAAACCATGTTCTTTTCTAAAATATATTACATTTTAGATGACTTTCATGTCAAGAAACATTGACAGTGACACAACAAGGCGAGTCGAATTCTAAAACTTTAAACATCCACAACTACAAGGGTTTTTCTTTCACAGCATGAACAGAACCGAACACAAACGCCATTAGAAACTCACTGAACCTGAACAAGGTCTCGG
Organism: Gillenia trifoliata; assembly: GCA_018257905.1. NCBI lineage: Eukaryota > Viridiplantae > Streptophyta > Magnoliopsida > Rosales > Rosaceae > Gillenia > Gillenia trifoliata. Next base: position 5,388,105 of record CM031082.1, read on the forward strand.
ATGAGAAATCGCCCTTCAAACGCCACCCTAACCAATTCTTCGCTGATACGCACTTGATTACATAGTTGAGCAGTAAGTGTTAGGAATGTCGGTACTACAAGATAGAGAATGCACAAAGTAAAGTAGAAAATGGACACCAACAATTTATGTGGTTTGGCAATTTATGCCTACGTCCACCAAACAAGGATCAATCTTCACTATATGAAAAGATGAGTACAACAAGAGTAGTCTTACCAAGCCAAATTTTTCATTAACGTATCGAACATAAATTTTCGATTCGATAAATTTAAGAGAGAAACCGTTGATCAAATTCAAAAGCAGATTACAGAAAATGAGGTTGAAATTAGTAAATTTAATGACGGGGGAAGAAGAAGGGCGTACCTCAGCTGAGAAATCGGAGTTGGAGATGGAGATGGAGAGAGAGGGAGACGGAGAAATTTGAAGTGCGCGCGTTTACGTACGCGGTTTTTGCCGTTGGGAATGGGATTCCGCGGTCATTTGGGTCATTAGCCGCGGGTTTATATGAAACAAATATCTTTGTGTAGATGGCCCAAAACGATAATTGGGTCACAAAATTGTTGGAGGCTTGGAGGAGTTCAATACTGCTAAAGCCCATTTGTCCATAGCCCCATAAGAAATTTCCCCTTTTTAAGTTGAATAATAAATTTATTATTTATACAATGATATCGATTTAAATTTGGGCTAAATAGGATAACCACAATTAGGTATCGAACTCGAAATATATAAAAGTCAAAGTTGAGATCTCTCGCTTACAAATGAGAAAGAATACCACAAGTTCGAAGTGCTAGTAGCCAAAAACCTTCTCTCTTTTTTTTCTTCTTTGGAATACAACGATATTATTTTTAATTACACTAAGGAGTACAAGATTTAGTCTAAGTCACACAATAAGACAACTATAATAATTTGATATGAATTGCCATATTGTTATTTTTCACATATGTGTATTAGGTTAGTTGGTCAGGGCATTATGTCCGCCTCTTGCAATTGAGTTCACATTCTCCTGCATGTAGACTATAGTAGTTTAGAATATCACACTTTCATGAACACATTCACAAAACTTGTTATGTTGTTATTGTCATTGCCACCACTCACCTTTAGAGTTATCTTCAACCTCATAACCATCATCGTTCATTCTGACTATTACCACTCATTATCATCACTACATATTTGCACCTGACGAATTTCATAATTGAATGTCGTAGTCATAACATAAGTTAGGATGATTAGTTTATAGATTCTAAAACCCTAAATTATATCTCAAAACTCAAGTTGCATATTCAAATGTTAGTTTTTCTAGTTTTCGCATATTGCGTCATTTTCATAAAAAGGCCTTGTTGCAATATTTTTAGGTCAATGGCCTTGTTGCAATAGTGTTGTTATACTTAGGACAAAGCAAAAGCCACATTAAGTTGTACAACAACATAAAATAATTAGAGAGAGTAAGGAAGGTACTATTGCAGTTAGCTTGTCTTGTCTTGTCTCCATGAGAATGCCTACATTGCATGCCATATTCTGTCATTAGCTCAACCAACAAAACTCTCATTCAAAGACTTTGAGTTGAAGATTTCAAGATTATGAGATGGATTTACATAATTAATTAGTTAAACGAACTTATAAAACAACTCAAAAGATAAAAAAGTCTTCATTCCTAACTTTGAGAGCAACTTACATATAACATGTTCACTGTTATCGTTCTGTTTCAATTTATAATTTAATTTTATGCACAAAAAAATTTACACAAAACAATGCATTATTAAAATGTAACATGAGTGTGAATCTAATCCATGTAGATCATTCTCACCTCGATAGCAAATGAAACAAATAAAACAAGTTAAAAGCTGGGTTTTGTAGAATTGTTTATTGCCGTTGATCAACATGCGCACATTCGGACATCATGACAGTTGGGAGACTATGTTGGCACTTGGCAGTGATGAGAGAATGAGATCTCACAGCATTTGTTTATTTAAATCACCTCATCTAATTATTGTTAATTCTTTATTTTAAGCTTTGGCGCTGACTAATTGATTTCAAGTCCTACGCGGGCTCGTTATTTGACTATTCTATTTTTTTCATACAAAAACTTTGTTTATTCACCTCCAGTGATGCAAAATTACCACAGCCACGCAGTGTTTTTACTGCAAAAGTTTTTTACTTAACAAATTGAAAACCTTCTTGGTCAAGCAGTGTAACCGGCTGTTTACATCTTAGATGCGATCATGCGAGTCCCTCCATATATTCCTCATTTTGCTCCTCAGCCTATGGGGTATTAGCAATCGTTTTCAGTTGTTGTTCTTGCATGGAGAGAGTACGTACGCAAGAATGAAACGCAAAAAAATTGACAGAAGCATGCACAAGCGGTGAATCATGTGGTTTAATTCGATGCAAAGTGAAGAAACTTACTAAGGCTTGAAATGCCGAGAATCCTATTAAAAGAAAAGAGTGCCTTTAGAAATACTAACACAAGTGATGCATGATTATTGTCATCTCGTGCCATAAAATGTTGGGTTAAGTTCTCAACAAGTGCAGGTTAAAATAGCTTAAAAAGGTGGGAAAGGCAAGAACTTAGTCGGATAGGACTGACTATTTCAGTCGGATAGGATAATCTGTCATCAGACAATACTGACTAAATTAGTCGGGCATTTGGTGCAGTATCGGACTAATATCGACTATTTATACTGTGTTGGGCGAGTCTAGGTGTGTGTGAAGAACACAATTTGTTTTTCATACAAACTCACTCAAATCCTCATCAAATGCAAGAACTACAAAAGGTTTGATCTTCATAGGAGACGAAGTACGTTGGTAACCTTTAATTTGATTCAAGGTGCAACCACAACTCCTCCAAGCAAAGGTGTTCATCCAAGATGAGATTGAAGTCCTCTTAGGTATTTAGCCTTTGCTCATGCAAAGAAGATTAGGATGCTACAACTTACTAATGTGATTTTGAGTTGTGTCTTGGTTCACACCATTTAGGCTTCAAAAGTCATGAGCAAAGTTTTGTTTTTGAGTACTAATATGCTAGCTAAAAGCCTTTAATTTGTTAATAGCATGCTTAAGTGTTGCTTAAATGAACTTGTAATTCAAATATTTTCCTTCAAGCTAGACCAAGAGAGTCAGAGGGACGGATCCGACTAATTATACGGAGGTTTTTGGGCGTATAATTAGTTGGGTGTGAGGGGTACTAAATGGTGAGCCCGGTTTAAATAGTCGGGTGACTATTTTAGTACGAAGCCCACCAAACGCCCGAGACCGGATTATTAATACTATCCGGTGCGCTATACGGCGTACCAAACGAGGCCTAAGTGTAAAAACTTGTGCTCTACCATTCAAGATGGAAGCACCCACAAGGCCACAATATGTTCTGCTTAAACATCAAGTTTAAAGCTTGAAAGGGTTCCTAAAAAAATATAACCTTGAAAGGGTTGTTCTTTAATATAATTGGATTATTTAAAAGGAAAAGTTGTGGTTAGTTGCCCTCAAATTTTTGTACTTTTGGTTGATAGAGCTAAAGAGTTCGGTTTTTTTTTCCTTTTTATTCGGTTGATTTAAATTTTTATACATGCAATATTGGAGATTAATTTACACTTTTATACACGTGGTACTGACTAGGGATATGGAATTAAACCTAGAACATCGGTTGCAATAGTAATCTTGCACATCAAGTAAAAGTTTGAATAATATCTTTGTGAACGTTACTAAAATTCATTCAATTAGGATAAAAAAAATGAGCAAAAAATTAAAAATTCAAAACAAAAAATATAACAGGAAGGAACAGCTAAGAGCCAATGTAGGCGTTACATATACTAAGCATAAAATTTGCGATCATGCAACTCTAAGTAATTTTACAATCATTGTTTTTGGCTGCCACTGCCGCTCTGCATGTGGAGTCTCTCACCAGTCACTAGAGAGAGAGATAGAGATAGAGAGAGAGAGAGAGAGAGAGAGAGAGTGTCTCCTTCCGAAGTCGCCCCCACGTTTATTAAGCGTGTTTTGTGGGTTTACACCTTTTTTCTCACTCTTTACCATTTGCCACGAAAATATCAAACTTTCTCGGGAAAACATTGCCACATTCGAAGATTCCATCATTTCCGAGATAGGTACGAATTTGCTCCAGCTTTTAGCTTCTGGGTTTTGTTTTTGAACTGTTTTAGTGGTCTGGGTTGCTGCATTTTCCCAGTAAAGTTATGAGCTTGTAGTTGTTGTAGTAGTAAATCTGGGTTTTAAAGCTTGAAGCTTGCAGATGGTGGGTTTTTTTGATCTGATTTGTGCTCAAATTTTGGGGTTTTGGTTGTTAAATTTGTTCTTTCGAGGGTTCTGTGAACTGGGTAGTGCTTAGATTCTGTGAATTTTGGTTAATCTGAAACTTTCCAGGGTTTTGGGAAACAGTGAAGGAGTTAGAAGATGACATTGGATTTTGCCTGGAAATTTTGAATTAGGGTTTTCTGACATTTGGGGATTGTATTTTGTAATGTAATGGTAGCTGATGTATAATTATCAGTGAAAGTGACTATTTTTGTAATTGAATTTGGAAAGTTTGGTGATGGAATTGATATAATAAGCCAAAAAAATTGCAAAATTCAGCATTCAATTCACACAAACATGTCTTCAACAACATCACCTTCTCCAAATTCTTCCCCATCTGCGGTCCCACCGACTTCATCTGATACCTCACCACCACCACCCCCATCAAATTCTTCAACTACCCCAACAACTACTGCAACCCCTTCTGACGCTTCACCTCCTCCTGCCCAATCTACTCCTCCAGCATCACCAGCTAATCCCCCTCCTAAATCATCACCACCGCCATCAACTCCGCCACCAACTTCACCACCTCCTTTGCCGCCTCGGGCTCCACCCCCATCTCCTCCTCAGTCTCCACCCCCATCGCCTCCGGCACCACCCCCATCATCACCTCCTCCAGCATCGCCGCCACCGTCTCCACCAGCTTCCCCTCCTCCAGTAGCATCTGCACCTCCACCAGATGCATCCCCACCACCCCCATCAGGAGGTTCCCCTCCTCCCAAATCTTCCCCAACACCTCCAGCAGAAGCCTCACCTCCACCTAAATCCACAGAGTCACCACCTCCTCCAGCTGATGTCCCGCCACCTTCGTCCAATTCTCCATCACCACCACAAGGAAAAGCGCCAGAGAAATCTCCTCCATCCCCCACTGTTACACCTCCTCCATCTGCTTCCAAATCTGCTCCTCCACCAGCTGATAACTCTCCCCCTGCACCCACGGTGCAATCACCACCGCCTTCGGTCCCTTCATCTTCTTCACCTCCTGTTACTTCTCCTACCCTGCCTAGTAGTAATTCATCAAGTCCCACTCCCTTGCCGCAGAAGCCAACTGCAAGGTCAACCACTGATGCCAATGTAACGTCAAATGCCACATCTGGAAATAAAGGGGGGTTAAACACCGGAGGAGCTGTGGCAATTGGAATTATAGTTGGATTCCTGGTGCTCAGTCTTGTTGTAATGGCGGTGTGGTTCGCAAAGAAGAAGAAGAGAAAAGCTGGAGGAAATCTTGCCTACAACATGCCTTCCCCCTTTGCTTCATCCCAGAATTCAGGTAACACATTGAGCATGCACTACTTGAATTATGTCATTTTCTTGTTTGTTTGCTGACACTTTTTCAAACTTGCTTCATTGACAAGGAATTGTAGCAGCTGTTTCATACGAATTGGATGAGCTTGCTTATTCAAACTTGCTTTATTTTCTTGTTCATTTCTGCCATTCTACTTTCTTTTAGCACCATTAGTTCTTATACGACCTTTAGGCTTTAACATTGTAGAAAATCATATTAGAAGTAAGCTTTTGAATTAGCTAGCAGCTGTAGCTGAATGTGCGGATGAGGTAATTGGATTCAAACTAATGGAACTTTTTTTCTGCTTTCCAGATTCGGTATTTCTTAAGCCCTATTCTCCAGCTCCCCTTGTAGGAAATGGTTCTGGCAGCGATTTCATGTATGCACAATCAGATGGTGGTGTAAACAATTCAAAGTCATGGTTCACGTACGAAGAACTAATCAAAGCCACGAATGGGTTTTCAAAACAGAATCTTTTGGGCGAAGGCGGATTTGGTTGTGTATACAAAGGTGTTTTGGAAGATAAAAGAGAAGTTGCTGTAAAACAGCTCAAAATTGGTGGGGGGCAAGGGGAACGTGAGTTTAAAGCTGAAGTTGAAATTATTAGTCGAGTACACCATCGCCATTTGGTTTCCCTGGTTGGTTACTGTATATCTGAGCATCAAAGGTTGCTTGTCTACGATTTCGTTCCAAATGATACCCTTCATTACCATCTTCATGGTGAGCCTTCTGATTTTGAAAGCAAGACCAATCTAAAATGTTCAGGAACAAAAGTTAGGGGGGCTTGTGTTATTAACGAATAGTCTTATAAGAGATGGCTACATTAACCTGTGCCAAACAACTTGCTAATGCTGCAAATGGTGCTTGGTAATTTATGCTTCAAAGTCACGGCATGTAGTTCTCTTGTCTACATGGAGTAAATGTGAAGCATAAATTATCATCTTTTCCAGAATGAAGCATAATTTATCAAGCAGCATTTTGAGCATTAGTCAATTTGAAGCGTAATTCTTGTCTGCACGTAGGTATCTTGTAAAAAATTATGCCTCTTCTAACTTTCCTTTATTGAAAACTGCAGGTGAGGGCCTGCCGGTCCTGGATTGGGCAACCAGAGTCAAGGTTGCTGCTGGTGCAGCTCGTGGAATAGCTTACTTACATGAAGATTGTGAGTTTCTTCTTTTTTTCTGGAACTCTCAATTTGGATTCAACTTTTCTAGACCTTGGTTTGTTTGAGTACAAATACATAATAAAAAATGGCAACTGTTCTATTATTTGTTAATTCAATGAACAGTAGCCTCTCCTTTTGCCGTAAATTTCCGTTTCAGTACAAACAGTGATTGATCCTATGTGATACAGCCATTAGTCAATAATCATACAGAAATTAAGTGTAAACGAGGGCCCTATACATCAAAGTTAATAGTTCATACTAGTTTCTAGGGCCTTCAACTCTCCGAGTAATATTAACAATTGAGAAAGAATTCTTTGCTGTCAACACAATGACATCTTTAATACAAACAAGCTTCATTTCTGAATTTAATTGTGCTCTATGCTTTTAAGTTTTATTTCCAATATGGAAGCCCAAAGGCTAATTATATAAATGAAATACATATTTATACATATGAAATTAGCTATTTTCATTCAAAGTTGTGCAAAGTTTGTTTCTCCATCGCTGTATTTATCATCATGCCTTCGAGCATCTTATTCTCTCTTTCTCAATAGTTTGTTTTAATGTGTTTATCAGGTCATCCTCGCATTATTCACAGAGATATTAAGTCGTCAAACATCCTTTTGGATAGCAACTTTGAAGCTCAGGTATGTCTGTTTATACAACCTTAATTTTCATGAAAAAAAACTTCTATCGGGTTATAGTGGTTGCTTCTAGTGCTTGTAACGCAGATGCATTTCCATCTTCTTTTAAGTAAGAGCCTTTTGGCAGCCTGATAATCATATATCCATGGAATGACTCCTCTTACAATAACAGGCTGCCATCTCATGTTTTTGGTGTTTCCGATTGTTAATCATTTGATAGCAATTAATGTTCTAAAGATGAATTCTCTCTTACTAACAGGTTGCAGATTTTGGGCTTGCAAAGCTAGCACTGGATTCAAATACTCATGTGACCACAAGAGTAATGGGAACATTCGGGTAGATACCTTCACTTTATTGGATCAGGATCCTCCCCATTTCTTCAATCTTTCTATTCATGGCATCACTTGCTGTTCATACGTTCTGATGAATGGAATTGTGTGATTTTCCAGATACATGGCGCCAGAATATGCAACAAGTGGAAAGTTGACGGACAAGTCTGATGTTTACTCTTATGGTGTGGTGCTATTGGAGCTAATTACCGGTCGCAAACCTGTTGATTCTTCTCAGCCGTTGGGTGATGAGAGCCTTGTTGAATGGGTAAATTCATAAACATTGTTGCTATATTCATGTAGGTGGTGGAGGTTATTTCTTTTTCAAATGTGCATCTATGCAAATCATTGTGAGACTATTTTTCGCCAAATTCCAGAATTTTCTTTTTACATCAATTATGGAGGGGTCAAGTTGTGCTTAGAATTTCAAAGGGCTCAAGTCCGAAGTTTTTATAATCAGTTATGCGTGTGATTACTGATAATTAAGTCCTAGATTATAACAGCTAATTTTTCCTCCAGGCTCGACCTTTGCTTAGTCAAGCACTTGAAAGTGAGGACTTAGAAGGGTTGGCAGATCCAAGGCTGGAAAAGAATTACATCGAGAATGAAATGTTCCGAATGATTGAGGCAGCTTCAGCTTGTGTGCGTCATTCAGCTACAAAAAGGCCACGAATGAGACAGGTATTTACAAAATATTGCTTTGCACTTGCCTCGCATTTTATTTGTACCGCAGAGAACTAATAATCTTTGTCCCTTTGCTAGGTGGTAAGGGCTTTCGACTCCTTAGATGAATTCTCAGATCTCAGTAATGGAATGAAACCTGGCCAGAGCGAAATTTTTGATTCCGCAGAACACTCTGCACAAATTAGAATGTTTCAGAGGATGGCATTCGGTAGCCAAGACAACAGTACGAGTTTTTTTAATCAAAGTCAGAGTAGCTGGAAAAGCAGAGACTCCCGAGAGCAAGGGTACCAAAATCAGAGAAGCCAGGCGAGTAGAGACTCTCGGGAGCACGGGGATCAAACTCAGAGCAGCTGGAGTCGAGATCAGAGAGACCCGAGAAACCCGAGTACCGCGATATCCATAGATAGATCTGGGCTATCGAACAACTGAGAGTTCAACCAACTGTTTGAGCCGGGCTAGGCTGTGTTGTGTTGCTCATTTCTTGTAAATCCTACACACATCATATCATTTTCCTTTTTTTTTTTTTTTTTGTATTCTCTGCTAACATGATTTTGTTGCCAGGATCCCAATTTCTGTATTCTTTTTGTAATTTAGATTCATTCATACGGTATATTCTATGTATCTGTATTTGTGGTTTTTAATAGAAATATAAAATTTTATTTAAAGTTTTTACTAAGATCAATAAGATGCGGGGCTCTTTACCTTTCTCGGCGTTCTGACTAAGATGAAGATAATGCGCGGGCTCTACATAGTACATGAATTAACAGCGACACCAATGGCCATATCTCCTAGTTGTAGATGACCGACGGTTGTATACCTTTTCCGGTCTTTTTGGCTAAGATCAAGTTAATCGTGTGGGCCCTACATGCATTAACGGTGAAAGCAATATCTTTTTCATACATCAACTTCAAATGGTTAAACTTAACACACAATTTTAAAGTTTTGTGTACGATTCTCTCACCATTTAACATTTTTTATATCAAAAGAATTTTTTGCTTAACTGTATTATTTAACAAATATAAAAAAATTCTGGATCCAGTTGCAACTTTCCAAAGAATATTATTTTTTGGCCAATCAAATTTTGCCTAATGTATAACTACTTATATTTTGACTTCGACCACAAAAAAAAAAGTAGGATTTTAACGAAAAGAAATGTCACACTCTACTTACTACCCTCGTGCTTTCACCTAATGTTCTTCAACTACCATCTGTATTTTAGGCCCCTAATTAAACTCCCCCAAAAAATAAAAAGTTGCATTATTTTTCTGCCGCCATTGTTGTTTATATTTAGTGTTGCATGAGAAGTTAGAGAGAGAAAATAAGAGAGAGAGAGAGAGAGAGAGAGAGAGAGAGAGAGAGAGAGCAATGGAAGAAATGGAAGTCCCAAAACATTTGATGTCCTCTTTAGGGGAGGAACATAAAATTTGTGTTAAAAATGCTTTCAGCTGCAGTTTTGATGCAAGAGATAGGAGGCTGGTTTGTGTGACCAGTGGGAATTCTCACTTGGGTTCTCACATAGTTAAGGCTCTATTGGCCCGAGGTTATTTGGTCCGAGTTACCATTCAGAACGAAGGTGCATATCTATTTAAATTTTGCACAGAACTCTCGAAATTTCATTTTTGGTTTACCATGTTTGATTTTTTTTTCAAACTGTTATGGGCAGTGGATTTTGAGGACATGGAGAAGCTAATGAGAGATGAAGAGATAAGCCAATTGGAGTGTGTGGTTGTGGCTAAGATGGGTGATTTGGATAGTCTTTGTGATGCTTTTAGAGGTTGCCATGCAATTTTTCACACCTCCTCTTTTATTGATCCACATGGTATCTCCGGTTATTCGGTAAGTTTGTCAGAGTAGTGTGCTCGTATCTTTGCACCGAGTCTGATCCACCTCCTTGTAGATTATACTAGTTTATAATACTTTTCTCAAGTATTCTGCATTTGTATACAATTTGATCAGGAACAAATGGCATTTCTTGAAACTGAAGGGGCAAGAAATGTAATTGAAGCTTGTGGGAAGGCAGCATATGCAAAGAGATGCATCTTCACTTCCTCTCTCCTTGCTGCCATTTGGACAGGTGACAATGACAAGATCATTGATGAGTTTAGCTGGACCAATGTGGAATTCTGCAGAGAAAACAAGGTATACAAATAGAAATAAAAAATCTTTAAGGGCATTAGAGTGAATTTTGTTGATGTTTGATATTTAGTCACACCAAACAAGATTTTTAACAAATTCATCTTTTTGTTGTGGTTAATAGCTTTGGCTAGCATTAGGGAAGACCAGAGCAGAGATGGCTTGTTGGAGGAAGTCCAAGGAAATGAAAGTCAATCTTGTTACAATATGCCCTGGCCTTCTAATGGATGCATCTCATCCAAATGCTCACATATCCACCTCAATACCATATCTTAAAGGCAAATTCTAACTACATCTCGTTGTACCATACATCGTAAAAACGATAAGTATTCTACTGACAATTCAATATGGGACCACACATTTTAATAAGAACAACTGAACATGTCAGGCTCTGTGATAAGATAACGTTTCTGATTTAAAACATCGTATAGTGGCAACAAGTCTTATCTTGACTTTTGTTATGCTCTTGTTATAGGTGGCAAGGCAATGCTCAAACACGGTCGCCTAGCTGTGGAGGATGTGAAGAAGGCGGCCGAGGCACATGTCTGCGTTTATGAAGCAATGGACTATGGAGCCGGCGGGCGGTACCTCTGCTTTGACAAAGTGGCAACAAAAATGAGGGAAGCCATTGAGATAGAGAATGGATTGAAGATTCATGGGTTGTTGTCAGGAGAAAGACTTGAGAACTTTGGTGAAGAAGCAGATGAAGAAATACAAAGCATGCTTAGTAATGCAAAGCTTGCCAGAATGATTAGAGCTTCTCAAAAGTTGTCTTGCAAGTAGTGTATAGCACTTGGCTGCATATGAAGTATTTTGCTTTTGGCAAAATTTTAAGAGAGAGAGAGCTGGATTTTCTCGGATGCTCCGGAGTATTCAGTATTTCGGGTTTTATTTTTTTTTAATAAAAGAATGATAATGGATTAGGCAAGTCGAGCTACACATAAGGCTTGGTCATTGGTCTACCAAAGTAGCCTTACTCTCTAAACCCACACAAGACGGTCAAAAAGAACCAAGACCCCGTGATTTAGCCATCAACTACAAAGTAGGCTACTTCCTTCCTGCTCAAAGCGATTAGAAAGGGCAAACTTTCCGATAGAACGATCCCCCCGGTCCCCTATCTCCAAAATTTTATTAAATAAAAAAGAGCAATATAAAATAAGCCAGGGAACGAAGCCGAAACCCACAAAGAAAAGAACAATACATCATTGGAAAAGGAACATTGGACGAAGAAAGAAAAAATTCCTCAAACCAATGTCTCAAACCAAGCCATGCGAAGTGCTAATAAACCACCTGGATGATCAACGCCATAAATAGCTAAGCAATTCGTCACTTGAAAACTAGGATTAATTAGAGAAGCGGAAGCCAGGCAAGCCAACAAAGTTTGAAAATAAAGCAGCACAAACCATTGATGGAGGAGAATCATGCCAAACCAAATTAGGAGAAGACAAGCCTATGTTAGCAAAGCTATCCACAACAATATTCCCCTCTCGAAAGATGTGAGAACATAAAAAAGTCATCTCGCGAATGCATGCCAAACAAGAAAACCATTGTGTGTGAAGAAGCCAAGGAGGATCAAAATCATTTGAACGGAGAACATAAATAACACTAGAGGAGTCACTTTCCAACCAAAGACAACGTCAACCTCTTTGATATGCAAATTCTACACCAATAATAATTGCATAAAGTTCTGCAAAGAAAGAATTACGATGACCAATACCCTAATAGAAACCACCAAGAAACCGACCACGACAATCCCTAAAAATGCCCCCACAAGCAGCAGGATCATGATTTCGTTTAGACAAACCATCTGTATTAAGTTTAATCAAAGGATACCAAAAACGAGACCATAACACGAGAAGAATAGTAGGGGCCTTACGAGGAATAGGCTGAATCTCTAGAAGGGAAATGATACGAGTATCTAAGCCTTAAGAGTATCCAAGAATAAACTTCCCACCATGAACGAGCTTAGAAATGATAGACATGCAAAGACGATGGAAAGAGATTGAAAGGCCCTAAAAAATAAACTTGTTTTGAGCTTTCCAAATAGCCGAGATAATAAAAGGACTCGCAAAGACCCATAGATTGTGCAACTGACAGAAAAAGGGCTTACGCACAAATCCCATAAAATAGCCAAAGAATCTGAATAAGGCAAAGATGTACCAACTTGACATGCTAACCACTTCCAAAGTTGCTTAGAAAATTGGCAGCCGAAAAAAAGATGAGCAGTAGATTCCTCATAAACATGACATAGACAACAAATAGATGCAATATTTCGGGTATTTTAACTATTAGATCTTTGTTTAAAAATATAAAAATCAAAATATAAAAACGGTTAAAACACACAGAGTACCATGTACTCCAGAGCACCCAAGAATTTTTGAAACAAAATTCTTGCTCTTTGGTCCTTTCAGCAATGTTAGTCCAATAAAAAAAAATATTGTAGTTTTATTAATTTTTCACCATTTATTCTAAGTGTAATGCTAGGGAGACCAAATTTATAAGAGAGCTTTAATGAAAAAGACATTTTAAAACATTTTTTTAACCAAAAACACCTAATAATTTTTTTTAATGAAAAAGGGATAAGTTTTAATGTAAAGAACAAAATTTTAGTACAACAGGCTAAAAAAAAAAAAATTTACTGACTGTAAGCAAAGCCCAACATGCAACCCTTAATTTTTTATTCCAGCCTTGCCCGTAACTGACTTTAGCCCAAATCCATCAAACCAAACTTCAGCAATAACTTTAGCCCAAATCCATCAAACCAAACTTCAGCAATAATTTTTATTCATTTAGATGATGCCGTATTGTTTCATGGGTTTTTTTTTTGGTACAGGGGTTGATAATTGATACCCTTTAGTTGACACGTATAGATGCCTTTTTTTGTTGGAGTACATCTTCTTTTCAAGCATAAGTCTAACTTTAGTACTAAATTACTTAGTAAAGTAAAACAAGCCAAGGAAATCTAATAGAATTAAAAGAAATAAATATTATTTAACTCAGATGACAGGACAAACTCAAAATGAACACTGACAAGGTCGCTATTTCTAGAACATAACCACTGCAACTATTTCTAGAACTCTAGACTGCTATTGCCACTATTTCTAGAACTGAACACTGTCACTATTTGTAGAATTGAACACTGGCAAGGCAACTATTTCTAGAACTGAATACAGCCACTGCCACTATTTCTAGAACTTTAGACTGCTACTATTTCTAGAACTGAACACTAGTAATGCTACTATTTCTAGAACTGAACACAACCACTGCCACTATTTCTAGAAATTTAAACTGCTACTATTTCTAAAATTGAATACTGCCACTATTTCTAGAACTTTAGAATGCAACTATTTTAAAACTGAACATTATTACTACCACTGCCACTATCAAATCCACCATAAAATGGTTTGATTTTGTGAGACTCTGGTTATTTCTTAGTTGTGTGATTAGGAGAATAAATTCTTCCATATCTCATTTGAAGAATCGACAATGATTCTCAAAGATTAGAAATGTGATATGAAAGTGAGACATGTAGTGATCGAACTAGTTGGAGATTTCTACGGAGAAACACTCATTAAGATTAGAAATTCGTTCGGAGTAGACTAGAATACCCAAGCCCCATAGTCTTATAAAGTTTTATCAAACTTTACCACATGTCTCCACTTTAAACCAACAACCTATTTCTTTTATTTACTTTCTCTTACACCTACCAACCCAGTGGAGGTCTTTTGGCACTGTACATATTCCAGACACACCACTTCGACTTCTTTAGTCAACAAAAATAAAAAATTCTTTTTTCTTTCTCGTCAGATCTGATCAGGCCTTCGAAACTCCACTTTCTGTTGCTCAAACGAAATCGAGTTCTTCATGAAAGTTGTTCATTGACTCGAGAAATATAACATATCAAAATTTGAGCTCAATTGAACCAGTACAACTTAAGAAATTATGGTACGAACAGAGACGGTTCATCTTTTTATTTATTTATTTATTTTTCCTGTTTTGCTAATTTCGATTTTAGTTGATTAAATTCGTTCGTGCATGTCATTTTCATTGCATCTTAATGTATCAAATTATGATTGAACCACATTGAAATAAAAATATTATTGGAAAGTACCAACATTAGAAACCTATTCATACACAACTATATGTATATAGTGCCCCAGAAATCTGAATTCTTATTTCGAATTTGCCAATTGTGATGAAACGAATAGATCGATGGAGAGGGAAGATAAAAGGGAGTTAGATCTTGATTTAGTTGAAAGATAAAATTACCTGGTCAGTCGGAGAACCAGAGAATTAAGTGAAATGGGAGCTTATTGATTTGACAGAGAAGAAGATCAGCGACTGGACTGATGAAATGAAAAAATTATAGGCATCAAAGAGATAAATGAATTTGAGATTTGTAGAAAACTGTACTATTCACTAAATCTCTTCTCTCTCTTTGTCTGAAGAGAAACGAACCAAATAAACGGGCCAAGGTTTGCAATCAGGGGTAAAATCAGAAACTCGGTAAGGTACTTTGTTTGGGCCAGTCTTATTGGGCTGGTTTGATATTGAGTTTTATCCTAACCATTAAATAAATTTATTAGGTTGCTTTTGGTTAAGATTCAAAGTTTTTTTATGTCATTTTCATTAGTTTTCTTAATTTTTAAACTAAATTTTGTAAATCAAATAAGGTAGTAATAAAGTAAGATAGCCAATCTTATACCATGCAAGGTTTTTTTGTTTTTTCTTAATTTTGATTGGATGGAATGGAATATTTTGTGCAAGACTAGCCATAGCCATAGCCATCCCATTTGTTGCAAGGACTTGAAATGTATGAGTCTTTTGAAATTGTTAGTAGTTTCACTAGGGAGAAATGCTTTACTACAAGCAAATAACATTTAATTTAGAAAATTATTATCGACACTCTAAAAAAGCATCTTGCAATCCAAGTATAACTTCTTCTCCTTTATTTTTCGAGTGCTGAGAACAACTTCCAATAAATAATTACTCCATGACAAAGTGAAAGAAATTATTCAAAACAAATGGATAAATTGGATAACTCCAGAAGTAATTTGGGTGCTGCGTGTCCAAAACTTATTGGACCTAATAGAACTACATTAAACCCAAAAGCCCAACTCACAACAAAATTAAGAAAATGTCCACAAACGACGTCGTCGCTAGTCGGGTCATCCGTAAGCAAAGAGAAAGAAAGGAATAGGAGAGTGTGGAGAGTTCGGTTGCGCAGCAAGTAAACTAACCAGTACCAAACGACTGTGTGTGTGTGTGATCGAAAGAACGAACGAGAGGAATCAAATCAATCATCAATCAATCGAGCGATCGAGAAGTCAAGAAATCAAGAAATGGGGGAAGAGCGAGAGGACCCACAGCAGCTGAAGAGAGTGGCAGCGGCGGCCTACGACTACGAGAACGACCCCAGATGGGCCGACTACTGGTCCAACATCCTCATCCCTCCTCACATGTCCTCCCGCAGCGACGTCGTCGACCATTTCAAGCGCAAGTTCTACCAACGCTTCATCGTCCGTACTCTCTCTCTCTCTCTTTATGCTGTTTCTTTAATCTCAGTGATTACCCAGTATTAATTGAGCATTTGTTTCTTCGAATTTGGAGTCTGAACACTTGAATCTCAATTGGGTTTCTTCTGTTTTGTGCAATTGGGGTCGTTTTTTCCAATTGGGTAATTTTGGGTTTTGTACTGTGTTTCTTTGTTGGATGGTACTGCTGGGGTTTTATTTGAATTGCATGATTTTACGCTTTGGGGGTTCGAATTGGAGGTGCTTGAATGCATGATGGCCTGCTGTAGGACCTCATTCGAATGTCGGGTTTCGGATTTGGAAAGTTTATGCAGGATTCAGTAGCTTTTTCAATTGTTCATTCAGTTCAGTTCTTTTTCTTTTTAGATGTCTGAGGAAAAGTGAGATCTTGCTTTTTTTGTTTTCAAAGGAATAGTTTTTGACACATGAGTGCAGCTTTAAAGTCAACATTTGGTTGAAGAATTATGCTTTCGGGGTTGGAATGCGTAGTTCTATTATAGATAAGGAGTGACTTTGTTGGTTGATGTTTTTGGAATTGGAATTTGGTTGGAGATGCATGGCTTTTGTTAGTTTTTTCTTAATTCTTTGCATTTTGACAAAATTTATACTTGGATTTCATGAATAGGATCCTGAACTTATGGTAGACGCGATGTCATCTAGCAGTTCTACCCAGCCAAAGAGACCATCTGCGTCGTCCCGGACGACAAATGACCAAACTCAGCCCCGTAGTGCAGGTTGGAATGCTTTCATTTTCTGTACAAAAATTTAGATTTGCCAAAATTGCTAGAAATGAAAATTATCTCAAAAGAAAACTGTAGTTGCTTTCAGTAGGCTGGAATTTGTTTATTATAGTTAATTGACCTTGAATTGGTGCTTGTAGGTTCAACTCCCAGAACTCCAGGGACACCAGCAGCAGCTCCTCCAACTTCTCTGCGTTGGGATCGAAAAACCATTCAGTTCTCTGTGAACGCTTGGGTACTGTCAAGTTTACTCATGCATTGATAGATACACATGAGTCACACACGTTTATATCCACATATATGCACATAGAATCAGCTTTCCTTTTATTTTCTCAGCTATCTGTCAAACTCTTTCCTTATTAGGCGTATGCGTATGATGTTTATAAATCAACCTGATTTTGAAGAAATGTCATATGACTTCTTGTAGTTTTTCTTTGTCATTGACCATTCAAGGTTTATTGTGTTCCCTTGCAACCATGTTCTCTATTGACAGTCTCAATAAACAGTTTTCTGTAGGTTAGAGTTTATGTTTTACTTTTTATTAACTGCTTATTTGCTTCTCTGAGCCTGAATTATTCAATCTTTTGACTCTACGGTTTTTTCAAATGCAAATAAACTGCTGTAATGTCAGTCTTGTTCAGTTGGGCAAGGATCTTTCTTTATGACAACTATGTGTGCTTCTTTTGAATCCAAAACTTACTTCACCGAAGTTCAAATTATTTATAATTTAGGCTTTAAAAATGGCCTCTAGCTAAGTTCTGCTTAGATTTTAATATTTTTCTGTTGTTATTAATTCAGTTTGTATGCCTTTCTTCCCTGCAGGTGTTTCTTGTGGCTGTGCTTGCAATTTTCCCACTGGTGCCTAAAAACCTTTCACATAGGGCGTATCGGCTTTCCTTTATGGGAACTGCATGTTCGTCTCTGTATTCCTTGTACTCGCTATATGGGGTAAATCTACTTTCTCATACTCACTCACTTGCTTTCTTATTTCATTAACTTGGATATGCTGCCCTTGTTCATATTTCATTAACGTACCCTTTACTTTTCAGAAACCAAGGGCTTGGAACTTGCAGGCTTTGCAAGTTTACTTTCAGTCAATAATCATGACTAAGGATTTTATCTACTTGATATACTGCCTTACCTTTGTCACATCACATCTTTGCCTAAAATGTGAGCATTCCGTAGTTTCCTCGTCTCTTTTCTTCTTTCTATGTTTTCAACCTAAGTTAGACTCATTTTCTTGTTATGTCTAGTTTAATGATGTCATCTTTATTGCAGTCGCACTGATTCCCATTCTCTGTTGGGCTCTTGAACATGTTGCCAAGTTCCTTAGGCGCAATTTTAGTCAATCCTCATTGTACAGGTAGGTAGAAGAGTTGATGTTTAACAATGTGGCTTGATATTTTACTGTGTTATTTGAATCCAATTTTTATGAAGTTGTTAATTGGTAATTCTGAGTTCTGGGCATGAGGATCGTTTTCAGGATTCTTGTGGTGCTTTTACTTTTGGTTTGATGTTCAGTCCAGTCTAACTAAATAATACTTTACTGGCGATGAGTTGAAATCTACTTGTATTCTTTACTGAGCAATATTTTTATGAAGTTGTTACTTGGTAATTCTGAGTTCTGGGCATGAGGATCATTTTCAGGATTCTTGTGGTGCTTTTACTTTTGGTTTGATGTTCAGTCCAGTCTAACTAAATAATACCTTCCCGGCAATGAGTTGCAATCTACTTGTATTCTTTACTGAGCAATATTTTCTTTTCTGTCATGCTGAACAGAAAGTACTTGGAAGAGCCTTGTGTTTGGGTGGAGTCAAATACAACTACCCTCAGCATACTCTCTTCACACGCTGAGATCGGAGTTGGCTTCCTTCTGATCATATCAATGTTCTCGTGAGTTGCTTGGAACCATTTTCTGTGTTGCATTTTTCCAGTCACAGATACATTCTTATTCCATTGTTATTATGCTTTTCACTTCTAACATGTTGTAACTTGTGATGTATATTTGTAGGTGGCAGCGCAACATTGTACAGACATTCATGTACTGGCAGGTGCGTCCCGTTCTTCTTTGCTTCATCAATATGGAATGGCATCTTTGTTCCTGAAGCTAAATTGTTTCAAATATGTTGAACACACACGCCACAAGCACACAAATGGATAAAAGCACATGAAAATATGCATCGAGTTGGTTCCCCTTGCGTCACTTGTTAAACATTATTCTTCTCATTAATTATAGAGATGGAAATATCATTTTCTGCAAGCGTGGGTTTAGTCGGCAAGTAATTTTTGGTCAGTTTAGGTCAAAATCTTGGTAATTTTTGGAGTCAAGAAGTGTATTAGTGATGTAAAAAGTTGATTTCGATATTTTCATTTTTCGGCAATACCTCAAACTTGTAGCAGAGCCTAATGAGTTTCCTCCCTCCTTGGAACACATTTTACAGCTATTGAAGCTCATGTATCATGCCCCAGTGACTGCTGACTACCATCTGAGCGTGTGGACCAAGATTGGAAGGACAGTTCATCCCCTCATCCACCGCTACGCCCCCTTCTTGGAAACTCCTCTTTCCGCTGTCCAGAGATGGTGGTTGAGGTAGAGACTACTCGGAGACTCAGAAGAAGAAGATGAGATAGGAGAAAGGACGTCGATGGAAATTCACTTGAATTCTTATAAACTAAAGAAAAACTGACGTCTGATATACTGAATTTGTCGAAACTGTCATTTGGATTCGAGATGGATAAAAAGTATATCTACCGAGGTCGTGTCGACTGTCGAGTCCGTAGTTCTACTCTGAATTATTTATCTCAAGTGGATTTTATCCGAATGCTGAATCCCATGTCTGAAAATTTTGTTTGATAAGCATTGGATTACCAACTCTATATTTTGTTTGATAGGCAGCTGTTAGCCGCTGATTTAGGTATTTCCACATTGTGTTGTGTCCACGCCCGAAATCTATATATCGTACTTTTGGCGAATATCGCGGCCAGTCTTTTGTCCAAATTTTGAGTTTATTTACCTTATGGAAACGGAAAGTGAGGGTAATCACAACAATTTCAATGAATATTGATTGTAGCAAAAGTTTTATGCTGTTCCGGAGTATACGATATCTTAAAAATTTTAACCGTTAAATATTGATTTTGTATTTTTTTATAAAAAAATTTAGTGTTTAAAGTTAAAACACTTAGTATTCAATATTTAGGAGCACAGTAAAAAATCCCTAATTGTAGATGTGGAGTAACATAGGCTAGAGCGGAGATGCTCTCCCTATTAATCTAATGAGAGAATATTTTCCATTGAATCTTATATGTGAATGTCTTATTTTTCGGAAATATAATCTTATCTTATCTTATATGTCAGAAATAATACAGTATTTTATCTAGTTGGAATAAATGAAGTGGAAAATTAAATCAAATAATTGAGCACCACAAAATTGTAAAGGGAGCCTGTGGACCTGAATATTTATTTTGTTTTAAGTTTTTTTTAATACAAATTTTAATTTTATTTTCTGGTACCTCCCAGTCCCAGGTTCCAACGGTTCGAGTGTCTACCGCGAGCTTCAAAATTAACGGTTTAACGGTAATTAGTAAAAATAATGTCCACCGAGATTAGCAACCTATCACCAAAAAAGCCTAAAATACAATTTCAGATCCATTTCTTTTACTAAATTAGTAAAACAATTTGATTGATTGATTGAAAAGATTGGAGCTATCTAGCAGCTATGGCGTCGGAAACCGATCGTCTTCTCCGGCAATCTTCCACTTCCGCGGCAGAAGACATGGCGGAAGTTGCGGACGCAGCGAGTCCCTTCCTTTCTAGATTTTTGAGCTATCCTATTGCTAATACGAATACATCGAGCCACAAGAGGCGTCGCAGGCTCGCCGAGAAACTCTCCTCCGCCGCGCCCCGGCCTCGTCGGCAGCAGTCTTTCAGCCGCGACATCGGCCACGCCGCCAAAGAGACTTACTTGATTACTAGCCTCAGCTTCAGGCTCCTTCAATACCTCGGGTACCCATTCTTCTTTAGCACCTCCTAGCTTTACTTGCTCAATGATTGGGTTTAAGCTCTGTTTGGTTGCCGAGAAAATTGTAGGAAACCGAAAGAAAATGGAATTATAGAACAAAATCCAGAGTGTAGCAAATTTTGCGAATTATTTCGAAGTTTAATTTGTTTGCTGAAAAATGGAAGTTTTTGTTATTTCTAATCATTTATTTTCATTCAGGTTAGGCTACCGGTGGATCACAAGATTACTTGCTCTTGGTTGTTATGCTATGTTACTTATGCCTGGATTTCTTCAAGGTGTGTGTTTTTGCAACTACTTGGTCCTCATATATGTATTCTTTTAAGTTTTATCCCTTTTATTAATCCCTTCTAAATTTGATCGAATCATAAGAAAACCTTCGGTTATCTTTGTGTAAAATCAAAAGGCATCCACTTAGGATGCTCTCCACCACCTTTACGGGAAGCTTTACTCGTCGTGCTTTGTTTGGTTTGTTGCTAGTCGAAGAAAGAACTTGCCACCTGGATAGGATTTTAGACCATCCAAATCATCTTTCGGAAAAGGCTTCTAGTTTGATTACTGTTGTTGATGTACTTAAGTCTTCCCATCGTTACGATGTTTAGTAGAGTCGTGTCCATAAATTTCACACTACTGTGCGTGCCAAGACATTCTTTGACGTAACCAACTTCCTGATCATGGATTTGTTGTTTAACATGTGATGAGAGTTTCTATTTTATTTGTTTTATCATTGGGGAATTCATTATAATGTAGTGAATAGTCCCTTGTGCATTTGACCAGAACATAACTTGATTGTTTATTTTCCTCCAGTTGCAATATGTTATTTCTTTTCAAGCCAGGTCCGGCGTAGTATTGTCTACGGAGATCAACCAAGAAATAGGTTGGTGGATTTTGTCAAAGGAACTTAAACAGTTGATTTTGATTTTGTCAAATTCTGTGCACTCATTTGCGTCATGTATCATTTACAGGTTGGATCTATATTTACCTGCAAACAGTGATGGAAAAAAGCCGGTAGTGGTATTTGTAACTGGTGGGGCCTGGATTATTGGGTGAGTGATTTTAAATAGATGGGAGCTGTTAGTTCAGCAATTCTTATAAGTTTCTTTCATGAATTGGTGCAACGGCCTGGAGATAATATTCTCTTAGTTTTTTACTGTATCATGCAAAACATCTTTAGATGAAGTTCCTGGTTATATATATATGTGGCCATTTATTTAGTTATTTGACATTAAGTTACTATAGTTTCATGTTGGTTTAGGTATAAAGCTTGGGGTTCCCTTTTAGGTCTGCAGTTGGCTGAAAGAGACATCATTGTGGCATGCATTGATTACAGGTAATTTGTTTTAGTTAAAGCAGTACAAATTGTAATGCACGATTTCATTAACTTGCATATGGTGATCTATATGAAGTATTGAAAAAAACCTATTGGGCAATGATAGACTCGTAGACACCATGTTCACTGTGTCAATTATTAGAGCGATACATTAGCACATGAAAGTATTCTTTTCCGTTCAACCAAGCTGATCAAGCATGGCTAATTGGTTAATTTATGCCTATTTTTCTGTTTCCCACATAAAGAACCAGTTGCTGAAAACTTGACTATATGCCATTCTAAAAGTAAAAAAGAACCTTTGGTTTTGTAAAGTTTGTTGTGTACGCATTGAAGACTTGTGTCATGTCACTCGAACCACATCCAGTATGTTCTTTACCCTGTAAGTGATGTTGATATGCATTATATGATTCTTGCAGAAACTTTCCCCAGGGTACCATCAGTGATATGGTGAAAGATGCTTCTCAGGGGATCTCATATGTCTGCAACAATATAGCAGATTATGGAGGTGACCCTAACAGGTGACAGTCTAATATTTGTTCTTTCCTTTCTCATACATCTCGAAACTGATTGAGTATATATATTTATTTATTATGGTCGTTTTGTGATTGTTTTGAGTAGAATCTATCTGATGGGACAATCTGCTGGTGCACATATTTCTGCTTGTGCTCTCTTGGATCAAGCAATCAAAGAATCTAAGAAGGAAGAGAACATTTCTTGGAGTGTCTCCCAGATAAAGGCTTATTTTGGATTATCCGGCGGGTAAAGCTTTTTTTGCTGCATCATCGTGAATCAAATGAAACTTTACTGAATTTGAAGGGGGATGCACCAATTGCAAGAATGAAGAATGTGGTTTCACAAAAAGCTCCAAATATGCATAGGCTAGAAAAATTCACAACCTCTAGAAACATAAATATTGGTACACAAGTTATATGATAGTGGAAAGAAATCATCCCATCAGATCATGTAATTTTCCATATAAACATTACTATCTGCACTACATGCATGGCTCATTGTAGTATCAAGCTGCATCAGAGACTGATGACCAGTCGTTGCTTTAGTACTATGTAGATGGATCTGTTGACGGGTATGGATGGGTACACTAATCTTCTTTTATTCTCCTTGCAGGTACAATTTGTTTAATTTAGTTGATCATTTCGATAGTCGTGGACTATATCGTTCTATCTTTTTGAGGTACTTACCATATGACGTGTTGCTAGCCACTCTTTGGCTTACTCCTATAAAATATATTGTATTTTTCCTGTTTGTTACTTCATGATGCTTTTGTGGTGGTGTATGCAGCATTATGGAAGGTGAAGAATCCTTGCATCAATTTTCTCCTGAAGTGAAAGTAAAGGACCCAAGCAATAGGAATGCTGTTTCTCTCTTGCCTCCTATCACTCTTTTCCATGGAACTGCAGATTATTCGATACCATCAGACGCCAGGTTAGAACGCCCTTAATATAACATGTACAGAATATATTATGGTGTGATATTTTCAGAAACTAATGCGTCTTTATGTGCAGTAAAGTTTTTGTAGACGAACTTCAAAAGGCAGGAGCTCAAGCTGACTTAATACTATATGATGGAAAGACTCATACAGATTTGTTTCTTCAAGTAAGTGATATTACGGCCTCCATTTACTACTCATATTTTGGTGTACCTATGCTCGTTAATAGTTCAGACTCTTATATAGAGATCTGAAGTAGGACATCGCAAATTCATTTATGTGCATCTGACTCTTGGAAGCACTTTGCAGGATCCTCTAAGAGGTGGTAAGGACGAATTGTTCGACCAACTAGTTTCCGTGATACATGCTGGTGATAAAGAAGCTCTTGAGCAAGATGCTATGGCACCTCCGAGAAGGCGCCTTGTTCCGGAGCTCTTGTTGAAGTTGGCTCGCAGCATCAGCCCCTTTTAGGCCTTGTACACTTGTCAGTATTGATCGCCAATTATGTCCATGCAAAGGAGAGGCTTCGATCAGCTCGCGGAGATCTAAATTGTTCGGAAGACATTACGACATATTCACTTTGATGAGGTTGCTCCATCTTAATCCAAGAGTTGAATATATCACAGACAAAGATCGGTAGCCTCGGATATCTAGAGATGTCTCTCCTTGGAATCCAATTGTTTTAAAGATTGGAAGAATTTGCTTTTGTTGCCCATTAATGTAGACTTAAACGCCTAAACACGAAGATTAGCGGTTTTTTCATTGTTTTTGTATTGAACAATTTCCTTTTGTTGTTCACAAAACACTCGTTGCCATTCGTGGTTGTTTTTTAAGGTGCAATTAAATCAGTTTCTACATTGTCTTACGCAGAATTGTGAAGTCTCTCTCTCGTTTTAACAAAATATAATGGGGGATGAAACTTCGGCAACAAGTTTACGAACTGTGAGCTAGGCTGCAACAAACCGTCGTCAATTTCACTGCATCATTCGAAGTGAAGCCCACTTTACATTCTTCCGCGCATTTCTGTTTCGACATTATTACAATCACCTATCGACTTTGGGGAAAATGGAAAGTCACCATCGGATAAAATGATGGTGGTGAAGTATTACAAAATTAGCATATGAGAACCTGTTTACACATGAGTGGTGAACAAAAGTATCAATTTCTAACATTTCACCCTAACCTACGACACATTTGGATTCGATTCTCATCCATAGAAAGTCCCAAGCAATCTGTGTTCATACTCGAAGCAAACTTTTCTTTATCAAGGTAAAGGAAATCGGAACAGCATTGATCAATGATCTAACTATTTGGAGATTTTATCAGCAGATGGTGGAACCTTAACAGCTGGGGCGGAAGAGCTAGCAGAAGCCTCTTCCGCTGCATAATGCTTCCGTAATCTCTCCTGAAGGGCACGTACGCGATCCTCAGTCTTGCGAAGCCTTCTCCATCTGTATGCACCCCAGAGAGCAAAACCACCATATACAACAATGTAGGAACCCCACACATAAGGGTACGTCTCTGCATGCTCTTTGATTTGCCGGTACTTTGCTTCCACTGCTCCTCTCAAACCAGTAGCAGCTTGGGGACTTGTGGTTGGCTGCAATTCTTCTCCCTTTTCCTCAGTTGCCATTCCTCAATGTTCACACACAATTTGGCAATTGAAACCACTGCAACAAAATGTCAGTAGAACAGAGATCAGATATGTTGGATTCGAAATTGGGAAACCCTGAATAGCCATCTACGTTACATTACCATGTTACACGATCAGAAGAATAATCTGAGGATGTTAATCAGCACCGATTATCTTTGAGAAATACGCACAAATACAACCGGTTACAAACTTTGAATCAAAAATAGAAAAACCAAACCAACAATAAGCCATACATAAACCACCATTTAGTGCTACTTGATTGACTTCTTAGTGTCCCTCAAGTTCTATTTTTCATTAAACGTCAGTAGCGGGTTCCAATTGTGCGTATTTCCCATTACAGGCTCGTTTGGAAGTGCTTTTAAAATAACTGAAAGCACTTTTGATGAAAGTGTTTTTGGAACCAATTCGTACTAAAATGCAAATGAATACTGGAAAAACACTTAAAATGCTTTTAGAACCCAAAAACAATTTCACCAAAAGCGATTTTAATCATTTTAAAAGTAATTTCAAACGAGCCCTACATTTCTGAACAACAAGTCCAAAACCAAAATAAAAATACTTTTGGATATTCACAAAATTATCAAATCAAATGCTTCAGCTTAAAACATCAGACAATCAGATAGATTTAAGAAATAAAAATCTATAAAATTTTCTGTTCGGGTCGCAAACATGAACTACAATTCCAAATACTGCAAATCGAGACATTGCAAAATTCAATATATATCATCAGATTGCAGCACAAAACACAATCAGCTTCCACAAATCGGAAAATTGAAGTTTCTAGATATACCCAGATGAAGAAATCCAATAAAAAATGGAAACCCACTTCAGCAAGTGAAATTAGAAGTTAGAAATGGGAGCTTACCAATGGTGGGAACGCTGAGAATCTTCAGAGATTTGCAAAGAAGAAAGAGGAAGAAGCCAGACCTGAACAGAGTAAAAAGGAAAGGGTTTAAGACCCCCAAACCCAAGAAAACAATTGGGCTTGGATTGAAACCACATATGTCGTGATGGGCCTTTTGGTCAAAATGGTGGGTGGAGTTTCTCTAAGGTTTGGATCCAACGACACAAAAGGACCTGGCCCAGCTAAATGGCATGACCAAAACAGACCAAAAAAACGACATGAGTTTTGGTTCCCCACCTTCTGAGCGGTTAATTTAATTCAACCGTTTTTTGGCCTTTCAAACCAACCAGAGCAAAAGCTGTCTCTCTCTCTCTCTCTCACACACATTTTTCGTCTGCAATTTCTGCAATGAAAGTTGTGTTTTTGTTGGTAATGGTCCTGTTGATACGTACCCATTCTCAAATCACGCAATCCCAGAATAACCCAGGTACTCGAATTCTGTTTTTTTTCTTTTTCGGTTCATGTTCTAATCTAAAAGTTAGGCCTTTGAAACTACTTGCCGGAGGTTTTTTACTTATTGTGTTCTCTGTTTCCCTCAGTTAATGATCCGAGTAGACGAAGAAGTTCTCGTAGCCGACTTTCGAGACCGCTAATCGGACATGATGGGAAGGTTTATGCTTGCTCTGACAAAGATTTACTTGCATTTGAATCCAACGGGTCCATTGCTTCGACCATGCATTTGAATTATACCTGCAATTCCGATGTGGCTCCAGTCCACGGTGGTAGAGGAAAGGTACGTGCTTTTCTTCATTGTTGGGTCCGTTTGGGAAAAGGCTTCTCTGGAAAGCACTTCCTGACTTATTTTTTATGGAAACGCTTTTGTTTAATCGAAAGTGCTTTTCGTCATGTATACTATGTAGAACTACCCGACGGAGTAAATCTGCTTGAATATGACATCTTCTGTAGTGTGGTTCAAGTATCGAAAGCGCTTTTTGAAAAAGTTGCTTATTTGTGCAATTGCCTTGGCAGATATATCTGGTTGCAGATAACAAGGTGATTAAGATCAATTTGTTAAACAATGGAACTACTGAACCGTCGGCACAAGTTTTACTTGGTGCAGAACCAACTAAAGAAGAACAAGGTGGTGGGATTGTTGGGATTGCAGTTAGCACATTGAGTTCATCTATATTTGTAAATGTTAAAAACCGGGGACTTTTCGCGTACATGACTCGTGGACAGTTGCTCTGGAGTGCGGGACCTGTGATCGATCTATTTGGCTATCGCCAAGGTTGTCGGAAGAACAATGCAGATTGTTATTTTAATTCAATCCCTGTGATTGATGAATGTGAGGCTAGTATATATGTAAGGTCTGCTCATCTTTGCTTTAAGCATTACAATTAGGTGGCGTTTTGTTCACGGATTTAGCGTCCTAAGAAGCTACTTCCACAAGCACTAACTCCGCCATCAAACGCCACCTTTGGGGAATATCAAAATGCACTCATTTAAAATTCAGCATGGTAATTTTGTTCCAATGTCATTTTTTGGAATCGGCCCTGATAACATTGTATACTTGCACGTCTGCGTCTTTAATTTGCAGATCTCAAATACTGGAGGCGAAATCTACTCGTTATCAATTCGTAGTCCTCACTTCAAATGGATCCAGGATTTAAGTTCTTATGACAAAGTTTTCACTATAACCCCCGGAAACAACGGTATATTGTATGTCATTGTACCAGTTAAGGTTCTTTTGCTGGCACTAGATGTTTCTTCAGGAAATGTGCTGTGGGAAGGAATTATTGGTCCATTAAGTAAATCAGATTACACACCGATTGTCGATTCTAATGGTAGTAACTCCATGTTTCTGTATTCGAACTTTCCTAAATTCTGCTTGTCATAACTTGCAACGGATTGATTTGCTTTTCTTTGTTGCTTCATCACATATAACAGGTTGGATATCTATTGGTTCCTTAGATGGGTTCTTATACTCATTTTCCCCAACTGGGATTCTCAAGAAATTCTCAATAACAGCTGCAGTGGACTCTGCGATCCAAGTCAGTCCTATCCTCGACTGCACTGGTTATGCAATTTATATTTCTCAGACGGAGATGGAGGGGAAGATCAGCCATACAGTAAGTGAATACACTTATGTGTCTGCAATGAAACCGAAAAGTGTACTTATTACCTTGTATGTTCCAGCAACCGGATCCATCTACTGGTCGGATAGCTATCCTGGTAATTCTGCTTATGGGATGTTTTTATTTTCCAAATTTAGAGTCGTCCTTTTCCTCACCATTTTTATTGCTTCGCACACACTAATGCTTACAGCGGTTTGTTCTTCCAGGTCCATTCTCATCCTTAATGACACAGAATGATCTTCCCCATTTTATACTAGACGAGAGGATTCTTCTTGCGTTCGTTGCTGCTTCAAGTGAGTCTCGTCTTGAATTTGTTGTACAACTTTTTTCAGTGTCCTGAAATATGTATGAAAATATGAATGCATTTGTAGTCTAATTGAGAAACGTTAGTGTACTCTTTATTACATCCCTTTCTTTCACTACAAGAAAAGTGGTCAGCAAGATTGTCGGAACTATCTGCCCAGTGATATCATTATGTATATCTTTCGTAGAGCTAGCCGTAAATCGACTTACATATTGATTCATTAAATGGATGCAGAAACTGGAAACCCACTGGCATGCCGTTCCACGCGTAAGAACTAGCTCTCAATTTCCTTGACACTCATTTATCTTACAGTTCATGTAACTTTCTACTTATACTGATCAGGTCAAAAGCTTATGTCTAGCTGCTCCCAAGTAAGGCCGAAGCTGGACAGCATCTACACTGGTAAGTAGCAAATCACGCGAATGCCATAGTTGCAAATCTCGAACTTGAAGGATTTGAGCTGCCAGCCCTTTCTTGTTTTTGTCCCCATCAGGTAATCGAAGGGCAATACTTGTGTTCCTGCTTTTCGAATCTGCAATCTTGGTACTACTAGCCGGACTTGTGCGGTTCTGCTGTATATTCTGGAGTAAAAAGAAGATTCAAGGCGAAAAAAACCTTGGAAGTTTTCTTGAAAAGAGAGTAAGATTTAAGTCCTTATCACACGCTTTCTTCAACAATGCATGCTCCCGTCACCTTCTCAAATATGTTTCTGCCATTGATCTCAGCGCTCTCTCCGACTCAAAAAGAAGGTATTTGATAGGACAATTACAGAACTTGAGCAAAAAGCTGCGGTCGAAGCAGTGACCAACGCACAAGTGCTTGAGAAACTGTCAAATCTGTTACAGAAAAGGCAAGGCATAGAGAGGAAGTTATCAACAACGTATAGTTTGGGCAGAGATGGCGGCAACAGCTCGCGGTCGAAATCTCTTCTTCCATTATACGATGGGAAGAAAACAAGGAGTGTGTTCCACACGTTAAGTGATGCATCATCATCTTCCAGAGAAAGCGGCAGCAGCGGAGGAGGAGAGACTGAGTGGAGTTCTTACGAAAGCAAGGGGAAGGCAGCATTGGAAGAAGAGGGTACTTCAAGTGATGGTTTAGGGTTTTTTGAAAGAGAGTACAAGAGAAGTCCATCAGAGGCAGCTGCATCAAGCTCTAGAGAATCAGTACCAAAGATAATGATTGGTAGCAGTAGGAGCTTGTCATTGAAGAGGAGAAGAGCTTTATCCTCAACTAATTAGAAAGTAGGTAGGATCACATAGTTTTACACATGACTTGGAAATTGGTAGCACTAATTTTTATGTGAATAATAAGTTCAAGTTTCCTTTTTTGTTACGGGGTTCAGGGTTCACCAAAAAAATGGACAAGAACGTCCCCAAAAGAACCATGGCTATTCAAAGATGAGTAGGAACTCCTACTCAAAATTCTTTGTGTCTGATTTACAGAATTTTGTGCGTATGATCAGAATCACTCATATTATAAATCACTTTGTAATGATCATGTCTGCAAAAATTGAATTAACTAAGGTCGTTAAGTTAATCAACTGTAGCAAATAGATAGACAATTTGTAATGCTTTTATCATTTTCGTCTATCTATTTTTATACAGTTCAATGACTAACGACTTTAGTTTTATTTTATTTTTTGCATAGATGATCTTCATAAAGTGATTTATAATGTGAACTGTTTTGATCATAAGCATGAAATTTTATGAATCAGCAATAAAGAATTTTGAGTAGGAACTCCTACTCATCATTTGAGTAGTCAAGTATTATTCTAAAAGAACATAATTCCGATTAAAAAAATTGTCAAGAAGAATGCCGAGGGATGGATATATATTATTGTAAAACGGAAAAGCAAAAGAAATAAAATCCTGATTAGTTTAGGTAAGAAAAAAAAATACAAGCCCTAATCGTTGTAGGAATATAGATCCTCTTCGTTAATTTCGTCATACCTCTATATATAAATGTCCATGTTACATCCTGTTCCGGAAAATAATAGTATTTTATTCCCGGAAGTGGAAAATGACGAAAATGTCCTTGGTTGACCTTTCGGTTGACTTTTGCGTCGTAACTCGTACGACCCTTCCCTTTGTATTTTCTTGCTGTGCTCGTCGTTACGAACGCGTGGACATGAGCGGGATGTCGTTTGGAGTCCGAACGAATATTTTACGGGCATTGGATTAATTACCGACGTTCCCGTAATT
Source organism: Gillenia trifoliata (assembly GCA_018257905.1). Lineage (NCBI taxonomy): Eukaryota > Viridiplantae > Streptophyta > Magnoliopsida > Rosales > Rosaceae > Gillenia > Gillenia trifoliata. The sequence continues at coordinate 5,418,870 of CM031082.1, forward strand.
CAACTTTGGACTGTTAGGTTGTTGGGCTGGGGCCCAACTTTCCTGTTGGCCCATGTGGCCTTGTTCCCTGTCAGTTTGACCCCCCTTGTTTATGGGTCTTTGTCTCTGTCCCGTGCTCTCTCTCCTTTTTCTCTGTAACCACAAACACACAAATCTCTCAAGCCACCCCGTGGCCTTCTTCCTCCTCACCGAGCCAACTTCTTGGCCAATCAACCTTGCAGACCACACCACCATCTTCATCGAGCACAGCAACCCAACCTGGAACCCTGCAAACCCAGGAAACCAGGAACCCAGTTTGAACCCCAACAAATTCGAAAATCTTCCCTCGGCAATTCCTCGGTGAAACCGACCTCGATCCACCTCGAAATCACCACCATTAGACTCCTTGAAGTCCCTAGTACCTTGCTCAAGCCTTGGATGGCAGCGTTTCGCCGAGAATCGAAGAAACCAAAATTGGCCGGTATTGCACCGTGGGTTCTTCCCCATTTTCAGGCCACTTCAGGCCAGATTTTGGCCCCCAAAATGGTAAATTCTTGTTCTCCTCACTTCTATCTTCATTTTGGTACTTGAATCATGCAATTTGGCCTTGAAATGAAGAAGTTATGAAGCTCTGAAATTTTTCCCAGTTTTCTGGCCAAATTTTCCAGATTCCGGCTACCGGAAAAAGGACAGGGATGACCGGCGCTGACGTCAGCAAACCAGTTCAGACCGGTCATGCTGACGTCAGCAAACCGGTTCAGACTGGTGATGACTTCAGCGATGACGTCAGCAACCGGTCCAGACCGGCGCTGACGTCAGCGTTGACCGTTGACCGGCGCGTGAGGCGCGTGGCGGCACGTGGAGGTGCGTGTGGTCTCACAGCCGCGCATGGCGGCGCGTGAGGCCATTTGGCAGCGTGTGGCGGCGCATGCGGCTGCGCACGGCGGCGGTTTTGGGTTTTCCGACCCTGTAACTCCGTTTTCGGGTTTCCGAACACTGTTTTCTTCATATTTTCTAATACTTTATTAATTGTGGGTGTTCTACAATAGGTTTTGGCGACCCGTGGAGTATGGAGAGCGTGCAATTGGGCTACTTCGGCATCGGTATATGTGAGTGGGCCCTTTTCCTTATTAAATTAAATATTCTTTATGCATGGGAAATTATATTTAGGCTATGCCTACACTTTTAAATGGTATTTATCATGTTATACTTAGTGAAATTTAGTATTATATTTATACTCGGTTTACTAGTATTGACCCGGCTATATTTTTAGGGGTTTTGGAAATTATTATTATATTGCCTATGCTTCCAAATGTGGTTTATATTTATACTTGGCGAACCTTGGGTTATATTTCGGTGAACCTTGGGTTTATTATTTATATCGTATTTTGATTCACTTAGTATGTTGTTAAATTGGTATTTTGTGTACCTTGGTACCTTTGTGGTATACACTTGGCTCAGTATTTTAAGTATTTTGGTATACTTGGTATTCCGAGTACGGCATCCATAAATACCTAATTATACGTTTATTTTGAGGTTTATCTCAGAAAGGAAGTTACCCCACCTTATTTTATTTAGAAATATTTTCGTGGTATGTTTTTACACGCTCAATTAGGAATGCTTACACGGTGTCAGTAGTACTGTCCGGGGCTAGGACCAGCTTCACGTGATTGTTCACACGCACCAACACGCTCACTTTGGATCCATCGTAGGTGCCAGCCTGTTCTAGGTCGCCTTGGCGACTCGAACTCATTGTGATGCGCTTAGCGCCAGCTTCACGTGTATGTAGTACATGAGCGTAGCATTATTTATACACCCAGCCTGTTCATGACAGAATACCTCTGTATGAACTCGTGTGTCTGTCATACCTATTGAGCGTATACCCTATTGTTTTATATTGTGATTTTATTATCGGATTTCACTGATGCCACGGAGGCTTCTACTGTTTTTACGGGTTTCTCGTACTACCTTATACTATACGGATTTTCTGGTAAAGTATTTTTACTAAGTTGTGGCTTTCTGCCCGTTTTGGACTGTAAGTACATTTCCGTACTTACATTGTTTTTCCACCTACTACTGTAGTATGTTTTCCAGAAAGGTTTTCCGAAACTATTACTTGTTTTGACGGCGAGGGGTTATTACTTTCAGAAAGGAAAGGTTTTACAAAATAATTACTTATGGCCCACTCACCCTTCTGTTTTTGCGCCCCTCCAGGATAAGTGGCTTGGAGCTGTCGACGTCGAGACGCGGTGGTATGACAAATGTAGAAATTCTTGGTACTTGTAATTATTCAGTATTCCGTACCTTGTACAACCGTTTATTATCTTATTATTTCTTTCCGCCTGCACACCTTCGTGCACTCTGACCTTCTTTTAATTCATTTTGTTCAAATTATCCCTTATTTTTTAAAAATGGCTTTCGTCACCCCACGTGGTGTCAGCCAGCACACTCGACTTGTGGGTGTCCACCTGTACATCCGGGTCGGGATGTGTCAGTCCACCCATGCTATTTTGCTATGGGGAGGAGCCAACACCAATCCAAAACCACTCCCATCCATTTTTAACATCCCCCCAAAATAGAGCCCGATCTAGAAAACTGACAGATTTGGCCCGAGGCCCAGATCGCTCAATTTGACGTCAGCATTGACATCAGCCACGGCTTAAATTTTTTTGCGTTAAGTGCATGTGGCGCACGCGACAAATGGGCATGTGAACGAGCGAACAGGACCAGCCAGAGCAGGTTCAAACGGCTAGTCCCATGTGTTCGAGCCATGTGGCAAAATCCTGACCCTTCAACAGCTGGTTAATCCAACGATTCTAAAATTTATGATAAAAAAATATTAAAAAATATTATTAAAAAAATTTCCAACGGCTACTTTGTAATTTTGCCTATAAATCTTTCCCTATCCCATTTGTTCATCCTCTCCCAATTTCCAACGGCCACCGGAAATCTTATCAAATAAAATAATACTATTCACCAAAAATAATATATGGACACATGAAACAATCATATATACCTATGCTAAATTAATCTCATATATTAAATAATTCAATTATACATGATAAATAAAATAATCATTGTGAATAGTAATTGTCATGTCTCTTTCTATTTATAACGGGTGGAGGCAAGATTAATATTTGTTAATACAATTCACTATTTAGGTGAATAATAACAAATTCACCAAAACGGGTGGAAATGCTCAAACACGTTCCTGCGCCCATCAGACGATCGATCGAGCCTCTTAATTCTCACACAATCTCTCTAGCTTCTTTTTTCTGATTCTGTTTGATTGGTTCCCTTTATAATTTCTGTTTACACTGAAAAATACCCTTTGGATTTGTCAAGTTTAATTGGGATTACAAATTAATGGGCTGAGCCTAAAGTGAAAGGCCCAGCCCAAATCCGAAGAAACTGAAGAAGGAAGGAAATATCTGCCTGCTAGAGTGCTCAAGTACCTATGCCTACCTTGATAAAGAACATTCAATGCAAAGATATTGGCGGCATGGGAAAAGGTATTCAGAGGATGACTAATTCCAGATGATAATGACCAATGGAAGCGACATCAGCCACGTAGGCATCCAGCTGTCCATATGTCTTTTGAGCCATGACTTATAACTAAGTATTGGATTGGGCCTAACCCAAAGGCCCAACCCAAACTAGTAAAACAAAACAGAAAGGAGTCTGAACAGCATTTAATGCAAACCACTGGGCAAATGGGAAGGAAACAGACTACGAATAAAGAACTCTTTCTCAGTGGGAGTAGGCTGATCAGACCAAGTGATGTTCTCCTTCCCAACAGAGGACAGTACCGGCAATGACGTGGACTTCTTACTGGCCTATATATACAAGGAGAAGATCCAGAAATATGGACACTCAAACCAAACAAAAACAGAACTCACACGTTCAAACCAACAGGAAGAAACCTCTGAGGAAACCCCTCAAGCTCTTTCACAGATAAAAGATCTTTATCTTTATCTGAAACTCTCATTCGCACTACTTGTGTAGATCGCGACTTTGAGAAGTTCAAAGACCAGTTACCCAGGATCATACATCCAAAACTCCCAACGAGGAGTAGTGTTTTGCTCTGCTATCCAACCAACTTGGTGATAGTATCGATTAGAATCTTGGACCAGAGGGTCTTTGATTTGTTTTTCCTTAGGAACCAGTATCCTAAACCCTTCCCGATAGACTCAATAGACCATCCCGATAGAACTAAACCCATCCCGACAGGCCATTACTCAGGCTTTGATGAACATGAAATGTAATAAAATGGATCTTATCTTCATATAATGTCTTTTACATTCAGTTCTGATTAACTGCCTTTAATTAAAAGTCTTTATATTCAGTCTTTTACTTTCAGTCTTTACATTCAGTTTTTACTTACAGCTTTTACTTATCTGTCTTTACTTTTATGTACGTTTGAGCGTGGGATGTTCTTGGCTATAACAAGTTATACCAAAGTCCCATCTCAAACTATCTCTGGTATAACATCAAGAGAGAATAAAAGTCCTTAACGAGCAAGGCAAACAACGAACCTAACAGTTCATATATATATATATATATATATATATATATATATATATAAGACGCCAATCCGATGAACGGAAGTCACATTACTTGTGGCGCAAGTATCTAATAAACACTACATCTTTCTATTGGCAGAGCCAATAGTGGCACGCCTGACAAATATCAAAAACAACACAAGGCCTCGCGAGCATCCCTCTGAAGGGATAGGAGCTGAGCCTGTTGGATTAGTAGCCAAATAGAAAGGTTCGGGACCAGCGACCGGGCCGACTCGATATATTCCGAGCCTGCACTCCCGCAAAAGGCTGCGCGAACAATTTCATACAGTTACGTGTGAGGTCGAGAATTGAATCCTTAATTTGTTTGTTTGTTTAAGCAGGGTACTAGCTAGGACTGCTGCCGAGAGATGTCGAGGACCAAGAAAATGATGCACTGGACTACCGAGATGCCGCAGGCCAAGAGAACGAAGCAATACACTACCAAGATGCCTAAGGGGACAGAGAGATTGATCAGTCAAAGCGCTACTACTACAGAGATGCCTAGTAGCAAGAGGATGAGGCAGTACAAGAGCAAGAGCACAACGCAGTTGATGGACCTCCCCATCGACATCCTCCTCCTCATCCGCTCGAGACTGCCCACAAGACTACTCTTTCCCTGCCGCCGCGTTTGTAAAACCTTGTGCAGCCTAGTCTTCCAAGTGCGAAAGACAATAAGAACTATGTCGCCACCATATCGCACGGAACTTGGAGACTTATATGGAAATTGGACGTTTCGTTTCAGAGATGTTACTTATGTACAAATTAATTGATCAGATATCTCATATTATATGCCTTATTTTATATCAGTAGAGAGTACTTCAAGTGATGATTTAGGGTTTTTTTTTTTTTTTTTTTAAGAGTACAAGAGAAGTCCATCAGAGCCAGCTGCATCAAGCTCCACAGAATCTGAACCAAACATAATGATTGGTAGCAGTAGGGGCTTGTACTTGTAGAGGGAGAGGGCTTTGTCCTCAACTAATCAGATTCACTAGTGGTCTTTTCTGTTAACTTCATCAATTCTTTGTTAAGTTCAAGGATAAACTCAAAAATCAAGCCAAATCTTTATAAATTAAAGGGTCGGTTAGTGTCCAATCCCTAATAAAAGAACTAAATTTTGCTTGGAAATATCCCAATTTTTTATTGTAAGGTAGTAGGTTATTGGACTTTGTGACGTAGAATATGGTGGTTTTATACATTTTTTATTTATTTTTATTTATCACGTATCAACACGTTATAGGATAATTGTGATTTAAGATGAATACATTGTCACATAATAGAATCGTTGTTGCTTGAAACATATATAACATACTTAATAGGATAATTGTGACACGAAATGAACACAATGACACGTAACGTAATAGGATAACTTTGTCTCACATGATCTTTTACCCCCTAGGCCATTAACCATCTTGAATTCTTACCTTATAATTTTACTTAGAAGTGAGGGATTGAATTACAAATTGAATTTTTGGATTTAATAACAAAATATCTCATGTGAAAGCAAGAGTCTTGTAAGTCATTAATCTCTTATCTAAAGAAGTAAGAAAATAAAATAAAAACGAAAATAAACAAAGAAAAAAAAAAGTCAATGATTTCTCTACACTAGAAATATAGCAAAAAATAGCTGCGGCGGCGAGCCCGCGTTAGTCCGTACGCCGCAGCGCACCCAATCATCGCGCCTCTCTCTCTCCCTCCCTCTCACACTCGGAATCCAAGGCGTCTCAGGACTTCGATTGAAGCTGCGGCGCTTCTATACCAAAACCCTAATCTCACTCAACTCAAGGTAATTGCACTCTTCAAATCCCTAACTTCCAGCCCCTTTTCTATCAATTTTCTCTTTTCCGTTTGGTTGCCGAGAAACCCTGGAATTTTAGGTCAGAAAGTAAATTAGCTTCAAACGGAGCTTGAATCCGTTCACAATCTTGTGTCATTGCTTACTTGTTTCCTTTTCAATTAAAATTTTCTAATTTTTTTTGTGAAATTAGTAATAATTGATTGTGATTTATGCTTCAAGATTGGATTTTTGAGTTGAGGGAGTGGTGGGGGTCTGGATATCTGGTTTAAATTTGATTTTTTTCGTATAATTACTGTATATTGGTGGTGTTCCTGACTCTTGAAACTCCATTTTTATTTCATAGTATTGGACATTTCAACGTAAAGACCGAATTTTCGAAACATATTTGTATTCAGATATATACATAAGTGTGTTTATGTGTTTAATTTAATGCACTTTAGTATCAGTATTTGAGTCGGATATCGTAATTGGTTGGTTTTATGATCTACCGATGTTTTTTTGATGTAGTGCAGAGTACTGTCTTGGTGGTCTCTTACAAAAGAAGTTGCTTCTTCAAAAATATGGAATCCGGGAATTTTATCGGTCTCCCTGCTTCTCGTGATTCTGTCATCGAGAATGTGGGGCATGAAAGTGATGTTCAATATGAAGTTAAAGAAAATGGAGAGAATCTGGGGCACAAAAGTGATGGTCAATGCGAAGTTCAAGGTAACAGTGAGAACATGAGGCATGAAGGTGATGTTCAATATGAAGTTAGCCATTGCATGCTGGAATCAAACGTTGAAAAAGAATTGGTTGATGGTGATTCAGATATGGAAATCGAGGACATAAACAACCTTCCTGCCTTGAACAGTTATCATTCGGCAAATGAAGAAATCAAAATAGTGGGTAACGAGGACAGGGATGCTCGTTGCATACTGTCTGAAACTGTTACAGTTGCAGGGGAGTCAACTGTTTTGTTCCCAAAGTTGCATGAGAACGGTTGCCTTCCGGTCCAACATTCAAGTACCTTTGAAGTCCACAAAAAGGGTGGCACTTGTATCCTTCTTCCACATTTGTTTTCTTAAGGTTTTCTTCTTGTTTGTTTTCGAGCTCTTTCCAACTGTGAAACTATGTGGCATGTGCAAATAGGTTTACTTCTTCAACCGTATGCAGTATGTTAAAATTAAGAATGCTGAAATGTAGGTTCTCTTCGTTTATGCCATGATCTTTGAATTTTTGTTATCCGTAATTCAACATTGCCAGCTATATCAGGTGTTAAGAGAGCTAGAATGACAGTTGATGAACAGCAAGCTTCAGTGCGTGTGACATATGATTCGTTGACAAGGTGGGGTTGGAGTAATCATTGTTGCATAATGTTTTCATACACACTTAAGCCAAAAATTACAAAGTATATAGAGTATTTCCAATTGCTGTTAGTTTTCCATTTGTCAATTTCTTAATGAACTGTCTTAATTTTTCTAGACGTAGTAAACAAAAGCTTGAAGAACTGTTACAGCAGTGGTCAGAGTGGCATGCAAAGCATGTTTCTTCATCTCAGGTAAGACTCCTCATTTAGTTGGCTCATCATCTTGAATACTTTATTTTGTGACATCACTGTCCATGGGATGGATCATCCAAAGTGTTAATTTTTAAAGAAAGTTTAAGTTCCATTTTATCTTTCAATGAAGTCTTCACTAAAAAATCAGGGTGGGTTGAATTTAACAATCCTGGGTTTTGGAAGTACTTTTGAACATTTGACATGGAGAGGTGGTTTGTGAAATGCACTAAACTTTGAAGAATGAATTTTGTTGTTATAATTCTGGTTATACGGCATAAAAGCAAGAGTATATTAGGGAATGAGAGGTCTTCAATTGGTAGAGTCAAATCAATAAAATGACTATTACCTGTTTTGATTTGTTGACTAGATTATGATGATGTGTTTTTATGCATTATTTTTTGTTTTTCTTTTGACTGTAATGGGTTTATGAGTACTTGTATCATGTGATCATTCAGGATTCTATTGAAGTAGTGGAATCAGGTGAAGAGACCTTCTTTCCAGCTCTTCATGTTGGCATAGAGAGGACGTCTGCGGTGGTGAGGGTCCTGCTATTGTGTCTACTTTTCTCTATATGCGTTTTGTGTACTTGAGTTTGGGTGATTTTCTGATTACTTATCAAAAATATCGTACTATACTTAGCTGCTAAGTTATGCAGCCCCTACTTGTGGCGACATCCCTGATTTAATTTTCCTCACCTCCCATTTGGAGATAGGACATGCCCAAAATCCTACCTTTGTTGTACTCTTGTACTACAACAAAGGATGAAATAGTGATACCCAATATGTGTTCAATGGTTTCTTCAATTTGTTACTTTTTCTGTTTGTCACAAAAACTAGAAAAAGGGAATGTTGTATATGAGTGTTATTGCTTAGTACTTTTTATTAGTTTTTCTGAAGCATTCTTTCATGTGCAGTCTTTTTGGATGGACAACCAAACACGGAAAGCAGATAACAATGAATCCAATCTTTTGGATAACAATGATGTGCCCCTTTATGATCGCGGTTACGCGTTAGGTTTGACTTTGGCTGGTGGCTCAAGTAACGCGGAGGGGTAACATTTTTATCAGTATTTTAAATATAGTAGCATCATGCTTTTGGTTTTATGTTTTATAATGATGGTATTACTATATTTGTTGAAGGTTTTGTAATTGGTTCGTTATTTTCCATGTTTTGATCCTTCTGATAGACAAGTTTATGTCCTTGATCTACTTGAGGGAGAAACCACCAGAAAATTAAAAATTAATAATGAGTGGCAAGAGTGAAGGGTGATTGGGCTCCGAACATTTTTAGGTGTCTAAGTAGAGGTCTTCATTTAATCCTTAATCTCATCATGACATGGCATTCAGGATGCTTTGTATGGTAATCTGGTGTGAAATGTTTGAATCCATTTCATGGTTGTCTTGAGCATGACTTTTACGTATAATCAAAAAGTTGTTTTGCTAGAATGCCTTGCAGATCTTTGATATCTTTCTTTATTCATATTTAATGTTTCAGAGGCTTGGAGATTATAGATGATGCAAGCCGTTGTTTCAATTGTGGCTCTTATAGTCATTCGTTGAAAAAATGCCCAAAGCCTCGTAACCATGCTGCTGTCAACAGTGCTCGTAAACAGCTCAAGTCCAAACGTAATCAGAATGCTAATTCCCGCAATCCAACACGATATTATCAGAATTCTCCAGCTGGAAAGTATGATGGTTTAAGGCCTGGGGCTCTCGATTCTGAGACACGGAAGCTTTTGGGTCTTGGGGTAAGTGATCACTCATTGTGTTTAAGACAGAAGACTTGTTAATGTCTAGTGGTGTTCCTTAGAAGTATGAGGCAAATACTGTTAATTGAACATTAAGCTTCTATTCCAGATTGTATTAGTATAGAAGCTTAATGACGTGCTTGCTTTCACATGATTGTAGAATATTAAGCACCTATTTATTTATTTATTTGGTTGTGTGCAGGAGCTTGATCCACCGCCTTGGCTTAACAGAATGCGAGAAATTGGTTACCCACCAGGATATCTAGGTATTTGAATATATTTTACTGAATTGCAGTCACTTAAAACAACTGGTTATAAATAATTGCCGTAGCCTTATCACAAAACTACCTAAAAAAGAAAAAAACTTGGTGAAATGTTTTCTCCTTTACATTCCATTTTGCCAATGACCAACCAAAAAGGGGAAAGAAAATGGTTAGGTTTTTAGCAGGGAATTGATCTGGCCCTTATGTTCTCCAGCTTCATTTACTTTGGCAATTATATATAGGCATAAAATAAGCTGGTGGGTAGAGCTCAGATAACTATTATGGTTCGTATTGCTGAAATGTTATATACTGGATTAGGCTGTGCATTCAGAACATATTAAAAAAGTACAGGTTGAAAAGTTCAGAATTTATTATTGCAATTTAATGGTTGATTTTGGTAGTGCATCGTTTGTGGGTGTGCAATGCACATTCTTGGAGAGATTACCCAGCATTTGCCAAATGTTTGAGGTTTTTTGCTTTGTGATGTATGGGGTTTTCATATGCTTAGTTTATGGAGATTGGAGAGTGATGTGGTAAAATCATGGAGAGCACCCTTGACCGTCCTGTTTTCTGGAAATATCAAACCTAGGTTTCAAAAAACTATTTGTTAGTCATACTTTTTACTTTATTGTTCTTCCCGTTTTCTTTTAGATTTAAATTCTGTTTTCAAGCCATAACACTGTCTTGCCATTTTTAGATGTAGATGATGAGGATCAGCCATCAGGGATAATAATATATGCTGATGGGGAAATTAAGGAAGAACAGGAAGACGGAGAAATTATTGAGACAGACTTTGCTGAACCAGAGAGGAAGAAGACGGTTGAATTTCCAGGAGTAAACGCACCAATCCCAGAAAAAGCTGATGAGAGACTTTGGACACCTGGACATTCAATTGGAGATCTCTCTAGGAACCGTTCACACAGCAGAGTGAGCCATCATACAGAACCTGTCAGCAGAGGGCATCACCGCGAGCAAAGGTGGTCCACGGATTATAGGGACGATGGGCCTCCCGGCGTTGACCCAGGTTTTGCGCCATCTAGTTACCCTCCAAGATATGGTAGTAGTTATGATTACGGTTACAACTCTCACAGTTCAAGTAGTGCTTCAGCACCCAGAAGTCCTACCTTCGGAAGGTCCCAGTCAGACAGAGGTAGAAGAATCTCGTCATTCAGTGAAGGTTCAGGTTCTTTTCCATACTCAAATTCTCGTCATTCAGCGAAGGATTATGACTCGGGCAATACTGAAAGTTGGAACGATGAAAGCAGGAGCGACTACGACCTTGAAAATTCAACTTATAGTAGGGATAGGCTAGACAGGTATCGCCATCACCGTAGGAGGTAATGACAATGACATGTAGCTAGTAGAGATGGTTACTGTGATGGACATAGGGATAATTTAATGAAGGAGGGAGTTGTACAAAGAACTAGATGTGATGAGTTTTGATGGCTCTGTCATCAGCTGCTGTTGTTGTCTCTTATTCTCTAATTTAATCTACACTTTTTCATTCTTTCGTTTTTCTGTAATCGAAGATTCGAAGTTCGGAAACCCTTAGTCGCTTTGTTTCGTATATGAATTTATCTGGCCGGAACTTGTTTAGGGCATCATCAGCATTTAAATAAAAACAAGAATTTATGGTAGAGTGATGTGAAGGTGCAGGGAGTCGGGGTTTTGTCGAGAACTACTATTTGTTTATTGGGTTAGGATCCGGAGACACTCATTTTATGACATACATTTTGATATTCATTTTGTAGAGCTCACTTCGTTATGTATTGTAACGATCCGAACCGTTTATATTTCAATTCATCATTCATAGATCATCCTTGCAAAAAATTAGACAAATTCAAAACCATCAAGGCATTCATTTGTGGTGAAGAAAATGGACGGATACGGTTTTGCAAAGAAACACTAAAATGACTATCATTTAATCCAACGGTCATATGGTTTCAGATTTTGGTGATTTTTGGTAGACATGGTCTTTGAAGGAAGACCTAAAAGATAGACGATTCACATCGTTGAAATACATTACGAGGTGGGTCCTATAAAATGAGTGTTAAAATATGTGTAAAAAAATGTGTCGTCTCATTTTTTATCTTGACCTTTATTTATTTATTTAAAAGAACTTTTATACTTATTTTCTTACGCGATTTTCTTCTAACTCAAAGAATACATGCTGGTTTTTGAGCATCAATCTAGGCCAGAATCAAAGAAGAAAATAATCAAGTTACTAATCAGAGATAAGCTCCAACATACATACTTCATTGAATTCGTAGAAAATAAGGGTTTCCCTTTCAAGTAAATGTCCAATTTTTCTATTAAATAACAATTACATTGTTTGGAGACATTACATTTTTGGGACGTCTCGCATATAAACCTTTGTTGAGATTGCACTTTAAAGATAAATGCTTCAAACCCAATACATTAATAAAATACCCTTTAGAATTCTCAACCAATAATTAATTAAAACACAACAAGTGGAAGGTTGGCTCAAATGAACAACTGATTTTAAGCGCGGGTGCGCAACTTATAAATTCAATGGTTGAGTTTTCATTTAATTGCAATAAATGAATTAACTTCACTCATCTGCTTGTAATCTATCCGTAAAAATTATTTGGCGCTCACAGTTGCGCGAAAAATGGAGCACAAGTGAGGAACGCTCAACAAGCGGATAATTGTGAGATTTCTTCTCCAAATTTTTACTCTTGAAGTTTTTTTTTTTTTTTTCTAATTTACTACTTTTTGGCGGGTGTAAATAACCTTCAATCTCAAATATATGAGTGCTAAAATTACATTAGATAAAAACAAAATTAGATGATCGCGTATGTACCAACATCTGCTTAAAATTATTTTGGAAAGAAGAACTTCAATTATAAGATATTTTTTTGTCATCAATTATAAGATTAAGATATTTCAAACCATAACATAAAAATAGGTAGAATAATTACATATGATAACGAGATTATCTTTTTTGATAAAAAAGAGAAATATTGGGCTTTTTTTTAGCAAAATAAATAAATACTTGGGCTTTGAGCTTGATTGCTGGTCTTTTTCCCTCCTCTCCTAACTACTTTGGGTTTCCTTTCTACTTTATTAGAGTTTTTAGGTTTACCCTTACTATTTTACAATTCGATACTTGGGGCTCAAGCTAATTAAATTTTGTTTTAATTTATTGAAAAAAAGGACAGAGAATAGCAATTTCAGGTTTGGGGTAAGGAGAGGGACTAAGTGCACTCGGAACCGGATATTTATTCGCTTATTATATATCTCTCTTCGTGTGACGCATTCAGACGGACGGAAGTACAAAATGGAATTTGGTAATATACACATCACTATTATCTTGTAGTCTAAGCCAGATACTTTTCCGCTTATTATACATCTCTCCACCTGCGTGGCTCTTTTAGACGGAGCCAAATAGTTCCACTTATTGTACATCTCTCTACCCGCGTGGCGCATCGAGATGACCGGAGGTGAAAAGGGGAGTGCAAGGGTAATTTGGTAATACACGCACCCTTCTCCTTCTTTGTGGAGTAAAACCTAGGTTTTTTTCTTAGACATTATATAAGTTACAAGTTTTTAGACTGACTGCTCCTTCTTTGTACTTCTCTCTCAAAGTTTCACTTATATTATTCATTAAAAAAGCTTCCAGTGGCCCCACCACCGATGGTAACGTCGAGGACGCAAACTTCAGCTTCAAGCCAATAAAGAAAAAGAGAAAAAACCAGGTCTTTTTCCTTAAACCCTAATCCCTCTTCTTTTTTTTTTTTTCCAATTAGGGATTTTCTCGATTTCCCTCCCTTTTGCTTTCTGCCGATTTTTAGGGGTTTCTGACTTCGTTGTTGATTGCAATTCGGCTGTGGCCGGCGGCGTTAAATCCCAATTCTTGTTTCTGACTCGCCGTTGATTGTAATTTTGTTGCGTAATTTAACGATTTTTTAATTTAAAAAAAATTAATTCAAGGGGTTTCTTTTAGTGGGATAATTTGAGCAGCGAATTGCTGAATTTTGGATTTGGGGGATTAGGGATTTAGCTCTCGGCGAGGTAAAGATTTGTAATTTATTGGAACAATTTGGGGCTTGATAATTGTATTTGCAAATTGGGGATTTGGGCGAATTGACGAATTTGATTTTTTTTAATAGGAATTTGAAATTTAATTTAGAATAATTTGATTGTTTCACGTGGATAATCATGATCTAAACGTGGTAATTGGTAAATATTATCAAACAGCAGCTGCATTGTTATAGAGATTATTATTTTGTGGATGAAACTTTAATAATTTCCTGCAGTGTTGATGCACACTCAAATATTCTGTTTGTAATTTGGTATCTTTCATACTAAATGTTTGGTAATTTAAAGTTTCAGCATGAATGAAGTCTCATAAAATCAGCAAGATGGATGTACAAAGATACAATTCAGGGCAAACCCTTGGCCATATGCCTAACTACCCGGTGCTAAATTCAAGTCCTTTTTGCCCGGGAGGGGATGGTTTACGTCGTCAAGCATTAAAATGCCCAGTAGGCTACTTGAGGGATTGGCGCAAAGGTCCTAAAGTTATCCGCTTTCGTAATTTCGTTAGGAAACTACTGTAAGTCTCTTAAGCTCGCGTTTCAACATAAGCAGATATATTAAACTACGCTTGCGTAGTCTTAAGCATTTCCTTTATATGTTCTGACTTTTGAATTCTTTCCACAGTAATGACTACTTCTTAGTATGTACCAATTATGGGTGCGGAGAGCTGGCATCTGATTATGCGGCTGTCATGGAGAACCAGCTATTCATGGAGGCTACTTCTGAGGTCTGCATTCATATTAAATTGAAAATTTAGCTTGATAAGTTTGCTGTTTTATCTATATGTTTTAGCTACTAAATGGGAAAAACTTAATAGCCAATCGTGGGCACTTAATAGTTAGTTCTTGTAACATGTTTTTGAGTAACTCAGTGACCTCATCAACTAGCTTCAAATTCTTTAAAGAAAAAAAACTTGTTACTTAAATCTTGTAGGATATATTTCTTCTATATCTTGTCTGGCTGAAACTTTATGAATGCATGTGTTAAATATCCTGAACTTTTAAATTTGGATATGTTCTAGGAGGAGTATGTGAATGTGGAAACATTATCTCATCGGCTGCAAAGATTACTCAACCTATATCGTGCAAACTCCAGTCAACCAGCAGGTTCTGCAGAAACACCTTCTAATTGCTTGGGTGGTGCTAGTAGATCTGACTCAATTTGTAATAATGCGTTCGTAGCTAACAATGCTGACGACGTTAACCTCATAAAAGGTGGGCCATTTGAACCTTCCATCATAAACATAATTAACATTGGTTAGTTTAGGCATATTTATCTAATGGCGTAATTACTTTCTCTTGCAGGGTTCCCTTTTAATGGTGATAAGCAGGGAGATACTAAGAGATTCATTACTTACAATGAGTTGGACATGCCTTTCTCGTCAGGCCTAAGGCAGGCTTCTTCTGAGACTGTTCTTCCTCTTGAGGACGCTTCAACATCATTCGCTGCATATTCCGATGCCAATCAATTCTCTGTTATTGGAGGTTTTGATGATCGGCCATTCTATCCTCACGGGAATCTAAATTACATTTCTGACATATCATCTGATTGTCAGGTTCAACAGCAACATCTTGGCCATGGTATGGGTTTGTTTTAAGTCCCCAAATCATGTATAGTTTCTTGGTGTTAAATTACTTTCTAGTTTCTACTATTTCGGGTGAGATAATTCTTGATTCCATATTTGGCTATAGGCTACAATTTAGTATCTAAATGACATACTCCTTTCAGATTTTCGATGATTTAGATGTCTTGGTTTTGCTCACTGGACTGCTGTAGAAGTAGCATTGTTGTGTTCTTAATATGAAACAACATAATTGGATCCAAGGCCATATTGCTCATGCTCCCCATGTTCTCCCATTTTACATTTGATAAACTTGCTTGTTATATTGCATGTTAACTGATCCATTATGTTCTCAAGGAGACTATTTGCATCTGTTTATCAATAGGCGTACAATTAATTAGAGTTGTAAAATTATGTTATTAGAGAATCTATATATCTAGAAGTAAATGTATTATATAGGAAAAGTGGAAAACATACTTAAGTTTAACAAGTCTATTTGCTTAAACATCTTCGCTAAACCCTGCTGTTTGCCTGTTTCTAACAAGTATTTCTTGTCTGTTGAAGCTGGATCCTCTAAATTCAAAGGTGGTTTGGGGAGTAACCAGAATGCTCAATCCATGGGTTTTCCATCTACAGAGGGAGAATTTTCAGTGTTTTCCTCTTCTAACTTGCTGATCCCTCAACATGTTCCAACGGATATTCCTGAAGTTTCCAATATTCTTCCTGGCACAATCTGCAGCCAAGAGATCTCAACCCTTGAGGATATAGTGCAATCTTGTTCCCAGATGATAAAGTCTCAACATAACCGAAAACGATCCCTTCATCCATTAATGTGGTCTCAGGTTCCTCCAGGACATTCACATGGTGCTCAACGGTATGCTTCAGAAGGGCCCAGTTCAGGAAAATTTGAAGATATGCCACCATTGTCAAAAAGGTTGAAGATGGGTAGCAAAAATGGAAGTGCTCATCTATTGGCTCCTTCAGTTGTTCAACATTGTGCTCCTGGAGGACTTTCATATCTGCAGCAACAGTCTGAATCTCCTGTATCCATTAACTCTGAGGATATAGTGCAATCTTGTTCCCAGATGATAAAGTGTCAGCATAACGAAAAGCGATCCCCTCATCCATTGAAGGGGCCTCAGGTTCCTCCAGAACAGTCACATGGTGCTCAACTGTGTGTTTCAGATGGACCCAGTGCAGGAAACATCAAAGATATGCCGCCTTTGTCAAACATGTTGAAAATGGATAATAAAAATAAAAGTTCTCATGTATTGGCTCCTTCAGTTGTTCAAAATTGTGTTCCTGGAGGACTTTCATATCCGCACCAACCGTCTAAAGCTCCTGTATCTATTAGTTCTGAGGATATAGTGCAATCTTGCTCCCATCTGATAAAGTCTCAACATACCCGAAAACGACCCTTTCATCCATATTTGCAGCCTCAGGTTCCTCCTGAACAGTCACATGGTGCTCAACAGTATGCTTCAGATGGATCCAGTTCAGGAAATATTGAAGATATGCTGCCTTCGTCAAAAAAGTTGAAAATGGAGAATAAAAATGAAAATTACCATCTATTGGCCCCTTCAGTTGTTCAACCTTGTGCTGCTGAAGGGCTTTCATATCTGCAGCAACAATCTGAATCTCCTTTATCGATCAATTCTGAAGTAACGCACGTGGAGATGGAACCAGTAAATAGTTCCATACAAGATTCCATGAGGATCAATGACGTTACAAAATTTGATTCTGACAATATCCTTAAACTGAACTCTGAGAGTGTGCCCATTCCTTCTGGGGAAGGATTTGCTTGTCATCAGATGGAGCAAATAGACCTTACTAGCAGTAGTGAGATTATAGACAATGTGAAAGAAGTTTCTGAAAGAATGGGGTCCAAGAGTTCCCATTTTTTCTCAAAAGAGCTTAAAGAGGAAACAGTGAGGACTGACTTCACCCAGACAGAGCCAAAACCAGACTCTGATTTGAAGGAAGTAATAAAGCCACAGAATCCAGAAACAAATAGTGTCCTTTTGATGGAACTATTCAAAGAAGAGTCAATCAAGGAACATTTATCGAGTCTTGGGCAGAGCAATGATCAGGTAATAATTTTCCATTCATCATTACTATTTCTCTGAGAGTTTCAACTATTTTCTAATTACTATTCTTATGCATGTTGTTTAAAACAGAGTATCTTGATGGAAGAAAGAGAAAACAGTGAGAAAGTGTGTCAGTTGTGCGCGTTAGGAAAGCTTTTTTTTGCCCCTGCACAAATGTATTGCTCATGCTGTGGTCTCCGTATCAAGCGCAGCGTAAACTATTACTGCACACTAGATGAGCATAGTACACGATATTGTTTTTGTAACTTGTGCTATAAGGGGTCTCGAAGAGGAAATATTACATTTCATGGGATCCGTATTTCAAAGGCCACACTTGGTAGAAAGAAGAACGATGAGGAAACTGAAGAACCTGTAAGTAAAGTCATAATGTCTTCTTATTTTCTGAGATTGTGAAAGTAATTACTTAATTCCTGAGGCTTTTTATGTGCTTGCAGTGGGTTCAATGTGATAAATGCAAGGGCTGGCAACATCAGATATGTGCTGTCTTGAATGATAAAAGTGCTTTGGAAGGCAAAGCTGAGAACACATGTCTCAAATGCTTGTTAAAAGAAACAGAATGTGGGGAGCTTATGAACTTACCAAAGAGTTCTGTTTTCAGTGCAAAAGATCTGCCAACTACCATGCTTAGCGACCATATAGAACAAAGACTCTTTAGGCGCCTCAAGCAAGAGAGAGAAGAGAGAGCAAAGGTCAAAGGAAAAGAGTTTTCTGAGGTAAGAAGCAAACTCCAACTTTCAGCTTATCTGATTTATTTTTCATTTTACTGAAAATTTTATTTGTTTTGAGATTTGGGCAATTTTGATCCCTAGATAGGTTTCTTGAGGTGAACGCCTAGCGATTAGGAATAATCAATTTAATCATGGGCTGCTTGATCTTAATTTATTTTCTATCTAATGAAGTTGCTTGTTTTGGATAATCGTGTGAGTATCATCATACAGAAATGTTCATAATCTAAAGTCCTTTGAAGCTGCTTGTTTCTTATGTTTTTTCTTAATGGGTTGTTAGGTCCTGGGAACAGAGGGTTCTGTTGTCTAAGTGGTTTGTTCTGTTGAAAGTGTAAAAAGAATACATTCCAATCCAATAAGAATAAATACTCTGCCTTTAAGTCACATGCCAATCAACTCAATCAAGCTGGTTCAATGTAAATTAAATTCCCATTCGAAAGTCCTGTTTTGATATTTACACAGAATGGATTTATGTTATACAATCCTTTCTGTCTGCTTATTGTTAATGTTTTGTTTGATGGGTTGTTAGGTTCCAGGAGCGGAAGATCTTGTTGTGAGAGTAGTGTTATCTGTTCAAAAAACACTGAAAGTGAAGCAGAAGTTTTTGGATCTCTTTCATGACGAGAATTACCCTGCTGAATTCCCATACAAATCAAAGGTGAGACAGTTTTTTCAATCCATAGACTCCTTTCTCCCGCTGAATCTTCTCTCCTTCAGTATAATTGCTTGTTTGTTACAGTTTTAGGAAAACCTAATTGCACTTTTTTTCTTTTTGCATCCAGGTTATTCTTTTGTTTCAGAAGATTGAAGGAGTAGATGTATGCCTTTTTGGAATGTATGTGCAGGAGTTCGGCTCAGAATGTAGTCACCCGAATAAGCGTTGTGTTTATATCTCATATCTGGATTCTATTAAGTACTTCAGGCCAGAGACAAAAACCGTGACTGGAGAAGCTCTTCGTACGTTTGTTTATCATGAAATATTGGTAGTTACCTCTTTTCCCTATCATTATTTAGTCCCCTGTTATTGGTATATAAATTGACACATGATTACTTACATTTTCTATATTTACTATTTTTGTCTTCAGATAGCTTACCTTGAGTTTTGCAAGAAACGAGGTTTTGTTACCTCCTATATATGGGCGTGTGCCCCTTTAAAGGGTGAAGATTATATATTACACTGCCATCCAGAAATGCAGAAAATGCCCAAGCCTGAGAAGCTGCGGCAATGGTCTCTCTCTCTCTCTCTCTCTCTCTCTCTCTCTCTCTCTCTCATGTGTGTGTTTGTCTTTGTGTATGCATTTCTGTGCCTTCTCTGATTTTAACTAGTTCACTTGTGCAGGTATCAGTCAATGATAAAAAAAGCAGCTGATGAAAAAATTGTGGTCAGTCACACTAATTTATATGATCGCTTTTTTATCCCTACTGGGGAATGTAACTCCAAGGTAACAGCAGCTCGTTTGCCATATTTTGATGGTGACTATTGGTCTGGTGCTACCGAGGATGCGATCAGGGCGATTGAACAAGGGATGGCAGACAAGCAGAAGAAATCAAAGAAAACAATAACAAAGAGGACTTTGAAAGCCATGGGACATACAAATCCTTCTGATGGCTCTACCAAAGATATTCTACTGATGCAGAGAGTAAGGATTCTAAACCTTTAAAAGCTACCTTTTAATTATCTAATTCTTCACTTTGCATACTTTAGATGAAGCAACCTTGGTGGCTTAAAATGTACCCTATCTTGTCAATGGAGACAAGTGTGCGAACTCTGATAGATATGCGTACAAACAGAGCATAAACTAATGCTTGATTAATATGACCGCCTTCACTTTGATCTGCTACATCCCTAGGGTGTAATGAGGGCAATATGTTATCCAGATTCTGTGGTCTCCTGGGAAATATCTCAATTCCTTGATCACAAACAATATCAATATTTGAGTGAGTGAGTGTTTGCCTTGAATTTTAACAATGATAATAGTCAATAGGTCTTGGGAAAGAATAAACATTTACCCCAGCATTATCAATTGAGTTAATACTATTAATAGATTTACTGTCCTCTTCTCCCTATTATATCTACTTACTCTCGATCTTATTTTGTTGTGTCTTCCTTTTCAGATGGGGCAAAACATTTTACAGAGTAAGGAGGACTTTATAATTGTTGACATGCAGTATGTTTGCACACACTGTCATGAAGCAATATTATCTGGACGACGCTGGTCTTGCGGTCAGTGCAAAAGTTTTCACCTCTGTGAAAGGTAACTAATCACTCTGAAGTCTCTCCTTCTCTTCAAACTTCTTATGAAATGCAGTATTGTTCATCATTCTGAATTACCTCATATCTTTTTTGCCAACAAGGAATGAGTGGGATGAACACTACATAAACATCATTAGTTTGAGCCTGTGTAAAATTTCATTTTTTTTTTTATCAAGAAGTAAAATTTCATTTACAACTACATAAAATGGTACGTAATATATAACCATGGGAGTTAGGTTGAATTGATTGAGTATCTTATTATATCCTTTTTTTTTTCTCTCTCAATAACTCAATCTTCTCTTTGCCTGTGAAAATTTTCATGGTCATGCCTAGAATCTATTGTCCTTCTCTATGGTCTTGATGCTTAAGAACTTAATTGATGTGTAACCTTTATCTCTATTTACTCTTTTAATGTATTATGTATATGTTGCAGATGCCATGATGCTGAGCGCAAAAATTGTGGACAGGACATTCACATCTCAATCAACATGGAACGACATGTGCTTTCTCAGGTGAACTTCAAACCTTATGAGCTCATATGGTATTGTTGTCCCTGTAGCACTGCATATTTGCAGACAGGATTAGCCTGCCCAGTAGATAACTAAGCAAGTGGCAAAGGAAACATAAACCATTGTACACTGTATAGCTCTATTCATAAAAAAGAGAGATCAACGATCAATAACCGTATAGCTCTATTCATAAGAAAGAGAGATCAGCGATCAATAACTGTACTACACGTAAACCTTTTTCATTAATTCAGGATAGGAGTCATTTATAATAGACTTTTGTACCAGTGAATTAGTGTTAACATCTACCAAGCTTAAAATAATATGAACCGGCCTAGGTACCAGTTTTACCAAATGCATTGTAGATTCAAATAAATGCTCTCATTAATGTTAGAGTGGCATTGTACTTGTTACAATCAAATCTGATTAATTCGTATGACTTTTGCTCTTTTTCAGGTTGTGGTGGAGGATGTGCTTTCTGATACTAAGGACGAAGATGTTATTTCGAACAACAATGTACTTGAGAATAGGCATACTTTCTTGAGCTTGTGTGAGAAAAAACATTATCAGTTTGGCACACTTCGCCGGGCCAAGTATTCCTCAAAAATGATTCTGCATCATCTCCATAATGCTACTGTGCTTACTTCTGGGAACACATGCAGTATTTGCCTTAAGGATGCTGTGATCGATCAGAGATGGGTGTGTGAAATGTGCCCAGAGTTTGATGTTTGTGCAACATGCTATCAAGAGAAAGGAAGCTCTTGTCACATTCATAAGTTGACTCAAAGTTCTCCCTCAGCTAGCCGTACTACAGAGAGTCGACAGGCACCGAAAAAACAATTTCTGGTATAAAAGTAATAATTTTTAATATTTCATCATTCCTTCCTCTTTGCATGTAGTATTTTTCATCTTTTCGCTTGATAATAATATTATTAAAAATAATGATAAAGATAATATTCATCATTCCTTCCTCTTTGCAAATAGGAATTTTAGTTAGCCAAAGTTGCAGTGTGCGTGTGTGTGTACGTGTTTTTGCGATGTTCAGTTTCTCTGTCAGGTCAGTATGCTTTGATTAGACTTAATAGTGTAAACATGTCGTGCAGATAAGGGAACTGCTGGATGTTTTACAGCATGCAACTACATGTTACCCAACCAAGATTCAGCCTTGCTTTTACCCGAACTGCCTCCAAATGAAGAAGCTATTCTACCATGCAGTTAAGTGCACTGTTCGGGCTACTGGAGGTTGTCAGTTCTGTAAGAAGGCATGGAGCGGATTGATTTTGCATTCAATGAACTGTAGAAAACCAAATTGTACCACACCACGTTGCATGTGAGTTATATTCTTTGCATTTAGCCACCACCCCCCTTCACACAAAAAAAGGGGCTTGCTATTTCGTTCTTATTATTGCAGTACCATAATTGGTCTAATTATTCGCTCATTTATCGGATTGTTTGGTGCTGATCTTGAAGGGATCTGAAGAAGCATGCAGAAGAGCGTCGGTTGAAGAATTAGTCAGGTAGTGAGCAGCGAAGGTTGCTAACAGTTGATAGTCTAAAGTGTACAGAATAGGGCAGGATTGTCAACAGCGGCAGCCTAGTGTATAGAAAGTTGAGAAGCAGGATAACTTCCAGCGTCAAGTATTGCAGCGCTCAACGATTTTGTCAAATAATAACACAGTAAAATATCAGTCTGATACCGACCCCATGTATACAAACTTAGTAGCGTTCCGCGTTCCTTGAGACGGCATGTGATTCGAGGGGTTGGTACGGTTCCAAAACAACATAGGCTTAGAAAAGGTATGCTTTTGATAGCTGGTTAAGGCTGTTTCTGTAGTCCTTACCCCTTCCCTGAAGAGCGTAGTTTTCTTGGACGTGGGTGGATGAACACATGTTTAGAGTAGAGTAGGTAAATCAGAATCTCCGGTTTGAGGCAGTCGCAATTTTTATGTCTTGTGCTCAATCTTTAGGTTTCCGATATGATCTTGCGGTGACTCGATCATTCATGTAAATTCTATGTTGTTTATTACTATTTAGTATTTACCAGCGAAAGAGCTTTGTTGTGTTACGTCTTGATTTCCTTCTTTTCCTGCTCGGTAATTAATTTCATCTAAAATCATTAACTTTTTATTTACTTATCACAGGGTCATATGATCCCCACCCTTCAATTCCCACCGAATTCCACGGATCGGGTCGGGTTCCGAACCACTCCCTGCTAAGTGCTAACCCAGCTCCCCAAAACACGCAACGCCCAACCCGCCTAAATCCATCTCAACATCTTCATCTTGATCTAACTCTCAACTTGGCTGCATAGTACGATTTGATTTTTAATGATTTTCCTTTTGACTACGTGCACGAGATGGGTCCCACAATAGCCACTTAACGGTACGCATAACAGCTAAACTGATGCAAGGTTTAAAATGATGCTAACTTAGAAGCTTTAAGTTGTATTTTGATTTCCCAAACCTCATGCCCTTTATTAAACTTGGTTTCATGAACAATGTTGGTAGCTTGGTTTTGTAGAATGTCGCAGAACCGATTAAAAAACCGTAACAATATTTTGTGAAAAAAGCAATTTTATCTGGTTTTGCAAAATCTCTTCCGTCGGTGGGAGAGAGAGAGAGAGAGAGAGATCACGTAGTTCAAACAACCACTACCAGAAGGAAAGAAAGATACAAACAAATGTGGAAATGGCGGAGCTTTCAGTCCAGCATTATAATATGCACTGGCTACTGCTGCTGCTGCTGCCTACACAAGAATATATCTAGCAATTGTCGTAGGGAAAAAAATAATAACAGCTCCAATATCTTCCTGAATCCTAAAAGAAAAGAGGGCAAAAAACCCTAATCCCTCCGCCTGATGGCTCTAACACTACACTCGAATTGCTATTGCAATGCACAAATACTACACATTATCAAAGCTAACAGCAAAAGCTAAAGTTGATTGATGCAGTCAAGTTCCGTCGTCCACAGCCACCTTGCCGGAAACAAGTCTAAACTTTTTATGTTGTGAGGAAGGTCCAAAGCTTCTTTCCTATTGAGGCTTCACCAGGATGTTCAGATTCTTCGTCGTCCTCCTCGTCCTCTTCAATGGGGGTAGCTTCCTGGGATTCACTCCTATACTCATCTCCGTCGACATACTCCTCCTGACCCCCTGCTGTTGAACCATTCACCTCTTCACTCGCTGCTGTGTTCTCTTCCACATTTTTTACTGCATCTGCATCACCACCTTGAGTGTTTGCAAGGGTCCCGCACTGAGCACAAAATATAAAGAACATCGCATCACATAAATCAGTTACGATGATTTGACTGACATACCATCTTTTGAAGAAAAGAATCCATAAAACAAATAGAAGGGTCGTGCATACGTGCGCACGTGCCATCTAGTGAAATTCTAATGGGCCAGTGAAGAAACTCATTGAACACTCACCCGCACAAAGTGTGAGCTTCCACCATTCTCGCTAGCAACTCCTATTGAAGTAGCAGGAGCAGCTTTAGAGTGATGAATCACTGCCTTCGTACCTCTAGCTCCATCAACCTCTTCATTTCCTTTGACACGGTCACGTGAGGCAGTTGCAGCAGCACTTCTGACTCCACTGATCACATAATGAGAAAAATTAAAACTTAGGGTAAAAAAATGACTTTTACATCCATTATCCAATACACAATACTCTAGAACCTTATAGCAAATAACAATTCTATTCAAGAAACTACGACTGATTGCTATGTTTTTTACACGGTACTACATGAAACTGTCAAGATATAACAATTTAAAGACTTACGTTTTGGGTCGCCGGAGATTGTACCGACTTTCCCCTGGAACTTGCTCAGCTGGAAGAACTTTTTCTCGCCTCTTCTTGCGCTGGGCACCCATGAAACTGTCAGAACGTCCTTCACTATCACCACCATCACTCAGAGCAATCTGAGATGTCTGAGCGCGGCCACGCTTCCGTCCATTTCTTGTTGATCTTCTGTCAGCAAGACTGGAACCACCAAGGCTTTCACTATGCATGTCGACAGAATCCTCCGCAGTACCATTTGCGTACTCACTGTCAGCCTCCCCAAGTATAGCCTTAGCATCTTTGGCAACTCCTTTCATAGTGCGAGTTCTGTTAACTGCAGGCCTGCGACTTCTACTTGGCTTTCGGCGACTACCCTTCAAATCAGAAGGCTGAGAATCTTCTGGGACATCAGGTGGTGCCTCACTGTTCATGTTGCTATGCTCATCATGTGAAGGATATTGAACAGCTTCAACCTCTCTGATGCTGTTGTCAGATTGAATCCTCTGGACATCAAAAGAATCACTTGCAACTCCTAATGAGATCTCAGCCTCATTTTCAGTGCCATGCACTCTTTCGGATGGCTCTACATTTTTCTCACCAGAAAATGGTGCCTCCTTTGCAGAATTTTGAGGAGCACCAAACTCAATCTTTTTCCCTGGGGAGAGATTGAAAATCTTTGTGGTGCATTTACGAAGCCAAGATATAGTTCCACCAGAAACTGGAGATCTTAAATCAGCAGCAGGAGACGTCTCATTTTTTTGCCTCTCAGAAGCAGCCAGAATTTCATTGAAACCTCCCTTCAAATAGTCATCGCCCAGTCTTGGCTGGGGAATGACCTCTGCATTTTCGATTTCAGCTAAAGGTCGTAGATGCACAAACTCCAAGATCATTTCACCACAGTTTGTGCAACTCTTGAGCTTCTCAATAAATGAAATAAAGGATTCTCTCTCCTTAATAAACTGCTCACGCTGATCTCTCAGTTTCCGGCTAAGGTCAAGAAGTCCATCAATGTCTTTTCTTATCTCAACTTGTTGCCTTTCGAGATGTTCCTTATTTGCATCAGCTTCTTGTCTTTCCTTTTCTATTTTAAGTCTTTCAACTTTGATTTCTTCCATTTCTCTTCTAGCAACCTCTCTCAAGTAATTAACATTGTCTAGTTCTCTTTCTCGTTCTTCTGCAAAAGATTTTTCTCTTTCACGCAAGGGTTTTTCCATCTCCTCCAGCCGATTCTGCATATCAGTTTCAAGCTCCCTTTTCCGTGTCTCGAATTCATGAAGCATTTGGCTTCTCTCACTTTGAGCTTTATCAGCTAATTCTGACTTCTCATGTTCCATATGGGCTGCAAATGACTCCTTGGCCAGTTTAAGATCATCTTGCTCCCTTTCTATATAGTGTTGTGCCGCCACCCTTTCATTTTTCAACCTTTCTTCTTCAATGTGTTTCCATTTTTCTATTTCTTCCTTCTGTTCACCCACATTCTTCAGTTCTTTCTCAATCTCAACTCTTTTGTCATCCAGATCCTCCCACTCTCTCTCAAAAAGTTCCTTTTGCTGCTTCAAGTCTTCAGCTTCCTTCAGGAGCAGTTCTTTCTGTTGCCTGTACTTGTCAATTTCCTGTTTTAATTCCGACTGCAAGCGGAGATAATCTGACCTTTCTTCTTCAGTTACTTTGAGCAGATCCCTCTGCTCACTAATCTTCAGCAGCTGTTCTTCATTATTAGCCCTCATCTTCTCAACTTCAGCCAGGAGCCTAACCAAATCCTCTTTATCAGCAACTAGTTGTTTCTTCTCGCTTTCCAAGTTCTTCTCCTCAGACTTAATAGACTTCTCCTTTTCCTTCAGGGATTTTACTTTTGATTCAAAGTCATTCTCTTTCTCCCTGAGTTTTTCAGCTTTCTTTTCTAGAGCCTGCTCCCGTTTCGCAATTTTCTCCTCCAAGTGATTGATTTCAGATTCCTTCTTCTCCACATCAACTGCCCTGTTTCTCAATTCATCATCCAAGGATTTTCTCTTTTGATCAATTTCCAACTCAAATTCACATTTCTTTGCATCCAGGATGGCATTGTGTTCATCAATAAGCTTCTGGATCTCAACCTGGCAAAAGAAAAGAGTTGGGGACCATTAGAATAATGATTCCACGCTGATATATTGTCAAAATTTGTTCTTGCATGCTAATCCATTGTTTAAGAAAGGAATGAGATCCACGTAGGGGGAAACCAAAAAAAAAAAAAATAGAACTGATTTTAACAAAAATGTAACCTACATCAGGAATAGACTCATAAACGACAATGCACACCCTAAATTTTTTCAGGTTTTTGTTGTAAGTTAACTTTAATGCCATGAAAACCACATAGCATCATCACATAAGGTTTAAGCAGTTATTGGCGTTACTTTTTCTCGAGCATTGAGCTTTTCTTCCAATACAAGTAACTCCTTCTCCTTCATCTCTAGGTTCATTCTCAGAGCTTCATATTCCTGCATATAATAGAAAGCTTACTTAACAAATCAATTGTGACATTCAAAACAGCTCACATACATAAATAAAATAAAAAATACTTGCCTTCTCTTTCAGAGTTAGATTTGCTAGCCTGCTACTTATATCATTTTCTTTCCTTTTCAATGTCTCATTAGTTGCATCAATCTTCCTTTGAGCATCTTCCACATCCTTCTCTTTCTGCTTAAAACTCTTATCAATCTCATTTGCCCTCTCCTCTCTTTGATTGAGAATTCTTTGGCCCTTGGCTAGCCTCTCTTCTCCCTCTTGCAATTTCCTTTCCCAGTCTAGCAAGTCCTCCCTCCGCTTAGACAAAGAAGTCTCGTGTGCTTCCTGTCTGAGAAAAGTCAAACCAACTAAGTTAAGACAAGAAATGACCTTGATATTTAAAATTGGTCGACAATGATTTGAAATAAAGAAAGAAAAACTATGACAGAACGTGTTGAGATAGATTAAAGAAAACACCAAACAGAAAAGTTCAAGAGCCTTGATCATACTCTGAACTGAAGGATAAACGATCTCTTTGAAGTTCACTTTCTCGAGAGACTAAGTCTTTTAATTTCCTCTCAATTTCTGAACTTTTTCGGCTCACTTCAGCAAGCTTGGCATCCGCAGCACGCAACTTTGCCTCTAGCTCCAATGATTTCTCTTCTACACTAGCAACCAAAGCATTTGCCTCGGCCAACTTTGATTCAGCAGTAAATTTAATTTCTGCATTTTCTGAACGAATCTCATGCAAAGCCTTCTCTAGCTGCAAAATAAATGTACCAGTTAGAAAATCAACCACAAACAGCTTTCTAGATGATAACATAGGCTTCCAATAATAACCATCGATTCTGAAGTTTTAAAGTTTACCATTCAAAAACAAAAAGGCTGGTTTTCATTTCAAATAAAGTAAAAAATAAAAAAGTACATATATTTACTAAGAAACAGATGACAAATACGCTGTATGTAGAGCATTCCTTAGTCAATAGAAAGATCATAAGGGAAAGCAAAAATTGACAAAGAATGTATATACCAAGATCAAATGGATGTTTTCATAGCCGTCCCAAGGCTTTCTACAAACTGAGATTTGGCCTAATTAGTTTCTAGAGAGAGAGAATTGCGAAAAAAAAAAAGAAAGATAAATAATGTACATGTAGGAGAGTCAGACAGGAAATTAGGAAGATAAATCTTACATCAACCACACACTGCTTCTCAACCCCCAAGGCCTTCCTCAGATTCTCCTCTCGCTTTTCGATTTCAGTCATTGCAATCAAATGGGCTGATTGTTCTCTTCTGACAGCCTCTTTTGCTTCGGTTAATGACTGCCTGACTTCTTCATACTTAGAAGTCCACTCCTTCTTCTCAATCAAGAGCAGCCCCATATTGTATTGGTATTCGAAAAGCTGGTCAATCGAAAACAATCATTCATAAGAAAGCATGCATCAAACAATTGGTAATAGTAAAGTCTATGCTTAGAGAATGGATAATGGGCTAAATTATAATGGCATATCTAAAAAGGAACAAAAACCCGAAAATTTACAAACAAACAAAAAACCCGAAAATTTGAAACTGGTAGAGCAAACCAAGCATCACAACATTCAGAAAGCACTGTACCAACCTCATTTTCGAGCTCTGAAACCCTCTGAGCCAAGCCTTCGCGGTCAAGCATGGAACCCGAAACCGGAGTCGCGGATTCAAACAAGTTAATACCTTTGCCCTTCGCAACGATCCCATCCCCAGAGTTAAAGTTCGGAGCACCGGACCCCGACCCGGACCCAGTTCCGGTCTTCTCCGCCCCGGTTCTGGGCGTTCGAGACCAACCCGACCACCGCTGCGGCGTAAACATCAAGAAACTCTCTATAACAATCCCAGAACGATTACAGATCGTAACTTCAACTTCATAAGCACATGCAGGCCGAACCCAATTCAGCAATTAGGGAAAAAACTCTAAATTTCAGAAACAGAAACAAATTTTCCGCCGGAGAAAACCCTAATTTGAGAAACGAAGTAGCATTCGGAAGTGAAACCCCAAGCCTGGACCCGATCAGAATTGCAAAATTCCGGCGAATTGAAGTTCAAAATTCGGAAGAAAATTGAGAATTCTTGCTTCAGTAACCACTCTCTGTCGACGTTTCCTGTCTCTTAACAAGAAGCCCTAGTCCGGACGTGAACGGAATCCCCAAATTCCGGCGAATAGAAGATTTCAAGTCCGGTAACCTCTTAAAGCACACACACAGTCTCTCTCTCTCTCTCTTCTTTCTCTCTCTTCTCAGCCACCTTTGTGTGCTGGTGTGCGGATTACTCACGTTCGTTCTTTTTTTTATTTATGGGCCCGCAGGGAATTTCATGTTAAGTTACCAATCTACCCTATGTTTACATACTCTGGAATGCGATATTGGTAGGGTAGTTTCGGAATTCAAACTGGTTGGCTTTATGGAATGCAACGTGGGTGCTCGGTTGTGTTGGCTGTAAGGACGAATTTGCCCATGGTTGGTAATGCCCGTTTGGACTGGTGGAATGGGTAAATAGGGAGAGAGGTAGGCGTATTTTGATAACCCGGGCATGTTCTTGTGCTTTCCACAGAATATACCTGTAACGGAGTACCGAAATGCCACGGTGTCTGGGAGCTGTTAGGAACAAAGGGCATTGGGCCTTGAAGATAAGCATCTCTTTGTCGCATGTGACTTCTCCGTCATCATTGTGGACTTTCTTTTTCAGGTTTGACTTTGGTGGTCCAGACTATCAAATGGTCTGATTTTTTAAGTCTTTGAATTTGTCACTCACTCACTCACACTCCTATTTTTGCATCATGGTCGTCGAAAAATCTGAACCATCTAATAGTCTGGAACATTAAAGATTTTTTCTTAAAAAGTTTCTTAAATATTTATTATTTAATTATGTTTGTTGTTGTGTGGACTGTCGTGACTTGGCCACCAGCAGATTATCTTTAATAAAAAAAAATTAAAGTGAGGATTTTCTTTGTGCCTAAATGTTACAACCCGTCTCAGAATTTATAGTATTTTATTTTCTGAAGGTGTGAAATGACCAAAATGCCCCTAGTTTGGCAATAGTTGACTATTGTTGACTTTCGTGCCGTGCCACATACGACCTTTGCCCTTAGTATTTTCTTGTTGTACTCGTCGATACGAGCGCATGGACGCCAACAGAACGAAATTTGGAGTTCGAACGAAGGTTCTGTAGAGCATTAATTTTGAGGGTATTCTCATAATTTTCACGAGGATGGTATTTTGTAGTTTGGGCTTTGGGTCCAATGGGCCCTATTCCTTCCCCGTGTTCTCCCTCACTCTGCATCACTCCCTCTCTCAGTTTCTCCATCTCTCCCGTATCTTCTCTTTTCTCACTATGAACCACCACAAACCACGATGGCCGGAGGTGCCATTCCCCGACGATTCAGACCACTAAACATTCATCACCGTGACCCCTTCTACTTGGTGAACCTATCCTCAACCTTTGTTTCGTGGAAATCATAAGGCAAGCACCAAATCTCGAGTTTTTACATGGAACTGTTTTCACGTCGAGTTTTCCAACCATCTCGACCTTAGTAAGCTTCACGACCACCACCAATCTCTTCCTCGTGTTGAGTTTGACTTACTGCATGCTTGTTTTGGTTGAGAAATGGCACAGACCGACACGGGGAAGCTCTGCTTGATTTTCTAGCAAGAGTGACAATGGCCGACGAGGAGATTCCGACCAAATGGCTAGGAATCGATCCTCGAGGCCGATACCAATGGCTTCGTCTCAACTCCACGACCCCAAACATGCAATCAGAACTGACGGCAGAGCAACGACGGAGGCGCGGCGACGACATGAAGAATCTCGGTCAAAATACCCAGATTTCGGAGGGAGTTGCAAAGTGCTGACGTCAACGAACCCAGTTTAAGCCTGTCATGACGTCAGCGAGCCGGTCCAAACCCAGTTCAGACCGAAAATATTCTAAAGGTATATTCATTTCCCTACCGGACGACGTTAACGGAATATTCTCTAACGTTATTAGAATATTCTGTTAAATCCTAGAATATTCCGTTAAAGTTAACGGCACGCTGTTAAATTTAACGGCGCGTGTGGGCGCTTGCCGAGGCGTGACAACGCGTGGTGACCTTCCACTAGCGCGTGGCAGCGCGTGCAGCGGTGCACGGTTCCCCGCGATAACGTATTTGAGTTGTCGGACACCGAAACTCTTAATTTGAGTTTTGTACCCCGTATTCTTCGTAGTTTTCTATTAGTTTACTAAATGTGTTTTTTTTACTTTAGGAGTGACAACCTGAGGACTACAGAGAGCATACAAGCAAGGGAATTACGACTACGGCCACTATGAGTGGGTTTTTCCTTCCAAACTTATATCTTACATATGTTTGTGAAATGAGTTTTACGTATATGCTTTGAAATAAATTTTAGACTTACTTGGTTTTAGAAAATCAAATGTTTTAGCGAATTATCGGTATTTTGACTTGCTTTGATAACTTGTCTTATTACGATAGCACAAATGTTTTATGTGTTGACATTGTTGAGAATCTCTCTTCGGAAAGTTATACCACTGTGTTTTACCTTTGAAACGTTACACTTTACATTATACTCGCTCAATTAGGATTGCTTACACGGTGTCTATAGTACTATCCGAGCTAGGACCAACTTCACGTGTATGTTTACATTGCATCGACACGCTTAGTTTGGATCCATCGTAGGTGCCAGCCTGTTCTAATTGTTTTACTTCTAGAACTCGTTGTAATGCGCTTAGCGCCAGCTTCACGTGTATGTAGTACTTGAGCGTAAATTTTTACACCCAACCTGTTCATGGCAGAATATCTCTGCATGAGCTCGTGTGTCTGCAGTACCTACTGAGCATACCTTATTGTTTATTGGTGATTTTGTGATTTACCAGCTTTCACTGATGCCATGGAAGATTGTGATACTTCTGCTTTTCATTTGATGAATTCCACGTGTTGGTTTCTACTGAAAGATTTTATATTGAAGTTTATTGTTAATTACCCGTTTTGGAAAATAATTACTTTTCCGCTCTTAAGCTGTTTTTCATACTTATTATGTAGTATGGTTTTGAAAATTATTACGAGTTTTTACAGCGAAGGGTTAGTACTTTCGGAAAAACAAAGTTTTAGAAAATTATAGTTTTTGCTCACTCACACCTTTCTGTTTTGCGTCCCTCTAGGTTTTAGTTGACTATGGAGCTCTTAACGTCGGGACGCGGTGGCATGTTTCCTCTTTAGTGTAGGGAATCTTTTCTTAGAAATCGTAGTGACTTTAGTACCTTCTACTTGTAAATTTAGTTCCTCTGTTATTATTTCATTTGGTTCACACACACTCCTGCGCACTCACTTTTATTTTATTCAAAAAAAAATTTCTTACTCTAAATTACACTCATTTCTTCAAATGGCTTTCGTCACTCCTTCGGAGTGTTGGCCAGCACACCTTGATTTCTGGGTGTCCACCTGGACATCCGGGGCAGGGCGTGTCACTAAACATGGCTTGGTATACCAAATGTCACAATAATACAAGTGGATGAACATTTGAAAAAAAATTTCTTCACTTATATTATGAC
Organism: Gillenia trifoliata; assembly: GCA_018257905.1. Lineage (NCBI taxonomy): Eukaryota > Viridiplantae > Streptophyta > Magnoliopsida > Rosales > Rosaceae > Gillenia > Gillenia trifoliata. Next base: position 5,451,799 of record CM031082.1, read on the forward strand.
ACTTAGTGTACCGGGCCGTATTCTCAGCATACTAAAAAATCTCTCGTGTGAGAGATTAATAATTGTGTGTGAAAATCATCTCCTAATTTTAATAGAAACGATGTTGAGATAGTTAAATTTAAATTCAAAGATTTCAACTGCAACGTAAGACGTTATTAGCCACTTAAGCTAACCAACCTATTTATACTGTATTTGGGTTCAAGAACTCAGGTGCAACTATAAACATTATTGACTACTTAAGATAATCAACATTGTTTTTTGTTGTTAAAGATAACCAACACCTTACATTTGATCTTTAATGCCTCAAGTCCAAGAGTTGACATATAACAAAACAAATTAAATTTGATCTAGTCTAAATTTTTTGGTGTGATAGATTCACTCATGTTATAGCGCATGTGTGCATGTTAAGAATGAATATGGTCTAGTTCGGTTTGCTTCAACCCACAATCCAAAAACCAAACCGAATAAAACAAGTGGTATGGTTTGGTTTCAAAAAAAGGTTTGATTGTTCTTTTTCAATTTGGAACTGAAACTCATTTAATTTTGTTTTGTTGGATTTGTGCATCACTTGAAACTTAAGTCAAAAACTCAACCCATACACTAGTCCATCAACGAACTCAAAGAGAAGCACCAAAAAATAAGTGGATAGTGACATTATAAGTGACGAATGCAGTTCATGAGAGCGTGAGGGGAACGAGGAAGGTTGAGACCGTAAAGGAAATGAGTTGGTGAGGTCGTGAGATAGACAAGGAAGCCTAAAAGAGATTAGGAGGCTAGAGTTATGTTACTAGATTCATAAGAAAAATTAGTTACATATCAAACTATGGATTGACATAATCTATGTGTTAAAATATCACACATTACTGCAAGTGATGGATTGTTTAGGTGGTTAGAGTCTTCTTCTTCAACTCATTGTGTTTCGCGTTCAAACCATTCCCTTCGCTTAGCATACTTTAAAATAAGATGAGGGAAATTATGGTGTATGATTTCCCTCATACTAGTGCCGTTATTTATAGTGAAACAAGTACAATCATAATAGGAATGTAACTTTAGGAGATTCAGAATATCCCAATCCATATCTACCTAGAATTGACACAATCACATTTATCACATGTTAATATTATTCACAACACTCCCCCTTGAGTGTGCAAATTCTCAAGTAGATATCACATCAGATCTTCAAGATGATGTAGAGATAGTTGATGAAGCCATCTTGTAGGCATGATAGAGAACACTCGAGTCTTATATAAGGATTTGCATAAAAAAAAAAGTAAAAAATCTCACAAAACCTGGCTATGGTAAAACCCAAAGGGGGACAAAACCCATAGTTTGAGGAGAAAAGTGAGTTAATGCAATGTCGATACTTAACATCTTCGAGACGTAAGCAGTAAGAAAACACACAAGGGTATGACCAGCCCAGAATGGGTGCCTCGTTAAAATCTAGTCAGGCAACAAAAACCCAATGGGAAAAATGATCCTGATCGTAGGGAAAAAAAGTATATTAAGGTCAAGTGAGTATACTTTAGGATACTCCCCCTGAGTTCGACAAAACTCCCCTTGAGAACTACAAGCGTTGCAAATGAGAAAATTTTGCACATACCAAATCTTTGAACAAGCTTCTTCGCCAATGACTTCGTGAAGAGGCCGACAAGGTTGTCTTCGGATCAGATCTGCTTGACTTCAATCTTTTGATGCTCATGTTGATGTGATGTAGACGCAATATGCTTGGTATTGACTTCTTGGATGTATCATGTTATGGTCTTGTCGATACAAGCGATGTTGTCTTCATAGATCGTCGTTGGAACTCAACGAAGGATGAAGAATTGCAGGTGCTTCGAATATGCTCTCATATACAGAGGTGGCTTCGTGTATGGCGATGAGCTCGAAGATGTCGCAACTACAGTTTATTTGGTTGACCTCCAAGATATTGCGATATTCCTAACGGTAAAGACATAATCCGTTTGGAAACGTGCCTTATGCGGATCAGACAGATAGTCTGTGTCAGCGTATCCCACAAGGTATGCATCATTTCGATAACCAAGGGGTTGTGGTTAATTCTGAGATGCGTAGGGATAGAATAAGCCCAAATCCGTAGTAACGAAAAAACGTCTTTAACACCTATTTGGTGGTAGCGTGTAGGCGCAATGTTGTATCTTAGCAAAAGATCAACAACGAAGGAGATGTCATGCCTAATGCAATGAGCTAAGTACAATAAAGCGTTAATTGAACTTAGATATGGAACTTCAGGTTCCACGACCTTTTCAAGGATCTGATTTGCATCTAACGTATGAACGGTCATAGATGTACTCAAAGGCAACACCTTCTGGGTGTAGTTCAACTGGTGGACTAGAATACCATCTGAACTATACTCGAAACTTCAGGTCGAGACGGAAACGAGTCTTCCCAAGATCTTTCATCTCAAATTTCGACTTCAAGTGCGAGGCAGTTTTCTCAAGCTCTTCTAGAGTCTAAGTGAGATTTATGTCATTGACATACATTGCAACTCTAGCAAATTCGGTTTTGTACACACAGAGGCATAGTTTATTCATATATCCCTAACTGATCAAATATTCACTTTAGACGGGTATACCACATCTGCCCGGATTGTTCCAATTCGTAAAGTAAACACCTCAATTTAATAGAAAGAGTGTTATGTGGTTTAGAACTATTTGAATCAGTTTATGAAAGTCCTTTAGAAACTTCCATGTAGATTTCCATATCATGATCCCTATAGATACGTTACAACCACGTCCATAAGCTGCATATTCAGTTTTTCAGAAACTACCAAACTAAAAAGGTAGCGGAACATTATTACGTCCATTACGGGGGAAATAAGTCTCCTCGTAATCAATCCAGGGCGTTGAGAGAAACCTTGCGCCTCAAGGCGTGCCTCGTATCGCACTATTTCATTCTTCTCATTACGTTTCCTTACGAAAACCCACTTGGGCTTCACATGTGGAGGTGTAGGATCTATAGGCCAAAAACACTTTATGTTTTGCAAATGAATCAAGTTTGACCTGGATTGCTTGTTTCCAGTTTGACCAATCGGTTCTACGTCAACATTCATCATAGGAACGCAGTTTGATATTGTCGTTTTTCACTATTTTGGGTAGTTACCATATACGTGAATATCATCGATGATAATCTCATTCCAATTTCATAATTCATCCATGCATGCATAATGGACCAAGACTACAGGTCTCGGGATAATCCGGATTAATTTCATGAGGTGAAATGATTGAGATAGCGATCGAGGAAGGAATTTGTTTTTGCCATGTTTCTCCACTTCTAGGGAGGTGAATCCTTCGAACCGAGTGATCTGTCGCACTTCAGGGCGAGAATAGATTGATTGGCTAGCCGTCGGCGTACTAGATCGTCCAACATGGGCGGTCAACCATCCTTCAGGGGCGGCACACCCTTTGGGGATGTTGACTCAGCATCCGTTACATACGTCTATCCTTGTAGGCATGTTTGCAGCTAGTATATGTGACCTCGTCACTTTAGCTAGACCAGAGAAAGCATATGGAGCAACACTTTGGAATCTAGAATTCGGGGATCGAGATAAGACAAAGTGGGGACGTCCACGATAATTCGCGCCGTTCTTCGGGAACGTTGACGTTCTTATCTCCCTTTAACGGCAAGAAGACCGTCTCATCGAAGCGACAAGTCGCAAACTAGAGGTAATGAGATTGCGTGCAAAGGCTCTAAAGAGCTAATTCGAAGGATAATCACAATCGACAAAGATTCACATCCTTATTTGAGGACCGATATTGGTACATTGCATAAGGTGCATACTTAAAACGCGCAAATACAAAACATCAGGCTCATACCCAGTAACCAACTGTAACTTTAAAAAAGTATCGGGTAGCAATGGGCTTCATGCGGACCAACATGGCTGCATACAAAATTGCATAGCCCTAGGCAGAAACCGAAAGCTTGGTGCGTTCACCAAGGTCCCGACGATCAATTGATAATGCACTTTATGATCGCTTCTGCGAGGCTGTTTGGGGGTTGAACATGGGGAATTCAATGTTCAATTTCAAACCCAAAAGACATGCAATACTTTATCGAAAACTCTTCAATATAAACTCTCCGGCATTATCCAGTATTTTAGACTTTATGGGATAATTAAGGTGGTGAGCCCTTAAGTTAGAAACTGCCAGGAGTTTAGCAGTAATGTGTGTGGAAAAACATATAACCATTATGTCGATATATCAACCAAAAACCATATTTACATGGTCCTCATTTTTGGTTGGACGAGTCCACATTTTTCCCTTTGATCCACTGTGAAAAGAAGGTTATGTAGTAGTTTTGCTAGGGATGATATAAAAATCTAATTTCCTAACTAGCAGACTTGGCAAAGTGCGCTTGTAGGCACAAAAGTCCTTACTCCAGGTAAGGTGATGCGTTGTGTAATATGTTGCATCGTATTTCGATCTGAATGTCCCAAACGGTCGTGCCAAAGCAAGTAAACTGCTCGAATCACCCGCCTCCAAGCCGAACTATATGTGGCGTGTCCCATTTAGGAGGCAGCTCATTGGCCCCAAAACATAGCTTCAGGCTTTATATTTTGGAGGTGATGCAAAGATACTTCACTTTATTTTCTACAGTGGTTTTCATGATCATTGTTCTCTCGAATATCCTTATAACTCAATAACGTTCTTCCAGAACGGAGAATATAAGGCCCTTTAATGGTAATTCAGTACCATTAATATAACGAGGAGCGGTGCCAATGCCCTTAATCAGGTTAGGTAGACCTGGATTTGTTGCTAGATGGGTGATTTAAGTATGAAGTTAGCGTGCATAGTAGCACATTCATCCAGACAACTAACTTCCCTACATTTATACCTTATCACATGTTAATAGAATTCGGTCACATGTATAAGAAACATAATTCAATTAACTCATATTCGAGGACAATATCCATAACTAAAACAAACACCAAACTTGAATCCGAGAACATAGGAAATTGTTCACAAAGTAAATCAAATTGGATAGGGGGTTCGGCCAACATGGCCTTCCATGTCAAAATTCTGCTTTTCCATATGTGTTAGGTGAAGCAAAATTAGTCTCATAGATTGACTACGGGAATGGTACTCCTCAACAATATTGGTAGGGGCACAAATAAGTGTATAACCAATGATCTATTCCATCAAAACGGAAGTAGATTTTGCACGGTTGAGATTCGGGAATACTGTCCCTTATTCTTGAAGTTTTGGGTCTTAGGTGCCAAGGGACCACGTGTTTGGTCGTGATGCCACCCCCTTGGTAAACCTTGATTCTACCAATATTCAGTACTCTCCAGTTGAAGAAAGATGAGTAGATTCGGTAGGCGTCTGCTGAAGTAAAGCCTTGTGTTCGGTACAACTCTGCCGAATCAGAGCGTGACCTTCGATACATCCCTGCCGAAGCAGGGCATGCCATTCGGTAGACTCCAGCCGAACCTGGGTCTATACCATTCGGTAGACTCCTGCCGAAGCTAGGTTTATACCGTTCGGTAGGCTACAACCGAAGCTGGGTCTATATCGTTTGGTACCTCCCAACCGAATCACTGGATGCCGCTTTCACTATTGTGCTTTTCAGTGAGCAATGTGGTAGTAATCAGATCCAAGAATTTAATGAACTTCTGCTCTCTACAGTGCTTCTTCAAGAGCATTTTAAAAACATGGAAGGACGAGAAAATCTTCTCCAATCAAAATTCAATCGGATTCTATAAACTTCAAAATTGTACCTATTCACGGATGGGGTTCAATCATGTCTTGCGTCAAGCAAGATATGTCTTTTCATGATTGGAACGGTCCGTAGAGCGAGTCAAAGAGCCATGGAATCCTCGCCATCGAGGTACTTCCATTTATAATGCTTCAGGCATAAGTTTTCGAATGAAGATCATGGTGAAGGCCTATTTAGCTCTATCCACGCCATTTTTGGCTTCAATGTTTCTGAGCTTCTCGGTAGTCAAGTGGAGCTTCACAATTTGTGCCAACATAAAATAGTTTCTGCCAGAAACTTCCATGTTAGTGAAGTCGAACTTGTTACGGTTTGAAAATTCAAAGGATGGAGGGAACAAGATTGTGGTTGGTGCTTATGGGAAATAAACTCTCCAAAATCATAAAAGTCAGAACATTCGGGTTCTAAGACATGGTTTGGTTTAGTGGATTAATCATGGAGAACTTCGGGTCTCTACATGAGTGGTGAGTTTAAGGAAACATAAAAATGTTTCTATGACACTTTTTCGAAACTATGGGTTCGATTTAAAAACATGAACTTCAAGTTCATGGGCACTTGCAAACAAACGCAATATACAAGCACAAATACATATATGCAATTCAATTGATAAACAGAAAAAATGAATATGGGTTACTTCGAGACCCATGTGTGAGGTAAGTCATATTCCAAATATTTTTGGGTGGACTAGGTATAGAGCTACGGGCCTAAAAATTGAAGTGGTTGGGCTGCAGGCCAACTGGCAGGCTCAGGCAAAAGGCCGAAGTGACTGCTTGGAATGGCAGTGGGCCAAGCCCACTAGTGGGCTGACTGGGGAAAGGGAGGGACTGGCCCAACAGGGGCCAGGTTTGAAGTGGGGCGAGACAAAAGGGGAGGCTTAATGGCCTCTAGTGCAAGCCCAACAGGGGCGGCTCGGCTCGGCTTAGCTGCAAGCCAGCTCGGCTTGGCTTCAGGCCAGTGCGGCTCGGCTTCAGGCAGGCGCGACTCGTCTCGGCTTCAGGCAGGCTCCGACTTGGCTCGACTTTAGAGTTTTTTTTTTCAAAGATACGAATTTTTAAAAATTAAAAAAAAAACGAAAAACTAGAAAAAAAAACCCTAAATTTTCTTTTGTTCACACAATCATCAATTCACTTAATATATAGCATATATATTAAATTTAATGGGAACACAATATTTTTCGAAGATTATAATTCATTAAAAAGCATAAAATTGGGTTCATGCATCATGGTGAAGGTTCATGCAATCAAGGCTGAAAAAATATTGACATTGAGACTGTGTTTTAGAAGTACTTGGATTGCTGATGATGATGGTGGAACAATTTGTGTGCAGAATTGCCTTAAACTCCAGATTTCCATCTTCAATGCATTGAATCTCGTTCAATATAAAATAACATGAAGAGAATTGAATCAATAGCAAGTATATTAATTCAATAAAGTAAAAAGTAAATCAAAGTAAGAATTATTGAAAATAATACTCCCCATGATTGAAGATGGTCAAAACTCCAGTATAATTCTCTTTAGCACAGCGAAAAAAGCGTGCTGATAACGTGTTGTAGCCTATTTTATTGAAGGGTTTAAGAACAAGGAGAAGGATGGCTGGCGACACAGAGGGAATAGAGAGAAATAGGGATGAGGAAAATGATGGTGTATGATTTCCCTCGTACTAGTGTCTTTATTTATAGTGAAACAAGTACAATCATAATAGGAATGTAACTTTAGGAGATTCAGAATATCTCAATTCATATCTACTTAGGATTAACACAATCACATTTATTACATGTTAATATTATTCACAACAATAGGAATATTATTTGTATTAATAAAAATATCACACAATACTATAAAGACTTGTTTGATAATATTTTACAAGAACTAAAAGCGTTTTATAACAACCAAAAGTATTTTCAAGCGTTTTTTTAGAAAAAAAATTAAAAGTGTTTATGAGTTATCATAGAGCACAAAAATTTTGATAAAACTTTTTTAATACTTTTATTGAAAAAGAAAAACTTCTAATAAAAACGATTATAAAGAAAGAAATACTTTCGTTCGGAGTTAACACGTAAATTATAACATCAAATTCCTACCATTAAACACAAAATATTCACCTTTTTGCATCCAACACTTCTACATGAACACCAAAACGGCCTCGGGAAAGAACGAAAAACCAAAAAGAAACGGGAAAAAAAGAAGAGAAGAATTGCTTCCGTTCAATACATTATATCGCCATGGCCGCAGCATCAACAACAGCAGTAGGAGCTCAATCTCCCGGATCTTCTTCTCCATCAAGCGCTTTCGCAGATTCCTACATTGGCAGTCTGATCAGCCTAACCTCCAAGTCCGCAATCCGATACGAAGGCGTCCTCTTCAACATCAGCACCCAAGAATCCAGCATTGGTTTGAGAAATGGTATTATCAAAACTCCCCCTTTTGGTTTTTTGGCCAATTGGGTTGTTATTTTTATTCATTTTTCGATGTTTTATTCGTTTTGTTTTTTTTTTAAGTGGGTTTTGTTTGTTTTCATTAGAAGATGGAATAAATTGTTTTTAACTTTTATGGGATGCTTTTGCTTTTGGAAAAAGCAGGGTGCTTTAGCATTATAATCTGTGAGTTTATGTAAAATGTGGATTGTTTAATAAGTTGGTATGTAACATCAGTAGTATATTCTTTCATGGTCCACAGTAGAATTTAGGTTGTTTGAATTTCCAACGACACGAATGCTGGTGAATGGTGATGGAATGGAATGTGTAGGGAGCTCAGTTAAGATATAGTACATACCAACTGGAAAGGAAAATGTTTTTAGTGGTAGTATTTGATTCGCAAGGTAAAAAGAAAAATTAGAAAGAAACTTAATGGCTTGTATAATCTTAACAAAGTTTTGTTTCATAACGGAGTAGGCAAGTTTAAGCTTAAGTTGCCCGTAATTGTAACGAAGTTAAATCCTTTTGTTACTATGTTGTTGTTTTGCTTAATGCATGGTTTTGTATTTCTGTGGCACTACAATATGTGGGTGATGAGATCAAATATGATTTGTGTAATGACGTTCATGTTCTAGGTTCGGTAAATGCTGAGCTATAAATTTTAACATTGCAGTCAGATCATTTGGAACAGAAGGGCGCAAAAAGGATGGTCCACAAATACCTCCGAGTGATAAAGTTTATGAGTACATACTTTTCCGCGGAAGTGACATCAAGGTATACAGCATCTGAGAGAGTCAGTCTTTCAGGCTTTGATCCTTATTCGGTTGCCTCAGATATGTTCTTTTCTTTTGGATATGGTTACAGGACCTGCAGGTCAAATCTTCCCCTCTGGTTCAGACTAGCACACCCGTGGATCATGATCCTGCTATTATTCAGGTAAAGAAAATGAAATAGGGATACATTTGAAAGTTAACAAATTAGGATGCATTTGCAGAGCTGCTATTTCGTAAATTCAAGACTTGGTGACTGATTTTTGTTTTAATTTCTGATACAGACTCACTATTCTCAATCAGTGACTGCATCTGCAAACTTGCCATCTTCTGGTATTGTGTCCATGCTGGATGTTAGCGCCCATACTCCACAGATGGGACTCCCTAGGCCAACATTTCAAAGCAGTCTTCCCTTATATCAACCTGTAGGAAGTTTAGGGTCTTGGGGTCCGTCACCCCCTACTCCAACCACAAATGGCAATGGATTTCCTATGACGATGTATTGGCAAGGATTCTCGGGGTCTTCAAATGGGTTTCAACCCCAACAGAAATCTTTGCTTATGCCGCCACCCAGCTTGACAATGCCACATTCAATGCAACAACCAATGCCATATCCTATCATGAATCCATCATTTTCTGTAGGATCTTCTGCCCCTCCAACATCTATACCATCAGAGTCACCCTCTTCTTTGTTGCCACCCCTTAGTACGGGTACTCAAAATTTGCAGTCGTCTATGCTCCCTGCGCAGTCGCCTCCCCTTAATATAGGCGTTCTGGATTTACAATCTTCTATGTTTGCGTCCCAGCCTTCTGCAATAGTTTCAGAGTCGCCATCAAGTTTGATTTTTGATAAGGCTTCTACTGAAACTCTTCATACTGCTGCCTCAAGTGCGAGCTTTCCTTTGGTATCACCGTTGACCACAGCCTTGGACAAACCTAACATTCTATTACCAGTTCCTGACAAGCCTAAAACAGACCATAGTCCTCTAATGCAACTAACATCTGAATCTGTGTCCTCCATGGCTAGGACATCAAGTCCAATTTTGAATGATGGAACAATTCCTCCTTTGATAACCCCGGGCCAGCTTTTGAAGTCTGGACCCACCATAGTATCATCATCCCAGCCTTCACAAGCCGTTCAGAAGGATGTTGAGGTAGTGCAGGTGGCATCCTCTGAACTGCCACCGTCAACAGCATCTAAGGAATCACAGGAACCAATATTGCCTCTGCCTGCACAATTCGACCCTAAGGTATTGCCACCCATATCTGATTTTTGCAGAGATCTTCGTAATAGCCTATCATGTTGGGAACTCAAACAACCAGCCTGCAAGGCTGTAAGATTTTTTCTCTAGCCTAACACCATATGACATGCTCGCGTATACATAAGGAGGTTAATGTAATTGCATGTGTAGAATATTCTTATTTGGAACCATGGCCAGGTTTTTTATGCATGACGTTAGCTTCTGCCATTTATTTTCATTCTCCCCGTGTTTTTTGCATTATTGTTCACAGCTATCTCTCAAAGTGCTCCATTATACAGTAGAGTGTGACAGTAGGGTGCATTTACATTGCCTAAATGTTTGCTGCATAACGTAAATTTAGACAGATTAGTATAGTGGCTTATATTGTCAATTGTGCTTAATATTTCCTCCTAGCTGCGTGGAGCTCGTGCCTTCACTCATCAAGGTTATAGAGGAGGACGTGAAAGAGGTAGAGGAAACAGGGTATGTGTTGCTTTCTTACACTATCAGTTCTCTGATGCTTTTAAATGTTCTGAACCTAAGATAAGCTGATTGGGCGGTTCCATAAAAAGAGAATGAAATTTGAAGTCTCAAAGCTCACTGTTCAAGTCATGTGCCTGCATCGACATTTTTCCATTTTCCTTTTCTTTTACTACCGCTATTCTGAGGGTAGCTCATGAATCGTCATACTTTTCTATTTATCTTATCGAATCTGTGACTGCTATGGAGTGCGAAAGATGAGAAAGACATTTGAATGTATGGCTTCGGGCCTTGGGCTTTACATTTATTCTTTGTTGGGGCGTTGTTAGGATTGAACATTTGGACTGTGAAACCTTTCAAATATGGATTTATTTCTTGTGCAATCGATTCTTTCAAGAGTCGTTTGGAGTTGCTGCTCACAGCTACATGAGCACACACGCACTTAGCTTTCTTAGATTGTTTGAGTCATATTTTTAATTGTCTATGATTTTGCGGTCTGGATCAACGTATTTTTCCTAAAACCTAGAGCACTAGTGTCAAATAAAGATTTCAATTTGTTGATCATCTTGTCTCTCAGATGTCACGGCCTGTGACTAGATTCACAGAGGATTTCGATTTCACAGCAATGAATGAGAAATTCAACAAGGACGAAGTATGGGGCGATCTTGGTAAAAGTAACAAAGCTCTAGAAAATGCATGTGATAGTGATACTCCGGATGAAAATGATGTTGGAGCATCGCCATGTGATATTAAGGTCTCTCTGTCCCCTCCCCTCTCTATAAAGATAAACAAATAAATGACGTTTGTTAATTTGGATGTTCTTGTTCTTCAGACATTTTATGTTAAAGATGACTTCTTTGATTCTCTGTCCTGCGATGCGCTTGATCGTGGAATGCGCAATGGGAGGACAAGGTTCTCCGAACAATTGAGAAAGGATACAGAGGTATTCTTTTTAGCTCGAACCTTGAAAGAAAAGAATCGAAAATCTGACACCAATGCCTTCAGTTTCTTTTGATTTTTTTGCTGAAAGACTGATGGAGTTATCACTTAGTTGGCTTTGTTTGTTTACATGTATGTATGTTTTGATCCTCTTTGTGATGGTCATGCAGACGTTTGGCTATTCGCCAAGGCATCGCGGTGGTCGAGGCCGTAGACCAGGTCGAGGTGGCCGATGGAGTGGTAGTTACTACGGAAGTGGCTACGGCAATGTTGGGCGAGGCCGAGGACATAATTTCTCTTATCGCGCCACCTAGTAAGCTGCAAGCATTGCCTATGACTCTTGAGTACATACTTCCAAAGTATGTAGCGTTTAGAGCAATTAAGGGCTAATTAAATCCATTAAACAATAACATTAGGGAACCATTCGTTTTCTACCTTCTAGAGGCTTGTTCGGATGGAAAAGTTTCCTTAATGCATTTTTCTTCACCTTTCAGCTAAGATTAGGGAGACAAAAAACAAGATTAGTCTCATGTCCTTTTGCGATTATGTTACTTAAATTATTTTCTTTTATTGCTGGCATAAACAAGATTATAAATTTAAGCCATTTAATGGAAATATTTCTCTTAATTGTTTATCATGGCCGCAGCTTAACAACTACTATGATTTAAGCATGACAATAATTATTTTTTGTTGAATTTATGGTTATTACATATTTGATTGGTAATTTACCAAAGAGTAAATAAAAGAGAAAATTTTAGGTCAGGTCGCCTCACAATCGGCTTCTCCAACCCCCTAATGAAATGATATTACGTTGCCATCTTATTTACTTTCTGCTTAGATTTTAATTGATAACCATATTGATATGATGTTGACAATTACGTAATTGAAGTATTAATAGTATCAATAATATGAATGATGTTAATAATTGCTAACGTATTGATATTGAGTGGTCAGACATGTCACACCGTAAGCCGGCTTGACTTAAGATTTTGATTGAAGAGAACGACTTACATGGAACGGGTTCACCACTATGTGGCGTCCCAATCTAATAATACATTGCCATGAAGAGAAAAACTGGGAGTTTTAATGAAAAAGACAATTTTAAACTTTTTCTTAACCAAAAGCACCCTAATAACTTTCTTTAATAAAAACGATAAAAATTTTAATCAAAAAGACAAACTTTACCACAACATGACAAAAAACAAAAAGGCTCACGTGTTGGAAGCAAAGCCCAATATGCAAGCTATAATTTTTTTTCCCAATTTGTCCATGACAGAATCCAAACTTTTTTAGCCCAAATCTGTCACTTTTTAATTACGAAAATGCCATTGAAACTTTCATTATTTACAAATATGCTATTAAATTATTAAAATCCAAAGACCACAAGGGAAAAAAATGAAATTTTTTTTTTTTTTTTTATAATCAGCCCAATACTCCTGATTATAACATATTTGGTTGGGCGCTTAAAAAATTAAAAGGAATTCAACAAATACACATAATTATTTATATATTATGCCAACTATTTTTAAAAGTATGTACCGACTGTTTCTAAAACCTTCATGTCCAAACTATTTCTAAAAGTATGTACCAACTGTTTGGACCACTATTTCTAGAAATGGTGTCACTATTTCTAGAAATGGTGTCACTATTTCTAGAAATGGTGTCGTTTCTAGAAATAGTGCGAAATGGTGTTGTCAACTCGCGGAGCTTCAGCCCTTTGCAGTTTTTGGCGAACGACATCATGCCTATACATATATTCAGACAATGCACAATTGTAGAATTCAGTATCATATACTCTCGTCTAATCCCTATACATATATTCTCTCCACACCATGACATCGACTTCACCACATTCGGGTTCAGAATCCACAGGCAAAAGTGCATTTGCAAAGGAGTCATCTTGCCTGTGAGGATAAACATATATCTTAAAGCTCCTTTTCATTTCTTTATAGTCTTCAAGAAAGATATGTCTATCATGGAACACCGCGTTGTTAACGACATAATTTCCTGAACCATAAAAACCAACAGTTTTCAGATACCAAAATCAAAAACATCGAAATCTCACACTGTAAACTGTCACTCACCCACCCATGCCAAAATTTGACACATACACATTCAACCCGGTAAATTGTTCAAAGATTCAACATTTCTTAAAAAATTTCACCAATTTTTCACCAACTATTTCAATTTTCACCTGCCAAGCCATTTCATCAACAACCACAAAACCTTCAAATTTTTTCATTCCATTTCACCATCCTTCCAGATCACAAGTTGTACACACGAATATAATTTTTAGCTTAAATTATTGTTATATGGTGAATTGAATTGTGTGAATAAGAGAAGAAAAACAAAGAAAAAAAAAGTTTTTTTTTCAAACCCTAGCACGCACTAAGACATGGCCAGAAGCTGTCGAGCCGTGCGAGCCAAGCCGAGAACCTAAAACACCAATCCCTTGGGATCTAAACGACACCGTTTTACTGGAAACACGAGATTCAAGGCGAATGTCACCAGGATTCGACCGCAAACCCCTCAACTCGAAGTCGAGACACCTACGCCGACAGTCGTGGATTTTTACCGTCGTCTACATCGATTTGCAGACTGTTGATGACCTTAACGTCATCGTTTTCGAGGTCAACGTCGCCCTAATCGACGAATTTGATGAAATTCAAAGAGAATTTCATTGGGTTTTGCCCCCTCATATCGCTACCTATGCTCGCTGCAGTCCTCTGTGATGTTGTCGATCTCTAAGCACCGATGCCGTGCACCCGCAGCTGCAACCTAGCCCTATTCTCTTCACGATTTCGACATCAATGTCAGGGGTAAAATCGAAAACTCTGTAAGCTACTTTGCTTGGGCTAGCCTTATTTGAGCTGATTTAATGTTGGATTTGCCTTAAGGTGGTTTTGGTTAAATTTCAAAACTTTTATATACTTTTTATTAGTTTTCCTTTAAAATATTCAACAAAATGAACACTGATAGCAAGGAAAGCAGTATGGTCAACGCACCAAAAAACAAATAAAGAAGAATGGTCCTACGTGGACTAAAGCTGACGTGTCACATCTCAGTCGAAGAAGCCTGAAAATCTTTCGACCGCCACCACCTCCCCCGTCCCCTATTGTTAAAGAAAGAAAGAAACAATCCGCTCACAAAACAGATCCAAAAGTCGACACCCCAAAATAATCCCCCTTTTTATAGTCCTGTCAAAACCCTAAATTCTCCATCCCTGAAAGATTTCAGAGCTAAAGAAAGAAGAAGGCGAAGAAATGGCGGCGGTTCCGGTGGTCCGCTTCCCGATCTTGAGGGCAGTGAGAGTGATAGGAGTGATAGTGGCGGCTCTGGTGCTCACCTGGACCGTGCATTTCCGCGGCGGATTGGCTCTCATCTCCGATGACAAAAACCTTATTTTCAATGTACGTCTCTGCTGAAATCCTCCTTTTCTCTCACTTTCTTCTCCTTCAAGTTTTAATATTGATTTTTCATAAATTTTTGTTTAATATCTATTGGGAAATTAATTTCGAATTTTGTTTAATGGTTGATGGGTTTGCTTAGTTGACTTGTTCTGGGTACTGGGTTTATCATGTAATTTGTTTTAGAGCTTTATTGTTATCAATTAATGCAGTTATGTTTCTCTTCTTTGCTTGTATCTTAAGCTTGTTCCGTGTGATCATCGTTGCACTCAAGTTCGAATCCCCATTCCCGTAGTTTAGATTAGATTAGAATATCGTCCCGATCAATTTATATTTCAGTATCATCTTGAGCTGGAAATTGATGCTTCTTTGGCCAAGTTTCCTGGTTGTTTGATCTAGGAGAAATTTCTCTTTGTAAATTAAGCATTCGGTGCATTCCCGTTGCTCTCTCTCTCTAGATTGTGTAGCTTTTTTAGGTTTGGTAAACTTATATGGTTGTTGTGTTGCTTGTAGGTTCATCCAGTTTTAATGGTGATTGGGCTGATACTGCTAAATGGAGAAGGTAAGTTTTCTGCTCTTAGGGCACTTGGCCCGGTATCTAGTTACGGATTTCTCAATGATGCCTCTCTCTTTCTCCCTGCAATCTTTCCTTTAAAGTTATTGTGATTGCCTTGGATGATTATGCACCAATACAATGAGTTTCCTAGATTATGCTAAGGATGATAAATGATGAGTTTGAAGTGTTTGTGAAGAAATTGTTTACTTACAAGAGTTTCGCTAATGATAATTGTATGTTAAAAATGTTCTTGCTGGATTTTAGATGTATTCGGATACTTTTCTTTTTCCCCCTTTTGCTAAAGAGTTGTGAGAGAGCACTAAGTATATTTTTTGCACCTCTTATGTTCACTTACAGTTACAGGTAGCTTTATTTCCTTTGCTTTTAAAATGTGAAATAACTCTATAGGGATTCTATGGAATCTGTGAAGTTATTGACTAGCTACGTTTACCAGAAATGATTATGAATTTGAACCATCCCATGTTTCTACAATGGTGCAGCCATGCTAGCATACAAGACGGTTTCCGGAACAAAAAACTTGAAAAAATTGGTTCATCTTACGCTACAATTCCTTGCCTTTTGCTTAAGCATCATCGGCGTATGGGCTGCTTTAAAGTTCCACAACGATAAGGGCATTGACAACTTCTACAGCCTGCATTCGTGGTTGGGTCTAGCTTGCCTATTCCTCTTCACCCTCCAGGTACCTTTAAAGTTACTGTTATTCTTTGCCTGAGAAGACACCTTGTACAACTGCTTTTATCCAGTTTTCACCGTTGTTTTCTTTTTCCCAGTGGGCTGCTGGATTTGTAACGTATTGGTTCCCAGGAGGCTCGAAACACAGCAGAGTTAACTTGCTGCCATGGCATGTATTTTTCGGTGTTTATACTTACGCCCTTGCTGTTGTTACTGTAACTACTGGTATTTTAGAAAAAGTCACCTTCCTTCAAACCAACCAAGTAATCTCCCGCTATTCGACTGAGGCTTTGCTCGTAAACTCTCTAGGAATATTGGTCGTCGTTCTGGGAGGTTTTGTTATTCTTGCCGTTATTACTCCGATGAATAATAATAGAGGTGATGTTCTCAGAGGACCAGCAGAGTAAGCAGAAGCTACTGTACTGACTTTAGTTCACAAAGTAAGGCATAAGTTTACCCTAATACATGGATTACAAGATTTTGTTATTGTCAAAAGATGAGTGTATTAAAGTAACAAGATTTTGTTATTTATCTATTTATTTATTTTGCAATGCGGCTATCATTATTACTTTAATAGGGTGACAATTTCAGACACGACTAAAGACCCTCAGCTGGTTTGGGAAGTTGCCAATGATCTGGATTTGTAAAAGAAGAAAATTAAATAGAGCAATTATATTTAGTCTGTGCTCGATTCTCCCCTACTCATATCGCTTTGTATAAAAATAAAAATATGGAATGAAGAAGGCAGTTCAAGTGGAGCATGCAAAACTAAACATCCGACTTCTGTCTCAACCTATGGCCACGAAAAAGTCGAAACTATGTCTCAATCCACAGACAGACACAGTGAGTGAGATCAAAAGCAAAAAAAGAGGAACTTCTGGCTCTGGTCTTCTTGTTTGTTAAGGCTGCCGACTCCGAATCCACTGATTTCAGCAAGCACACAAAACTTTGGAGAAAACTCGAGAATCATAAGACCCATTTCCGAGATGGCACTTTAAAATGATCACATCCACAAGTGTTCTCTTCTGTATTCGCGCACAATGACGGGCACACTCGTGGGTGGAACCTAACAGAAGCATGAAAACATACTAGTCATCAGTCGTTTTCCTAGATAAAAGTACTGAAAATGAGACTGAACAGAAGTAATCTCATGTGCCATGAGTCGTCATGACTTGCAAGTTCAGAATTTAGAACATAAGGAACGCGAAACATTGTATGTTCTTTAGTTATTGCAACAATTACTTGAAGAAGAAAAGAATTTACCATGCCGTAATCCGTGATTATCATTGAGATGTAATCTGAAGGCAGTGCATCATAACTGCCAGTAACAAGTTAAAACAGGAGCGCACAGTTAGCACGGGGAGATTAAAGCCGAGAATTGTGACACCACAGAACAATAAAATTATCAACACTTTACATTAGATTCAGAGGTTGGAGATTTTCACAATCCAAAGGATTCACTTCCTCCCTCCCAGGAACCTTTAAAATCACATCGGGATCACCTGCAAGAAGTGGAACAATTACCCAAGTAATTAAGCAAACAGAGCACGAAACTTATCATAAACTGTCACAATGATTACTAAAACTAATGGCTAGGAGTGCATACCGAGCTCGTTAGAGCAGATGGAATCAAGTTGTACCCTTTCGTGAAATTTATATGCCTCACAACATACTAATACCGGTACACGGAATGCATGAGCTACCATAGCAACACAAGCAGTGCCAACCCTTGAGTAAACTGTTCCATTAGACAGCACTGAAGAAGCACCTAGAAAAACTCGAGTAACTTCATGCATGATATAGGAAGCAGCATTTATATGAGTGTAAGTACAGCTCAGGCCCTTTCCCACCAACCTACGAAGTAAACGCTGTCCCTCAAGCTTTGGACGAGAGTCTACCACCACAACGCGAAACTGTTTGCCAAGCTCATGGGCATGTAATAGCAACATTTCAACTGCAGAGGATGACCCATACGTTAGAAGAACATCACCATCCCTGATTTTGCTAACTGCATGCTTGACTATCACTTTATCAGCAAGTATGATCTTCTCAGTTATGAACCGTTCGATATCTGACTGAAGAGATGCTTTTGCTTCTGACTCGGACATGGCCAAAGGTAACTTGGCAATTCGGTTCTTCAGAAACCGAATTGCATTCCCCATGGTGATTGAAAGCGGTCTGCACTCACTAAAAAATGAAATGTAGCTACTTATTTTTGCTGTCAAATCCCTACTGAGGTTTTTCTCTGGTGGTGTTGAATAGTCTTTGATGGCCTCCTGAAATGCTAGAAGCATGGCAATACAACGAGCATTGCCACCCGATATATCACCAGATAAATATTGTAACCCGACCTGACATTCGTACAGAAAGCTACAATTAGATAGAACCATAATCTCTTCCATAATCACATTAACCTCTCGACATCATCGAGCAAAAGGTTCAAACCATAACAAGCTGACATAATCATCAAAATACCTTATAAACAGCAGGATGCACAGGGTCATGTTGGAAAAACTTGGACTCGAGATCAGGAAGCTGAGTCCCATGCTCGTATTGAGGCAAATGCCTGAACAACTCAACCCTGTTCCTGGCCTCAGTTTGCTTGACCACCGACCGCCTTTTCGCCTTCTCCACACGACTCGTATCATCATATTGCATTCGCGGATGAGGAACTTCTTTCTTCCTCTCTTTCTCCGGCAGACGTTCACCGCCACCGCCCTTCTTCTCAGATACCGCCACAGATGATTGTGACACAAGTTTCGTGGCCTTAGGCGGTTTCACATATGCTGCTGCCGAAGCGGAAGCAGCAACAGAAGGTGTTTTACCTCCTTCAGCTAATAACACAATGCAAGGAACACATTCATAATCAACATACGAAATTCGAATTCTTTGAATTCAATTACATTTCTATTAAAAACACCACTTGTGAATCAGTAAAAGCCTGGAAAAACATACCTTTCGCAGCAGCCTTAGCTGCTCGTTGAGCTTCCTGAAGAGCCCGCCTTTCGGCTTTCGTGGTTTTCTCTTTCAGTGGCTTTGAGTTCGCAGCTCGCTCGCTTTGCACTTCCACTGACGCATCAACATCTTTCTCTGCAAAGTTTCAATCTTTGTTTCTTCAAATTTTGCAATCCTAAAATGCTTGAGCTAAATCAAAATCCCTAATCAAATCAAAGTAATCGAACAGCAATCAGCAATTACCAGAAATCCCAGAAGGCATCTTGACCACGGAGACAGTCATTAACCCACTCGCGGGAACGCTACTCGCCTTCACGGCAGCTGTCAGATCGAACCCTCCACCAGGAAACGAAGACGACGTCGTCAAACCCGCAGCGGCTCTTACCCCTCTCAATGCTCGACCCGGCGACATAACGACATCGTTCAAGAACTCGCCATTCCCCATCACAATTCCATACGACGACGACGCAGTAGGAGGCGAGGCGGGGAAGAACTCAGAGGAGTTGTTGTAACTGTCGGCGAGTATAGACTCTCGGCGGGCCGGTGGGGCGGGAACCGCAGGGAAAAGAACAGGACGGGTGGTATTGGAGGAGTGACGCGGCGGGGGGATCATTACCGGAGAGAGGGAGTTATCGGAGGGGGAGATGTGGGAGACGGGAGGAGAGGAGGAGGCGATGGGCTCGGGCGAGGCGAAGAATCCGACTTGTCGGACCTTCGGGTCGCTGACTGTGCGGGGAGGCCGGCGAGGGTCCATTTGGGAATTTTGGGGGGTGTGGAGCGAGGGTCTTGAGGGGTTTGGATCGTCGGATTTGATTGGCGAGGGGTGGGAGAAGACAGGAAGCAGCAGAAAATGCAGAGCGCGTGGGAATTTCCTTTTCGTAACTGTCGTTTGATGTTTTTTTCACATTATCGTTTGAAAATAGGAACAAAATTGGTGATTGCTTCTGCCATTAAGCAATTGTGCACAGGGCCATTGACGATGACACAACAAGATGCTCAAAAGATTCTTCTTCTTTTCAAACTTTTTTACTTATGTGACTGCCAAAATAACCTCTCGTTCAAAATGAATATCACTTGACCACAATACAAATATCAAAAATTAGTAAAAAAAACTACTAAAAAAACAAAGTTTAGAATGACTAAAAGAAGTGCTTATAGACGCTTTTTGTTATAAATGCTACTACTTTTATTTAAATTTCAGGTGCTTTTTGACGTTCCAAAAAAAGCACCTAAAGAAGCATCTAACATGTGCTTCTTCTTAAAACACTTCTATGAGCTAGAAGTCACGTGTTTACCCCTTGGATCTTATATCTGAGGTCACGTGTTCAAATCCCCAACCCCTACTATCGATTGTATCAAACGGAAAAAAGTAAACATGTGCAATCTGGCGTTCATATTGTACCTATAACCAATTGAAAGCAAGTTTTTGCACTCAAGGAGGATGGTAGAAGAAAACGGGAGCGAAAATCACTACATCGTTTAAGGACAGTATCCCAGAAACTGAAGCAACACGAACGCATCCAATTCGAAAGGACCTCCTCAAGGAATGTTGTGCATGCTCAATCCTATCAAAAGCACTAACAAAATCATCTGTGGCCACAGGCAAGATTTGCAAAATAAAATTGAAGTACCAAATAAAAACTGTAATTGGATACAAGATACCCAATACTGCTACAAAGTACATGTAACACCACAATATCAATGTCCGGACCTTTCAACTCACAGCGCGACAGACAGTCACATTTTAAGAACAACATTGACATATAAGTATAAATCCATGCATAACAACCGCAAGGTTACTAATCCTCTTCTTTCGGCAAGGATCACATAAAGCTTGGGGCGACTGGACCCTTCGAAAGCCCAAGGCGAACTTCCATTGCATGATGTGTGTCCACGGGCCGGAAGGTTTCAGATTCACGGGGGTCTGCAATTAGCACAATGAAACACATAAGAAACCAACACAACCAAACAATTAATGGGGCAAAAAAGATGAAGCATCAGTACGTGTTTCACTTGCTAAAATGGCTCTCCATATTACAGCTAAACAACCAGGCAGCTCAGACTTTTCCGGTGAATGATGCAAGAAAAGGTAATTGATTAAAGAAAATTGGAACAATATGAACTTCCTAGGTTTTACTAAGATCGAGTAACCTTCTTAGAAGCCAAATCTAAATGAATTCAGGGAATCGCATGGAATTAAAACCATATAAGCCAAATCTAGCGGATAAAACTTCACTATTGTAGAGCAAAAAGTGATATTTCCACTCAAGAAGAAGTTTCAACGCATTACTTATTGGTCTCTAATTGTTATATTTAGCATCTTGAAGATGAAAAGAAATTAAAAGAAAAATCAAATTACAGAATGCAAATTCCAAATGACATCAACCCTAATTAAAAACCAATTGATTAGAACAAAAAAAGGTTGCATGTTTGTAATTCATGGGGCATACTACGGATGTTTAAACGAGAGAATTACAAGAGGACCCTGATTGGTCAGTTCTTACAAAGAGGAATGTACGAAGGCTCCGATTGATCATAAACATTGAAGGAGTTCAAACAAATAGTTCAAAAAGAAAAGAAAACCGTGAACAGTTAAAGCTTCAGATAGCAATATTTTCTACTTGATATGAAGAGTATTTTCTTACCATTCAGGTAATCCTCAAAGCCAAAATCATTCAATCTTCCGGTCATAGCCTCCAAACCCAGCATTGAAGAAGGAATTGGTCCAGCAGGCCTCTGGAATCTGTAGTTGTTTCAAAGAATAGAGTACAAAAGGAAGACTCAGATTTAACTACACTTTTATACAATTATGGACTACATAAACTAGCATGCATTGGAGTATGCAAACTAAAGCAAATAAACACTCAGTGTTTTATCCTTTACTGCATGCTATACAAACAAAGATGTAGTCACTATAATAAGCAGCACATACAATTACATCCACGGTCCACTGACAATATATGGACTTAAGAGCAAACTCAGACTACAAAACAAAAAAATTCTATAAGCTCTTTCTTTCACTCATGCTACTCTGGATACCTGATACGATTAATACGTTAGCACAACAAATGTATTAAAGCACCTCAAATTGATACGGAGCTGGTGTTTCCTTATCTATACAGCATAACTTGGATTGCAATCAGCAATGGTAAAGACATCATTCAGCCAGTTATAATCAACTCAATTTAGAGGATACGAAATATAAGAACGCAAATTTCCACCATCTTATTCCCGATTAAATCAGTTTTTCGTCAATGAGTGGGAAATAAAGACACAAACCGAGCACAACCTAAGAGCCCAAACTGTATAAAGAGATTAACACCTACAAAGACAGAACCACTAACAAAGTTCTAATGCAAATTTTCCTACTGAAAAACCCCTTACAATACATAACCAACAATCCCACAACCATTCCAAACAAAGAACCGGTTTGGCATAAAAAGGCGTAATAGACAAACGTAACAACAGAAAAAACCCTAACTTTTCAACATAGCAACACATGTTACTTCTACTCAATCATAAAAAATAAGACGAACCCATTACAGCAATTCATAAACACAAGTCAGAATTCGACAAAAACAAAAGAATAGCGTACCGAGAAAGGATTTGCCTTTCGAGATCCATCTTCAATGGAAACGCACTGCCATAAGTGTACCCCAAGATTTTCCTATTTATCTGCTCCTGCGTTACCTTCGCCTAAAACCCATCAAGTAAATAAACCCAAATCAACAAAATTTAATCACATATCTTCAATTCCAAACAAACAGCAACACGAATCAAGAGAGAGAGAGAGCGAGAGAGAGAGAGAGAGAGAGGTAAAATACCGATTCTAAAGCAGATTCGAGAGGGTGAGCGCCGACGAGGTCGCTCTTGACGCCGTGAAGTCCGAAGCGAAGGGCGTCGTTCTGGATTCCTCCGATTTGGTGCTCGATTGTCTTCGGTGCCTCCATTTTGCTTTCTCTGGTTCTTCTTCCTTCTTCTTTTTCAGCAAGCAATGTGCGTTGTATTTTGTATAAAACTTCACTGCAAGATATAAATAGGGGTAGTGTTTCCTTCCCATTTTTACGTCAATATTTGGGCTGGGTCAATTGGGTTTTATCTACGAGCCTACGTGGGCTCCATTGAGGCCCATCATTTTGACTTTTTTGGGCCAGCCGAGGGTGGTTGTGTTTGCTTATGTGGGCTGGTTATCGTTTAGTCCTTGTGAAATTTGTTTTCTTTTTCTTTTTTTTTTTATGCATAGTCCTTGTGTAATTTGGGTAACCATTATGTTGATTTTTCCTATGGACAATATTTAAGTCATCACTGGTCTAGATTTTGAACTCGTTTGAAAATGATTTTTAAAAATTACTTTAGCACTTTTATTAGAAACACGTTGAATTTTTTAATAAAAATGTAAGTACTTCTTGAACAAAAATAGTCAAAAGCATTTTTGATGATTTGAAAACACTTTCAATTTTTTTAAAAGCACTTCCAAATAAACCATCAATTTTCTTGCGCAATGACATGGATCAATGGTATTACAATACATGTTTCTTAATTTTAAAACTGAATGATTTGAGTTAGCATTTTTTAAGAGTGTGAAAAAAGTTCGAAGTTTAAATTCCACAAGGATGTGTGTTGTGATACCAATAGTCCATCTTATTGGGTAAGAAAATTGGATTCTGACTAGTGAGATGACTCGAGTATTACTTTTACTAATGTACCATTTTACTTAATTATATGCATATGTAATAATATTTATGAGAAACACTTAGAGGATTTCCACCCGTTTGGGTGGATTTGGATTTAGGACTTGGTTTATGGCAGTCACTATTCACAATGATTTATTTTATTTTTAATGTATAATTCAGTTATTTAATAATTATTGAATAGATGAGATTAATTTAGAATATGTGACTATGATTCTGCCACGTGTCCAATGAAAAATTCAATACTTTCATCCTACTAGTAAGTTCGCCTTCCCTACGACTGTTGCCAAATTGACTGGTATAATCTTCATGAATTTTCTTCCACATATTAGCACACCTCGTCTCATTCCCCGTAATTGGATCATGGATAACAGCAAGCCAACACTCGCACAAGAAAACATCTTTGGCGGTCGACCATGAGGTTCCGGCTTCGACTCCACCTTCAACGGGAGACGACATTTTTGTAAGCACAAACTAACTAGGAATGTAGAAAATAAAAAAAGAATGTAGGAAATAAGAATATAAAAGATTGTATAGAGTTTTGGTGTAAGAAGTGAAAAAAAATGACTTAGTACTTATAGAAAAAAAATATGAAAGTAGATGTTGGAATGTTTTTTTTTTTAATTTGATTTTTTCTAAATTTTTAAAAAATTTTATAGCGAAAATAATATGAACTGTTGGATTAAAGTAAGAATTTCAAATGAAAGGCTGAGATTCAGCCACATGGCAAGTTACCGTTGAAGTAGCAGTTAGAATTAAAACAATCATTGTAGCGGACCCCAACTACCCAGTTCTGTTGGCTCACTCGCCGAGTTGGGTGCGTGTCGCTCACATGCCTAGCACAAAAAAATTAAAGACGCTTGTTGACGTCAGCGCTAAGGTTTTGGACTTGAACTCAGAATTGATAAGGGACCAGTCATGGCTAGTAAGCCTTGATGACCCAAAAATGGGTGGATGTGAATTTTGGCAAGGTGTTGGATTTTAGCCATGTCAAAATTGCATTGGTGGAAATGAAGAACCTAGTTTGAAGTGTTTTCAAGTAAGAAATTGAGTTTTGAGGAGCTTACGTGTGAAGAATACTTAAATTATTGTTAAAAGCTTATTGGAAAATACATTCATTGTAACTAATTCTCCACCACTCAAAGAATTGAGACTGGCTACAGTGCTCGCACCGATCTCACCCTCTTTCCCCCCCCTCTCTCCTCCCTCCTCCCTCCTTTTAATGGTGAGATCGGTATGAGCATTCAATACTTGCGAGCACTGTAGCCTACTCCCAAAGAATTACCCTAAAAGCAAGATTTGGGGTCTTCAAATCCTTTAACACCAAAACTAATCACTTGCGTCACTATGGTAGATAAAAGGATTAAAAGAGTTGAATTGAAGGAAGATCTTTTATATGTAAGCCCTTAATAACATTACACTTAAGAAAAAAATCTCTAAGTTAACACTTCAGAGTTCACAGAAGAAAAGGATCAAAGAAATTTCATAACTAAGATCATAAAAAATGAATAGATGAGGAGTTTTTTCTCCGATTGAGCTCTTGTATAAAATGTATAATTGTCAGGGTTTTTTTTTTTCTTCTGATTTTCTGGGAACTTAGTAAATTAGTTGCTTCAGTTCAGTTTGAACGTACAGAAAACCTAAACCCTAAAACCATGATGGAAGAAACATAAAAGTGATTGTTTACACTGAAAAATACCCTTTGGATTTTAAAGAGCTTAGTTAGGATTACCAACTAATGGGCTGAGCCTAAAGAGAAAGGCCCAGCCCAAATCCGAAGAGACTAAAGAAGGAAAAGGAAATATCTGCTCTGCTAGAGTGCTCAAGTACCTATGCCTACCTTGATAAAAAACATTCAATGCAAAGATATTGGCGGCATGGGAAAGGGCATTCAGAGGATGGCTGAATCCAGATGACAATGACCAATTGAGTTGACAGCAGCCACGTGGGGCATCCAGCTGTCCATATATCTATTGAGCCATGACTTATAACTGAGTATTGGATTGGGCCTAAACCCAAAGGCCCAACCCAACTTAGTAAAGCAAAACAGAAAGGAGTCTGAACAACATTTAATGCAAATCACTGGGCAAATTGGAGGGAAACAGACTACGAATAAAGAACCCTTTCTCAGTGGGTATAGGCTGATCAGATCAGACCAAGTGATGTTCTTCTTCTTCCCAACAGAGGACAGTGGCAGAGGTGACGTGGATCCCTTGCTGGCCTATATAAACAAGGAGAAGATGCAGAAATAGAGACACTCGAACCAAATCAAAACAGAACTCACACGTTCAACCCAACAGGAAGAAACCTCTGAGGAAACCCCTCAAGCTCTTTCACAGATAAAAGATCTCATCTTTATCCGAAACTCTCATTCGCACTACTGTGTAGCTCGGCGACTTTGAGAAGATCAAAGATCACCACCAGATAATAACATCCAAACTCCCACGAGGAGTAGTGTGTTTGCTCGAAGTATCCAACCTCTTTGGCGATAAGATTGATTTGAATCTTGGACCGCAGGGTCTTTGATTTGTTTTTTTTTCCCTAGAACCAATATCCTAAACCCTTCCCGATAAGCTTATTAGACCATCCCGATGGAACATAAACCATCCCGACAAGCCGTTATTCAAAGCTGAACACGAACATGAAATGTAATAAAATGGATATTACTTTCAACATGTTCCTTTTTACATTCAGTCCTTTAATTACAAGTCTTTATATTCGCATTTTACTTAAGTCTTTATATTCGCCTTTACTTACATTTACTACGCATTGCTTATCCGTCTTCTTATTTTTATGTGTACGTTTGAGCGTGGAGGTTCTGGCTATAACAAGTTATACCTAAATCCCATCTCAAACTATCTCCGTATAACATCAAGAGAATAAAAGTCCTTAATAAGCAAGGCAAATAACGAACCTAATGCTTCATATATATATATTTATATATATAAGGCAATCCGACGAATCCTGAGGTCATATTACTTGTGGCGCAAGGTCTAATAAACAACACATCTTTCTATTGGCAGAGCCACAGTGGCACGCCCGACAAACACCAAAGACAACACAAGGCCCGCGAGCATCCCTCCGAAGGGATAGGAGCCCAGCTCGTTGGATCAAAGCCAAGTAGAAAGGTTCGGGACTCGCCGACCGGCCGACTGATATATTCCGAGCCCGTAGTCTCCGCAAAAGGCCGCGCGAACATATTTTGGCACGCCCGTGGGACTCTCTTTCTTTGACGTTTTATGCCCAAGCATAAAAGGAAGGACGTAAGAAGCTTATTGTCTCAAACACAAGCTTCTTCGATGACGGAAAAGACGCCACGTCTATCCCTACGTACTGGGTCAAACTTCACCTGGTGCACCCAAGCCTCCCGCCCGCACGCCAAGAGTAGCAATGGAGGAACTCCACCCTCCATGATCCATGATGAAGACCACATGGAAAGAATTGCTTTGGACAAATGTAACGTATATCGAAATCTGTACTTCATCCAACAATGTCCAAACGTAACAAGATCAATTGGGTTTTTCTACCCTTTCTAATCAATCGACTGATTGAAAGGATCGTCTATAAGCCAATATTGAACATGGGTGGAATGGAGTCGTTCAAGCCATTCATACTTCCAACAGGTAGTCTACCTCTGCGATGTGTTGGAAGAAGTGGAGCAAGGGATTCGTCACCCCAACCCGATGGCACAAGACCTTTCATCTCGAGGAAAGGTTAGGAATGCTTCCAAATACTGCTTAGTGGCCTGGGAAAGTCTGCTTCGAATCCCGTAGACGGCACCACTAGCTTAAGCCCAAAAGTGGAGCCGGGAAATATATTCCTAAGAAGACGAGTCTGTGCTTCCTCATGCTTCCCGAAGGGAAGGCCCGTTTCACTGTGAGAGGAGATAAGAAGCGCAACCACAAAGCAGATGTATCGGGAAAGGGGGCTTTAACCCCACACGTGAGAAATCCCGACATTGAGCATAGTTCATGGAAGTCGTGGAGGTCTCCACTCATGGACAAAAAGAGCCCGACTCCGGTAAGTTATTGCCTCGAAGAAGGCGATACGTGTGGTTGAGAAAACGAGATAGCCGAGTTGAGACGGCCAATTCTCAGGGGTGTTAAAGCCGTAAGGGCTACCAATCAAAGGGCCGGAGAGAATGTAAACCGTATCCGGCCTATATTGACGAACCGAACCCCTTCCCGATGAACTTTAAGGTTCCTAACTTCCCTACTTACAATGGGGAAGATTCATCGGCATCATCTTTGGAGCACATTAGAAGTACTCCAACCAATGCGTGGTATCTAAGACAATCCCAACTTCAAACTCCGTTTATTTGAAATTCATTAGCTCCGGGATGGCGTCGCATCAGTATTCCCATTTGGCGCCCAACCTATTCCGGTTGGGGACCAAACATGGAAGCAAATTTCTTCCATGATCAATTTACAGACGGGAGCCGTAAGTCACAATTAATGACTGGTAGTCACAAGCCTCGACCCATGAAACCAGCTGGGAGACTTGGCCATGAGGTTCAAACACCAAGATGAAGTGTGTTCCCCATTAGCAATGACCAATCTCGTGGTCATAGCTCAAAAGGGCGCTGAAATCTCCCTACGTAAAAAGTTTGAGATGCTGCTCAACGACCAAGTAGAGATAAGGGTGGTCGCTACTAAATATGAGGTCAAGGGCGTAAGAATCAAAGACAAGCACTCCTCCAAAGTGCCTTTCTTCAGAAACCCGCGTAAATCACCCGGGATTTTGAAATTACCCAGCATTCCGATAGTTCGTGATGTTTAAGAGCCGGAGATTGGCGAACAGATGGTTCCACCAATCACCTAAGTACTGATCATCAAAGGGTTGGTGAAACCAAGTGAAGGACCAAAGGGGTCGTTCTTTTTAGAAGCGGGAGGTGGCTATATTCCAACAAGCCTCTAAGTTCCATATAGACATTTGACCTACTAAACGTCCGAGACTACCTAATTAGTAAAAGAATAGTGCATCAGCCGGATCCAAGAAAGTGATACCCAAGCCCGAGGAACTAAAAGGGAAGAAATATTGCAAACCCCATGGCTCTTGGAATCACGCGCACGAACTGCATCGCTCGGGATTGATCCAGAGATGATCAATAAGGGGAAGTCACTGGGAGAAGCCCCAAGCCACTACGATGATAGAAACCAGCCCTTTCCGTGAGGTTCCAATAAATATGGTAAACTTGGGGCCACAAGAAGTGGCCAAAGGAAGGAAACCTCGACCTGGAAGCGGAAAGAGCCTCGCAAGCGCCGCCATGATGTGAGAATTGGAATCTCAACCCGACGTACCTGGGCGTTCATCAAGTGGATGAAAGTAGTAATTACTGCAGCGTGGGGAAAAGGGTGCGAACCTGTGTCTCGCTCCCGGGTTACTGTGACCGTGACTTGGTACGTAACAAGAAGGGGCCGAGACTCAAGGAAATGAACAGTCCAAATTAGAAATTATGGTCCGTATAAATTTCGAGGAGCACCGCCCGGAAAGCGCATTTTGAGCGGACGTGGGGGCATAAAGAGAAAAGCTCAACTAGGAAGTTCCCCAATCATCGAGCAGTTACCATCGACTTCGGGAAACCAGACGATGGGTTCCGGAAAATACAAGAACGACTCACGCGCCCAAAAGAAGTCCCGAGGTGCAGGCAACCCGAAGGAGGCGGTGAAACCCCCATCCCGACTAAGGCAGGTTAGTCGAGGTAGATGGAAGATGGTATAGTGGCCTAGAAGAACGGCCGTGTCAAGAAGAGAGCCGTTCTAGAACAAACTTAAGAGGAAGATACGTAGAAGGTATGGAGCACATATGCGCTCCCAGACCGATACCCGCAGGCCTCCACCACTGTGCCAATGCTAAACCGACGCCATTTGTTCCGATGAAATGTGGCCAAACCGACCGCCGATCTAAGGCCAAGGCTAAAGTGGTAACTACCCGTAAGGCAAGGGTAGTGTGCAAACCTATGTCCTCGGCATGGGCGTAAATCCAACCCACGGAGCACGTCCGTTGACGGTGTCCATGTCGACACGATCTGGGGATGAAACCGCACACTGAGGTGGAGATTCCGTGAATCTCACAATCGAGAGCCACGGATGTGGGAACTAGCTTGGACTCAAGAGATATGATTGATGAAGTCACCACTAACCTCGAGAGCAATTATTAGACTATGGCTCCGATCCCAGACGAGATCAGGCATTAAGCTGGAATTTGAGGAAGCCTTCAGAGGGCCATCGAAGAAGAGGAATCAGAAAGGGTCGAGGGAGTTTAACCGCCGACAATGAGGCCAGACGAGCGGATCGAGAAGCGTGAGAAAGAACGGAAACCAATGATGAGACTCCCAACTCGTCATCAATATGGTTTGCTCTTCCCGCCTTCCATGCTAAACCCTATCAGGTGGGAACACTCGAGGAGATTATATCTCGTAGCTAGATCCTTCTATCTCATTGGTCAGAAACTGGAAGGCAAGAAGAAGATTTGAGTGTCGAGCCTCAATCTTCTGGATGGAATCTTAAACAAATCATGGCGGATTTACGACGATCGATGATTTTCGTAAGGCCAATCAACGAATGGTCACGCATATGAGGCCCATCTATATAATGTACTATATGTAAGGAGTTCCTTTCCAAGGGTGATGATAGATGGAGGGCTTCAAATAACGTCCGTTGAAAATGCCGAAAGGCTAAATCGATCCTAAGCGCATTCGATGCCTACGTAAAAGCCTCTCTGTCCAACCCTCTCGTGGTGGGCATCACCAAAACCTATGGTGTTGCACCCCGGAGGCTGACTTGGGATCGAAGAAGATTACGCAGGGTCTTCTTTGTTGTGTGAAAGCACTTCCGTGTATAGTGCTTCACCTGGGGAAGGGACCGGATACACGGCCTTTATGTATACCTTCCACACTACACCAATCGCATTGCCATTTACCATGAGCGAAGAACCTTCGTAAGGTTCTAAGGGTTATGGGAGTCAAAGCAGGTCACCACCCGCCGCCCTCTTCCCGACAGCCAAAGATTTCGAGGCAAGCTTCTATAACCGTACATGGGGCATTCGATGACGGAGTCGAGGAAGACGCGCCGCCTTGCACTGGTGACGCGCCCGAAGCTCTCGAATCTGCACACGACCCCCCGGGAAGAATGGGACCGACCATTTCGATCCCTAGCCTCCGATCTTTATGATAGGTACACCTTAACAAAAATAGAGATCGTAGTGATGGCTATCCGATCACCTGATCCAAAAGGTTGGGAGAGTACTGAAAAAGATGCGGCACTTGGGTGTAAGGATTTCATCCAGGAAGAGGATGGAAATCACACAGTCATCTCACAAGATCACTTTAAGATGTCATGAAAGCCTAGGACATATCACCCATCGAGACCCGGGGCTAATGTGCAGTCGAGTATATCTTATGATTTGATTGGCTCCGATGACCTTGAGCCAAGCTTTGACATGTCGTAGTTCGTTTCTGCGGAACCAGAATAACCATTGCCGTAAGTCCAAGATCCCTTAGAAACCATTGAGTTTGGGACCGAAGATGATCCAAGGCCAATTGACCGCACTACTGGTCCAAAGGAGACGGTCAGCCGATCAAGTCATAACGTAATTCAATGACTCGCTTTGCATGGCATTATGATGAGATGCTGTGTCTAGATCCAAACTTTGGTGGAGCAATGCAATGCCAATCAAAGAAGGATACAGTTTCATTCAAAGAAGAAGACGAATGTCTAAGGAAATAAGAAAAAGTCCAGAAGAAATAAAGAAATTGTTAAAGGCAAGCTTATTAGATCCTAAACAAATATGTGGAATGGTCGGGCTAATATTGTACCCGTAATAAAGGTTTTGACTAAGGCAATAAGAGCTCAGGTCGATTATAGAAATATT
Organism: Gillenia trifoliata; assembly: GCA_018257905.1. Classification (NCBI taxonomy): domain Eukaryota; kingdom Viridiplantae; phylum Streptophyta; class Magnoliopsida; order Rosales; family Rosaceae; genus Gillenia; species Gillenia trifoliata. Next base: position 5,483,543 of record CM031082.1, read on the forward strand.
AACGATGCTACCCTAAAGATTTTTATCCAATGCCTATGTCGATATGTCAATCGGACAGCAAATACTCAATCATATGATTCTATCCTTCATGGATGGAAATGTCGGTTATAATCAAATCGAATGGTCAAGTAGATATTCATAAACTCAAGCTTAGATGTCCCTTGCTATATTGGAGCTATATGTAGTCATGCCCTTCGATTGAAAATGCCTGGGCTACATACCAAAGAGCTATGAATGCTATCTTCCAATGCACTTCATCGGTCATAATTTAGAAGTCTATATCGATGATGTAGTAGTCAAATCTAAAACCGATATAGAACACCTATGCATTTTAAGACAAGTGCTAGAAAGGGATTTAGGTCCCACAAGTTAATGATGAACCTCAAGAAATGCCTTTTGGAGTAAGGGCAGCAATTTCTTTAGGGATTTTTGGTTCATCAAAGAGGAATAGAGGGTGGGATAAGAATAAAGCCAAGGCAATCAGATGCACCCTCTCCAAGAAATAAAAAAGAGCCTCCGCATGTTACTTGGAAAGACACTTTGAGAAGGTTTATTCGACTTATCGAAAGCTTAAGCCCCCATCTCCGCCAAGTAAGCTCAAAGAAACGTAAAAGTTCGGGAGCAAGCCTGGCCACCAAGGCTTTTGATGAGATCAAGCGTACATGGCTAAACCACCCTCGTTTTGATGCCACCGAAGAAAGGGAAACCTCTTAAGCTATACATATCGCCTCTGAGAGTCTATTGCGTCTCTTAGCCCAGACAACGAAGAAGGCAAGGAGCAAAGGGCTAATATTTTCCAGCCAGGAGTCCTAATCGACGTGGAAACCGATATACCCCAATTGAGAGCTATGCTTAGCTTTGTATTTTACATCGGTCAAACTCGTGCATTACATGTTACACATACCACATAATTGCCAATACGGATGTGGTCAAGTACATGTTATCCAAGCCAATGATGGTCGGCCTGATTGGAAACGGATGTTGGCTCATTAATTCCGTTCCAATATGTGCCTCTTAAGGCTATTAAAGGACAAGCTATTATGGACTTTTTTGGTATCTCATCCAAGCAATCCATAGTACTGGAAAAGAACCTCCCTAAAGGGTCGGAAACAGCAGTATCCAATTCGCTAATCCGAAAGGAAAAGGATGCTTCTTTCGAGATTTCCAAGAATATTGCGCTTTTATGGCTTCACACCTTGGAAGCTTGTTTCTTGATGGATCCCCGCACGAATAGAGCCTCTGGGTGCAGGAATAGTATTGGTTAGTCCTAAGGGCGATCATTATCAAGTATTCATTTCACCTAGACTTTGGATGGCCCGACTCATCAACCGAGCCGAGTATGAAGCACTCATAATCTGATTGGAAATACTAATGGAACCGGGGCACCAAGCGTGGATATATTCTGTGGAGATTCCGAGTTAGTCATCAACCAACTTACTGAGAATGGCTACAAGTGCAAAAATTTGGTGATGGCGTTTATATGAGTGCCGCTTCTGCCCCCGGTAAAACCTGAAAGACCGCATTACAAATTAACACATCCCTAGAGAGGAGAATTTGTCACAATGATATGGCCCAAATTGCCTCTTGTGCAAGGCGTATTCGCCACAATCCAATGAACGGGCTGAGGTTCAAACAAGGTCACTTCCCTTCGTATTCGATAGAGAATTCAAATTGATGTTATGCTTATTATTCGAAGTCGAAGATTGCAGGGTTCCACCGTTGAGATATCTTAACAATCCATCAAGCATGCACTAAAGGAAGCTTAGGACTCAAGCTCAAACTATTCAATATGGGACCAAGCTCTAGTAAGAAAACACCCGATGGGTTTCTACTACGATGTTTGGGAAATATTGAGTCCATGAGAATAATGGTCAAGTCCACGAGGGAGTATGTGGTGCACATCAGCCGGGAGTCAAGATGCGCCTGCTAATCCGAAGGTACGGCTATTTTTGGCCAAGAAATGGGAAAAAGATTGCCGATTATACAAATGATGCGAAGAGTGCCGAAGCATGGACCTCTTCAAGATAAATCCCAGCCCATCCCGATGAATCCAAGAGGCCATGGCCCTTCGTGGGCCGGGCCATGGATTTCATCTATTTATTTATCCTCCTTTCGTCCAAGGGACACACTTTCATTACAGTAGCTACTGCATCATTTCACCAAGGCAGGCCGTGGTCATAAGAAGATCACTTCTGTTGCAGTCATCAAGTTCATAAAAGCAAGATTTTTACGTATATGGGATACCGTAAACTATCGTAACCGATAGAGGTCCGTCCTTTCATATCTAAGGAAACGATGGAATTTGGTTAAGAATTTAAAATTAAACTCATACAATCCACCCTTACTATCCACAATCTAATGGCCAGCCGAAGCAAGCAACAAAGTCTTGCAAACATCATCAAGAGAATGACCGATGATAATCCAAGGAAGTGGCATGAGAAGTTGGGAGATACTTTGTGGGCCTATCGGACCTCTAAAAGGTCCGGGTATTGTGGACTACACCGTTTGCTCTAACTTATGGCCAAGATGCAAAGGCTCCCGATGGAGATTAACAATGTAATGTCTCCGAGAGTTCAAACCAATATGGTTTACACTCGATGAATATTTACTGTGCTATGTGCCAAGAGGTGGAAAAAATTCAGATGAGAATCGGGCCGGAGGCTTTGAACAAGATCCTGCTGTGCAAGCAACCGTAGCTAGGGCGATAATAAAAGGTCAAGGGAAAGACTTTCCAACCCGATGAGTTGGTATGGAAGCGCCATCCTACCATTTGGAACCCAAGTGAAAGGGTTTGGAAAGTGGAGCCCGACTTGGGAAGGACCCTTCTGATTGATCAAGTAATCGGGAAGGGGGCATACAAGCCGAGATCGGTGGAAGAGTTCAAGAACAACATTCCATCAATGGAAAGTTTCAAGAAATATTTCCCAACTCTGGGCGGGATGTTGAGATATTTATTTGGAACAATCCGAATTAACTAGTTTGTTACGGTTTTGTGAACAACGCATAGGAGGGATAAACTTATTTTTATTATAAGTGCAAAACGAGAATTGTTCTTCATATCTACAAAACAAACTATATGAAGGAAAGCCAAAATCTAGAGCGAGCAAAGTTTACATTGTTCAAACTCGCCCTACCCTAAACTTTCCAACGTCTTTCGGGCCTATGGGCTTCACTTCCTTTTCCTTCACCGAGCAAATATCTCTTGAAGTTGAACTTGAAGAGGAGATATGGCTTCAAGTTTAACCCTCAAGCGGTTCCTTCAATTCCGATTGTTGGGCCTTCAAGCGATTAATTTACTAAACAGAGCCTCCACTCATCACCGATTATAGAACATTCTTCCACCGAGGAATGAAGCTGGGAAGATCTCTCCGAGTGAGCACTGATGAAGGACTCCGGGCTGCCTCGTGCCTTATTGGTTGCCTCCTCAAAATGTTGATGCTGACCAATAATGGTCAAGCAAGAAAGGAAGGAACTGTGATCGGACTTAGGAAGCAAACCGACTCGTGCCAATAAATCGACAGCATCTTGAATTTGTTGGGCCGACCCGCCCACCGCATCCATGTCAAAATTTTGACCAACCCAAGACTTCATTGTGTTCTTGGCATCTTCGATATCTCTTTGGGGAGTCTTGGGGAGGAGGTCCACCGCTTCAACCTTTAACCGAGCTAGTCAAGGAGACTCGAAGGTTTAGACCCGTAAGAGGCCTTCGAGCAATCTGCCACTGATGGCTCCCGTGAACTCGAATCTGGTTGAGTTCTCCCAAAGGACGTCGGACCTCAAAGACTCCTTGAGGCAAACTTGGAAGAAGGTTCAACCCGACAAAGGGAGACCACATATATCAAGATTAGAAAAGCTTCGAAAGATAGAAAATAATAGAGAAGAGTAGTTCAATATACCTCTTCAACTATTTGTCAAGCCTGGCGAGGCGGACATATCCCAACCACCGATGGTCTGGATGAGCACGCCCTTCCCGGCTTCTTCGCAGAATTATGGCCTCGAGCATCGGTTGAACCACTCGGACTTGGTGGTGTGGCAACCCGATCACCAGAGACACTTGAGGGCTCGAGGGAAGGACCTGAGGTTCTTCTCCCACAAGGACCAAGGCCGCTCCGCATTTTCAAAGTGGGAAGATACGGGCCGAGGAGAAGTTCCCTCCATAGCCTCTCGGAATTGGTTCTCCTTCCCGCCGACTGACAGAAACCTAAAGGAACAAATGAAATTATCAACCCGAGGCTTGAACTACAAATTAATACCAACAAATTAAGATTGGCTCAAGTTAAATGTTTACCCGGCAGCTGGTGGCTAGCTTCCCTATGGCTTCTACTCTTATGCTCTTTGGGGAGAGGAGCCGCTTTGGGAAGGTTCACCGGGAACTAACCGAACGATTGGTCCTCCTAAGAAGCGGCACTATAGATTTGTGCGCCTTCCATTTGGAGAAGCTTTTCTCGGAAAGGAAGGTTCGACTCAAACAAGTGGCCTCTCTACGTCCCAATGGCGTAGTGGACACGGTATCAATGCCCATGAAATCCTCGTGGTAGAGAGGATCTCGATTGGTGCTTCGGGAACCACAAATGGGTCCCAAGACTATCATCCTACATCGAATTAAACCGGTTAAGTGTTTGATCGTACAAGGAAAATAATCGGATTGGTATATCCTTGTAAAGGATTAGGCCAATACCTCGAGGAATTGTTCCCCGGGGGCGCAGTGGACCCTTCGATGTATCCCTCCTCTCCAATAGTTCTTCGTTTCCGTTTTTGATGGCCTATCTCAGAAGGCAAGATCAAAAAGTTAGTAAAACTAAGGAAACCATTAATAGTTTGTCCGAAAGAGGAAAGACTTGATCGGAGGGAGGAGATGCCATAGTTGCTTCAAGAATTGGACTTGCAGGGGCGTGAGAAGGGGCTGGAAGACGGGACCCTGGGTCCCCGCCGAATGTTTTGCCCGGATTAGGGCCGAGGGCCTACCTTCACTGCTTTTAGTTCTTGCCTCCCCAATCCTTCTTACCCTTCGGGAAGGTCGATGGACCAACCGGGGCGGTGGATCACTTGTCGACTTCCTCTCCTCATAGTCATCTCCAAAGACATTTTTGGTGTTGTTACCGGTCATAAGGGAGGAATGCCAACTAAAAAAATAAAAGGAGATGGTCGAAGCAATCCGTAGAAAGGGTCATCCCGATAAATCCAGATGAATAATTTGACTGGCTGATAGGATCAAGAACTTACCAATAAGAACCTTCCGATTCTTGATGACTGGGGGTCCCGAGATAGCTTCCTCTCGGTAGCGCACTCATTTCACCTCATGTCGAAATAAAACAAAAAGAGGCGACGGTTGGCTTGAGGGGGTGTTCGGGAAACCGTTTCGCTAATTGGGCCTCCCACCAAGTGTCAAAGGCCTCGGGGTGCATTGAACGTTGAAGGTACTCCTGCTCACCCAAGCCTTCGAATGATGAACAGTTCCTCCTAGCTCTAACCACTTAGGCATCGGATGGCTTCTTAACACGAGGAGGTTGCCCTATCTGTGCTATCGAACAATGGTCCCTGATGGTTTGAAGCAAACCAAACCTGGGCGGCAGAGAAAGTTAGATGATAGACCCACTCCGTGGTGTGCCTCTGGGATGCACGACCCACTCCCTGCAAAGCGGTCCCCGGGGTAGATGCAACCGAAGAAATGGCGGGCAAAGGTTTGGCCGCCCCAAACCTTCAAGAAAGTGATCTATCCGTAAACCAAGGATAGGTCCCGGTAGCGCATACCGCCCACTTCGCTTGTTGTTTCGCCTGCACTCGCCAAAATAAAACATATAGGCTACTAGATGGGAGATTCATCACGCCGAAGCCTTCGGCTCGAGTGCAAGCGGACAATGTCATCCCTAAAGCCGATGCCCCAGCCCTAAGACGGGAAAGTACCACTGGAGCCATATCTCGGCAAAGATCCAGGTGGGCCCGTTGAAATTCAAAACAATGGCTTGGGCAGTCATCTGCATCATATGATATATATGAGCCAAGACAAGGACCCATGGCTGTGTCAAGTAAAGGAATGGAGAGCAGACACCAAGGGGAACTATCTCCGACTTAACGCATTTTGATGCGTTTGAATAAGAAACCCGCTCGTGGAAATAGACTGTAGAAATGGACATGTTCCCCGAGCGTGGTCTTGAAACCGACGCATAATACTGATAGTCGCCAGCTACAAAGGTGATCGCCGTTGTCCGGGTCTGAACCTGGAAGAACTGTGAGCGGGTTGCTTCTTTTGGCTTGGCAAGCCTGACGTAAGCGGCCACTCAGCCTCCCTGGGTGATATCCACCACCCCTTTCCCGATGGGCGAAGACCAAATAGCTAGGCCATGTCCAAGATCAAGGAGACATTTGGACCACACCCCAAAATCAAAGGTGTCGTGGTGGTGTTCCAAAGCACATGGCGGCGGGGAGAAAACCAAGCCGAGATCCGCCGCCCGGGGAATCTTGGGTCATCTCGGACTGGGCCAATAGATGCCGTTGTCGCGCCATTGATCCCCGAAGCGAGGTGCCAACTTATCGACCCAATCGACCATGTGAGGCCCATATCTGGCCGGGACGGATTCATCCGTGCACGTAGAGTGGGGATGGAAACCCTTTCCACCATTTTCTGGTGAGGGTGGTTCTCTTCCAAGGTACGCATAAATGGGTGGGGGCACGTCTGTGGCTTCATGTCAACCCGATCAATGGTCGGGAGGAATACCGGGAGATAACCAAGCAAGGGCCGATGGTGTATGCGGTCGTGGAGGGGGAGCAAGAACCGATTGGGTATAAGTAAGCCTGGGGCAGGGCCCAAGGGCCGCCACCCATTTCGAGATCTAGCAAAGGCGTTCTAACATACCGAGGTTCCTTAGAGGGCCATGGCTAGGTTTTTGGGCGAAAGAGTTTGGGAGAGAAGTGGATTTTGAAGGTTGGAGTTCGGGTTTGGTTGCCGGAGTTTAGTATTTTTCTCCCGAATATCTTCCGAGTTTTGAAAAGGAAATAGATGTCCGTAAATGGAAAAAGGGGTACAATTTGTACCGGGCACGCTTAAGGCTGCGCTTGTGGGTCCCCGTTACTTTTCTCGAGATCGTGGGAAGAAGAAGCGTTTTAATATTTAATTAATGTTAGTGCGCCAAGAAATGGCGCGACATAAATGCACGAAGTCCGAGAAAAAGGTGAACAGCTTTAATTTAGGCTAGCCGAATCTTAAAACGGCTAGTGTAAGTTAAAAAAGGGTAGATCCGGTATTTTCAACCCGATGGTGTTAGGGATGGTCGAAATCGCCCTGAATTAGTAAAACAGTTTAGATTATTTTTGGGGGATCTTGTTTGAACAAATAGATAGAAAAATAAACTTGTTTTATTATAGGATAGAAATTGTTCTTACAACCCGACAATAAAACTAAGAAGGAGAAAGTTCATTGATAAGTATAATGTACTCTCTAATTACAACATAGAGTAGAAGCTACTAGGGAAACTTCTTTACATCATCGCCTAGGTGCATCGGGTCTTGATTTCTTCATCATCTCTCCGATGAAGAGAGGCATGGTTAATGTGAGCCGTATGAATATTGATCCTATTAACTCTCCCTCAAGGACCCGGAATGTCGGGATGCCATCCCGCTCTCACAACTCGAGAGTGTAGAAGAGGATAGTGCTATGCCAGGACCGTGATGCTCCGCTTCCGTGCTACCGCGCATCATTCTTGTACGCGTACACAAAGAATTGAAGCTGAAGGGTTGAGTAGTCAAGAATCCTTATCCCGACTCATCTCATTCCCTGAGATCAAGGAAAGTGAGACGAGAAAGGAGTGGAAGCCAGAGATAAATGGCCTTAGAGATCCGAGAGGAGTTTCCAACCTGATCCCCGCAGATTACGCACGTACCTTAATTTCTATGGCAAGGACGGGCATGGTGGAATTCCCATTAGTAAACCAATACTGGGTAACAAGGGTGTAGCGAGGATATGAAAACCGTATCAAAGGTTAGAACAAGCCTTAAGGGCATGTTCTCATTTCTTTTTTGTAAGGATTGTGCAAGACTAATGACATGGGTGGAGGATTTCCCCTTTCATCACTAAGGATGAAGGAAGAAGAAAAACCTGGATATTGGCAATACCAAGAATGGTGTTGTCGATGATTCTAACTCCGAAGATACGAAGTATAACAGAGGGTATCCCGCAGTCTCGAGGATACCTGGGATTACCAGGATTTGGATTTGACCAAGCCAGCCTATGGCGCCTTTATTTGATGGTCATTTCCAAGATTTGATAAGGATCACAGATTTGAAATCCGAAACAGTTCTCGAGGAGTTAAACTCTGACTAAAGCCGAGAATATAAACGCTCAAGAAGTTTACAAGCAACCGTTTACACCGAAAATACCCTTTGGATTTTAGCTTAGTTAGGATTACTGACTCAATGGCCGAGCCTAAAGAGAAAGGCCCACACCTCAAACTTCGAAGAGACTAAAGAAGGAAAAGGGAAATATTCAGTTTCCGCTAGAGTTGCTCAAGTACCTATGCCTACCTCGATAAAAAACATTCAATGCAAAGATATTACGTGTGCATGGGAAAGGCATTCGAGGATGGTCGAATCCAGATGCAGACAATGACCAATTGAGCTGACGCTGTACCACGTGGGGCATCCAAAAATGTCCATATATCTATTGAGCCATGACTTATAGACCGAGTATTGGATTGGGCCTAAACCCAAAGGCCCAATCCAACTTAGTAAAGCAAAACGTAAAGGAGTCTCAATGCATTTAATGCAAATCACCGGGCAAATTGAGGGAAACACTACTTAATAAAGAACCCTTTTCGCAATATAGGCCGACGATCGTACCAAGTGATGTTCTTCTTCCCAACAGAGGACAAAGGCGAGGTGACGTGGATCCTTGTCAGCCTATATAAACAAGGAGAAGATGCAATGTAGACACTCAACCAAATCAAAACGAACTCACACGCTCAACCCAACAAGAAGAAACCTCTCGAGGAAACCCCTCAAGCTCTTCACGTATAAAAGATCTTCATCTTTATCTCAAACTCTCATTCGCACTACTTGTGTAGCTCAAGGCGACTCTGGTAGAAGATCAAAGATCAAACACCAGATAATATATCCAAACTCCCCACGAGGAGTAAAGTGTTTTGCTCGCTTATCCAACCTCTTTGGCGATAGTATTGATTTGAATCTTCGGGACCGAGGGTCTTTGATTTGTTTTTTTTCCCTAGGAACCAATATCCTAAACCCTTCCCGATAAGCTTATTAGACCATCCCGATGGAACATAAACCATCCCGACAGGCTGTTATTCAGGCTTTGACGAACATGAAATGTAATAAAATGGATATTACCTTCAATTAATGTCTTTTACATTCAGTCCTTTAATTACAAGTCTTTATATTCAGCATTTACTTTAAGTCTTTATATTCAGCTTTTACTTACAGTATTTACTTACAGTATTTACATATCTGTCTTTATTTTTATGTACGTTTGAGCGTGGGAGGTTCTTGGCTATAACAAGTTATACCTAAATCCCATCTCAAACTATCTCTGGTATAACATCAAGAGAATAAAAGTCCTTAATAAGCAAGGCAAATAACGAACCTAACAGTTCATATATATATATATTTATATATATAAGGCGCCAATCCGACGAACGGAGGTCATATTACTTGTGGCGCAAGTATCTAATAAACAACACATCTTTCTATTGGCAGAGCCAATAGTGGCACGCCTGACAAACACCAAAGACAACACAAGGCCTCGCGAGCATCCCTCCGAAGGGATAGGAGCTGAGCCTGTTGGATCAGGTGCCAAGTAGAAAGGTTCGGGACCAACGACCGGGCCGACTCGATATATTCCGAGCCTGTACCTCCGCAAAAGGCTGCGCGAACAGTGATCATGATGAAAATGAAAACTAACTAGCTAGTAGCTATTCTTTTGATCACATAACTAGTAGCTATAGTATTGCCCAGATCTCTTACCCACCTACTATAGATTAATTGTAGCTTGGGTGCATATTTCCGTATTTCAATGTTTGAACTGTTCTTAGGATTTTTTAATTTAATTTTATATTGTTTGTTTAATTTGGGTCATTGGGTCATTTAAAGAAGCAGATTCTGCTGGGTATTATATTAGATATGGGGTACTGTACTATGTACAGTCGCTGAAAAGTTAGCTATTATTATATTAGATTTTGATAGAAATCAGTCGCTTTTCATTTGATATGTGCAGAGAGAGACAAAGGTCTCAGCTCTCTCTGGTACCAGTACCATAACCTTCTGTCTCCAGTCCCAGTAGGTAGGGTTTTTTATGTACAAAAAACTAGTAATTGAAAAAAAAAAAAATGAACTACCAGTACTGCCAGTGTATATTAGTATATTTACGTATTGCCATGCCCAACGAATTGAAGTAACGCCTTGAGGCTTCAATCCGTGACCCTTTTTAATCACTCTTTGTGACACACACAGCAGAAACTATAATATGATTATCTCCTGCACAAATTTATGAACAAATATAGAAGATATATATAGAGATAGAAAGAAATTAAAAGGGAGAAAGTACTTTAGTTCATCGCCGGCCGTCACTTCCACTATTCTATGTACCTCACTCTCCAACTCCAATGGCTGTTCATGCATGAATCATATGAAGGCTCTCTCATTTTCAGGTAACTTTCCATATATATATATATATCGTTTTTTTTGTGTGAATTTGTTCTGTTTTTCTTTTCAACCAAGATTGACCTGAACTTGGTTCTATCTGTTTGTGTTATCTCCACCCAATTACCTCAATATATCGTTTCTTGATTTAACGAGGCGAGCTATACAATACTTAATGATGTGTGTTGTTGATTTGTAATTTTGATAATATTTCAAATCATGGCCATGTCTTTTGATCTGTCTGGTCTCTGGCCACGAGATTTGATTTTCCAATGTTACTATGAAGAAAGGTGGCGGGAGAGAAATGAAGAAATAAAAACAAAATTTTGAAAGAGAAGAAATTTAAAATGGTTTTTGGTTTTTTTTTGTTGTACATTTTTTCTACATCTCTCCCACCATACTTTCTCCATTTTTATCTCTCATTTCTCCCATTGCGCATCTAATCTAACACAAAAATAAAACCAATAACAAAAAATGAAATGGTTATTAAATGAAATAGGCACTTAGTTTTCAGTTTTATGTTTTCAATTTTCACTGAAAATTTGTGTTGGTAACTGTTTTCATGAAAATTGGAAACCAAAATCAAGCCAAATTTTGAAATCTAAAAAATGTAGCTTTTAGATTTTTGAAAAATGACAAAAAAGGATTTTAGTTTTTTGAAAACTAAAAATAGTTATCAAACAAGTTTTCAATTTAAAAAAAATGCGAAAAGAAAAATTAAAAAGAAATTAAAAAAATTATTAAACAACCCTTTAAAGATTCATTCGTGGCGAAATTTTGAAATTGCAAGACACTCGAATAAAGCATATACATGTATAACTAGAGAGTAGATAATGTTCTCTTCCGAAGTAGCAACCATCGTCGATCATAATTTTAAATACATATATAAAAAATGAGTAATTTTAGAGAGACCGCATATTTATACTATATTAGAGCAGCTCCAGCCCTGCAAATTGCTTGGGGGACAGTGGTCCAAACTGCTAGAGGGAGCCAGAGGGATGGGATGGAGAGGTGGGCTGCTCGGGGGAAGGGGGGAGCCCGAGCAAGAGGCCTGTCAATTTTTGACCCACCGAGCTACCGAGGTGGCTGACGTCAGGTCGACGTCAGCCTGGCGTCAGCCAAGCATTTTAAATTTTTTTGCGTCAGGCGCGTGCACCTCACGCGCGCGTGAGGCGCGTCACCAGACAGAAATACAGCGGGTGGGGCCCGCGTGTCGGCCACTTAAAAATTACCGATGGAGAAGCCACGTGGCTTCTCTTGGACCGTTCGATCTCAACAGCTCTTTAATTTGGACCGTTGGATCTGCAACGGTAATAAAAAATAAAAAAAAGGATTTAATATCAACCGTTGGATCTCAGATCAACGGTTGATATTAATTCCTTTATAAATTAAAAACAAATGTTTTAAAATTCTGAAAAGTTACCGTTGTGACACGTGTCACAATCTGGAGCGTTGAAATTCAAAATTTTTTAAATCCAACGGCAGAGATTAATTAGGTGAATAAAAATTAAAAAAATCTGTAAAAATCGGGAAAAAAATTTTAAAAAATTTGTAAATTTTTTTTTTTACTTTTCTATAAATACCTTGACAATATCATCTTACACCACAATTCCATGGTGGTGTGAGATTTCTGAGGATGGATGGTGGATTATATGGAGGATTCAGATTATGACACGCGGCGCAACGATAACGATTAAAAATTTTATCCGATATAACAAATAAAATTATTTTGAATTATTTTATAAATAAATAAATAAATACAAATATTTTAGATAATGACACGTGGCGCAACGAGAACGATTAAAAATCTTATCCGAAATTACAAATAAAATTATTATGTATTATTTTATAAATATAAAAATACTAATATTTTATTGCCAATTGCCAGGGCAATTTAATTGTAGGGGTGGAGATGTAAAAAACAATTGACAGGAGAATACACTGTTCATTAGGGCAATTATTGTTTATTGGGGTGGATTGAATAGTGATTGCCTGGGGGAGGTGGGCAACGCTGGAGTTGCTCTTAGTATATTATATGAATTATAATGTGACAAGTTATGCATACAATAAAAATTCAATGAGATAAACTCATTAATTGACATGTACACATCACTCAATGAGTTAACAATAATTAAATTTTGAACTCGTCAGCTATGAGCCGAACATGAGGCATTTCATTTACTAGTGAATTAAAATACACTAAATTGTAAAATTGATGACAACTACTCTCCTACTTCTTAGAAGTGCTATCTATTGACTCGCTGTAGACAGTCAGATCTAAAAATAAATAATTAGATGACATACTTCCTAAATATCTAGGGCTAGCTAGCTTGAGAAAGGGGGGAAGGAGGGCCAGGGGAAGCTAGGGTAGATGGGAAGAGAGATACCTGCTTAAACGATTTTCATGATCCTCTGACTACACTTCTTTTCAGTTTCTCTAGCAATATAACTTCTAGCTAAAGCAAGCACGTACTAATATTAGGTTGTGTTCCCAGACCAAGATACAGATCAAACTTCAAAATATCTTGGAAAATCTCTTAGTGCATGTGATAATATTGCTAGTGGAAATATATCTCCATGTATGTACGTACGTGTGTATGTGTATGAGAAACATATAATTAAAGCTTTAGCAATTTTCTTACGAAGCGATTAATTATAGAACCATGAATTTATTGAATATTTACATTATAACTTGAAAACATAAATATTGTACTAATATGTGTGTATTTTAATGCATTACACAAATGGAAATATAGACAACATAACCAAATCCAGGAAGAGAAAACAGGAAACAACGTCAATCTTCAAAATAAATGCATATATACATATATACATCAGGAAGATATTTAATTCCCCACACATGATCAATTTAAACGTAATTCGCTATAAGTTTTTCTTTTCTTATGTGCAAATTAAAGAAGTCAAATAAGTAAGGCTTGCCTTGTGTATAGGGGTAAATACTACAAGTAAAGCTACAGCTTTACAAGTAAAAATTGTGTTTTGAACTATTACAACATCAAAGATTTCTCCTTTCAGAATAAAAAAAACATCAAAGATTTCCCAGCCAAAGAAAAAGAAAACTATTGCCAGAGCCACCGTTTTTGCCAAATTTTCTCCTCACTAAAATGCTTTAGTTATACACATGTATCTTGAATAAAGAAAAAAATTTCATACCCTTCGTAAAGAACAAAATTCGGTGAGTGAAACATTTTCCTTGACTATATTGCTTACCAAGATTTGTTTGATTATTCTTCCAAAAACTTCTTAATTATCAAAGCATAAACATGTTCATCACACATCTAATGCAATAAGTTCATCTGGTTAGCTGTTGAATACTAATATATCCGATATCAATTTGACAAGAAGCCTTATATTCCTGTGAAATTCAAGATATTGAAATTAGCCAAGAAAGTGCATGCAAATCTGAACAACTTACCTAGCAGCAAGCATTAACTATTTCTATGGCAATCTGGCTTACTTTTATAAGATTGCTATTATATGTATATATAACAACCTTAAATCCTTCGATCGCTATATTTTTTAACAATAATATTAGCAAAGTCTTGCTTAAGTTCCAAGGAGCCCTTAGCATAACAAGCTAGGAAGGAGGAAATTAAACAAGCAACATTTAATTTCCAATCATTAAGAAATTGAAACAAAGGGGAATAGAAATTTCACATTCCTCATCCCATAAATCTATATACCTTTTACCTTGAAAAATAAACCATAATTCGATTTAGTAGCAAACTAGCAATGCAAATTTAGAAGCACATAAAAAAATATGGTCAATCCTAATTAAAAGTTGCACATTTCTTTTAATTTTATCATGCACTTCCTTAAAGTTAAATCTGATCATCAATCAGTATTATTTTTCTTTACAGCTTGCAGAAAAAAAAAAAGACACCATACATTTTCAATAGGCATCCATCTTTAATTTTATGGTTGTTATAGTAAAGATTAATTGTGTGTACTTATCTAGCATCCTCTGCGACTTTTAAGTTGATCAATATTCTCTAAACTTATCAATCAGGTGATTAATTTTTATCAAACAGGGAATATCATGTAATATTTGTCATGGAGAATCTCATTACTGCAAGCATAAACCCTGTTCATCAAGTATCTTCTGGTACTGATCCTTTCCTATGATGAGATCACTAGTTAAATCAGATACTAATTGTCAGAACAGGAATATACACCTATGTAGTGAGTTTTGATTGTTTATAGTATATTTATTCCTACTTAAATTGTACCTTATATTAAATCGAATAGAAATGTTTACGTCATATGCTAAAACATCTAACAAAAAAAGACGTTACAACAAACAAATACCTTATCAATGTCATCATTATTAGTCATTTGTTGTTTTCGTAAGGGATGTGGTTTTGACATAAAGAAATGCATACTTGTAGGGGTCTCTATATAATTCTGATATCCAGTACTAGTTATGCATTGCTAAGGAAAACCATCTTCAATTGGATCAATATTGTAACTCATGGGGAGCTGTAAAACAGTGGAACAGGTGACTCAATAGATATATATTATGAGCATTCAAATAAATACATGAACAAAAATATAGCTTACTTCTTAAGTTAACAATTTGGAAGATAATCGAAGTATTTGCCGGTTAATCCGCAATTAAACCTCCCAAGATTTTAGTTCCTGCAGATTGACATCTTAATAATTAAATCTGGAATGGAAAATAAATAAATAAAGAGAAGGGCATGTCTTTGTGTACAATATATATGTGTACCAGTGGAAATTAAGATTGATGGTGGCAATGGCACAATTAATGCTAGGGCATAGAGAAAGCGCCATTGATGTCCCAATTTTGAGATGCATTGGGAAATTGGAGGTGGCTGTTGCTGGAACTCTGATCAGTAGTATTATAATTGGAAACTACCGATGAAAATGACTTCATTTTGTTTCTTTTGATCAAAGCAGATTGATCCTCCTCGTGACGATGAGGGTGATGAGCTTGATTAGCCAAGAGGGATCCCAGTTCTTGATTCACATGATGATCTCCGAAATTAGCCTTCGACAAGGATGACATGTTTGTTTCGTGATCATCAACCTGCTCATTGAATAAGTTCAATTGGTTGAAGATCTGCTGAGGCCTCCTACCAGTAGTGCACATCTTTTTCTCTCTTGTCCTTTCTCTTGCCCTTGCTCTTGCCTTTGCCCTCGACTCTTTTGCAACATAAGCTCCGGCAGATTCATATTCTTCCAACTTCTTCATCATCACCCTCTCTTTTTCTTTGCTCATCACTACATGATTTTCCAGCTCGTTTAGGTCTGAAACAACGTCGTCGCACTCAGAAGTGGAAGACAAACTCTTGGACCGCTCAGAACTGCAGCTCAAGTTCTTCTTCCGTGTTCCGAGATCCCTGATGGCCTTTCTGGACTTGTTTAGTAGCCATTCTAGGGTTTTACTTGCCTTGTCAAACCCTAGCAGGTCTTGGAGGTCAAAGAACTGACGAGCAGCGTTGATGGACAGCCTCACCCTCCGGTCTCTCAAGCCCTGAGCGGTGAAGATCTTGCTGTGCCGGTCTTTCTTCGTTGCGGCCGGTGCTACTACTACATCCTCCCTAGAAGAATGAAGAAAATAAGGAATAATATTATCATTACCAATGCTACCATAGTTACTATGGTAGTACTGATGATGATGATGATCTCCACAAGATGATGATATGGCGGCGTTTATATTAGGATGCACGGTGTTTGATGAAACTCCCAAATGGGTTAGGGTTTGATGAGAAGGAGGCACCATTAAAGCAATATTGTGGTGTGAAAATTGATCAGAGAGGGGATCATGAATGTGGTCAAGGAAAATGTCGCCGGTGCAGGTTTCTAGGTTAACACAAGGAGGAGGAGGAGGATGGTAATTTGAAGAAGAAGAAAAGGGAAAGTTAGGTTGAAAAGGACTTACAGTATTACTATTATAACTGGAAGATGAAAACATGATTTCTTTTTCCTCAGGCAGTCCTTATACAACAATGCCTTTGTTAAGGAAGCCTCTTCTTCTTTTTGAAACTGAAAAGAAGTTACAACGAGAATCCTCGAGGGATCCTAATTTCAAACAGGTCAAATTAAGAGAGCTTCTTCATACCCATTAAACTTTTCAAGACTTCACCTTTCAGACTCACTTTCTCACTGCAATTACTTCAGATCCATCTGTGCTCTAAAAAAGATCAAGGGGAGTGAGCTCTACTGTGAGAGATGGTACCTGATACAAACACAAAAGCACTAATAAGTGGGGGATTGTGTTGGAGACATCTGAAAGATGGGTTTTTGGTTGTTTTTGTTTTTTTCCGGTCAACTGTTTCTTGGGTAGTATAGTTATCCTCAGGGCAAAGTCTTGAAGGTACAATGCTGTGCAGAAAAATATTAATTAACAGTTTGAGGGTGATGTGTTAATGGACATGGAACGCGCAAAATATGTGGGTTTGTGCCACTTAATGTGGAAACACCATAGCCTAACCAAAAACTGATGGGAAATTTGACAACCCAACTTTTAGACCCGTTAAAATTTCCAGAAAAAAGAGCCCACATTTAATTAACTTGGGTTAGATTAGGCAATACCTCAGCCTAGATATAATTTCCACGCACTTTTTTTCACTTTCTAGTACATTGATGGTTGTGATAACTTTTGTGACTTGATTTTTTATTTATTTATTTAATTTAAAGGCCAAAATAGAGGGATGTGTAGGAAAAAAAAAATAGGGAGCTTTAATGAAAATGGCTTTTTTAAACTTTTTTTTAACCAAAAACATTATAATAACTTTATTTAATGAAAATGACACAAATTACATATATCAAGCCCTAAATATAAAAACCCACGGGCTGAAAGCAAAGCCTAGCACGCAACCCTCCTATTTTTTCTTTCAGCCCTTGACCCTAACAGGCGTTAGCCAAGATCTGTCAAACTACTGCAACTATTTCTAGAACTAAACACTGTCACTATTTCTAAAACTAAATCTGAAAGTATAATTTTGAGGAAGCACTTACATTGTAAATAAGCCTATGAGGAGAGGATTAAACTTCTCTCTTGGGTCGAGGACTAATTCCATTAGATTTGGTCGAAAATTGGCAAAAATTGCAAAAAAAAAAGTTACCTTTGGAGAGCTCGATCTCCCTAGACATTGAGTTTCAACGTGTGGGTCTTGTATTAGAAGAAAGAAGACATCAATACAAACTCGTAGCCTCTGACCTTGCATGATTTTGTTACAATATGAGAGACTTATGAAAAATCTAAGATTGGAAATAAGTAAATGAGATGGAGGAACACAAGACAAAAAAAAATAGGCTAGACTAAAATTGTCAAAGACAAAATCAAAACTCGGTCAATTATTTTCGTTGGGCCAGTCTAATTAGGCTGGTTTGATGTTGGATTTTATCCTAACTATTAAATAATGTTTAAGGAGCTTTTGGTTAAGATTTAAAGTTTTGAAGCTTTTTTCATAAGTTTTCTTTAAAAAATAAGGGTATAAAAATCACAGGCTTTAATGAGGTTGTGCGGCTAAGATTAAATTGGCCTTAAAACCTTTTCTTTTTCTTTTCTCGTTTCTCCTATCACGTGCTCCAGCCGTCGTTGGATTGGCTTTAATGAGGTTTTATTTTTGGAAAATTAGCTATTATAGACTAATTTCATTAATTGGTTGAAAGATATAAATGAAAACAGTGGAGCATATGAAATGTCCAAAATACCCCTGGTTATATAGTTGGCTTTACAGCCAATTTGGGGCTGCTTGTTTCATTCCATCAATTTTGTTGTCAAGGACAACTCCTCCGAACAACATTTTTCTCACTGTTGTTCTCCCTAGGCGCCCAAAGATTCAAATGAGCATGAGAAATAAGAGGTTTAGTGTCGCACTGAAGCCCAGATCTCATATTTGTCACAGTTCGTTGTCGCCGTCTACTAGAACCGAGACCCGAGAACCTCAATCTTAGGCCATTCCGTCGTTTCTGTCTATCCAAACCACCTGTGCCAATATCGAATCGACTCGCACCCAGGTATGCCCCCACCATCCTTATTTGACCCACTAGGCCCGCGTGACCAGATCTGTTACTTACCATTTCGAGTTGGCATATTAGAGAAGACGTAGATATCGTGTTGATACAGTAGTTATACGTTGTCTATATCATGTTTTGATGGTGTAGATATTATGTTGATACGTTGAGGAAGGGGAAAGTGAGAGAGAAGTTGTGGAAGGGGTAATTTAGACAATTTTTCCTATCAATATGTTGTCTATATTGTAATTCATGTCTATATGTCTATTTTGGCTAAACACTTTTGTAATTAGTCTATTTTAGCTAATTTCCTTTTATTTTTTGGTGTTATAACTTTAATATGTTAATTTCTAGGGAAATTTTTGAAATGTCATATGAATGTATAAATATTTTTCAATTTGTCATATGAACTAAAATTTTAAGCGATTTGTCATACCAACTTTTCGAAATTATTAATTTGTCATCTCACCCTAACCTCGTTAAGTTTTCCATCCAAAATAAGTTATGTGCCTTGCACATGACTTGTGTTCAAAGTAATTTCGGACATTTCAACACCTCACTCCCCTTCTAATAAGTTGCCTTCAATAAAAATAATTCTAGGGTTTCTATTTTGAAAGCCTTTAGGGTGTCTACAAATACGGGTTTTATTTTATTTTTATTTAAGTCAACTTATGTAATTTAATTTATACTCATACATATTATTAATATATAATTAGAGTTTTCCTTATTTTATTGTAGATTTTGAATCACTAATGGATTTCAGTTTGCGTTTAGATTAATTTGTAATATTTAATCTAAACGTTTGTTTATCCTATATTCCACCGCATCAAAAACTCCTTCAGCCCCATTAATTAATTTGATCAGATTGATATATTATAATTTTCAATTCGTGCTTTTGTTTAACCCATTCTTAAGATATTAGTTCAGTAGGTTGAACATGACGTAACTAAGAATTCCAAGTATGAACGTATTACCACTTTTTTCAAATTAAGATAGAGATTGAGGATCATAAACTTTTTCCGGACGCGTATAATGAAAAAGGCTAAGTTATCGGTCATTTTAGATCATGTTGTTTTTTATATGTCATTTCCTGATCAATATTGTAGGAAACTTCTACCATGATTTTCCTCTACGAGCAGAAGTATAAAATTATCAATCATTTTAGTCATGTTGTTTTTTATAATCACAATCTAGTCGTTTTTTTTATTGAATAAATACTGTATTGGATAGCATAAAATAGTACAAAGGATAGAAAAATTTATTCAAAACTCAAACGTGAATATCATGGATTAAAACTGCGTCTTATTTAAAGACACGCTGCTGCCTGAATAAACATCACGAGATTTAAAACAAAAGCGTACAAAAACCAACGCAACTAAAAGCAAAATATAGACTTTCAGAAAGACAATAAACTGAAAAAAAAACGTTGGTGATGAGAGCCTCAATAAAAAACCGTTTTGAAGAAAACCATTTAAGACAAAATTTCGATATAAGAAAAAAAAGAGCGTCACACATGATTCAAATTCAACAAAGACCAACATTTGCAATAGTCTTCGCCACCTTCAACATTAATATGCTCATGTCACAAATTTTGCTATGACCTTCCCATAACCTAGACAGATAAAATAAAATAAAGCATTAGGACAAAGTTTTAGATAGATTAAGGCCAACTTCTAGAGATTAAAGAAAAAGAAAATAAATACTCCCCTGCACTAATAGATGGGGAGTGGGGACCAGTCATAAAACAGCTAGAATTAGAAAGACGATAGGGGCATGACGACTATATACGATGGCCAAAAGACATGAAAACTTGATTTAAGCCGTGAGGGGGTTAGGTCTTTTTTTATTGTTGTTTCAAGGACAAGCAATTAGATATCTTCGTACGAATTGAAGATAAGGATCTGTTCTCACAATGGGTGGGTGAGATTGGTGCCAACGGTGAAAGCTAGCTAGTGTCTCATGTGTGCACAATCCATTAATGAAAGAAGCTCATTTCATTTGCTTTGGCCTGTAGAGAGATAGACCTACCTTGTTCCCGTCAAATAATAATATGGTCATTTCCTCTTCAATTCCACTACGAGTGTTCATATATCAGTAGCTAGTCAGTCATGCTCAGAGCCGGCCCAATAGAGATTGAGGCCTAAGGCAAAAATAAAAAAATGAGGCCTTATTATAATTTTTTTTATTAAATAAAAAAAAATTGATATATAATTTTTTTCTATGTTCTATGTAAACACTTAAAAATTTGAGGCCTTACCCAAAATGTGGCCCAAGGCTTGGGCCTTGGTCGCCTTGGGTTTGGGCCGGCCCTGGTCATGCTCATTGATGTCCTTTTCTATTACAATTATGACACTAGGGTTTCTGTGATTATATCAACCCAGGCTTGGGCAAAGTTAATTATTAGCTGTTTCTGCCATGACCAACCACAGATGTTTGCTGCTTAATTGCACTAGCTAGGCACATCCTCAGTGGTCAACTTCCCTTTCAAGCTATAGAGATCATTCCAACGTTCCAAACCCTAACTTAGGCAATAACTTATTCCTCCAATCATATGAGTTTTCCGTGATTACGTTGTCTTTCGATAATTGGTTTAATATACATTGTTGATTTATTTTCTAGCTAAAATAATCTATAACAGGATTACGTAGAATCAGAAATATCATTGCTCATGTTCTAGAAAAATTGGAATTCAAATCCTGGAAGAGTAGTTGAAAATGAGAATGGGTCATCATAAATTAGCATTTTATACCAAAATTATCTTCCCTCTTTCTTGATGATATTATATGAAAATTAATGTCCTCAAAAATCTACAAATCTAAATACTTTATCTTTCTAGTATATTGAAGGTGTCTAACTACCAATTTTTCTAAAGTACTTCATGGTTCAAACCACAAATAATTGAAGCTCTGTAAAACTACTCTAATTAGGTGTATTGTCTTTTCATATTAGTAGGGTTATGTACTATATCAAGAATATTGTACATTGACTTAGGTTAAAGTTAAACCAATTTACCATTGGCTATATAGCTTAGCTAGTAGCTATATAGTCAAAACTTAAAATAAAGTGGTAAAAGTGTATGTAGATAGGTCGTAGGTTATAATTATTAACCAACAATTAAATATGGGTTAAGTCTATTGGCTTAAATAATGTGTCAAATTCCTTACACTCAAACTTGATTACCCTTTTTCCATCTCATAATTTAGAATAATTGATAAATAAGAGGCAAAATAGTGAACATTTTCTTTTTCTTTCCCCCAAATTGACATAAGGGCAACCCCAAATATATACAAATATTTTTACACTCTTTTCATTAGATTTCATAACATCTCAAAGGTCCTAATTAAAAATAATGTGGAGACTTTTAATCATTAAATGACATGGATGATAATTTGTTGTTAGATGACTTTTTTTTTTAAATAAATAAATAGAAGCTATTTAAAACTTTTCATAATGGTTAAAGGTAAATAATACGATTTGACAACAAAGGTAAATAACACTGAGAAATAAAATAGTACTGTTAACATTTTCATGCACAAAATCATAATACCTCTCTCTCTTACATGGAACGAATTCACCATCACGTGGCGTTCCGATCCAATAAAATATTGTCATGTGAAGAAAATCTTACACATGGCAATACATTATTGAACAAGGAACGCCACGTAGCAGTGAATCCGTTTCATCTAAACGCTTCTCCTCTCTCAGACTCATAAGGCACTCAAAACCTTAACACTCTTGTATCTCTCATACGCGCGCACATACACACACAGAGGTTTTATTGTATGCCAAAAACGTAGTGTGTAACATAAACATTTCTGATGAACACGAAGCTTTGATCATATCACAAGTTTCACTGTTAAATCTATTGGCGTGAGTTAACTTTACTATTTAGTGTAGGATTGTAATTTTCTTATTTTAGGGATTTCCTCCTTGATTAGAGATTCCTTGTACCTAGACACTCTTGTATTTCTATATATATTGTGCCACCTTGAGAGAAGAATACACAACAATTTAAACCCTAAACTCTAGCATAATTTTATCTTGGCACCAGAGCAGGTTTTTTTGGCCTGTCTTTTCCCGAAAAAAACCCTAGCCAACCGATATCTTGGTCAACCCCGATCTACCTTGATGCCGGCTGTTGTTTTTCCGGTTAACACCAAAATTGAAAACCCTAAATGCTATATTCCTTGGCCTTTTTTGGTCTCGTTTTTCCTACTACAATTTTTTTTCCTAAAACCCTAGTTCTGTGATGTCGAAAGATAAGAAGACTAGAGCTATTGTTACCATGAATCAGTCTTTGATAAACCCCAACGAATCCATCTACATCAATGCCATATCGTTTGGGTTCAAGCTAAGCAACTCAAATTTTAAGGTTTAGTCGAAGGTGATGGAAGTACATGTTGCGGGGCTTGGGAAAAACGACTATCTTATTGGAAAAACTCCACAGGTTGAAGAAACTGATCTAGGTTATACTAAATGGGTCATTGAAGATGCAATTGTTAAGGGGGTTGGTTGTTGAAAACTATGGAGCCCCATATGCTGGGATTGTTCATCGAGTTACTGACGACCAAAGACATTTAGAAGAATGTAGCTCAAATGTTCTATGATAGGTCTAATGAGTCTCAAATTTATAGGCTCCGTTGCAGGACTACCCTAACTAAACAAGCGGGTAGTCCGATTAACATGTACTTTGCCGAATTGAAGAGTATTTGGCAAGACCTCGACAAGCGTCGCCTGAGCAAAATGGTGTGCATTGTTGATTTGAGGAGTCAAAAGGAAGAGATTATGAAGGACCGAGTGTATGATTTTCTTGCTGGACTTGACGAGGAGTTTGAGCGTGCCTGAAGTGATGTTCTTTGAACAAAACCACTTCTTGGATTGAAAGGAGTGCTTCAAACAACGATGCTTGAAAATAAGGGATCGACTAGTGAGTCCTCCATGGCCATGGTAGCTAGCAATTCAGCATCCAAATTATCTCGTTTTGCTCGTCTATCAGAGTGGGTGGACAAGGATAAAATTCATTGTGATTTTTGCAATGGCACTCGATACACGGATAAAACCTGTTTTCAAAAGCACGGTTTTCTGGAATGGTTTTTGTAGTGATGTGAGAAGCTTAAGGTTGAGAGGAAAGCTCGTCGCGCGGAATAAGCTAAAGTGGCAGCTGAGAGTGGCACATAGGTAGCAGTCATAACTTCTATCAATGTAGAAGAAAAATTGGCCATGACCAAACCCAAGTCAACCCTGTCTTTCCTCGACCAACTCAATTCATCCTCTAATACTACGGAGGATACAGGTAACCTAGATAAAGCTTCGATTGCATCGGAAGATAAATATGCTGGTTGACTTATGATAAACCGTTATTTGAATATATGATTGCACCTCCAAAAGAAACTGTTGTGACTGCCAATGGTGACGTGGTTCTTGTTATGGGAGCGGATTCGATTACTCTTACTCCTACGTTATCTTTGCATCGAACGGTTTTTATACCTTCTTTATCAAATAATCTTCTTTCAGTTAGTCAAGTCATCAAACAATAAGATTGTATTGTATTAATGTTTCTTACTTTTTGCCTGCTCCAAGATATCCAGACTCAGGCAATTATTGAGCGTGGCACGAAGAGGAAAGGGTTATACTATGTGGATGATGTGGCAACTGGCCGAGTACATCAAGCGCGTAGTTGTGACAGTGATCAGATTAAGAAGATATGGTTATGACATAGGTGTCTGAGACATGCGTCATTTAGTTATTTAAGGAAATTGCTTCTTGATTTATTTTCTAGTATTCAAGACTCTAAGTTAAAATGTAATGTTTGCACTTTAGCTAAAATTCATTGTGTTTCGTACCCTTTGAGTTTTAATAAAATAGATGTTTCTTTTGAATTGGTTCGTTCAGATGTTTGGGGACCTTCCATGTTACTACTCAGTGTGGATTATGTTGGTTTGTTACTTTTGTGGATGACTGCACTCGAATGACCTGGGTTTATGTGATGAAAAATAAAAGTGAGGTTGGTATTATTTTTTCAGAATTTCTACCAGATGGTACGTACTCAATTTTTTCTTTTCATCTAAATCCTTCGGTCAGACAATGGTGGTGAGTATATTAACTCAGTGCTCTCTCAATTTTTTTTAATAAGAATGGCATCCTTCATGAGACTATATGCCCTCAGACTCCACAATAGAATGGCGTTGCAGAACGAAAAAATTGCCATATATTGGAGACTTCTCAGAGCATCAGTTCCTCAGTCTTATTGGGCCGATGCGATTACATATGTAGTATATCTCATGAATCGAATGCCCTCACGTGTTCATAACTACCGCATTCCATTGGCAGCCTTGGAAGACCATGTCTCTTTGTCTTCCATATTACAACTCTTTCCACGAGTGTTTGGGTGCGTAGCTTATGTTCACCTTCATAAGAACCAACAGAGTAAATTGGATATGTGTGCTCTCTGTTGTGTGTTTCTCGGATTTGCACCACAACAAAAAAGGTATCGATGCTATGATTCGGTCTCTCGCCATACGTATGTCACTGTGGTTGTTACACTCTCTAAGTGTGAGTTTTTCTTCTCCATGTCTAACACCCCTATGTTCTTCAGGGGGAGACACCAATTGGAGAACTTAGTTGGTGTGATCTTGGTAATGAGACAATGGTTGCGGAATATTCAATGGTTGAAGAGCAACAAACTGCCACCGAAGATGCTACCTTCGCTAAGCCAGATATTGGTCCGAGAGTGATAGTTGCACCAAGTTCGTCGCAAGAAGAGATAGTTGCATCAAGTGAATCACTAGATGACTGTGAAATAACCCCTTTCTCCTCACTCAATTCAATTGTGCCCACTTATGAGCCCGTGGATATCCATGAGGTAAGTAGTCTGAAAACTAATACTTTATCTAATTTTGTTAGTGTTGAACAATCTTATTATTTGCCTCCTAGACAAAATCGTGGCAAGCCAGCAGTTCGGTATTCACTGGAAGGGAAGATTAAGTATGTTATTGCTCATTACGTATCTACTGATTGACTCTCATCATAGTACAATGTAATGGTAAACCAAATGGCATGTATACATATTCCTACCTAAGATGAAGAAGCCTTAAAAGACCTGAAATGGAGGGAGGCTATGTAGGTGGAGATGGATGCATTGCAGAGTAACAAGACATAGAATATAGTGGCTTCACCGAAAGGAAAAAGACCAGTGGGTTGCAAATGGATGTTCACCATCAAACATAAAGCTGACAAAACCATAGACCAATACAAGGCTAGGTTTGTTGCTAAAGGATATACGCAAATGTTTGGAGTAGACTATCAAGAGATGTATGTACCAGTAGCGAAAATGAATACCATACATGTGTTGTTGTCCTTGGCAGCTAATCTTGATTGGCCTTTGAAACAGTTCGATGTAAAAAATGCTTTCGTACATGGTGATTTGGAGGAAGAGGTGTACATGGATCTTCCTCCTTGGTACGGATTACAGGGTGACTCCAGAAAAGTGTGTTAACTTCGCAAAGCTTTGTATGGGTTAAAGCAAACATCCCGTGCTTGGTTTGGGAGATTTACTCAAGTCATGAAAAAATATGGTTATTGTCAAGGGAATTCGGATCACACATTGTTTATCAAGCACAATGGTGGTAAGGTGACTCTACTTATTATTTATGTTGATGACATGGTTGTTACGTGAGATGATGTGGAAAAAATCCAGAAGTTACGGGAATATTTATCCTTCGAGTTCAAGATGAAAAACTTGGGGGGGGGGGTTGAGTATTTTTTGGGAATTGAGGTTGCTGGTTGCTCGTTCCAAGGAAGGTATTTTCTTGTCCCAAAACAAATACGTGCTTGATTTGCTGTTTGAGACTCATATGTTAGCTTGTAAGTCGGCTGAGACTCCGATTGTGCAAAATCATCATTTGAGTATTTATCTTGATAAGATTCTAGTTGATAAGGGTGATATCGGCAGTTGGTTGGGAAGTTGATTTATCTGTCGCTTACTCGACCAGACATACTCAATGCCGTTAGTGTTGGTAGTCAATTTATGCACTTTCCGAGCGAGGATCATACGGCAGCTGTGATAAGAATTCTGAGCTATTTGAAATCTACTCCTAAAAAGAGGTTAGTATTCCGAAAGCATGGACATATGGAAGTAAAAGGTGTACAAATGCAGATTAGGCTGGAAATGTGTTGGATAGGCTTTCAGCCTTAAGATACTTTATGTTTGTTGCAGGTAATCTTGTAACTTGGCGTAGTAAAACACAAAATGTGGTCGCTCGGTCTTCAGCCAAAACAGAGTATAGAGGAATGGCCCATGGTATTTGTGAACTGTTGTGGCGTCATATTCTATTTACAAAGATTGGTTTTAAACCAGAGGGTGCGATGCAACTGTAATGTGATAATCAAGCAGCTCGAGAGATAGTTCAACATGATCGAACTAAGCATGTTAAAGTGGATCAACATTTTATCAAGGAAAAGCTAGATATCAAGCTAGTTGATATCCCGTATGTAAAGTATGAAGATCAGTTAACAAATGTTTTAACGCATGCAATGTCAGTTAGAGTTTTTTATGACTCACTTGACAAGTTGGGTTTATGAGATATCTACTGTCATGTCCCGGACAGATGCCACTGTAGCACGATGTTGTCCGCTTTGGGCCATGCCCTCGCGGTTTTTGTTTCTGGGAACTCACGAGCAACTTTCCAGTGGGTCACCCATCCTGGGATTGCTCTAGCCCAAACTCGCTTAATTTCGGAGTTCCGATGGAATCTAAAGTCAGTGAGCTCCCAACATGTCTCGTACTAAATGGAGGTG
The DNA here is from genome assembly GCA_018257905.1 of Gillenia trifoliata. NCBI lineage: Eukaryota > Viridiplantae > Streptophyta > Magnoliopsida > Rosales > Rosaceae > Gillenia > Gillenia trifoliata. The sequence continues at coordinate 5,510,993 of CM031082.1, forward strand.
GGCATGTACATATAAGGCACATCACCCCCTCTTCGTTGGTCGATGTGGGATGTCACAATCCACACCATTCTGTCACATCCCGGACCTACTTTGTTGTAGCACAATATTGTCTGCTTTGGGCCACGCCCTCACAGTTTTGTTTTTGGGAACTCACGAGCAACTTCCCAGTGGGTCACCCATCTTGTGATTGCTTTAGCTCAAACTCGCTTAACTTCGGAGTTCCAATGGAATCCGAAGCCAGTGAGTTCCCAAAAGAGCTCGTGCTAAATAGAGGTAAGCATGTACACACCAACTTGAGGGGGAGTGTTGGCGTGAATCAACTTTACGATTTAATGTAGGATTGTAATTTCTTTATTGTTAGAGATTTCCTCCTTAATTAGAGATTCCTTGTACCTAGACAATCTTGTACTTGTATATATATTGTGCCTCCTTGAGAGAATAATACAGTTATTCAAACCGTAAACTCTAGTATAATTTTATCTAAATCTGCCAGCAGATTTCCTATACATCATGCAAATATTACAATACTTAATGTGAACAACTTTCTGATGATCAGGTAATTGTAATGGAATATATTATTGTTGCGTTGCTCATTTTCATATTTTTATTATTGTTACCCTAGATCGATATAGTATTTTGTTTCTGTTTGATTGAATTGAAAGCAATGTTCCAGGAAAAAGGTTTATGCGAAAAGAAATTAGCTTGATCATCATAAACTTAAATTATATAAGGGATCATGCATCTTTAATTAGAAATCGTATAAATTAACAAAGATGTTCAAAGCCGCTTTGTATAATCGATCGTGAGAGCAAGATCATTTCTTTCATTAGATACCGTCCTAGGAATATACAAGCTTTTTTTTTCTTTTTAAGTTAGCCATATATTATTAAGTTGCTTAAGTTAGGCGTTAATTGAAAAGGAGATATGATAAAGTAACAAATTGAAATGTATATTGTGATATTTTCTGAGAGCTATAATTTTTTTAGGGCGAACAAAGTGCGGTATCTGGATTGGTACGTGTTTCATGTTATATTAAAGGCTTTTCTTTTCACATCGTCCAGAAATTAATCAAGATTATTGCCCCATTCTATAATCTGACAATTCCTTTAGTTCTGATTTGTCCCTACCAACATTTCAAGCCATTTTTGGGACAAATTAATGTGTTGGATGTACTTCTATAGAATTAACATTTTGGCTGGTCAATTGCCTTGAACATTAGGCGGATGGAAACAAATTGTGTTTAAGATACAATGAGAGAAGATCATGATCAGAACAAGAATCATAATGGTCAAATTTGAACTCGTAAAACATGTTGGTGTGAGTTGAGATTCCCGTATTAATTCCTTATAATTAGAATATTGTATTTCCTATTTAGTTCCTTGTAATTAGGATAGATTTATTCTCCTAGTTTGTCTTGTAAGTAAATCTTTGTACTATATATATTCCTCATTTGAGAGAAGAATAAACATTCATAACCCTAAATTAGCATGGTATCAGAGCAGAGATCCTAGGGTTTCTGCTCTGCCTGCGATCTTCAGAAAAAAATAAAAAGAAAACCTAGCACACTTCTATAGAGGGCTTGTCGCACTGTACTAATGACACCAATTCTGGTGTCGTCACCCTTACCATACCTACTACTACTACTACTACTACTGATTTATTTATGAACCCGATATCGAATCCTACTGCTATTATTACCATACCTCTTACTATTACTCTTGACTCTTCTAGTGCTCCTAGCTTGATCGACAACTCTTCCGAAACCTTAGATAACTGTGGATGGGCTTTACATGTTTTTGGTGATTGTGATTCTTGTGATTGGATTATTGATTCAGGTGCTACATATCATATGACTTATGATCCAAAGGATCTTGTTTGTGAGACTACTCCTCAACGACGAAGTATCAATGGTGTTGCCTCTTCTGTGGTGGGGGCTGGCATAGTTAATCTTACACCTACGCTCTCTTTACCCAATACTCTACTTGTTCCCTCATTAAAACATAAATTAATGTCCTCTAGTCAGGTCACTGAACAATTAGATTGTTGTGTACTAATGTATCCTAAGTTTTGTCTTATTCAGGATATTCTCACGAAGGAGATTATTGGTCGTGGTACTAAGAGGAGGGACTTATATTTTGTGGGTGATGTCAGCACGGGTCGAGTGAACTTTGTGCAAGGGGCTTCTAATGACAAGAAGCAACAGATATGGTTGTGGCATCACCGTTTGGGTCATCCATCTTTTAGTTATTTGAAGCATTTGTCACTGAACTTATTTGTTGGTTGTTCTGTTTCAGACTTTAAATGTGATACTTGCATTTTGGCTAAGAGTCATCGTGTGCCTTATCCTCTACGTTCTGATAATGGAGGGGAGTATGTGAATCATGATTTTGTCCAATACTTTACTACTCATGGTATTCTTCATTAAACTTCTTGTCCCTAGACTCCACAACAAAATGGAGTTGCGGAATGTAAAAACAGGCATATCTTGGAGATTGCTCGGGCATTGTTAGTTGGTGCTCATGTTCCTCGTTCTTCGTGGGATGATGCGGTTGTCACCGCGATTTATCTTATGAATCGACTGCCTTCTAAAGTATTGGACTTTCAGACTCTGTTACAGGCACTTTCTTGGTTTGGTCCTCTACCATCCATCTTGATGTTGCCACCACGAGTCTTTGGATGTGTTGCGTTTGTCCATCTTCATAAGAATCAACATACCAAACTCGATCCTTGTGCAGTACGTTGTGTTTTTGTGGGGTATGAGGCACGTCAAAAAGGCTACCACTGTTATCATCCTCCTACTCGCCGCGCTTATCACTATGAATGTGACTTTTTTAGAGACAGACATGTACTATTCCCCATCCCACTCTTCTCTTCAAGGGGAGAGAATGAGTGAAGAAAAGAATTGGACATTTGAGATACTAATAGAATTGAATAGAGAGCTGCCATGTCTAGAGACCCGTTGCAGACCAAGGTCACCGACTGGTCAGACGAAGTTGATGCCAACGCGTCGCAGTGCGACTTGTCGCAGACCAAGGTCACCGACTGGTCAAACGAAGTTGATGCCGAAGTTGATGTTTCTCCCCCATTCTCTTCTTCACCTATAGTACCTTCCGACGACCATTCTTCTGAGAATACTCCTGAGGTAAGTCCCTTTACACCTATTAGTACATCAACTAATCCAACTTAGCAGTTACCTGACAGGCATAACTGAGGGAAACTGCCTAATAGATATTCACCTGATGAAGCAAAAAAGTCCAGATATCCAATTGCCAACCATGTGTCATTCCATAAGTTATCCGAACCAGGCAAATCATTCATACAACAAATATTAGTTGACAGTGTTCCTAGTTCTTTGAAAGAAGCATTGTTCGAAACTAGGTGGACCAAAGCAATGGAGGAAGAAATGAGTGCACTTCAAAAGAATCAAACATAGGATTTAGTTCCCCTACCAAGAGGAAAAAAGACAGTGAGGTGCATGTGGGTATACACAATCAAACATAAAGCTGATGGGTCCATTGAACAATATAAGGCATGGTTAGTTGCTAAAGGTTATACACAAACCTATGGCATTGACTACAAAAAGACTTTTGCTCCGGTAGCAAAGATCAATACTGTGAGAGTATTGCTTTCTTTAGCAGCAAATCTAGACTAGCCACTACAACAATTTGATGTGAAGAATGCTTTTTTACATGGGGATCTTAAAGAAGAGGTGTATATGGATATTCCACCAAGATGTACCTCACCTACGCAAACAGAAGTTGTGTGTAAGTTAAAAAAGGCTTTGTATGGTCTGAAACAATCGCCACGTGCGTGGTTTGGGCGATTTCAAATGGCCATGAGAAAGTATAAGTTTAGGTAGAGCAACTCAGATCATACGCTCTTCTTGAAGCGTAGAATGGGCAAGATAACGACACTTATCATTTATGTAGACGATATGATTGTTACAGGAGATGATAGGGAAGAAATCTCGAGGTTGAAGAATTATTTGGCAACTGAATTTGAGATGAAAGACCTTGGTGGGCTCACGTATTTTCTGGGTATTGAAGTGGCTCGATCGAAACAGGGTATATTCTTGTCTCAAAGAAAATATGTCTTGGACATATTAACAGATACATGGATGCTTGATTGCAAACCTGTAGATACTCCTATTGTCCCAAATCACCACCTTGTAGAATATCCTGATTAGGTTTTGACTAATAAAGAGTGCTACCAGAGGCTAGCTGGAAGGTTAATTTACTTATCTCCTACTCAACCAAATATCGCCTATGCAATGAGTGTTGTGAGTCAGTTCATACACTTTTCGAGTGAAGATCACATGAATGTTGTTGTCAGGATACTTCGGTACTTAAAGTCAGCACCAGGTCGAGGTATTATGTTTTCCAAGAATGGACACTTAAAGATAGAAGGATACACTTATGCAGATTGGGCAAAAAATATTACCGATAGACGATCTACTTCTAGTTACTTTACGTTTGTGAAAGGTAACTTGGTTACTTGGCAGAGTAAGAAACAAAAAGTAGTAGCTTTGTCAAGTGCGGAAGCAGAATACAGAGGAATGGCAAAAGGAGTGTGTGAGTTACTTTGGCTTCGGAGGTTGCTCACAGAACTTGGTCATCCACCTATGTCGGCAACAAATTTATTTTGTGACAACAAAGCTGCCATTGATATCTCTCATAATCCAACTCAACATGATCGTACTAAACATGTTGAAGTTGATAGACACTTTATTAAGGAAAAATTGGATGCGAATATTATTCAATTCTCATTTGTGAAATCAGAGGATCAGCTGGCAGATATTTTGACAAAGGCAGTTTCAAGTCAAGCATTCTATAACTCACTTGACAAGTTGGGCATTAGCGACATCTATGCACCAACTTGAGGGGGAGTGTTGGTGTGAGTTGACATTCCCATATTAATTCCTTATAATTAGAAGATTGTATTTCCTATTTAGTTCCTTGTAATTAGGATAGATTTATTCTCTTGATTTGCCTTATAAGTAAATCATTGTACTATATATATTTCTTCAGTCTTTTTGTTACAACGGCGCAGCAGTGCGCGATTTCTAGAGCTTAGCTGAAGCATCAAAATGCTTGCAGAACCAAGCATCTATGTGTTAAGATAGCTTTAGAAGAATGAAGAAAAAGGTAGAAAAGAGAGAACAATCTGTTTATTATTTCTATTTCTCAATGATGGGCACTCTGCTCTAAAAAATTTGTTTCATCTCAATATACAACAATCTCACCAATCTAATCAATATAACTAACTAACTAACTAATCTAGGATTGTGACAAGTGTCAACAACCCAATACGTCACATTATTCATCATATTCCTAACACTATAGTCATTAAGATGTAAAGATAAAATTATATCTGACCGTTGAATGATGAATGTATGGCATACATACACCTACTGTAGCCAATCCCCTCTTTTTGATGAGAATTAAGATTAATTAATACTTGAACCAAACATCTAGCTAGGAAAATGAGATATTCTTCACTAAATGAGATATTGATGGAATTCATTACATTAATCTTATAATTAGTCCCTAAAACAGATTTACGATTAGTCTGACACTCTGACTTTTAATTAGAAATCAACATCGCAAACAACTTGATTGACAAACTTAACTGCTTTACTGGCTAGACGATGATCGAGATGACTTAAATAGAAACCCTTTCAAGCACAAAGAACCACTCAAACACATTTTTTAGGCTCATCCTACATGTATAGAGAAATATTCCCTAATACTACACAAATCATTCTTTCAATGTACTTAGGGCTTGTTTACTAATCCGTAATTAGATTGAGAGGAATTAAATCGATGAGGAATTAGACTGGGGTGGACTAAGAACCAAATTTCTGTTAAAGTTGTTTATTAAAATTGTCTGGAATCGGAGTATGAATGCTATTGATCCATAAAAACTGTTTACTAACTCACACAAATCGGAATGAAAATCAATGTGATTAATAAAATACCCCTATTTTAACTTATCTATTTCATATGTTAATTATTTAGTAAAACTTTATTCTTTTATTGACACACCCCGACCCGCGTGTCAGTATCAAGTCGAGATATGTTGGCCGACATCTTAGAAGGGATGACGAAAGTCATAGTGTAAGTGTTGTATAAAAGTGCAAATAAATTAAAACTAAAGGCTACTTTGAAATTAATTTTAAAATAGTGTGCGAAATGCAGGGCCCATAATACAAAATAATAAGTTTTAGAGCATAGTTAAAGTGCAGTAACGTAAGCATAATTCCATCTTGGTAAGGATAGACATAGTACAACTAGTAGGAACATACTTCCGTACAATAGCTGTAGAAAGTGTCAGAACCACCAGTGATAACTTCACTTGCCACCAGATCAGCCCCTTAAAACCTGGAAGGACACAAAACAGAAAATGTGAGTGGGCAAAAATAAACATTTCTAAAACCTTTGTTTTTCAAAACATAATAATCCCTCTTTGAAAATTCCTGTATAGTTTTCCAAATTCATACTACGTACAGTATGAAAATTTCCAAAGATAGGGGTAAATACCTTTATCTCAACATAATATATAATATTCAACGTCAAAACGTTAATAAGGCACTGCTGCCAAAAATATGAGTAATACCAACACCTCAACAACTATATCGTATACTCATCGACAAAACCGTATAAAGGCATCTATGCCAAAGGTATGTGTAAATACTAATATCTTAACAACATAAAGTATGCTCAACGACATATATAATATGCTCATCAACATATGCAGACACACAAGCTCATGTAGAAAGTAGCTACCAGAACAGGCTGGGTGTAATAAATATATGCTCGGTACTACGATTACGTGAAGCTGGCGTTAAGCGCGTCACATACGAGTCCTAGCTGCCTAGTGCAAGCTAGTACAGGCGCCACAATGGATTCAAAGTGAGCATAACGGTGCGGATGTGAACATCCACGTGAAGGCTGGTCCTGGCCCACACGAGTACTAGACATCGGTGAATGAATGTATGATGAGCAGATAAAAATACACATGATCATGCCATAACAATTTCTCAAAGTTCAACAGAATATATTTTATACTTAACTCGTAAGTAAAAACATGGCATGATAGAAAATAATTCATAAAATCATAGTGGGAAATCATATAAATAATATTAGTTTTTCAAAGCAAAGCCCACTCACAGATACATAGTTGGGTCGTAGCCGTCTCGCCTTGCCAGACCTTTGTACTCCTCGTGGTAAGTCTCACCTATATGAGATATTATTATTGTAATGATTAAACTCATAAAGGTTACTAATTAAATTAATAATTAACACTTATTCTTGGTTCGCTCAAATCGGAGGTCTGAAACACTCCGAAAAATACCATACATACTGCCCCGAGGTAGTACGCGTCGTCACGAGTTGCCTCACGTCGACAGAAGTCGAAAAACTAGTCCCATCTGCCTCCACGCGCGCCACACGTGTGGCCCAAGTGCAGTCAAACTGAGAGCTGGTCAAACTAACAGCGTTAGTTGACGCCGTTAGATTTAACGGAAAATTCCGGCATCTTCGTTAAATCTAACGAAATATTCCTAACGGCGTTAAAGGAATATACCTAGGGAATATTTCTGGTTTGGACTGGGTTTGGACCGGTTGCTGACGTCACGATTCGGTCTGGACCGAGTTCAGGCCGGTTGCCGCTGCAACTCCGACCGGTCGCCGGAGCCGCCGTCCAAGCTCGCTGAAAACTGGGAAAAACTTCAAAAATTCGTAACTTCTCCATTTCTCAACCATTTTACACGATCCACGTGTCAAAATGAAGCTAGAGATGAGTAGAATGAGATTGTACCTATTTGAGGTTTGAAAAGTGCTAGAAAATGGCCGAAAATTGGCCGGAAAGTCTCGTTCTACTACCCGAGGTTCGATCTACTCCAAAACACAACCAAATCGCACGAATTTAGTATGGAAATTCATCTACTCAACGAAAGGAAGTTAATGGTGGTGATTAGGAACCTCACCTTGGTCAGGATTTGTAAGAAACTCGCCGGAAAAGCTTGGCTTTTCCGTGTGCGATTTCCGTCAAACGGTGAGGAGTTTGGGCAATCGGCTTGCACCGTTGAACTCAGTGAGTTACAACGAACAAGATGGTGGTGGAGGTTTGGCTCGGTTTGAAGAAAATGGTGTGGTCACTATTTGACTGTGAGTGTTTCTACGGGAAGGAAGAAGAAAAATGAGGAGGAGAGGAAAAATCTGAACAAAAGAGAGAGAAAAAAGCTTGGTTTCCAAAGTTAGCAGGGGAAAATGGGGTCTCTGGTGGCAAGCAAAACAATACCCCCAAAACAACAAATAAATATTTAAATGAACGTAACTTTTCCGTTACACATTAGAATTACGTCTCGTTCGTGGTGACGGGTACTACAAGAATACGGTAAGTGAGAAGTCAAAATTTAAAAAGAACTCAAATGTCCACGTAGGACCTCCACTTAGCCCGTTCAGGGACATTTTCGTCTATTTACAACTTTGGGAAAATAAAATATAATAAAATTAGGAACGGGTCGTCACATTTATTCTTTTATTTTTTTGGACTCCGGGGTGAAGGCTCAATCAGTAATCAAACTTTTTTACCCCAAATACCCATGTACTTTTTACGATATTCCAAAAGCACCCTTCCACCTTCAACACTCCCTCCCTCTAGATCAGTCTCTCTCCGTCGACTGCCTTGCTACTTCACTAGTAAAGATCAGTTTTACACCTTACAGCGTGATCACCAACACGGCAACATCACCCTTACACCTTCACGACAACACCAACAAGACACCAAAATCACTTCGACTCATCCACCGACTCAATCTCGTCCGTTGGTGACAACCCGAATTAAACATTTACAAAATCAAAAACAAGTGGAGAGAGAAGAATTTATAGGGGAGAGAGAGCAAGGGGAGGCGGCTAGTGGTGACAGGGGAGGAGGTGGCTATGGGGTAAGGAAGATAGAGATGGGGCATGAGAGGGTCACGGTCTGGATTAGGGGTGGGCATAGGCCTGGCAGGGCTCAAAACTGGAGGGACTGAACCGGACCGGACCCGTTTGAATTTGAAAAGAGGCTGGGCGAGGTAGGTTGTTAAATTCTGAGAAGTGGAACCGGGCCTAACCCTAGTTTGAATCAATACCATCGGTTTTATTACCATTTTTATTTTATTCCTAAGAGCTAGTTAACGCTGAAATGCTTCAGGAGGAGTGCAATTCCGTTTCTCCTCGATTGGTAAACACGCCCTTAGTTCCTTTAATTTGGAGCATCTTATTTTGTGGCAACAAATATATATATCAGATAGTATATATAGATATATATATAGTAACGAAATACTGGATTTGTTGTAATTTGAACTTTATTAAAACTGAGCTTACTTGACAGTTCTGCTATAATGGTTCATATGCTTAGATGACAGAAAATTGCATGCATGTGTGAAAAGCTTTCGAATAAAAGTAACATGTACTTGGAAGTTGGAAAAGATTCTTATAGTTTTCTCATCGATCTACTTTATAATATTTGTGCAGGCATTGGCTTAATTTTCTGAATTCTGCGAAGTGATGATCGATATACATGCGATCCTTCGTTAGGGAATATGTAAGTAGACTACTGCATGCAGGACAAAGGTTTGTGCATCAATGTGCTTTCTTCTAACCTTTTTCAACTAGTAGAGTGAAAAGATTAATTCTACTAATAATGAGTGCATGTGTATATATGTGCTTAAATATAACTGCAAAGTATTAATGGCACGCCATATTAAGCATCGAATAAGACTAATAATACATTACTAGTTGTTTGGTGTACTTATATGTTAAATAGTCACCCGTTTATTTTTTCGGTCTCACCTGTTTTGTACGCCTCACGTCTGCTAAATTATACTCTCCAAAACATACGTATAATTAGTCTGGTTCTGAAAACACTCGCTCGTTTCCCCAACCCTCTCCCGCGTCTTTCTTCTTGTTGTCGTTTGGCCATCTTCTCAACACCCAACGTTCTTCGCCACCACCGCCGCCATTTGCTTCCTCGCCACAATCATTAGCCATCATACATGATATGATGGCTTCCAATTCTGTTGAAATGTAAAACTCATCTGAAATAACCTTAGTATGATATTAATTTTAAGTTTAATTCTACCTCATAACAAGAAAAATTTCCAGCTATACACATCCAAACTGTTGAGAATGAATCACACATTGATGGGAGGAGGGACCTTGCATATGCTTATAAGTAGTTGTGCTACTCCTCATATTGCCAATTGGTTTTATGGTGGAACCTCAACTTTCTTCATGGTATCAGAGCAGGTTGTCCCACGTGTGAAACTCAACGGCCACACATATTCCACGTTACCTCGTTTGTGTTGGAACCTCAACTTTCTTCATGGTATCAAAGCAGGTTGTCCCACGTGTGAAACCCGTTGACCACACATATTCCACGTCACCCCGTTTGGTGAAACCTCAACTTTCTTCACCAACCTTCTTCACCAACCACTTCCCTCGAGATAGAGATGAGATTTTAAGATGGGCGTACCTGGCCTACTGGAGACGTTGCTTGGATTTTGATGTCTGGGTTGTGTGTGGCTCTGATTTGATTTGGAATTGAAGATGTCAAGAAACGAGATCAATTGCAGAAAACCAACTCCTCACCTTCCCGTCGATCCATAGACCCAACCCACCCCTTCCCTTTTCCTTCTCCTCTCTCGACCCTTTGGTTTTCACGGTTTTTTTTTTTAAATTTCATTTTTAATTTATTTAGATTTTGGTTTGTAGAACTTTAATTTTAAAAGGCAATAAATTCGTATTAGTTTTAAAAAGGTCAAAAATTGATTAAAAAAATAATTACATTTTGCAATCCTTTTATCCAATATAGTACCACCGTCTGATGTACCAAACGAGGCTTTAAAAAATAACAATAGTTCAAAGGCCTCTTATCCGGTACAGTATCAAACAGAGTATAAATAATACGGTCATTAGTCTAATACTGCACCAAATGCGCAACTAATTTAGTCAGTACTATCCAATGACAAATTATCATATTCAACTGAAATAGTCAGTACAGTCTGAGCTGTCAAGTGAGGCCTTAGGGTTTAAGATTCAAATTTCACACACAAAGGATCTTAATACCTTGTCTTTACACAATTATATTTGGTCAGCATATACGTATGTGTTGAGAGTATCAATCCCACATCGAGGAAAGGATGGACCTTGCATGTGCTTGTAAGTAGCAGAACTATTCCCCATATTACCAATTGATTTTATGGTGGAACCCCAACTTTCTTCATGGTATAAGAGCAAGTTGTCCAACGTGTGAAGCCCAACGGCCACACGTGTTCCACGTCATTTGATTTGTGTTGTCCACGTGCTAGGCTTGAAAATTCGTCACACATAAGGGGGCGTGTTGAGAGTCTCAATCCCACATTGGAGAAAAGAAGAACCTTACATGTGCTTATAAGTAGTTGATGACACATCCCGACCCAGATATCCACATGTCAATATCAAGTCGAGATATGTTGGCTGACATCCCAGGAGAGATATGTTGGCTGACATCCCAATGTAAGTGTAGTGTAAAAGTACAAATAAATTAAAACCTAAGTCTACTTTGAAATTAAATTCAAAATAGAGTGCGCATTGCAGGGCCCAAAGTACAAAATAATCAATCTCAGAGCATAACTAAAGTGCAGTAATATAAGAATAATCTCATCCTAGTAAGGATAGGCATAATACAACTAGCAGGAAAAATAATTTTGTACAATAGCTGCAGAGGATGTCAGAACCACTAGTGAAAACTTCACTTACCATGTCACATCTCGGACCGACTTCGCCGTAGCACGATATTGTCTGCTTTGGGCCACGCCCTCACAATTTTGTTCTTGGGAACTCACGAGCAACTTCCCAGTGGGTCACCCATCATGGGATTACTCTAGCCCAAACTCGCTTAACTTTGGAGTTCTGATGGAATCCGAAGCCAGTGAGCATGTACATATAAGGCACATCATCCCCTCTCCGTTGATCGATGTGGGATGTCACATACCATCAGTTCAGCCCCTAAAATCTAGAGGAGAACAAAACAGAAAATGTGAGTAGGCAAAAATAATCATTTCTAAAAGGGTCCTGACCCAGTTTGGATCGGGTTCAGGCCGGTCTGAACCAGTCGCCGCTGCAACTCAGGCCGGTCACCGGCTGCCGTCGTCTAAACTCGCCAGATTCTGAAAAAATTTTAAAGCTTCGTAGCTTGTTCATTTCTTAACCATTTTACACGATCTACATGTCAAAATTAAGGTAGAGAGAAGGAGAAAAATATTGTACCTATTTGGGGTTTGAAAAGTGGTCGAAATGGCCTAAAATTGGCCAGAAAATCTCGGTCTAAAATCTCGGTCGGATCTACTCCAAAACACGACCAAAACACACGAATTTAGTATGAAAATTCAGCTACTCAACAAGAGGAAGCTAATGGTGGTGGTTAGAAGTCTCACCTTGGTCGAAATTGGCAAGAAATTAGCCGGAAAAGCTCGGTTCTTCCGTGTGCGATTTTCGTCGGCGAGGAGTTTGGGTAATTGGTTTATACCGTTGAGTTCAAAGCGTCGAGACGAACAAGGTGGTGGTGGTGGTGGTTCAGCTCGATTCGAAGAAAGTGGCGTGGCCACTATTTGTCTGTGGGTGTGTTTCTACGGGAAGAAGAAGAAGAAAAATGAGGGAGGGAGAGAAATAGAGAAGTCTGAGGGAAAAGAGAGAAAAGAGAGCTTTGGATTTCCAAATTAAGCAGGGGAAAGGGGGTCCATTGTAGCAAGCAACACAACACCCCCAAAATAGGAAAGAAATATTTAAACATAAGTAATTTTTCCGTTACACGTCGGAATTACTCCCCGTTTGCGCTCACACGTTTGTAGTGAAAAGTACTACAAGAATACGATAAGTATAAGAAGTCAAAATTCAAAAAGAGTTCAAACGTCTATGCAAGAATTCCACTTGGTGCGTTCAGGACATTTTGGTCAATTCACACGTTCGGAAAATAAAATACAATAAAATTAGGGACGGGTCGTCACAGTTGAGCTACTCTCCATATTATCAATTGATTTAATGGTAAAACTCCAACTTTCTTTCATATGTTCTCCGGGCCTGCAACCCAAAGGCTCTAGACACATACATGATAATTTATGCCATTGGGCCCTAATCACATTATCCGAGTATATAGGTAGGAGCACTACTAGAAGAGGGCTTCTATAGCGAATTAGACACACAGGAAATGACATAAACACCAAGGCTCATCAGATCTCTAGCATTATCGGATTACTTTATGATTTTTTTTTCTTGTTTTTCAATTTTTTTTATTTAAGATACTTCTAGCATATATCCTACTTCTTGATGGAAGTAGTGCAGATTTGGATGTTTCGATCAATGAAATAATTGAGTGTTTCTCTTTATATTTTAGTGCCTTCCTCCCTGTAAGATTATTTTCTTTTGTATTTTGAAATTCTTTGCAATTGTAGGGTGGCATTAGAAACGGGACTTTGAGGTTTTCAAGTCTCTCTTTGCATTTAGAAATAGTGGATATTCGAATTCACATTCCCTTTTATTTCACTATTTTCATTATCACTCAGCATCAATTGGTAATTGGTATGAGTTGAACACTTGGCATACATGGGAGAATAAGCATTCCATAGCTCGATCAATATGCTGCCACACACACAAATATGCTTAAAAGTGAAAATTTTATATAATGTTAAGTAGTAAGTATACAAATTATGCAATTTTTTAACGATCAAGATCATGCTTTGTGAGATGTGGGTTAAACAAGATCCAATTTTTCTGGAAAACTATATAATATTTTGTGTTTATAAGCCTTAGCGCATGTCATTATACACCTTATTTGATGTATAATTTGGATTAAGTTGAGTAGCCTTATGCATACATATTGGCGTTAATCACACTGAGATTTACCACCCTATCTAAACAAATCTAACGAGAAAATGTTAAAAGAAAACCAGAACTAAAAACTTTGAAGTATGAACGAAAGAACAAGTCATTTGCTCGGATTGAAAAAGATTCAGACAGAAGTTGTGGAGGACGCAGAGGTGGGGCCTGAGGATTAGGAGGTGCACGTGGGCATGATAAGGCTGCCATTTTTTGACCAATCAACACTTTGTCGTTTCCCGATCATGAGGTGGCAGATTGTGATTAGCCGTAAAAGAATTTAAAGAAGAGAGTGGTTACTGTGGTGTTCTTGACTTGTAGTCATGTTCTCACTTGTCCTTTGGGACTAACAGCAAACAGTAAAAAAAATAAATACTGTAGGACCCTGACTTTTCTTTTTTATTTTTTTGGTTTTCCTGACTTATCTGGGTTTATTACACATACTGCACGTGCAAGTGGCTTATAGTCACAGGATTCATAAATTTGGTGAGACCCACGTTTTCGGTTTCATATCTTCAATCTAGTGAGACCATATCTCATAACTAGATTAAAGTTCAAAATTTAAAATTTAAGCCCTCTCAATTTTTTTTCAATATTTAAACTAAAATTTGAGTTTATAATAAATTCTAAAATTGAGTCAACTTTATATTAAAATTCCCATCTGAGTTAATGGGTCTGGCTCACCATGCGCGTACATGCGCTCAAAAAATAGAAGCAAAGCAGGCACTGACGCGCCCACTTGTTCAACACAGAAACCTCACGCAAGGTCTGTCGTGGGTCCACCACGTCTGCAGCTCGTCGGCCACCAACCAAAACCAAGCCCAACATCTATTTCACACGGACGCCCAGGATCTCTGGGCTGTTGGTTGATCCAACGGTCCAGATGCAATTTTAAAAAAAAAAAAAAAATTATAAATACATTAAATTCAACGGCTGAGATCAAATATGATCAAATCTAACTGTAAAAAAACAGATCTAACAGCCCCAAATTAAATCCAACGGCTAAAATAATTTTTAAAAAAATTATTTAAATCAAAATTCACCAAAAAAGTCTATAAATACCTTTGTATTTGTTCAATCATTTAGTTGCACCTAATTGTCATATAGAGGAAGATGATGATGGTAGTTGCACCTAATTTAGTGATTTTCATTATTTATCAGAATTAAATTATTTTTAGGTTAAAATGTTCACAAAACTAAATTAGAATAATCTACATAAATTTTATTTTAAAACAGTTACAAAAAAAAAGGCTAAAATCATTCTTTATTAATCTCAGGCTAAAATTTTAATCCAAATCCATTTGAGGAGAAAAATTATTTCTGGGTTAAGTTCTAAATTTTCTAGACTAAAAATTTAGACTTGAACTCTCACTATTGAAGATGGTTTGAGACTGAGTAAAAGACTTTAGGGGTAAGTTGAGTATGACCACAGTAGATATGTAATACTAGATATTATTGTTTTTTTAACTATTAAAATTAAGGGTAAAAAAAAAGTACTAATTCAAGTCATTAGATTGTCGTAGTATCTAAAATTACGTATTATTAAAGTTTTTTCAGAATAAGTCGCAGGGCCGGTCCTGTGGGAGTGCAAGTGGTGCACCCGCACAGGGCCCCTGAATTTTTAATGTGTATGTAATATATATAGGTTATCTTATAAATATTTTTGTGCAATAAATTAATTGAATTTACACTTAGCATAGGTGGTTTTCACAATGCAACTTTTACTAGAGGTTGTGGGTTCAAACCCCGGTGGTTTGCATTTCTTTTTTTTTTTTTGCAAAATTTTAAGAAAGAAAAAATATCCAAAACAGCATCAAAGTTATTTGAACCTACGACCTTTCTGGAGAAGTCAAAATTTATTTCTAACTCAACTGATTGTAGTTAATATATTTGTTTCTTCATGAATTAAATTTATATAAATTTGAAAAATCAATATGTAAGTTTAATTTATAATGATTTTTTTTTCTTAGTAAGGGTTTCAATTAAATTTTCGCACAGGGCCCCTGAAATCTCAGGGCCGGCCCTAATAAGTCGTAATGAGTTCATTGCTGTATTATTGACGCAGAACGTTACAATTATGATATACTCGTATAATATAAGTCTTTCACCAAAATGAAAGATCCAAGCTATCTTCGTGTTTAGTAAAACAATTTTGTTTCCATTTTAGTTGGCATGGATACATTATATATACATGATATATGCCAAACACGCTTCCTGATTAAGTTCATTTTCAAATTTGGTATATGGATTTCTTCAGTAACTAACCCATTTAAGTATATTCATTAGAAAATCAACTCCCTCTCTTTTGTTTTTCCCAAAAAGTTAGTATTTACTCAATTTAATCATAACTGTTTATTTCTCATACTACTAAGTAGTCCGAACTAGTGAAGAAAATTTAGAGTTGCACTTAGCTAAAAGTCTTCAACTTGTATTGGCTTATGTCTATTTTGCCTACAGCCTTCATTAGGTGGTTGGGTAAGGTGGATATATGTGCGTACATTGCGCGTACCTAATTTCATCTTGTTCTTGTCTTCATTTGGTATGTGTCACGGCCTTAGTTGGGACTTAAAGCATGTTTTTAGGCCAGGCTAACCTTGAAATCAGGAGATAAGGTTCTTATTAATTGGCCAACTCCATATTTATTTTGTGCTTCAATGCTCCTAGTTCCATGTATATATATACGTTGAGTGATTTTTGCACTTTTCTTTTCTCTTGCTCGTTTTCTTTTTGTTATAGCTTTTAGATTGAAGAAATTAAAGGAAATTTAATGTAATGAAATAATAAAGAGAGTACAACATAAGAAAATAAAAGTGTACGTGAAATCATTACCCATATAGTTTCTTTTTGTTTGCTCATGAAAGCATGGAAATTTGATGGACTATGTACTCTAAAACAATGCCATTAAGGGTTAGTGTTATATTAGTACATCCATTGGTACTTACTTATAAAGTCATTTTAGCAGTTACTCTATATGTGAATGTGGTAGAAAGGAGTAGTAGGTTTGTTTGGAATGAAAGATGAATCCAAAGTAGAATTAAAATTGTCCAATCATAGGGTACGACTCGCATGTGATCATCCATACTTTTTCAGTATGCATTTGAAAGCTGAGTTGACAACACCATAAAATAAAAAACACACAGGAAAATACGATTTATCACTGGTGGTATATAAACATGTGTTTTATCCACTGAGAGATATAAATGTAACATGTGTTTTACCCAACGAGAGAGATAAATGTAACTGGAGACACTCACAGTCAAAACTCTCTCAAACAAACTCAAGGACAGAAATATAAACAACACTCATCACCAATGTGGTGGCAGGCTGCAGCCATGATATTACATCACAGATTCACAGGGTTTTCTTCCGGGAATATAGCTACCTCTTTGGCCCTGCATTATTTTTCTGACTAGAGAATAAAAGATCACTTCTCTACTTAGAGAAAATCTGTAACAAGAGGCTGAAGAATCTCTCCATTTGTAACCAAGCTACTATAGATATAGATATATATAGTCCCTTTCTCACCCTTATTTTACCCAATTAAGTACTTATTAATTGATTAAATTGATGACCCAAGAATTAATTAAACAAAACTAGTAAAATATGCGCGCACTACACACACAAGCAAAGGAGACAAAATACTCTAAAATTGGTTTGGAATATCTAATTAATTAATTCAAAGATTTTCTATCGTACAAATTATGCCCAAAAGAAAGGCGTTCTTCCGCAGGAAAGAAAAAGCAATTTTCGTCGTCACAAACATTTCTCACTGCTATTTACACCTCATCATCGTAAAGCAGAAGGGTGGCACAGATCATCAGAGAGAGATCTAGAGACTGAGAGAGTTGATTAATTGTTTGCTGAAAACTTCACTGCAGCTGCTAGCAATGGTTGCTAATTTGCTTCAAGTTGGATTAAGCACGTATATCATCTCTTAATGTCCCGACGTGAGATTCCACTTTGAACAAACTTCTAATGTTGAAGACTTGATGAATGGAAAATTAGTCATGCCAGCAGAGAAGCATGACTACACATCTCCTAATGATGTAGAGCCTTCCTTTCTGTTGTCTAAGATACCCTCCAAGCCTTCTGCATGAAACCCTATTTTTCTTGCTGGACTGATCAGCTTCCATGCCTGAACTGCTAAGCTTCATATCTCTCTTGCTTTCTTCTACTTAATATATATATATATATATATGTGTGTGTGTGTGTGTGTATTGTTAATACAGAACGAAGAAAGAGACGGAGAAACACAGAGATTTATAACTTCTTTGCTATGTTTTGAAAGGAAACTTGGAAGGGCTTGATATAAATAGAGAGAGTGGTGTGGGTCCAAATTCCAGTGTTCCAAAAGAAAATGCACATACGCAGTACGTCCCCACCCAAAACCCTACCCATTTTTCTCTGCAGGATTCCAAATTCCATGCACTTAAATTTTCAATTGTTTTAATTTTCCAAATCACTCCATATCCCCCTCTTGTATCTGTCTGACACGTCATCCCAACATTTATGTGGGCATCAACCACCAAGAAAATTGGTCGGCCATTCATCAAAAAGAAAAACCAAAAACAAAAAATAAAAAAGAGAAAATAAAAAAAAATAAAATCATCTGAGAAATGAGTTACATTCATAGATATTTGAGCAATTTGGCATGCCAGTGTTCCCCAGGCCCTGAATCATCTTGATAAAATTTTGATGTTTCCTTGTCATGTCGTCAGACTGCATGCTCAATACAGGAAATCAAGCATAATTGTTATGGACCAAACATAAATAATTAAAGAAAGCATAAGTGTTAATAATGATTTCATGATGAAAAGAAATAAAACCTAAAATTTTCTGCTCCCTTATCATACGTGAAATAGTTCCACTGGGTATGAAGGGTAATTGACAAATTTCAATTGCTGAACGATTACTTTTTGAATTTTGTCGATACTTTAGTCAATAGGTCGTCATTATTTTGTTTTGATCATTTCACAATTAAAATATACAAAATTATCATTTCATCTAACTTTTTTTGTATTAAATAAAAATTATTTTATTGATAAGTCCAAATTTTCTTAGTAACAATTGTTGTGGATAAAATACACATGTATTAAATGTGATTGTGTAAATCCTAGGTAGATATGGATTAGGATATTCCATTATGTATGGGATTAGTTTCCTAATGTAATTGTACTTCTTTCACTATAAATAAAGGCACCTGGCATGAGGAATTAACACCACAATACAATATAATTCCTCAAACCTTCTCTACTTTCTCTCTTCCCTTTGCTTGCCGCACCCCCTCAGAAATATTGGCCACAACACGTTATCAGCACGCTCCTGACGCTGCGCTAAGGAATCTGAAGGGTTTTCTGCAAACAAATTGTTCAACCATCATCATCAGCAATCCAGGTACTTCTAAAACACGGTCTCGATTGTCGATATTTTGTCAGACCTGATTGCATGAACCTTCACCATGATGCATAACCCAATTTTATGCGTTTAAAGAATTATTGATCTTCTGCAAATATTGTGTTAGCATCGACATTTAATATATCTGAAATATATTAAGTGAATTGATGATCGTGTGAACGAAGGAAAAATTAAGGGTTTTTTTCTTGTTTTTTTTCGCTTTTCTACAAAAAACATCAAATTTCGTTTTTCTGAAAAAAACTGGACATTCTTTACCGAAATTTTTTTTTTCATTTTTTTGAAAAATAAAGAAAAAAAAAAAAAAAAACCCTAATCGGAGCCGAGCCGGCCTGAAGCCGCGCCGAGCCAAGCCGAGCCGAGCCGGCCAGAAGCCGAGCCGACCCAACTGGCTCCAGCCGAGCCAGCCCAGCTCCAGCCGAGCTACCCCAGGCCATTGGGCCTGCCTCTCGGCCTGCTCCACCTCCAGCCCAAATTGGGCCCGCTCCTTCCCCAGCCCGCAGCTGGACCCAGGGCCTACAGCCCGTTTCTCCTTCCCCAGCCCGCAGCTGGACCCAGGGCTTCCAGCCCGTTTCACACAGCCCGTTTGGGCTTTGGACCCCAGCCCCTGTTGGGCTCACCTCTGTCCAAAAAATTTTTTTATTTATTTTCTTGCTGCCAGCAGCCCAAGAAAATAAAAGTTGGGCCTGCAGCTCCAACTACGACCCACCAAAAATTATTTTGGTCATATTTGCAAACCCCAAAGGTTCCGTAGACCTATATTTCACTACCCATTCACAATATATGTTAAAATTTATTATTTGTATTATTTTTGTTCTATATATATTGCGTTTGATTGCAGGTATATATGAACTTGAAGTTCATAAAATTCGAACCTGAAGCTTCGAATAAGTGTCAATGAAACCTGAAGTTTTCTTAAAAATTAAATACCCATGAAACCCGTAGTTTTCATGAAAATTTAAACCAAACAATGTCTAATAGAACCTGAATGTTCTACTCCAAGTCTATGAACAGTTTTTCATAGTACTGACCACTATCTTGTTCCCTTCATTGTAGCGACATGTCGAACTTGAACAAACTCGACTTTACCGCTCTGGAAGTCTATGGAAGGAACTACCTCAAGTGGGTACAAGATGTGAAGCTCCACCTCACTGCAAAGAGCCTAAGGGCTACCATTGAAGCAGAGACGGATAACCCGGTTGGCGAAGCTGACAAAGCAACCGCCATGATCTTCATCCGAAGACATATGCACGACGCACTGCAGACCGAATACCTCGCTGAAGAGGATCCAAGAGCTTTATGGCTTGCTCTGGAAGAGCGCTTTGATCATCAAAGAGATATTTTCTTGCCTGAAGCAAGACACGACTGGCAGCACTTACGCTTCCAAGACTTTAAGTCTGTGAATGAGTACAACTCTGAAGTTTGTCGAATCCGATCACTTCTCAAGTTTTGCAAAGAAGACTTGACTGAACAGGATCTCCTGGAGAAGACCTATTCAACTTTCCATGCTACCAATATTGTCCTGCAGCAACAATATAGGGCGCAAAAATTCACCAAATTTTCGGATTTGATCTCTGTCTTACTACTTGCTGAAAAGCAAAACCAGCTGTTGATGAAAAATCATCAAGCTAGACCTAATGGCTCGACCACTGTGCCTGAAGCACACTCTAGCGAGAATCGAGGCCAAAACCGACGCCAGAAGCGTGGTGGTGGGAAAGGCAAGGGTTCTAAACCTAAGCCACAAGCCCAAGGTCGACAGAGCGTAGGCCCATCCAAGGGAGGAAATAACGCCCCGAAGCGCACTAATTTTGCTCCCAAAGCCTCAAACTTCAAGACTAAGAGCAAAGCGGTGAACCTGTGTTACCGATGTGGTTCTCAAGACCATTGGTCCCGCACTTGCCGAGCTTCAGCTAACGCTGTAGCTGAGTACCATTCAAGTCGTAAAGCCATAGAGACTAATCTCGCTCATGTGGAGAATCTCGAAGATACTACCCTGGAGATTTCTGATTTTCAAGAAGCGAACGCTCCGATGGAAAATTAGATTTTTAGACATAAGGCCTATATGTTGGCCGAATTTTCCCCACTAGTGGCCTAGAACCACTATGTGGCCGAATTCCCCTAGCTTTGGTTTAAGTTTTTGAACAATTTTTCCTTTTTGTTTGGACGATTGTTTGGTATTTGATTTTAATTTTGGATATTATTTTATGGAAATTATTTCTCGAATTAATTGAATGAATGATTTTTATTTATTCAAGTGACCAATTCAATTAAATTATTTCTAGGTATGTCTTGTGGGGAAGTTAGTTGTCTGGCAGATAGTGCAACTACGCACACCATATTGCGTGAACGCATCTATTTCACTAACTTCATACCTAAAATATCACCTCTGACAACCCTTTCAGGCTCATCCAACCTGATTGAGGGGCATGGCACTGCCCAATTAATGTTGTCCAATGGTACAAAGTTAACCATTAAAGAGGCACTTTATTCTCCGCGTTCCGGAAGAACGTTGTTGAGTTTTAAAGATATTCGAGATAATAATTACCACGCTGAAACTTCTGAAGAAAATGGGACTGAATTCCTGTGCATAACTTCTTATGAATATGGCCAGAAGCGTATTCATGAGAAGATGGAGCGCCTTCCAAATGGCTTGTACACAACAACCATTCGCTCCCTGGAAAGCCACCATGTGGCCGGCCCTAGCAGTGGCCTTGCACTGGAAAATTTGCTTTGGCATGACCGTTTGGGACACCCTGGACGAATTATGATGCGCCGTATCCTCAGTACTTCACACGGGCATCCCCTTACCCGAAGTAAGGATTTCGTTCTTCGCACTATCTCATGCCAAGCGTGCTCTTTGGGTAAGCTAAACACTCACCCATCGACACACAAGATCCAAACGGATCCTCCCAAATTTCTTCAGAGGATTCAGGGGGACATTTGTGGACCGATTCAACCATCTTGCGGACCATTTAGATACTTTATGGTATTGATTGATGCTTCCACACGTTGGTCGCACGTGTGCCTCCTGTCCACTCGAAATGCTGCATTCTCCAAGCTTCTAGCTCAGATTATTAAGCTGAGGGCTCACCACCCTGATTATCCGATTAAGTCGATTCGACTGGATAATGCTGGAGAATTTACATCGAAAACTTTCGATGACTATTGCATGTCAGTTGGGATTGAAGTTGAACATCCTGTCGCCCATGTTCACACCCAAAACGGCCTAGCAGAAGCGTTTATTAAGCGCCTTCAAGTAATCGCTCGGACTTTGGTAATGCGAACCAAACTTCTGATATCTGCATGGGGCCATGCAATATTGCACGCAGCAATGTTGGTCCGCCTGAGACCCGTACTGACCCAACCCTACTCTGCGCTCCAGTTGGTCACTGGATACGAGCCCGACATCTCGCATTTGCGCATATTTGGTTGTGCGGTCTATGTGCCAATTGCGCCGCCCTTACGTACTAAAATGGGTCCTCAGCGAAGATTGGGAATCTATGTCGGTTATGACTCCCCTTCGATCATTCGTTACTTAGAACCTTTGACAGGCGATCTCTTTACCGCTAGATTTGCGGATAGTCACTTTAATGAGACAGTCTTCCCGTCGTTAGGGGGAGATAAGAACATAGTTGTTCCTGAAGAACGCCGCGAATTATCGTGGTCTAACCCCACTATGTCTCATTTAGATCCCCGCACTGCTCAGTCTGAAACTGAGGTGCAAAGAATCCTAGATCTACAGAGCGTTGCTCAAAGCATGCCGGATGCTTTTACTGATCTAGCAAGAGTGACGAGATCACATATACCAGCTGCGAATGTGCCTGCAAAGATAGATGTACCAAACGTACGTCGAACCATCGCCCCTGAAGGACGAAACGCCCCTGAAGGACGTTTGGCCGTACCTGCTGTGCGGCCCAGTACCCTGGCGGCTAGCCAATCATCTGCTCCTACCTTGAAGCGTGGCAGACCTGTTGGTTCAAAGGATTCACAACCCCGGAAGAGGAACCCCACGGCACTAACTAGTGAAACTAGTTCGAATCCTGCCATCGCCAACTCATCCTTTCCAACGCATGAGGTTATTCTAGATTATGGTAGTGTCCTTGAAGAGACCAATCCGCCTCCCGAAAATCGTGAGATTTCGGTCCATTATGCTAGCTTGGATGCACTTTGGAATAGGAATGAGATGATAGTCGACGATGCATTTGCATATGCAGTAGCTACTGATATCATGCTGAGCGATGATATTGAACCACGTTCCGTTGATGAATGTCGACGTAGAACTGATTGGTCAAACTGGAAACAAGCAATCCAGGTCGAACTTGATTCGCTTGCGAAACGTAAGGTGTTTGGGCCTGTAGTTCCTACACCACCACATGTGAAGCCCGTTGGCTACAAGTGGGTTTTCGTAAGGAAGCGTAATGAGAAGAATGAAATAGTGCGATACAAAGCACGCCTTGTGGCGCAAGGTTTCTCTCAACGCCCTGGGATTGATTACGAGGAGACTTATTCTCCCGTAATGGACGTCATAACGTTCCGCTACCTTATCAGTTTGGTAGTTTCCGAAAAACTGAATATGCAGCTTATGGATGTGGTAACCGCGTATCTCTATGGGGATCTTGATACGGAAATCTATATGAAAGTTCCTGAAGGACTTACATTGACTGGATCAAATAGTTCTAGACCACGGAACACTCTCTCAATTAGATTGAGGCGTTCACTCTACGGATTAAAGCAATCCGGACGGATGTGATATAACCGTCTGAGTGAGTATTTGATTAGTCAGGGATATGTGAATAATGAATTATGCCCATGCGTGTTTATTAAGAAGTCACATTCCGGATTTGCGATAATTGCAGTTTATGTCGATGACATGAATCTCATTGGGACTCCCGAAGAGCTTGAGAAAACTGCGTCGCACCTGAAGTCGGAATTTGAGATGAAAGATCTTGGGAAAACTCGATATTGCCTAGGCCTGGAGCTTGAGCATAGTTCGGCTGGAATACTGGTCCACCAATCGAACTACACCCAGAAGGTGTTACGTCGTTTTAATGAGGATAAAGCGAAACCTTCGAGTACTCCTATGATCGTCCGATCGCTAGATGCAAAACGAGACCCCTTCCGTCCTAAAGACGATGAGGAAGAGGTTTTGGAGCCTGAAGTTCCATATCTGAGTGCAATTGGCGCTTTATTGTACTTAGCTCAGTGCACTAGACCGGACATCTCCTTCTCTGTTAATCTTCTTGCAAGATATAGCAATGCGCCCACACGCAGACACTGGAATGGTGTTAAAGACATCCTTCGTTACCTTAAGGGTACTACGGATTTGGGTTTATTCTATCCCTATGCATCTCAGAATAGATCACACCCCCTTGGTCTTCGGAATGATGCTTGCCTTGTTGGTTATGCTGACGCAGGTTATTTATCTGACCCGCACAAGGCACGTTCTCAAACGGGTTATGTCTTTACCGTTGGAGACACCGCAATATCTTGGAGGTCAACCAAACAGACCTTAGTAACCAAACAGACCTTAGTTGCTACCTCTTCGAATCATGCTGAGATTCTCGCCCTTCACGAAGCTACTCGTGAGTGTTTTTGGCTGAGAGCTGTTGTTGAGCATATTCGAAGCAATTGCGGGCTTTCTTCAGTCGTTGATGTCCCTACAACGATCTTTGAGGATAATGCCGCATGTATTGACCAGATCAAGA
The DNA here is from genome assembly GCA_018257905.1 of Gillenia trifoliata. Lineage (NCBI taxonomy): Eukaryota > Viridiplantae > Streptophyta > Magnoliopsida > Rosales > Rosaceae > Gillenia > Gillenia trifoliata. Next base: position 5,536,011 of record CM031082.1, read on the forward strand.
AAGGATACATCAAGGGAGACAACACCAAGCATATTGCGCCAAAGTTCTTCTTCTCACATCAGCAACAAGAGCATCAGAACATTGAAGTCAAGCAAATCCGTTCCCAGGACAACTTAGCCGACCTCTTCACCAAGTCACTGCCGAAGTCTACTTTTCAGAAGCTTGTTCAAGGAATTGGTATGCGTAAATTGTCTGATTTGCAACATTGTTAGTTTCTCATTCGGAATATTGTCAAACTCAGGGGGAGTATCCTGAAGTATACTCACTTGACCTTAATGTACTCTTTTTCCCTACGATCAGGATCATTTTTCCCATTGGGTTTTTGTTACCTGACTAGGTTTTAATGAGGCACCCATTCTGGGCTGGTTATACCCTTGTGTACATCCTACTGACATCCGGTAGATGTTTAGTATTGACATTGCATTAACTCACTTTTCTCCTAGACTATGGGTTTTTGTCCTATCTTGGGTTTTACCATAGCCAGGTTTTGTGAGAGTTTTTATTTCTTTTTATATGCAAGTTCCGTGCTTGAGACTAGCATGTTTCTCTATTGTGCCTACGAGACGACTTCATCAACTTTCATCCTGAAGATCTGATGCGATATCTACTTGAGTATTTGCACACTCAAGGGGGAGTGTTGTGGATAAAATACACATGTGTTAAATGTGATTGTGTAAATCCTAGGTAGATATGGATTAGGATATTCCATTATGTATGGGATTAGTTTCCTAATGTAATTGTACTTCTTTCACTATAAATAAAGGCACCTGGCATGAGGAATTAACACCACAATACAGTATAATTCCTCAAGCCTTCTCTACTTTCTCTCTTCCCTTTGCTTGCCGCACCCCCTCAGAAATATTGGCCACAACAACAATTAATTTTTTGTTATGACATTAGTAAATTAGATAGTTAGTTATTAAGAAAGAAAAGTCGGTGGAAATTGAACCCGCACTTGTATATGCATGATAGATTTCCGTCACTGCAATAAAGTGTCATCTGTTTTTTCACAATCATATTGAATTCAAATGCTCTGTGAATTTGAGTTATTTCCTGCTAGCTAGCTCCTTCCGGATAGGTCAAATTGCAATATAAATTTAAATAGGTGACATTTTTAATGCAGTATAATTAATACTCGTAAAATAAAATATGCAACTGTAATATTTCTATATATGTAAGTCTGAGAGAGCGGGAGATGCCCAGTTCCAATTACATGGGATATGTCCAATAGGAAATTGGTGGAACTCATTCGAACGAACAGTGCGAGACAACATAGTGTGTGCAAATTACTATAATATTGAAGCTCGAAACTCAAAAATTGCAAGAGAATCTGGGATGCCTTCTTCAAACCCTACCAAAGTTTAAATTTAGCTACTTGATTATTTGATTGTTTTAGCCTTCAGATGAAACATAATCCCACATGTTTAGTCTCGTGCTCCTCCCATGTATGTCACTTGGAAAAGAAAAAACAAAATATAGGTCAACTCAACTTAGAGCATGAACCAACTTAGGGAATTTATGCATAATAAATAAGTGATTTGATTTTGATTAGGCTGATCAGTTTAAGTACTTATTAGACACTTGGTAATAGTCAGACTAAAAAAAAAAACAAAGACACTTGGTAATAGCGACCATTTTACCAAAAAATTAAGGCAAATAATTGTTGCACTCTTTTTTCTCCTTATGCATATATGTTTCTACATGTTGTGTTCATGAAGAAAAAATAAGCGTCCGAAAATCACTTTCTTAAATTGCTTGCATTTTAGTGAAACACTTCTACATAATATATATAATCAATTCATATCTTATAATGTGGACGGACAACAAATTTATGTTTTAAAGCATAAGCATTGTTAGCCAATAATGGTATAATATGAGTGGATTGATAATACTATGTACCCTAGCGAGTACGAAATGCAAAATTTCAAATCCAAACTGACTAGTCATATAAACCCAATTAATTCATTTTGTGCCCACCTACAGAAGGATTTACATGGCGCAAGTATACTAATAATGTGGTGTCTTGTTCCAATAATAACGGTATATAAATTTTTATATATATATATTGTTGTATCATTAGCACGAATCACTATAAGTGCTCTCATGGGGCTCTCTTGTCCAACTTATATATAAGATTTGATTCTGAGATCCTTTCAATCTTCATATTTGGGAAATTAAAAATTTTATCATCTAAATCTATAGTAAGCACCATGCACAAGTCCTACAATCATCTTTTTCGGCAAACCAAAAGTTAAAGTATATTTTGAATGGTACACTATAGTCGGAAAAATCTTTAGTGGTACATATTATTGAATGGTACGGTTATTGAATAATTCAGATTAACTTGCGGCGGGCCTCAAATAAATCTTAAATCATTCAATAGCACGTACCATTGAATGGTACGTACCATTTAAGTTTGACCCACTATAGTCTATATATACTTAATCTACTGTCATCCACCAAACGAATGGGAAACATTAATTAATAAAATAAAATAAATCCCATCAAAGCAGGTTTTTGATTGCATTAGACTCCAGATCTTTTTCCTGCTGTGAAAGAGCGAGGTGAGTCCAGTCCTAAGGGATCAAATAATAAATAATCTAAGCCTTATCTGACTCTGGGCCTGGCCCATGTTGAATAGGATGTTTCCAGGAAGCTACCAGAACTAACAGTAGGGCCCATTGTGGCTTTTATATTATAGATGAAAAAACTCATACGGGATTTGGTTTCAGGAGACAAAGTCCATTAAAAAAACTGGTCTCAATTGACTATCTCCATTGTCAAAAGTGGTCCAGGTTCTTGTCTCAAAATGTTCATTGGCTCCTCTTTTGTTTTAATATTAGCATGCTTACACGTAAAGTGTCATTTTATTAAGAAATAGATTACCATTTTATATGCGAGCATAAATTTTTTTATTTTCTGACGAGTTACTTTTGTAATGTATCGAAATTGTGATCTTCATGTAAACGAGAAATTAGTCCTCTTACATGTAGAGTCAAGTAGTGTTGTTCGATAAATTATAAAGAGTTAGGTTTTAAAATGTGGGGACTGGCTACAGTGCTCGCAAGCATTGAATGCTCACACCAATCTCACCCTCCTTTCCCCCCTCTCTCCTCTCTCCTCCCTCATTTTAATGGTGAGATCGGTGTAAGCATTCAATGCTTGCGAGCATTGTAGCCTACTCCTAAAATGTGAGTAAAGACTAGTTGGCCAAAAAAGTGTTTGGATTTCTTTCCACGTGAGCGCAAACTCTCTTTAGTTTCAAATGAAGTATCTCATTGTAAAAAGCATTGCAGAGAATGACGTAGGTAACTAGTCACATTGGCATGTGGTATTCTATTTTTTTACCTTATAGGAAGAGAAATTCAAGTATAGTCCATGCATCCAATTTAACAATGTGACTGTGACCACCTAAACTAGTTACTTTTGTATATGCAATCAAACAATGTTCTTCGAGAAATTGTTGAGGATGACATGGCTAATTAGTCACATCGACACGGTTGTAAAGCCGAAAGAAGACAACCCCAGCACGTGACAACCTGGTGAGGGACATGGATGCTGCCTGTGATATACTAAGCAACCTAGATTTTTCTGACTGTTCATCGTTAGAGGGGGCCTTCCGAGCTCGTGTGAGTTGTGTCCGTTCAATGTTTCCTAATTCGTTAGGGTTCTTTTAAACGGGGCATAAAAACAAAAGTGAAGAATGGCAAAGTTTGTTCTTGGTTAAATCAAAGATTATGTTCCTCCAAGTATCTCTAAACTGTTTTGTTCAGTGTATTAAGTCACCTAATTTCATTTTGGATCAGATTGTGCAAATCTCAACTTGGATTTGGGGGATTTTGTTTAATTATTCTTTGGGTTGTGAATTGTACAAAGTACACTAGCTTGACTAAATTGCGAGAAGCTCTTGATTCCAATAGATTCTAAGAAAATCTCAGAGGAACCTACCAGGCAAAAACATGGGAATAATGGAACATGTTTTGGTGTCTAACTTTTTTTTCACGCAAGTGAAGGCTGTTGTTCTTACACGCCATTTTTACTATCTTTGAAGTTGCCAAACATTTCATTGATGTAGCCCTTGAGCATGGCTATCAACGGGCTAAGTTGTACGATAAAATGCCTTTGAGACGGCGGAGTAAAGTGGATTACAAGCAATTCAATATCTTTGCTAGTTAGCTTGAACTAGTTATCAAAAATTAGAAACGAGAAGTTTTGGTAATTAGTATTTCATATATTTCTCTTCAAAATCAATGTTTGAGAGCCTCTAGCTTGAATCTTGATATATTTGCCACTTGTATAGATTCATAAGTCTCACATGAGATAAAGTTGGCTCAATTCCCTCCACTCTAACAGATAAGAAACAATTAAAATTTTATTTTGTTTTGTCTTAAACAACAACCCTACATTTAAATGGAGAAACACATCATGAAATTGAAATTCATGCAGTAGAACCTAAAGCTGGCGTTTCCTATCACAAGTTGTATACTGCCTATGCGAGAAAACATAGTGAAAATGATTTTTACGGGATATGCTAGAATACTTACAAGTATTCCATGCTTACACGAATCTAAGCATTAACAATTAAAGAAATATAATCATTAATGGTTAGATTCGTGTAAGCATCCTAATTTTTACACATCTGTTATCTTTTTCTGCACATTCTACATTCATTTTTGTAAAGAAACTTGCATTGTAAAGAATCCCAAATGAAGAAACTTACATTGTAAAGAATCCCAAATGTTTAAAATCTATGCAGAATACCCCACAAACCCTAAACAAGATGGACCACCCTGTTTCTGCCCAGAATCTGCCAATCTGGACACAGTAATTAGCTATTTTGTACCCATCTTATGTGCTTTCTAGTTGATGGGTGTATGTAGCAAACATCACACAAGACAAGGGTGGTCCATTTTGTGATCCTTTAGACTTTGATAATTCAATCTTTAGATAAAAACTTAGTACTTCTTTCGCATGAGAGAGATCATAGATATTATTAGTATGGAAGCCCAAGCCAAATCAACTTTTTGGATGGAAGCCCAATATCCAAAACAAGGTTCCTGAATGCATGAGCCCCAATCAATATATAAATGATCAATGTCCAAACAATAGGAAATTAAAACTCAAGTGCTTAAAAGTATCTATCAATTCACGGGAGGTATAGATGAATTTACATATGGAGGAAATTGCTCGCACTCCACTGTTTTTACACATGAAATCGTTCAATATTTCTTTGGTGCTCTCTTCAAGCATTACACGTATGGGTGCAAGATGCTTCACATAATCTCTCAAAGAGGTTGAGGCAGAGTAAGTAATCAAGGGTAACTATTCAAAGTGGCGTCCGAGCTTCACCTTACCCCTGAGAGAAAAATTCATGAATGCACCATTCACTAGAGGTCATGAAATTTGAATTCCGAGGAAAGCAACAACGAAGGGAGTACGAAGCCCTGCTAGTGAGACTCATATTGGTGCTTGAGCTCCTATCCTACATTTGACCACCACCTCCCTCAATTTTGCTTGGATGCAAAAAAGAAAAAAAAGTACAATGAACTTTGTAGATTTTCATTATGAAAATTTCGTTTAAAGCAATTGGTTTAGCAACCCCTCCCACAAAACCACCAATCTCATCTGGCATTTTCTCAAATATGTATTCTCATCTAGTTTTATTTGATAAAAATGTCATTCAATTTAACTCAATATATCGACAAGATAAAAAATATCGACGCATTGACCATATCAACATAGAACATTCAATTATCTCTTTCATAGCAAGTTTTTGGTCAATATTGTCGATGTATCTATATCCACTGTCAATGTATATATTAGATATTGAAGGAGAAGGCTTTTTTTGAATGGTTATTTTCAACTAGATTTTGTGAACGATTGTCCCAACCAATTCTTTGAGTTGAAAACTCAAACGATGGATATGACAAGTGATTCTGCATTTTGGTCACAAAGTCATGCATTCATGCAGACATATATTATATATATATATATATATATATATATATATCACTACACAATTGAATGTGTTTTATCAATTTTTTTACCTGGGAACAGCAGGTAGCTAGATTCAGTTTAGAGTTTTTTAGATTCCCCTACAAATTTTCAATACACTTTAGATCAAATATTAGTTGTTTTTAAAGATTTGATTAAGATGTTTAAATAATAGCCACGTCAGCATTTTTAAATTTATTTAAATTACATGTTATTAATGTATTTTTAAAAATTAAAATGTTAATTATTAAATACCTAATATATCTTTTTGGCAAGATATTTCTTTTTACGTGACCTTTTTTGTATGAAGTAGTTTTTGGTTCTTCTCCCACGTTTGAATTTTGTGATCTTTCATTTTTGAATTTTGAATGGACTTATCCATTTCAATTAGTGGTTGTTTTCACAATTTTATTTTATTATTGTGTGAGATAATGATCGATTATTCTCCTACTTCACTCTTTGTTTTCGGTGGCTTGAGCCTGGTGCGTTTTATTTTTGCATGGTACGTCTGATTTGGTACATATTAGTGATATTGGTACATTACTTCTGATTTTGGTACATTTTATTTTGTATGGTACGTTTGATTTGGTACATATTCGTGATATTGGTACATTACTTCAAATTTTGGTACGTTTACATTGTTGTCAGCCCTATTTTCTCTTAATGTATTAACATAAAAATTTTAATTGGTACATTTGATAACTTTGATTTCGTGGGATTTAAAATATTTTAAAGCGTTTTGGAAAAAAAAATTGAAATTGTAGATAATCATTGCTAAATTGTAGGAATTATTGCGAAAGTATCTAACCACGTTTCTTTTATAATTATCTCTAAAGGGGAATCAAAAGGCTAGATTATAGGAAATTTGTTTCAATATGCTGTGCATTTTTTTTTGGCTTGATATGTTAGGAAATATGGGGTGGTGGCAAGTCATGTAATTTAAGTACATTAATATGGGTTCATTAAAATACACATGGCACCAAAATTGTAGGAAAATGTTTAATCAAATTGTTAAAACTAAGGGATGTTTAGTCTAAGTAGCTTAAAAACGAGGGGGCTGTATCAAAACGCCTCTTCAGTTTATAATAGTAATTATTCTTTTTCAGATTAACACAGTAAAAGTATTTCACTTTGCCAAATGCATGCACAGACAAACAAACCAGACCTGTACAGCCAAATGGGGGATAACCTGCCATGTTGGGGAAAAGATACTATTCTGCAATCCTAGTGACTTCACAACTACTAAGTGTGAAACCTAGATACAATAAGACAAATATCCCTTACGCAAACAGCCAATCCCAAAAGGCCACGTAAGGATAGAACCAATCAAAACATGCCACGTCCAGCGTAGGAAATTTCAACCAATCCCATCCGATCGAGGAACATCCCCTTTTTTACGTCCCCATGTCCTTCCCGTGTGGCGACGTGGGGTTCATAATTTTCTGAACGTTCGAGGCTTCTATCATTTATGTATGATTTGATTTGTCGTACACTGCCCCTTCTTTTGAATGGGTTTCGAATAGAAAAATCATTTATTGATCTATAACCCGACCTAGTTTAATCCATGAACTCAACTCGATTATCCCTTCCTATTCTTAATAACTATCCGAACCATGAATTGTCTTCCGACCCATCAATCAGATAGATGAATTTTAGAATTGTTCAAAAAACAAGTTATCCCTTTTCTCCATACCGATAAATCCCGGTCTCCCCCACATTAAACACCTAATAAACAACTGCTGCAACAGATCATATAATGGCGGTGAAGATATTGCGAGATAAGGTTTGGCTGGGAAAAGGAAAGCAAAGGCCAAAAGGAATAAGGCCTCAAAACCTCAATACATTATTATTCTGGAGACGTGAAAAGCAGGCAACATGTAATCAGAGAGTCTTTCTTGCATATCCCGGGGTACGGGGTAATCCGGGTTTTTTAACCGTTAGATTTTTGTTTAAAAATATAAAAATTAAGATCCAACGGTTAACAAATCCGGAATACCCCGTACTCCGGAGCACCCAATAATTTTTGGTAATCAGAACAGGTAAGGTATAAATAACAGCAGAGAGTTTCATCAAGGGGGATGAACAATTTGCATAAAACAATGTAAAAAATTCTAGTTGAACCCATCAACTTGCTCAAGTTGGTCTTACTTTTTCATACACCATCCCACACAATGACACAACTGTATAATATATCATACACTCCTCATATTTCATGAAAAAAACAAACATTGGTCCTATAAATCAATATCAGAAACACAAGAGTTCAACTCGTCTTCCTCTTCCTCAGAATCAAAAACCCTAGTATCTGAACCTCCTCCTTGTCAGCGGCTGGATCGATTAAACCTAGAAACCTTTTTTTGTTTTTTTTTTCCCACAACCTAGAAACCTTTCACTCTATATGTAGTCCCTTCCATTTACTTTTGTTGTGTTGTGCATTTATCTAAATGTAGATAGAATATGGATGTGATGGATTTTAGAGCTCATCTTCTTGGAGCAGAAGGAAAAATTGAATCAAGAATGAATTCTTTGGCTAATTCAATGTCTGCCATGTATGTGCAAGGTGAAAGTTCTAACTCACAGAGGTACCAAGGTGGTTATAATGGTGATAATTTCGGTGGGTATCAGTCTAGTGTTCAAAGAGGTTCTGCTTTTGTAAGCAATGGCAAGAAGTCATTTCATCCTCAACAAAGAGCAAACTTCAATCTAAATAACAGGAAGGCTGCTTGTGGAAATAATAACTCAAAACCATACTCAGGTTTTGAAAACAGATTACGTGTAATTTCTCTGATAATGGCAAAAGCTCTCAATCTCATTATGGAGGTCGTTTCTGGAAATTGTCATAATAAAGGCAACAGTTGGAGTGGGAATATAAACTATAAGTCTGCCATTTCTCCTAAATGTCAAATTTGCTCTAGAAGAGGACATACTGCACCCAACTGCTATTATAGAACTGATAGTGGTAAATCCTTTGGGCTTGTGGTTTGTCAAATATGTGGAAAAATAGGGTGCATTGCTTTGGAATATTATCATAGGAATAACTATGCCTATCAAGGATCCCATCTCTTAATGCAATGACTTCTCATGCTAATATTAGACAAAATGATGTATCTGCTCCTACTTTTCCAACTGATAATGGTCATGGTTTCTCTGCTGCAGATACATGGATTGTTGACACAGGTGCAACGTATCATATGACTGCCAACCTCAATGCTTTAAATCAAGTCACACCCTACAATGATGATGAGAAGATAACAATCGGTAATGGTGCAGGTTTGGAAGTTAAAAATATTGGTTCTACAATTATTTCTACTTCCAATCATTTATTATTATTCAATAATGTTCTACATGTGCCTAAGATCACTGTGAATATTTTATCTGTTAAGAAGTTATGCAAAGATAATGGTTGCTGGTTTATATGCGATGATGTTGTGTTTTTCATACAGGACAAGGCCACAAGGGTGATTTTGTACCAAGGAAAGAGTGATGGTAAGGATCTCTTCACAATTCCAATTACAGTCTTTTCAAATTCATTTGCCGCAAAAGTTGAGTAGATGTGCTGCTTTTCTGGGAAAGAACGCTCAAACTTCAGTATGGCATAAAAGATTGGGACATCCATATGAGCAAGTGTTATCTGCAATGTTGAAGACCTCTCTAATATTAGTTAGTACAAATTTTAGTCCATCTATTTGTGAGTCTTGTATTCATGGAAAAATGAGTAGACATTCTTTTCTTGTAAAGCAAGTTAGAGCTAGTTTTTTGTTTGAAAAAGTATATTTAGATGTATGGGGTCCATCTCCAAAGCAATCCATAAAGGGCTATAGGTACTACATAAGCTTTGTAGATGAATATTCCAAATTTATGTGGATATTTCCGATGGTTAATAAATTAGAAGCTTTCCAAATATTTGTCACATTTCATTCTTTCATTTCAAATCAGTTTAATGCTTCAATTAAATGTTTTCAATCTGATAGTAGAGCTGAATATATAAGCAAAGTGTTTGTTAATTTCTTGGAAAGTAAAGGAATTATACATATGATATCATGCCCACATACTCCTCAGCAAAATGGACTTGCTGAAAGGAAGCATAGGCATTTGATTGAGACAGCTATTACCTTAATGTCAGAAGCAAATTTATCTCCTATGTTCTGGTATCATGCTTGTTCACGTGCAATTTTTTTTATTAATAGGATGTCATGTAAGACATTAAGTATGAAATCTCCATATCATCTCTTGTTTGGACAAAATCCTGGTGTTCATAATTTCAGAGTATTTGGAACTGCAGTCGATCCATTCCTTAGACCTTTTAATAAAAATAAATTACAACCAAGGTCTATTTTATGTGTTTGGACAAAATCCTGGTGTTCATAATTTCAGAGTATTTGGAACTACAGTCTATCCATTCCTTAGACCTTTTAATGAAGATGTTTTTCCATGTTAGAAAATGTCACTGCCAGTTAATGATGGTTCAACAGAGTCACAGAGTATAAGATCATCTCCCATCGTAATTCAGTTGCCTCTACCTAGTGTAAATGCGTTAGCTACATCAACGAGTCCTACATTTTCTCAATAAGCAAATTCAGTTTCAATGACAGAGGTTGATTCACAATCAGATTCATACAAATCTCAAAATTCTTCAAGTGCACAAGTGTCATCTTCAATTCAAGATCCCCAACATCATCACTCTGTTCCACCATTTGGTACATCACCAATGTTGCATGTCCATATTGATTCACAACTTCAGGTGTTCCTTCCTCTCTCACCACAGTCCAATATTAATTCTGAATTAACTCAGCTTGATACACATCCATTACCAGTCCATTCTATGATGACAAGATTGAAAATTGGTGCTATAGAAAGGAAACATTTTACAACTTTTCCAGCTACTTTTTCTAAGTTGAATTCACTGCAATTAACAGAAGTTGAACCATTTAGTGGTAGTTATTCTTTTGTCACTAACATAACTAATTATGCAGAATCATTGTATTATACAAATGCTGCTACTATGCCACACTGGCAATCTGCTATACAGCAGGGATATGATTGTCTTAGAGCTCAAGGAACTTAGATTCTAGTTCCACCTCCCACAGATAGGTTCACTATTGGTAGTAAATGGGTATATAAAGTGAAGAAAAACCCAAATGGTAATGTTTCAAAGCACAAAGCCAGAATTGTGGCACATGGGTTTTGTCAAGAACATGGAGTTGTTTATTCTAATACATTTAGTCTAGTTCTGAGACATACAACACTGAGAATTGTCTTGGTTTTAGCTGCTCTTAACTATTGAGAGTTGAAGCAATTAGACATTAAGAATGCCTTTCTACATGGAGATTTGCAAGAAGAAGTTTATATGAAGCAACCACAAAGTTTTGTTGATGCACTCATCCTACCTATGTCTACAAAACTAATCAAATCACTCTATGGTCTGAACTAAGCTCCAAAAGCTTGGAACTCGAAATTTACAAGTTGTTTACTTGCCATGAGGTTTCATGCCTCAGTCTCATATACAAGTTTGTTTATGAAAAGAGATGGGACAGATAATATTATCATTCTACTTTATGTAGATGATATAGTTCTTACTGGCTCAAGTTTAATTAAAGTACAACAAGTGGTGCAAGAGTTGTTTGAGGTGTTTGACTTGAAGGATCTGAGGAAGTTATCATATTTCCTTGGTTTGTAGATTCAATATAGACCAAATGGACATATATTTGTGAATCAATCGAAATATGTCAATGACTTGATTCACAAGGCAGGTATGGATTCATGTAAACCTGCTACTACTCCTTGTAAACCTCATAGTCAGTTGATGTTGATAGAAGGAACACCACTTTCAAATCATAGTTTGTATCAAAGCATAGTTGGTTCCCTGCAATATTTGACCTTTACTAGGCCAAATATTGCTTTTGTAGTAAATTTTGTTTGTCAATTTATGACCACACCAACAAAAGTTCATCTTGGAGTTGTTAAAAGAATACTCAGATATCTTTAAGAGATAATGCATATGGGCAAAACCAAATCTCACTGCCTTTTCAGATTCAGATTGGGCTACAGACCTCAATACCAGAAGATCAGTTACAGGCTATGTGGTGTATATTGGTAATAATCCAGTCTCTTGGTAATCAAAGAAACAAACTTCTATTTCCAGAAGTTCTATTAAAGTAGATTATAAGGCTCTAGCTTATATTGCTGCTGATATTGCTTGGGTTAGGTGCATTTTGAAGGATTTGGATGTTTTCTGCTTAATCTTCCCATCATTCATTGTGACAACATGTTTGCTATCACATTGAGTGCTAATCCGATTTTTCACTCACGAATTAAACACTTAGACACAGACTATCATTTTGTGAGAGAATGAGTTCAAAAATGTGATTTGGAGGTGCTCTATATTTGTACTAATGATCAAACAACATATGTGTTAACAAAAGCCCTTCACAGTCCTTCATTTGTGAAACACTGTTACAATCTTAAGCTTGGAAATCCCAGCTGAGATTGAGGGGGGATGTTGACTATAGTTGACTGCTGACTCATCATAGTTGTTAGAAGTCTGTTATAACAGTCTCTTATTAGTTGTAATAGTTAGTTAGTTAGTTTGTTAAGTCTTTGCTTAATGTTTACGAAAGCTCTCTGAGCTATATATACAATAGGCACTGCTCATTGTAATCATCTCAGTGAAATAACAAAGTTCATATTCTTCAATTCTTTCTATTGCTCTTCGTTTTCTTTTCTGCATGATTTCATTTCTTTGTTTTCTTCATTTCATTACCAAAACTAACTAGCAAATCATGGAAAATTTTGTAAGAGCTTTTCGAATTGGTCAGACTCAGATCCAACCATAAATTGTCAGGTGATTCTATAAAATTCCGTGGACTAGGAAACTAAAAACGAAAATGACTAACCCAATAGCGGATTCCAACCAAAAAGTAACTAAAGAAAATAAGTCATGGGAATCTCTCTATGCTATATTTGCCATCATAAGAAATAAAATTCAGTTCGAGAATGCAACCATCTTCACAAATAAGCAGCCTGTTAATGTCAATTGCCAGGTTCCTTTAATAAAGCCAGCCTTGAGATTTTGAGAGCACTGTACAAAACCTAAACCGAGGTCTCACAAGATCTAATATGACAATTTTAAAGAAAAAAAATTTACCATGTCATCCATCCAAATATTTTTAATCAAAATTCATCATCAATGTTGTAAATAATATCAATTGAAATGCAAAAGAAATTATTAGTTAGAATTTAAAAAAAAAAATCTGTAATTTGGAAGCAAAGCCTAGCAAATTTGAATTTAGGATTGATAAAGACAGGCAAAGAGGAAAATTAAGAATTGGATTGCTAACCAGATTTCAAGATGAAGAAGAGAAATAAGGTTATGATAATTTCTTAAAGACAGACAGCAAAACGAATAAGGCTTCTGTTTTTTTTTTTTCCAGTTGTTTTTACAATGAAATATGAAAAATAAACAAGGCAGTAGCGATACTAATGTCTGGGAGGATCGAACCAGTCCTTCGTGCAAAGACAATTACATGCCAGACCACTTGCGCTAAGTACAATTACAGTAATAAGCATGCACAATTTGATATATATACTTATACCACAGAGTACATACGAAGAAAAAGATCAGGGGGCCCTACGAAATCAGGGGCCTTGTGCAGTGGCACCACCCGCACTAGGGTTGGGTTCGGTTTCGTTCGGTTCGGTTTCTGGCCAAAACCGAAACCAAACCAAAATTACTATTCAGTTCGGTTCGGTTCGGTTTTTTTTTTTTTTTAATACGAAAACTTTTTTGTAAAAAAAAAAACTGAAGAAAAAAATATAGAGAAACTTCAAAAATAAATAATCCATACAAATTCATGTCTTCAATACCCCATAAAAATTCATGTCTTCAAGTCTTCGATCTTCCACACTTCAAGTCTTCAACAATTCAACACAATGTCACAAACCATTTCAAGCTTGAATGATAGTTTGTTAACTCTTATGAGGAGGCCCGAGGGGGCAACATAGCACCCTTCCTTGAATTTTCACTTGACAATTCTACATACAAATAGACAAAAAAAAATAGGAGAACATCAAATTATTTTAAAAACATACTTATAACAAAATAAAATAATTTATACAATAAATAAAATTACCTTTCTCAACTTCTTCACAAAACTCAATCTCCTCAATGGTTGGCTCATGATGTAATGCAACATGGGTGGACCTAAGCCAATTTTGGGTACATATCAAAGCCTCCACCATTTTAGGACTCAAAGAACTACGATATGGATCAATTATTCGTCCACTTGTGCTAAACGAAGATTCCGAAGCTATTGTTGATACAGGAATAGCTAGAATCTCTCTTGCAACACGTGCCAAAATAGGATATTTAGATACCCCATTCACCCTCCACCAATTCAATATATCAAAGTTTGGTTCTTCCTCTTCATTAGAATCCGAAAGATACCTATCCACATCATTATGTATAACCCGGGCTCTCTTTGCTTTCCTCATTTCACTTTTTTCTTTTAACTTCCTTTCGGTTTCGGTCATGCTTGTTGAATTCCCACTTTCCGTTTGAGAACTACTATCACCACCAATACTCACACTTTGTTGTGTAGTGGAACACATATCTTCTTCATGAATCTTGTAAAGATCAAGCAACAAATCTTTCACCGCATTTGTGTTACTTTCAACATTTTCATCGTCCTCACCAAAGATTATCTCCAAGTAATCAACAACCTTATCCAATTTATGGCGAGGATCAAGCACAAGAGCAACAAAAAAATATTGATTCATATCCTCCATTGAACCCCAATATTTGTCATACTTTTCTAGCATTATCATGGAAATTAAGGACAAATATTTGTTCTCTTTGCTTTCAAGCAATAGACCTTTGATCTTAAATATATCACCGAATGAATTATGAATTGTTGGAGTATTGGAACAACATACTCTCAAAGTGACTTCATAAAAAGGTCTTAAAAGGGTTGCAAACATCCCCGCCTCACTCCAATCATCGGTTGAAGGTGGCCCCTCCCTTATATTTTCAAGATTGTCTTTAATAAAATACGAAAGGTAATGACCATCATCTACTTTCAATCTATCAAAAGCCATCTTAAAATTCAAAGCCGCTTCCAACATCAAAAATGTGGAATTCCACCTCGTAGGGACGTCTAAAATCACAAGCCCTTTGCTATCGATTCTCACTTTCTCAACACACTTCTTAAAGCTCTCTAACCTTTGAGGGGAAGATCTTACATACCTAACCACATTACGAATGCTTTGTATGCATTTATTCAACAAATTGAGGCCATCATTCACAACCAAATTGAGGATATGAGCAACACACCTCATATGCAAATGTTTCCCATTATGCAAAAGTGCATTAGGGAGTCCCCATCCACTTATTCGGGTCACCAAGTCCCTTAAACCGGAATCATTTGCGGAAGCATTGTCAACCGTAATAGTTAGCACCTTCTCTATACCCCACTCCACTAAACATTCCTCCAAAAGTTGAGCAATGGATTCTCCTTTATGATTTGGAATTACACAAAAGTTCAAAATTCTTTTATGTAACATCCAATCATCATCAATAAAATGCGCCGTGAGAACCATGTAATTTATTTGTTGAATAGAAGTCCATGTATCCGTTGTTAAACACACCCTATATGACTTCAATTGGCTCTTTAATGTATCCTTTTCGGTATAAAACAAGTCAAGCACATCCTTAGCAATTGTCTTACGACTAGGCACTTTCCACAAAGGAATACCCACCTTGCAAAAATAGCGAAAACCTTCTCCTTCCACAAAGCAAAAAGGTAACTCGTCTAGGACTATCATCCTAACACAAGCTTTAGTAACTTCCTCTTGAGAAAATCCTATAGGTTCTAACTTATCTCTCTTGGCAAAAGTTAAGACCTTTTGCCTATTTGCAGCATATATTTCTTTATTAGGAGGGTACGTTCTACATCTTGCTAAATGATTTTTCAAAGTTGTACCATTTTTATCCGGGTCGGCCATAAATGCTTGGTTGCAATAGTTGCACACACCCTTAACTCTACCATTCTCAATTTTTCTTTCAAAGTGCCCCCAAACTTTAGACCTTTCATGACTTTTTAAGGAAAGCAAGAGAGCTTCTTCTTTACTTACTTGTACACTTGAGTCACCTTCTTTTGGAGTCACATCGGAGGGCTTTTCAGATCCACTAATAAGAGTAGGCACTTGTTGTTGTTCAAGGCCTTGAGGCGGAGTTGATTCACCAACAATGTCCTTCTACAATAATAGAATCATTATAATTAATTATAATAAAAAATTTGAGACATGAACACCATTTTTTATGAACTAAAGTAATAGAGATGATTACTTACCTGAGATGGAGTAGAAGTAGAAGTAGATGAGTTCCTTTGACCGTAAGAGCTACTTGATGATCTCATTGTGGCTGAGTTTGAACTTGAGCTTGAGGCCTTTGATGCCTTTGACTTCATCTGCCATAAAAGAGTAGAATCTGTTATCCATAGAATAACATAAGGAAGCTTTACTAATAATACAAACAAATGATTTAGATGAACATTTACTAATAATACAAACTAATGCAAACTAATGCAATTTTAGACAACCAAATTGGAATGAGAGAAAAGGCTCTTAATAACAATCTACAGAACTGCTTTAAAAATGAGTTTTCCATCATTAGGCAAACAAAACTGAACCACCTTTCAGAGACAGCAAATTAGCTATACTAGAGAACATAGTAATGGTCCAAAATAATTCAAATAAAAGAAACAGACAAAAGACAGAGTATTACTAATCATTAGCACAACATCACTACTTCACAGACTCGTGCTCTAACCTTGAAAAATAACATGACCAGTAATTTCCGCAGCAACACAATTAGTTAAATGAATGA
Organism: Gillenia trifoliata; assembly: GCA_018257905.1. Taxonomy (NCBI): domain Eukaryota; kingdom Viridiplantae; phylum Streptophyta; class Magnoliopsida; order Rosales; family Rosaceae; genus Gillenia; species Gillenia trifoliata. The sequence goes on from CM031082.1 coordinate 5,552,887, forward strand.
TGACAATAATAACATGAAATATACCCCAAAGTACAATTACTACAGGGGCCATATATAGCTTTCTAGGCTGCATTTCCATCTACAATTACACTTACAAACTGCTCAGAGACCACTGCATGTATCATCACTCCCCACAGTTAAAACAAGTCCTCTCCTCTCCAATATCTCTATTTTTCTGTTCAGCAAATCGCAATCATTGAGTTTCAAGGAAAAGGCATCTGATTCGGGTTAAAGTGTCTCATTCCAACTCCAAGAAAATCATTGGGTTTTTTTTTATATAGCCGAAGGAGTGTTGGGTTTTCTGAGATTTTTGGAATGGCTTGTGTTGGAACTAGAGTGATTGCGGGCATTGGGTCGTCCTGGAATCTGTTCAAGGATAAGTCAAGGAAGAAGAATATGGTGAATAGTAAGAGGGTGAGGGTTTCTTGCGTTGCTTCTTCTTCTGTGATGGATCCTTACCGGACCTTGAGGATTCAACCCGGTGCCTTTGAATCTGAGGTCAGGAAGGCTTTTAGACAACTTGCCTTGAAGGTTTGTATTTTTTTCTAAATCTAATCTCTAATCTCTGTTTTTTTTTTCTCTTTTAGACTGATTGGATTTTGATCAAATTGTAGTATCATCCAGACGTATGCAAAGGAAACAATTTATCCATCATTGGGCATCATATTTGAACTAGAAGATCGAGTAAATCAAAAATCTATAACCATCTTTCAACCAAAAAAATCTACAATAATCGTTTCACAGGATAAAAAAAGCACTCAGTAAGATAGGATTTCATAGGATTTCATAGGTAAAATCTACAATCCTTACCTTGAATTGTTGATGGTGAGGTCGGGAAGGAGAATGAACGAGGATTGGGCGCGACGGCGAGCGAGAAGGGCAAGACGGAAGAGGGCGAGGCGGAGTTCCAGACGCAGAGCGCCTTACCTTGACCTTGAATCGTTGCAGTCTTGCAGAGTTGCAGACGCCGAGGGCTGGAGAACTGGAGATGGAAGCAACGAGAACTGGAGAACTGGAGAAGCCGACTTAGCCGAGAAGGTATTAGGGTTATAATTGAAAAAAACATAAAACGACGTCGTATTAGGGTTATAACATAAAACGACGTCGTATTAGGGTTATAACATAAAACGTCGTTGTTTTTTTGGGACTTCGGTTCGGTTCGGTTCGGTTCGGTTTCTGAACCTCTGGAACCGAAACCGAACCAACAGAAATCGGTTCGGTTCGGTTTTCGTAATTCGGTTCAGTTTTTTTTTCGGTTTTCAATTTTTCGGCTTCGGTTCGGTATTCGACTCGGTTTTTTTCGGTTTTTCGAACCCACCCCTAACCCGCACTCCTCCAAGGTCGAGCCTGCCCTTTAATCTCATAGTCCTGGTACAAAAAGAAAAGGTAAAACTAGAAGATTGATCCTTCAATGAAGTAATACAAGGAACTCAACAAAAGATTCGATATGGAACATCTTTGACACAAGGTTTCGGCCTCCATTAGGGATGGGTAAACGGGTCCTTAACTCGGGGGTAGGAGCGGGTCTAAGCAATTCGGGACGGGTCCAAATGTTTGGAAGAAACAACGGGGCGGGTCTACAAAGTTGGCGGGGCCCCTGCTCGGACCATTTGCCCAGTGTTATTGAAACGCAAGTGTTTCACAAGGCTTCAGCTTTAGATAATCAAGCCAGGACCAAGGCGAACCCTAAGCTGAGGGAAGATGATGACGAGCCCAAAGAAAGGGAGATCGTCGACGACCAGGATTCGGCGTCGTCGAAAGGAATATAGTCGGAGTCGCACGCTCTGGAGCACACCTGGACCTTTTGGTTCGATAGCCCCGCCGCCAAGTTCAAGCAGGAGGATTGGGGTAGTTCCATTCGCCCGATCTACACCTTCACTATCGTCAAGGAGTTCTAGAGGTCCCATTTATTTCAATTTCTTTCATCGCTTTCTTTTGTTTCCTGTGTTTTTTCGAATTTGATTTTTTGTTTGGTTGGTCAAAAACTGAGAAAAGATTGAATCTTTTGCATTTGTTATGCGCTTGTTTGTAGTTTGTGATAATTTTTTTGAGCGATTTTTCGTAATGGACATGGATTTGGTTTTGTATTGATTGCGAACCACGAACTTGGAAATTGGACTGCTCTGTGATTTAGAATGATTTGCATCCTCCATAGTAAAAGTTCAAGATTTTGGATTTTATTGTTTCCTACATTTCTTAGCAACTGCAATTTTTTATGTTTTGCAGAATCGCCGACGAAGTTCTTTGCGGAAAACAAGAACAATGCTGGGTTTGATAATGTATGGTTTTTTCTTCTTTGATTGATTGTTTATTTTTCTTTATTTTTGATGAAAGTTGGAATTTTTATGCTTTGTAATTTAAAGAGTAGGAATTTGCATGGTGTAATGCAGGTTGAATTTGTTTCCCACAAATTTGTTACGATTTTCATAATGTTTGATGAATTTAAGGAATTCAGTTTTGCTATTTTTATCAGGAATTTGTTACTATTTCGTAAAAAAAAAAATTAACAAAAAGTAGATCCGTGGACCCGCCCTATTTTAAACGGTCTGGGTTAAGTCCGGTTCTACTTCTTAAAATTTGACAACCCACCCCACCCCGCCCATTTCAAATACAAACGGATCTGGTTCGGTCCCTCAAATTTTAGGCCCAGCCCGGCCCGTGTCCACCTCTAGCCTCCATTGCCGCCGGCGTAAGGGATAGAAAGAGAAGGGTACTTTCTAATCAAATCTGGCTACTTCGACTGTTAAAGAGGATATCACAAAATAAGCTGTCAATATTGTAAATTGATATTTAGTTATTTACTTCCTTATTCTGTATCTAATTAGCCATAATTGTAGGCAATAGAATAGGATCGTGATGTACAATTCTAGTATAAAGTTGTAACCCTTGTTTTGTGAATAATCAAGAAAATCGATTCTACCATATTCTGTTTCTCTTGATTCACAGATTTCGAATTTTGCCCAATATAATAATCTATAACAGTTCAACCGGTGCTGAATTTGAGCTGTTGGATCGTATCGGACGGCCAAAAAAATTCGGTATGAAAGCCGATCTATATACAAGAAAAATCGTGTTTTTTTTAATCAACGTAGCAAACCTCTATTGTCAAAATTGGTCCTGCCTTCGCTCTTGTCTAAAAGTGAAGTGATGATTGCTTACACAAATAAGCCATTTTTACTGACAACAAATCACATAATTTAAGTGATTTCAATAATATAATTTGAATTGTGTTATTCACATACATTTTTTTACTTTTTTCACATCTTTGTTAATTTATGGCCTTAAATTTTCTTCAATTCATTCGATCTGACGGCCATAATTGAAAAAAGTGTGTAAGAAGTAAAAAATGGTGTGTAGATAGCACAACTCTATAATTTTTGTATAATGCACAGCACCACCATTTTACACACACAATCAGAAGGAAGGAAAGGAACTAGAAGAAAGAAAGGGGAGAGAAAGAAAAGAAAGGTAAAAAAAAGAGAGAGAAATCTTGTATTCGATATTTTTAGATGTATAAATAGGGACTGGCTACAGTGCTCGCAAGCATTGAATGCTTACACTCATCTCACCCTCCTTCCCCCCCTCTCTCATCCCTCCTCCCTCCTTTTAATGGTGAGATCGGTGTGAGCATTCAATGCTTGCGAGCACTGTAGCCTACTCCGTATAAATAAAAGTACTGCTGCTTTCGGAAGATGTAGACACAATTGACAAACTTCGTTAATAATATGTCTTATATTACACACTAATATATCATATTTTACAATAATTTGCAATTAGAAAGATATATTAGTGTTTTTAATATTCTAAAGAGGATGACGTGACTTAGCTAGTCACATCTTGTAAAGCCAAAAGCCGACAACCGCAGCACTTGATAAATTAACCTTGTACGAAACATGGACACTGCCTGTCTATTCCATGTTTCTTTAGTGTTGTTTAAGTTTCCTTTTGAATTTGATTCTGTAAATCTGTACTAAGATTTGGGGGTTATGTTTTAATGATGCTTTCGGGTTTGACAACAAAGTACTTTTGATTTTCAACGGATTCCAAGAGAAACTTAGAGGAATTACCTTTTAAGCAAGACCTATTTGTTGATTTGTTCTTCAAATTTGTATAGGCCTGTTAATTTTTCACCTAAATTTTTATAAATAGTCAATTTTTTCTCAGCTATTAGATTTTGGAATTGTTCATCCATCGTGATTACGTGGACAACACAAAACAATTGTATGAGGGCAAAAAGATAATTTCGTTTTGGTCAATTTGGCGCAAAGTCAATACTTTGCAGCTACTAATTAGACTCTCATGGCTAATTCAAACAGAAAGTGTACGAAGTCAACTAGCAGAAGAGAAGAAGAAGAAGAAAAAAAGCAATATGTTGTTCACATTAGGGATAAAATTACCTTATTGCCTTCAAATATTTGTCATGTGTCGTCCATGTGACCAATATAGATGAAAAGTTCCAAAATCTAACATCAAATGGGAAATTGGCTCATTATAAAAGTTTAGGGGGATAATTAGCTAAAATTAAAGTTCATAGGAGAAATTGGCAGCTGTATACAAGTTCAGGGGGGAAATCGACAAATAGCTCTTTAAGCAAAACATGTTCTTTAAGTCATACATGCATTATTCTATTTGAGTCATACATGCATGGATCACGTTGGAACCAACTTTGCGCACAACCGTGGACGATGGCCAAATTCGATCAGAATTGCCTATGAACACCGGCAATGGGTGAATGGGAGTTGGTTGGGGGATGTGATTGAATCAGGATCAAATTGCCTATATATCTCAGGGAAGGAGAATCAATCCACGAGTTTAGTTATATAGAAGGAATGATGTGATGTGTGCAGTATTGTGTACCATTCTTGACGATAAGCCTATGGCGGGGCGTGTAGGAGATGAGCTCTCCATGCGCCAATAGCCTCTTGTAGAGAATATCAATTGTCCTCCGATAAATACCTAGGCTTGGGTATTTATAGAGTTCTTGAGAGAGTAATCCTTATTAAATCGGGAGTGTATCTAGAATGGAATCTAGGATAAGATACCCAATCCTTTTAAGATTATAATTGCGTTGCCTAATCCCTAAGATATCCTAATTTGACATGAATTAGAGTTTCCTTACTTGGGAGACAAGTAATACATGTAAGCCTAGTCCGACTGACTAAGGCTATTGGACTACGCTTCTAACTAGCCACTTCTTGGGAGTAGCTTACTCCAACTTTGACTAGGAAGTCTGACTATTCCGATCGTCTGAGTTCCATGGGCTATGCGCATCCCTGTCATTCTCGCCACCTAGGGGTGCCACGTGCCGGAGGCCCAAAATTCATGGTCCCACATATCCTTTTTTTTTTTAATTTTATTTTTATACAAGAAGTGATAGAGTGACATTTCATTAAACATTACAAACAGATACATAGGTGGTACAATACTCTAGTGATCAAGAAATTGATCTGGAGTGAATATGTTCAAACAAACAACTTGAGTAAACCTCTAAACGGCTATTACATGCACGAAAAAACAACAATTGCCACCAACACAAATATGTCACAAAGACGATAGACGCAACGAATTCATATTGGCCACTACATCCGATCATCGCCTAATAGCGAGGCCACACAAAGTCATCACAAAAGAGTGAGACCACATAAAGTCATCGATGGTAAACGAGACCACATAAATCAATGCTTAAACGCGGAGGCCATATCTAGCCAATGCTATAACGCGACCACAACACTCGCTAGGCGAGACAACGTACTACCCAATGCCGAGAAGGGACTCACCAACAAGCTCGTCGAATGTTAGGGTACTCAAGCCACAGTTACTTGCAGCCTCACCGTTCTAGTGGTGCCTCACCGTTCGAAAGCCCAAGGTGGTGGAATTGATAGATCCGAACCCCCAATGCAGTGCAAAACACCATATTTTATTGCCTAGACTGACACATCTTTCGTGTCCAGTAATCTAAGGCGATTTCTTTTAATAACTATCTTGAGTTTCTACTGTATATTTGAATGGAGATTTTCATCAATCCTTTTATGTAATAGTTCTTCAACTATTTCGATTTCTTTTAATAACTAGGAATTTTCATTCTTGTTTTTCATGGTTAAATTTCATTTCTCGCTAAAGGCATATACAGAACCAAATCGAGCCAATTTGCCACTCGATGCACAACAACTCAATTAGAAGTTAATATCACTTTAGGCGCAATAATCTCATCCAATCTTCAATATCACTTTAGGCCCAATAATATCATCCAATCTATATACTATCAATACCTAGTAGTAGCTCGCTCACGCAATCAATCATTTGACCTACTTTCAAGGTAAAGTCGAATTTAGGGATAAACTAATTTTTTTAGCAAAAATAGATAAGTATTAAGCAAGATTAACTGTTTATCAATAGTCGTGTGTGCGGTATCAATCCTCCCGAAGAGATGAAAACATATATATAAATATATTTTATATAACTTAAATACGTTAACTATGGATAATTAACCATGAAAAACATTATTCAACAAAAAAAAAATTATAAAAGTAATGGTGGCGAAAGAGTAATCAAACTTGAGATCTGAAGTATAAGAGTGCAACTTTTTTAACAATCGAGCTGAAAGTTCTTTGCCAAAATTTAAATGCCCACCATTTGGCTTTTTCAGTTTGAAAATAACTTTTACTGTACATATTAAATAGATTTGGAGACTTTTGTAGCTACTAATTTATTAAAGCTGCGAGCATTCCTTTAATTGAAGATGAACAAAGCAAAAGTAAAATGTGCATTTTCACTTTCCGTATGCATGCGCAGTCAAAACAGGCAGACGTGATACAGCTAAATTGGAATAACGTGCAGTGTCGGACAATGACGAATTCAGAGCTGTTGTTTTCAAATTCCCTCTTCCACCCTTTGTCTGCTTTCTGGGGTTGAAAAGTGTCTCAAAACTTCACTACAACTTAACAACGTTAATTTTATAAAAAAATAAAAAATCAAAACAAAACTTAAAAAATCCCAACATTCTCTCTCTCATGAGAAGAATTTACATGAAACAGGTTTACCGCTACGTAGTGTTCCGTATCTAATAATATATTGTTAAGTGCACATTTTTTTTACATAACAATGTATTATTAAATTGAGACACCACGTGATCGTGAATTCGTTCAATGCAAGCTGCTCACCTCCCCTCACCCACTTGATCTTGTCATCCCCATCTGCTCCTCACTGCCTGGCCAGCGGCCACCATCACCTCTCGTCTGTTCAAATTCATTCCCGCCCAAATATCACTTCACCCAGTCACCCACCGCCGATCAACATCGAGTAGATAAATACATAAATCAAATTAATTTTAATTCTTTCATAAACCATAAACTAATTAAAGTAAGAGATAAAATTAAAAGGCTTATTTTTAACTATGACACTTGTACTTTTCACCAAATTTCACTTTAGCCTCTATACTCTATATTGACTCACTTTATCACATACACTCTTCCTTCATGTCACACTTTACTCTCAACACTCTATATTATCTCAGTTTAACACTTGTACTCTTCCTAAATGTCTCACTTTACCCTATTTCGTTAAATAAATTAAAAAGAGCCGTTAATTATGCTAACGCTAGATGAACAATTTAGTCTTTTCAACTATGTTAGTCAGACCCATGAGTGCAGGGATATGGGTTAAACTCAAAAAAGGGTTTGATTTCTTCAGATTAAGAAAAATAAAGAAGAAGATAGCGATAGAAGTAGAGATTCTCATTACAGAACCCTACGAATCTTTGCAAAAGGATCTGAAAACATTGAAATTGATTTGCGAACCTTGAAATTCAACATTCTCTTTTTATATTTCAACCTTCTCTTCTTATATTTTTCTCTGGAGAAATTAAACTCTAGTTTGAGTTTAACCCATCTCCCATTATTCATATGTTCTACTAGCATGCCATGGCACATGCCCCACAACCATTACTCATATGTTCTACTAGCATGGCACATCAACACAATTAACGACTCTCTTAACTTATTTGACAGAATAGAATAAAATGAGACATTGAGGAAGAGTGAAGGTATTAAAGTGAGACAATATAAAGTGGGTAAAATAAGACACGAAAAAAGAGTGCATGTGGTAAAGTGATGCAATATTAAGTGTAGGGATTTGATGAGCGAATCCTGATCGAGCACCACCCAGTCTCAATCGATCCTGATATCCCCGCCGACAACTCTTCCCAGAACCGCGACCGACCTCCTACCCCAAGATCTCGATTCTTCCATCAGTCAATACCCCACACCAACCAACCAAAACCAACCTCCCCACTGCTATTCCGTCATAAAGGCACCCCATAAGCAAAGAGAGAGAGAGAGAGTGGGGAGGAAAATAGAAGGGAGAGAGAGAGGAGATTTGCTTCTGTGCTCCGGGGTAAAAGTTACCCCGGTTTTGAAAAAAATTTGTTTATTTAAAAAAAAAAAAAAGGTAACCTACAATTGTAGGTTACCGGTTGTATGCAATTGGCAAATAGTAGGCTAGTATCTGCATAACATTATGCAATTGGCAAACAGTAGGTTAGTATCTGCATAACATCATGCAATTAGACAACATTTTAAATGGCATAATAACCATATTTTTGGTGTTGTAAAACTATCGTTCAAGTGGTAATTTACCATTTAAACGAGTCAATCGATCGTTTAAGTTGTAAAAACATCGTTTAAGTGGTAATTTCTTCGTTTAAGTGGTAACTTACCACTTGAACGACAATTTTACCACTTAAACGATGCTTTTACCATTCCAACGATCGTTTAATTCAAGTGTACAAAATATCTCCATTACCCTTAACGTTCATTTTCTCGTTTAAGTGGTAAAATACCTCGTTTAAGTTGTAAAACTGTCGTTCAAGTGGTAATTTACCATTTAAACGAGTCAATCGTCGTTTAAGTTGTAAAAACATCGTTTAAGTGGTAATTTCTTCGTTTAAGTGGTAACTTACCATGAGCGACAATTTTTACCACTTAGCCTTTTACCATTCAACGATCGTTTTAAATTGTAAGTGTACAAAATATCTCCATTACTTAGCGTTCATTTTCTCGTTTAAGTGGTAAAATACCTCGTTTAAGTTGTAAAACTATCGTTTAAGTGGTAATTTACCATTTAAAACGAGTCCTTCCATGCGTTTAAGTTGTAAAACATCGTTTAAGTGGTAATTTCTTCGTTTAAGTGGTAACTTACCACTTGAACGACAATTTACCACTTAAGCGATGCTTTTCACCATTCCAACCTGATCGTTTAAATTGTAAGTGTACAAAATATCTCCATTACCACTTAGCGTTCATTTTCTGGATTTAAGTGGTAAAATGCCTCGTTAAGTTGTAAAACTATCGTTTAAGTGGTAATTTACCATTTAAATGGAGTCCTTCCATCGTTTAAGTTGTAAAAACATACGTTTAAGTGGTAATTTCTTCGTTTAGTGGTAACTTACCACTTGAACGATAATTTACCACTTAAACGATGCTACCATTCAACGATGCGTTTAAATTGTAAGTGTACAAAATATCTCCATTACCACTTAAACGTTCATTTTCTGTTTAGAGTGGTAAAATACCTCGTTTAAGTTGTAAAACTATCGTTTAGAGTGGTAATTTACCATTTAAACGAGTCCTTCCATCGTTTAAGTTGTAAAAACATCGTTTAAGTTGTAATTTAACGTTTAAGAAGTGGTAACTTAATGCGAAATTCTCGTGGATAAGTTTATGCAATTGTGAAACGGTAGGCTAGTATCGCAACATTATGCAATTGTATGATAGGCTAGTATTTTGCATAACGACATATAACTTAGGCAACATTTTAAATGGCATCTTATCCATATTTTGGTGTTGCAAAACTATCGTTCAAGTGGTAATTTACCATTTTAAACGAGTCAATCGATCGTTTAAGTTGTAACTTAACACTTGAGGCGACAAATTACCATTTGAACCGAGGCGTTTTACTATTTGAACATGTTGATGGGTTCCATTATATACAATTACAACAAAATTTTCATGTCTTCATGTCTTTCACCAGCTATTATTTTTACAAAAATTATAGTTATTCATTACGTAACCATTGTGAGCGTATATGATGGAGTTGAAAAAAATGAAGTCACATTAATACCCTCTTATTGGGAGCAATAAAACTTTGATGACAAAATTCATACTTGAACGATTGCTAAAATATGAACAACCTTTAGCGGCGAAATTTCTTTGAAGATGTTCGAAAAATGGATTTATGACTAAAGTGCGGAAATACTGTACGTGATTTTCATTAAGTGCATGCGGTGTATAGCAGTGAAATGCATGCACTTCTCTATGCAATTGCACGTGAGTAATTTTGCAGGCCGAATATATGCAAAGAACTTTTAGTGACATAATTGAATACCCGAAAGCAGTTACTTGCTAAAATAACAGACAACCTTTAGCGTGAAATTTCTTTGAAGATCGTCACAAAAAATGGATTTTATGACAAAAATGCGGAGAGAAAAAATTATGCAACAATTTTCATGATTTTTTTCACTTTTGAGTGTCTAAACCCCTCAACGTCAATGTAGGTCGATAATCTCCCCAAACCTATTCCAAAACATCATATTCAACATTATAAACATGTTCTCAACATTGAATTGGCTGAAAACATCAGAAATTAAATTAGCCAACTATTTTGATTTGACCAAAATATGAAGGCGAAAATGAAAATTTTCTATTTCTTTCGCCTTTCATATCATATGCGGCATCAATAGTCTTTACATCCATTTCCAATCTAATTCAATACACCTAACAAATAACACACTTGCTTTAGCTTGATAATAAGGGAAACAAATTAACTTTTTTCATTATTCTTGGAAAGCAAATTGAATGATCATTTATGCATGCATTAATACAAGCGGAAATGACCCCTCTTTCTCTTCTAGTTTTCAAACAACCTCGCCGTTTCTGTTTAGATAAACAACATATTCCATTTCTGTTTCGATAATACAAAGCGGTAGAATACATGCAAGCAGGCATTTTATCATATAAGTATAATGTAAATAGATGTTATCTCCCACATTCTTTGGGTTAGTTCCTAAAAAAACATTGCGAACTAAGCTCGTCACCACAAGTACCAAATTACAAGTACCAAATCCAACGTCAAAATATACCAATTCATAGAAGCATGATTAGGAAGCTAGACACGATTGTTCATAGGCCCAGCTTACGGCGAGCCCTCTGTCTTCTTCTCGAGTCCTAGCCTTGTTGAAGATTACGGTGAATCCCTCGAGCGATGTTGGATCATTGACATCCCATTCTCCAAATTTTGGCAGCAGTACACCCTTTTCTGTGGATTTACATAATTTTGATGAAGAGATCAATCATCTAAGTCTTAACGCAAATTGAGATGTATAAATAATGCAATCTTATTATGTGCAAAGTCATTAGTTCAAATGCTTGCATGAAAATATGAAGAAATGGTCAAATCTAAATAACAAAAAAGATGACTAAGATTAAGGTGACCAAGTCGCCTCAGCATCGGAAAAAAACCATTTAATCAACAACTATCTTTCCTTAATCCCAATGCATAAGAACAAGAATGAAGATATAGGAAGTCATACATATTCATGTTGGTTTGAAATTCGCGTGCCAGAGATGAACGAAAAACAACACTGCCCAATCCCAAATACATCTCTATCAGGTTGGTGACTTTAAAACAAAAAAGAAGGCAAGTACAAATAACTACACAAGACGCCGAGCAATAGACCATTGTACGGGACAATCAAGTGCACCAAGCTCCAACCATCCACGGAGTCGGAGGAGGGTTAGATGTATGCATTCACTTACACTTGCATCACCCCTGCTTGCCCGAGTGGGTAATTCCTAGTATTAGGCTCATGACCTCCCACGAATCGGAACAATCTTACCACTTTGAGCTAGGCTCACCTCCCAAGTAAGAACCCATTGTAAATGAGCAATCTTTCAGAATCAAACACCTCGATACACAAAACCCAAATCGAATTACGCAAAAACAATATCTAAAAATACCCAAAAACACAAAATCGAAAACAACCCAATTGAACAAAACCACGGAGGCTCGATGAAATACCAAATGAGACGAGGAGGAATATTACCTCGAGTCAATGTAGGTAGTTTTGGAGTTAAGTTTATCAAACCAGAAAAAAATACTTTATAGAGACAATCGATAAAAATACATATCCGTTTGCAAATTTATCAAAACCCGAGGAAAAAAAAATCCATAAAAAAGCCCAGAAAATCTCAATCACAAAACCCAGAAAAAAAATCTAGACGACCCAGAATTCAAACAAGCAAAAAAAAGCTCAATTACAACTCTTTAAAATCTTTAAACTAGCAAAAGGGTATGTGATCATTAACTAAAAAACAAAGGGTATTCGTAATTCTGCAAAAAGATACTTACTGGGCAGCCAAACAGAAGTTACAGAGCAAGAGTGGATGTAATTACCTTCTTTTGGGGTGCCATGGAAACGATTGTTGATGCTCTTGATTTGGCGGGGATGTTGCGGGGAAAGCCGGAGACGGAATCATCTTCTTCCCCTGCTTCTTCAAGATCTGCGCCCTTTTTTTTTTTCTTTACGCGATTGCTTCCTTGTTTTTTGCTTTCGGGTTCCTTTGATTTTACACGATTTAACCCTTTGACGAAATCATCTTCTTCCCTGCTTCTTCAAGATGACGAACATCTTCTTCCCCTGCTTCTTCAAGATCTGCGCCCTTTTTTTTTTTTTCTTTCTGCTTTCAACTATTCCTCTCTACACTTGCAGATCCGGTTACCAAGTCATTTTGTTGCCTTAATCTACACCATTGAATACTTGGAGGCATCATCTAACCGTTGATTTTTTCCGGAGTAAACTTTACTCCGAAGCATACTAGATTTTTCGGAGAGAGAGAGCAGATTCTTAAGTTTTATTTTTCATTTTTTATTTTTATGTAGTTAACGTTGTTAACTTGCTGTGATGTCATAGGACACTAGTCAACAGCAGAGAGTGGGCAGAGGATTTATCACAACATGCAGACAGCCCATCAGAAGTACTACCACGTATGCATGAAGCCAAATCATGAAAGGATCCTCTGAGATTTCCATCTACTTGCTGGGATTTCATAGACCACTCTGCTTCGAGTAAAACTACAACAAAAATTTTTGGGTGTTCCGGAGTACCTTGTACTTTGAATTTTTTAACCGTTGAATCTTGATTTTTATATTTTAAAATAAAAATTTAATTATTAAAAAATCCGGAGTACTCCGTATCCCAAGCTATGCAAGAAAGACTCAAACTACAAAATACCCCTGCTCGCACATTTACCATACAAGAATATTATTATTAGGGACATGAAAAGAAGGAACCTGCTAGGACAATGACATCGTATCAGGTGAGGTATATATAACAGAAACTTGACCAAGTTGGTTCTACTTTTAAATTTCAATACACCAACCTACAACTATATATATGAACATCACACATAAAATAAAAAAAGATTGGTCCTGCTTATTTTCAACCCTAAATCAAATATATAGAAAAACAAGAGTTTTATTCTCATCTCCTCCTTATTTTATGAATAAAAAATGCACCAAAATTAATACAGTTCAATTCTCGTCTTCTTCTTCTTACGATTTAAAAAATCTTGAAACAAATTCTTATTCTCATCCTCCTCTTCTTGCAAATCCAAATACCCTAGAAAGAGAGTTCAATTCTCATCCTAGTAGGTCGGTTTGCGAAAAACTCATCCCTGGAGAAAGAAGTATTGCCTAAACATTAGTGACCAGTGTATGTTGAATCTGGAATCCCAAGCGGTCTATTATCATCATCCTCTTCCTCAAAATCATTACCCTGAAAACAGAGTTTGATTCTCGCTCTTCTCTTTCTACGATTCAAAATACCCTAGCAATAGAGGTTCGATTCTCGTCCTCCTCTTTCTCCCAATCATAATGGATTTTATGAGTTGCTGGAATGCAAGCGCAATGAAAGAAGCAAACGGTGCAAGTTCAAACAAGTTGCCTTCTTCTAGGTACAAAGGAGTAGTGCCACAATCAAATTGCAGATGGGGAGCTCAAATATACGAGAAGAGTCATCGTGTGTGGTTGGGAACCTTCGATGATGAAGAAGAAGCTGCTAAAACCTACATCATTGCTTCGCTAAAGTTTCGAGGTCTTGATGCCATCACAAACTTCTGTCGAAACAAATTGAAGCCCTACCAACTTGATGTCATCGAGGCCCATTTCTTGGAATCCCATTCCAAGGATGAGATCGTTGACATGCTTCGAAAACATTCTTATGCCAACGAGCTCGAGATGTACAAGCATAAGTTGTACAATGGTGGTGCCCTAGGCCTTGATGATGGTGGAAAGCGTATGAAGTGTTACCTTGCTTTAATGGACGCGTGTAGTCGCGGGAGGGAGTTGCTTTTCGAGAAAGTGGCAACGCAAAGCGACGTTGGGAGATTGAACCGAATGGTGATACCAAAACAACATGCCGAGGAGCATTTTCAGGTTCATCTGAGTGTAGGGTTTGGTAAAGGGGTGTTGTTGAAATTTGAGGATGAGGTGGGGAAAGTGTGGAGGTTTGGGTATTGTTATTGGAGTAGTAGTCAGAGTTATGTGTTGAGCAAAGGGTGGATTCGTTTTGTGAAGGAGAAGAAGCTGAAAGCTGGTGATGTTGTGAGGTTTGAGAGATCGGTAGGGGAGGATAAGAAGCTGTTCATTGACTGTAGACCAAGAAACATCGACGTGTCGGGGATTGGAGATATGCATGGTAGAGTTGGTGAGCCTTTAGCGAGGGTTCAAGATGATGGAGTGGTGAGGTTGTTCGGAGTTAACATATCATGGAAACATTTACATTCTGGAGAATAGCAGGTGTTGGAGGCTTGCAGTATGTTCAATAAGTTTAAAGGGCAAGCTTTTTTTTTTCTCTTTCTTTTTGCTTGAAAAAGAGAAAGCCTTCTTTTGCATGCATGCAACTAGAATAAATTGTATGACAAAGCTCGTGGCATATAGAACGATTGGGCAATTTTTCATGTATTTCTTGTTTAATCAAAGAACGAGAAGATCCTAATCTCATCGTTTTGTAAATTTAAAGGTAACGTTATAAAAGCACAAAAACTTATACTTATTGACTAAAAAGCTCTTTAATGTAGGTGAATAGTAGAGTTTAGCTGTATTAGAGAGTGTCAAAAAATATGTTAATATTTGTATGTGTAAATAGGGGTGCAATCTGGGTTGGATCAACTCGAATCTACCCATGCCCAATCCGATTTCAAACATGCTCAGGCATGTTAGAATGAAGTAAAACCTGCCCAAACCCAATCCGACATTAACCCGATTATTTATTGGGTTGGGTTGATGCTTTGTCTGCCCATGTCAACCCAAACCCAACCCGATTTCTAGCCCGAATTGCTCATTTTCATATTACTTGTCTCACTTCTTATTATATAAGCTAAGTTCAAGTTTATGAGGGCTATACTTGAAGTTTGTTGTTTGATTTTTATTTGAACAATGAATGATAGTGTTGCTTTTACGTTTCTTTTGGTTAAAATTTTGGTATTGTCTTGTAATTTGATTTCAACTTTGCAAGGTTGAAACTTTAGAAATGCATTTCACGCTATTTGATTTATCTTTTGTATGAATGATGATGTGTAAAATTGAATTTTAATTAGTTTTGATGCTAAATGGTTAAAAAAACTTGAGATTTACCTTATAAAATAATATGTTACAAGATTGAACTTGATAAAGTTAGGCAAACTCAAACCCAACCCGAGTAAGTCCGAACCTAATTTAAACCCGAACCTGAATAAACCCTCATGAACTCGAACCTAACTCAAACCCGAATTAGATGACACACCCGGACTCGGATATCTCGAAGGGTACCGAAATCGAGGCATGCTGGCCGATACCTCGGAGGGTGATGAAAGCCATGTCATGCAGATGAAGTGGAATTTCTGAATAAAATAAAACCAAAGTCTGGAATTATTAAAATCATGCAGCAGAGTACGCAAAAGCATGGGTAGAACCCTTAATACATAGCATGAGATGTACATAGCATAGATAAAATACAGTAAAGAAAGTACGAATTATTCCCATCCTAAATAAGATGGATAAAACATACTAGTGGAAGGAATAAATCCTACATTTATCTGGTGTGAAAATCGTAAACACTAGAATGGTCGTGCTCACCACAAATCCAGCTACTACGTCCTGCAGGGGCGCAAAACATAAAGTGTGAGTGGGTAAAAATAAACATTTCTAAAACCTTTGTTTTTTTTATAACATAGTAACCCCTCTTTGAAAATTCATGTATAATTTCCCAAAATCATACTACGTATAGTATGAAAATTTTCAAAGATACGGTTAAACATCTTTATCTCAACATAATATAATATTCGTTGTTAAAACAGTATAAAGGCAACAAGGCCAAATGTATGAGTAAATATCAAAATCTCCTTAACATATAACATACTCAACAACATAGAAATATATAATATGATATGTTCATTGACATATGCAATCACACAAGTTCATGCAGAAAGTAGCTACATAGAACAGGCTGGATGTAATGGATATATGCTCAGTACTACAATCACGTGAAGCTGACGATAATCGCGTCACATACGAGTCCTAGCTGCCTAATGCAAACTAGTACAGGTTGACACCTACAATGGATCTAAAGTGAGCATAATGATGCGGATGTGAACATACACGTGAAGGCTGGTCCTGGCCCGGACGAGTACTAGACATCGGTGAATGCATGTATGATGAGCAGATAATATACACATGATCATGCCATTACAGTTTCATAAGTCTCAACATAATATAATTTCTTTATACTTAACTCATAAGTAAAAGCATAGCATGATATAAAATAAGTCATGAAATCATAGTGAGAAATAATATAAATAATATTAGTTTCTTAAAACAAAGCCCACTCACTGATATGTAGTTGTGTCCTAGCCACCTTGCCTTGCCTGACCCCTGTACTCCTCGTGGTAAGTCTCACCTATATGAGATATCACTATAGTGATGATTAAACTCATAAAGGTTACTAATTAAATTAATAAACGACATTTATCCTTGGTTTGCTAAACACGGAGGTCCAAAACATTCCGAAAAATACCATACGTACTGCCCTAAGGTAGTACGCGTCGTCACAAGTCACCTTGAATTGACAAAAGTCGAAAACGTAGTCCCACGCGTCCACACGAGTCAAATTGAGCCAGTCAAACTAACGACGTTAGCTGACGCCGTCAGATTTAACGAAAGATTCCAATATCTCCGTTAAATCTAACGGAATATTCCTAACTGCGTTAAAGGAATATACCTTGGGAATATTCCCAGTTTGGACCGGTTTCCTGACGGCACGGTCTGGTCTGGATCGGGTTAAGGCCGGTCTGAACAGTTCGCCGCTGCAACTCACTTTGGTTGCCGGCACCAGAGGCCAAAACTCGCCGGTTTCTAGAAAATTTTTTAAAATCTGTAACTTCCTCATTTCTCAACCATTTTACACGATCCACATGTCAAAATGAAGGTAGAGAGAAGGACAACAAGTTTATACCGATTTGGAGTTCAAAAAGTGGTCGAAAATTGGCCTGAAAGTCTCGGTATACACTCGAGGTTCGATCTACTCCAAAACACACGATTTTAGGATGAAAATCCATCTACTCAACATGAGGATGCTAATGGTGGTGGTTAGAAGTCTCAACTTGGTCGGTATTTTCAAGAAACTCGCTGGAAAAGTCCAGTTCTTCCGTGTGCGATTTCCGTCAAATGGTAGAGAGTTTGGGCAATCGGCTTGCACCGTTGAACTCAGTGAATTACAACAAACAAGATGGTGGTAGTGGTTTGGCTCGGTTTGAAGGAATTGGTGTGGCCACTGTAATTTTTCACAGGAGAAGAAGAAGAGTGAGGGAGAAGAAGAAGAGTGAGGTGGAAAAAGAGAAGAAAGAGATCTTTCCCAAATTAGGCGGGGCAATTGGATCCCACCTGGTACACGTACCACCATATTTCCATAACAGGAAATAATATTTAAATATACGTAACGTTTCCGTAACATGTTGAAATTTCGTCCCGTTCGCGCTTACGCGCATGTAGGCTATAATACTACCTGAAAACAACAAGTAAGAATTCAAAATTCATAAAGAGCTCAAACGTCTACATAGGACTTCTGGCCAATTCAAGGGCATTTTGGTAAATTTACACGTTTAGGAAATAAAATACAATAAAATCAGGGATAGGTCGTTACATTAGAAATTTCATATTAGGGTTGGGTTGACCATCTAATTGGCCCATATTACACCCCTATGTCTAAATAGTATTATTGTAATTCTCGTCTCTTGATACTTGCATTCTTTTCTTCTTTAGAAAAAGAAAATTACTAAAAAGAATTTTAGTAAAAACGAAAAACAATGATTCAAATTTCAGCATTGACAAGCCACCTAAAACTACGATCTAGTGATATTCATCTTGACTTGTAAGTGAGAGGTTTTTTTTTTCGCCTCTCATGAACGACACATTTGATACCAAATTATTATATGAGTGGCATATTTTGTGGCTTAGCCTAAACTATCAATCCTTAGTGTAAATATATTAATGTATTCAAAAACTTCAACTTTGACATAAGACAATAGTGTAAGGAGGCGTTCCTTTTTTAATATAGACTTGACATCATTTTACTTTACAAACGTTATAATCGAAACTATTTATTCTCTTTGACTTATTAAAAAATAATCTCCATAAAAATTCATTAGATTTGGAGATATGTGAAAAAAAAATTGACAGTTATAATAACGGGTAATATTATTGAATGAAAGGCTAAACTGTTGTCAAATTAAATGAAATTTTATTTAGACAATCTTTAAATAATTATCTATATTATTAAGGCAGAAGGCCTTAAGTTTAAATTTTTTACAAAATATCTAAAACACCCATTGTTACAGATTATAAAAAAATAAAAAAATAAAAAATAGGGATATAATAGTAAAACACATTAAAATGAGCGGGAAAGAGAAAGGAAGACATAATTATCTAAAAAATTGATAATTATCTGGCAAAACCGTTCTCCATCTGTTCTCTCCCGACTCTCTCTATATGTTCATCTCATTCTCCACCGCCACCATTCTTCTCGCCCAAAAATCACTATCATTTCCGGCAATATTTGGAGATTTGCTTGCACATTTTAAACCCGGAAAAGGTTGGGTTTCCTGATGAGTTTTAGGGTTTCAATTTTCCATCTGTTCATCTCATTTGATCCCGAATCTCTCTTTTCGCCACTGACATCGGGTTTTCCGACGAATTTTCAGTCGAATCTGGGCACGACGTGGGTCGAGATCACCGCCAATCGATTTCTATTGAACTCAGGTACATACTACAACAATACACTAGTAGAAAAAATAGCTTGGGCGACAAATCTTTGGGCCACGAATCTTTTTTCGTCGCCCAAAATCACTTTGAGCGACGAAATACAACTTTCGTCGCCTAAAGTTGTCTTTAGGCGACGAAACTTTGGGCGACCAAATAATTTGTCGCTTAACATTTCAATGGGCGACGAATAAATTTATTCGTCGCCCATAAATGGAAAAAGTGGCGCCAAACTTTTGCGCGACAAAAAAAATTCGTCGCCTAAACCTTTTTAGGTTATGGGCGACGAATTTTTTATTTCATCGCCCAAAGATACTTTAGGCGACGAATAATGTTTTGTCGCCTAAACCTTTTGAGGTTTTGGGCGGCGACACTTTAGGCGACGAATAAGTTGTTCGTCGCCTTAACCTGGTTTTGGGCGACGAATAATAATTTCGTCGCCCAAAGATACTTTAGGCGACGAATAATTTGTTCGTCGCCTAAACATAAGAAATTTACTCTACACCGTTCTTTTTTTTATCTGCTAAAGAATGACTTATTCATGTCTGAATGAAGTAATTTTTGTACAAAAATGATCTTGAAGAAGAGGTCTACATATTCAACGGTTCAGATTTAAAGAAATATGTATCTATGTGTGTTTACAAATTAAGAGTTGTACGAAAAATTAACTTACAGTGAAAAATTCATAATAAGTAATTGAGAAGGGGAAAAAATTTGTAAAAAATATACAAACGCTCGTAACGAGATGGCCTACAACTTTCGTTTAGGGGTCATCTCCAAAATCGAACACTAGAAACCATGAAGCCTATAATATTTTTTAACCGTCGATTAACGTTTACGTTTACCCTCGGTTATTATATCTGTAATTTGTTTTTTTCATGCCGGTTCTTTTTTGAAAACATGATCTTTTACTAAATTCAATAAGATGAACGGTTCGGATCGTTGTTAGAATGTCCCCATAGTTACAGTTTACTGAAAATTGTGATGATGTTATATAGTTTCTATAAACTTTATAACGTCATACACATATTTTGCTAAACTGTAAATTTTGGGACATAATATAAACAATCTGAACCGCTCATCTTATTGTATTCAGTAAAAGATCATGTTTTCAAAAAAGAACCGGGATGAAAAAAACAAATTATTGATATAATAACCTAGCGTAAACGTAAACGTTAATCGACGGTTAAAAAATAATATAGGCTTCATAGTTTCTAGTGTTCGATTTTGGAGATGACCCCTAAACGAAAGTTGTAGGCCTTCTCGTTATGAGCGTTTGTATATTTTTTTACAAATTTTTCTCCCTTCTCAATTACTTATTATGAATTTTTCACTGTAAGTTAATTTTTCATACAACTCTTAATTTGGGCGACGAAAGTATTGTTCGTCGCCTAAAGTGTCTTTGGGCGACGAAATTATTATTCATCGCCTAAAGTGTCTTTGGGCGACGAAATTAAAAATTCGTCGCCCCAAACCCAAAATTTGCCCCCAACAACCGCCAAAAATTTTAGGCTAATTTTGAAATTTTTAATAAAATTTAGCGCGACGAAAATAGTTCGTCGCCCAAAGCTTTTGGTTTACTTTTTCAACCCGTGCCTTTTCTCTTCTTTCTTCCTTCTTTCTTCTTACTCTATCTGCAGACTGCTCCCTGTCGAAGCAACCCCAGCTTCTCCCTGTCGAACCAACCCCAGCTCCTACCTCTATCCCCTGCTTCCCACGTCGTCCTTCTTGCTTCAATTCCATCGCTCTCTCCGTTTCATATTGCTCTCCCGCGTTCTTCCCTCTCGCTCTTCTCTCTCTCTCTCTCTCTCTCTCTCTCTCTCTCTCTCTCTCAGATCAGTCCATTCCACTTCTCACCCCATTCCGTTCGGCCTTAAGCCATCGCTACCACCAGTCTACGAAATGCCGGCGTACGCGAATTCGGGTAAATTTATGCTTTAACCGTGTGAATTTATGCTTTAACCCTATGATTAAAGCATACTATCTACTTTAAATTTCTGGATTTTTGTAAGGTTTGATGATTTTGTAGAAGTTGGGTTTTTTATTTTGTAAATTTTAAGGTGAATTTGGTTGTGGGCTTTGCAAATTACAGCGCCGACATCAACGACGAAGACGACTGTGACGCCGACAAATGGTATCTAAGGTGGTTCCCTAAACCGAGTGTCGTTTTGTAAATTATTTTGTTTGTGGAAACACATGCATCATGCACCAAATGCTTTTAGTGTCCTCTGCCATTGATGTGGCTTTATGTATTTAAGGTCTGCTTGGAGATTATTGTGAGTTAAGCTCTATCGGCCGTATTCATGTCCGAAGTTTCGTATGTGGAATTCCTAGATAGAGTGCTTTTGTCGGAGTTTTGAAGATGAGTGATAAATTTAACGAATTCCTCAACAGGTGAGTGTGGCAATTCTGAGTTTTGGAAGATGAATGGCAATTATATTTTGAGAAATATCATGAGAATGAATGATAAATATAACGAATTTTGATTTGAATTGCTAACAAAGATGAGTGATAATTATATTTTGGGAACTCATTTTCATTATCTTATTTCTATAAAATCTCATACTCATGAATATTGTCATCAAAGCGGATGGCATGAAAATGTTAATGCCAGTCTGCACAAATGAATTTTATCACGGTATCTATAATATTTACCATTCATGCTTAGTCTTTTTACACCGACTTTGTATTTCCTAAACAATTGAATAGGAATTTTGTATGCTAGCATAGTTGTAAAGGTTTCTTTAAGCGAAGACTGTTGAGATGGTTAGAGTATATGTTTGTTGTGGTATTGTGAGGGGGATATTGATTCAGTCCCTAACAAAATGGAGTAGACAGTTGATGTCTGTACATTCCAAAGTTAACATCGCATATGATAATCAGTGACGTTGATGGTCCTCCCTCTTGGGAATTCGTCTGTTGACGAGTGGTGTCATATTCCATTGCCTTGTGGAGCAGTGTTACTGCCTTTACCATTTGGGACTGGCCATGAGTCACCGGCATTTTTTTCAATTTTCAATTTTAGAGGGTCCATATATGAGATTCGTTTCAGTATGTTTAATTAAGTCAAGATGGGATAAGTAGCTTAGATTGTAAGGCCTTTGTTTGTGAGACTTGGCTTAGGTTTTTCAATAGTCTAAAACTAATTATGTATCATGCTTTCCTGTTTATAGCATCCTATACTATTTTTCGTTATCTAATTTGGAAGATTATTCTTACTTCTTAGTTTCCCCATCAATTGCTGAGGAAATAAATAGGAATCTAGGATTATCCTTTTCTAGCTATAAAGTATAAATAAATCAGAACTGTCTTTCATGAAAGAATATTAGTAAATAGCATCCTATCCACCTTGTCAGAGGAACCTAAATGTTTTAATTTTTTGGAAGTTTTTCATTCAGGTTAACTAGAGGTTAGTTGTTAAGAGTGAGTTTGGTAATTGCATTGATATTGTTTGGAAGAAAGTAGACAGTCATGACATTATGTGTCTTTTTTGTTGTAATCGGAGTGAGTGAGCAGCGTCAATATCATGCTCAAAATTTTCATTTGTACCCATAAAACTTAGTGGCTGGTTTTATTCCCCTTTACAGCATTCGCTCCTATATTGTGTGGATAAGTTTTCAAAGTATGCAGTTTACTCTATGAATTTCTGGCTTGCTTTGCAGAATTGTATATCCTCCTGTCATGCCTTATGGTGGTAGTGATGTTTTTCCTGGGCCTGGTGCTGGAATCTACCCTTCAATGTATTGTATTTCAACAAGACATCATATTGATATTGGTGGTCATTGTAGTTTAAACCATGTTTTACTGTTTGATATTTGACAACATGTTTGTTAGGTTCTTTGCTCTCGGATCTGCTAGGTTCTTCTAACTGGATGATCTAACTTGGTTTGAATCACATATTTTTAGAGGTATGTAATCACCAAAACCTGCTTCTTGTCCTAAATCCACACATATGTTGGCATATCTATTTTCCAACTCTGGTTATAAGTTGTAATGTATCAGGATTCTATGTAGTTGGTATTTTTTTGTTGAGTGACCTAGGGATAAGGATGGATGCTAGGAATAATGACTCTCTCTTTGTTGACATTATTAGATTTTGTCAAATGTTGCTGCTTGCAATCGGATTTGGTCATGTTTGGAATTTTGCTCTGGTTGTTTCCCTTTTAATTCAGCTTCCGCTGAGCGAAACATGTCTGCCTATGTTGATTATATATGTGGTCTATTTTGAGGTATTTTTATCATTGAGTGACTTTTGATCTCTACTGTTACAGTGAGTGAGAGAAGAGAATGGAGTATGCTGGCCTTCATATACTAAGGGTTTACCGGGGGATGGGGAAGGCGCGACTCCGTGATTTGCAACGAGTCAACACGTTGGAGCAGGAAGTGTAGAACCTGCAGAGGCAGCTCACGGTTCCCAATCCCCTCCCTCACCATATTTCTCGCCGGCATATCAATAGTCATTTCATTTTAGGATTATAATTTATTTTCAATTGAATATTTTGTAAGTACATTTTTTTATATAATATAATTTATTTTTCTACATTGTTTATTATATTTTATTGTCTTTTAAATACCAATTAAGTCATTATATTAATTAATTAAAAAAATTTTAAAAATTAAAAAATTAAAAATGTTATTTCGTCGCCTAACCTTTGGGCGACGAAATTAAAAAAAATTAAAAATTAAAAATTAAAAAATTAAATATTTTGGGCGACGAAATTTATTTCGTCGCCTAAACATTTGGGCAACGATATATTTCGTCGCTTTAAGTGTAACCAAACTTAGGGCGACAAAAATATTTCGTCGCCTAAAGGTTGCATTGGGCGACAAATGATTTCCTTCGTCGCCTAAATGCAACCTTTAGGCGACGAAAATATTTTCGTCGCCTAAAGGTTGCACTTGGGCGACGAAGGAAATCATTCGTCGCCCAAATGCTTGGTCGACGGACTTTGAGCGACGAATTTTGGGCGACGAATTTTGGGCGCCCAAAAGTTTAGGCGACGAAATATGACTTTGGGCGACGAATTTTTTTTTGTCGCCCAAGTACCTTTTTGTACTAGTGATCTTGACAAAATTTGAATTTCTTTATGTATTTAGCAGATTTTTTGAGTAATTTTTTTTTTGTGGTTTTGATTGTTGTTGCGAGCATTTGATAGGTTTTTCATTAATTTCAGTTATTACCCAATATTAATTATGATCTGTCTGGAATTGCTTCGAATTTTAAATATTTGTTCTAGTCAAGTGTTTTCCGATTTTAGTTATTATTTTGTTAACAGTGCTTAGGATTTTAGTGATTTTCTGTAATCGAATCAATTTGTTCTGTTTTGTTATTTTTTTCATTCTTTGCAGACTCACGTAGAAAGATTAAGGTTTAGAGAATCACTTTAGGCTTTGCAAAATTTATCGGTAATTCCATTTGGTATGTTCTGAAAATAAATTCTGCATCTTTATCTTATTAATTTCATTCAGTATGTTTTGAAAATAAATTCTGCATCTTTGTTTAAGGGCTTTAATCGGTACTCACTCAATTTTGAAAGTGCGAACAAGTGGGTTTCAAATGCTATGTTGATGTCAACAAGTTTTATGAATTTATGTGTACATATATTCCTTACTTTCTTTATCAGTGAAGGTTATTATTTTTGTTTTCAATTATTATGACCATAAATTCGTCTATAATTGCAGAGAAGGAAAAGGCTGAAAAAGAAAAGGCCGAGAAAGTGAAAGAAAGTGCTGATAAGGTACAGATTAATTCTTTATTGCGGATGTGTGTGTTTGCGTGTGTGGATTTTGCATTGCCCCAAATGAGATTAGCACAGTTTTACAGATATATGTGATTTGGTGCGGCATCTGTGTAATTACGGGATAGTTTGATAACTTTTGTTGTTGTATGTTGTAGTGAAATGTGCATTTTAGTAAGCAAGAACACACATATAAGTGACATATGGATAGTGTTCATATGCAGAAAGTGAGGCGTAGCTTTGTGATGTTTGATTACTCAAGTTAGCATTGTAGTTTAATGTAAACAGAAATTGCTGGAGGAAAGGACACGAAATTGAGTAGAAGAATAGTAAGAGAGAATTGTGTCCGAGTGTTCAAAATGTCGAGGTTGAGATTGGAGATAGGTTTTTATTTATGCCGGTTTGAGATTTAATTGAAGCACCTGGTCCTCTAGAATAGACTGACTATCTTCTTCAGGAATTGTATGAAAGAAATTGATTGACATATTATTTACGTTGTCTGATTTAATCAGTTTAATGAAATAGTTTGCTACGATCTGATTTTGTTTGTTTGAATTACAAGGACAGAATTTTGATCTAGGATTGTTTGAATTATGAACAGATACAGGTTTTTGTGAAAATCCTCACTGGCAAAACCATCACCCTCGAGGTTGAAGTCCCACATGTTCGGAGCTTGCGGCTATGGGAGGCCACCATATATAAAAACCAACCAAAGAAAGGAGGGTAAATGTCGGGCTGCTGGAAGTGACCGAGATTTCTAAGGTTTATAGCTCCTTCGTCTCCAAATCTCCATACCCAAAATGGTACGTTTCCTTGACCTTCCAAAGTTCCAAAATTTCTGGTTTTTACAGAAATTTCAGTTTTCCTTTGTGAATATGTTGCATAAGATTGTGTGCCTGCAAACTAGATCTGTTTATGTATTCAAATCTCATGTTTCTTCACTTATTTTTTTTCTTTTTTTTTTTCGATTTTTATTTCTGTGTTCAAATGGGAATTGCAAAAGAGGAAGATATAGAGACCCATATACATATAGAGTTAAATTAATCACTAGAAAGTGTGAAATGTCTAATTATTCTGGTGGGTTGTACATGATTTTTTTTCCTAAATATGTTATTGATATTATTTGTGGTTAATGGAGTGTGAATGTTAAAAGGGTTTGCTTTGTGTTGCACTGTGGGATATTGAAGGAATTTATTGCTTTAATCTTTTGTCAAATGTTATTGCTGATTGTATGTGTAAGTTCAAGAGAATTCGTTAGATAGTCGGTGTCTTACTGTCGTTGTTTGCTGATTTCTGGGTACATCATTGTGGGTAGAAACTTGGAGTTAAATAGTTGTTGCATTAACGCTTGAAAATGGATAGAATTTTGATCTAGGATTGTTTGAATTATGAACAGATACAGGTTTTTGTGAAAACCCTCACCGGCAAGACCATCACCCTCGAGGTTGAAAGCTCTGACACCGTCAATAATGTCAAAGCCAAGATCCAAGACAAGGAGGGTATTCCCTTAGACCAGCAAAGGCTGATATTTAGGAATCCATGATTGCAAATATGAAGGCTCTCAATTGCAAGGCATTAAGGGTGAAGAAAAAAGCTTTGTTTGTCTTATTTTTATTTTGTTTATTTCTTTTTCTTTTATCTTCATTTTACAGTTAATGATGATATATTTGTAACAAGTGTCTCTGGTTTCAAATTGGTGGGTGGGGATTTGACTGTGTTGATAGCGGGGCGAGTACGAACAAAACCCAGCAAACAGCCCAATCTACATTCCCCCAAACTGATAAAACTATAATTCTCTTTGAATTCCCTTGTGCTTTTTACAATCCATCTTGAGCCTGGACTCCCACTCCAGAAAAAAAAAATCAATTGAAGGAGGAGAAGAAGAAGAAGAAGAAGTAACCCAGAAAAAAGATTGCAGTAGCAGTAGAAGAGAAGAAGATGAGAGAGAGAGATAATAAAGAGCGAGAAAATGTATTTGACGGCCGGTTACCCAGTCAAGCCAAAAGTAGGATCAGCACAAAAGCCGATCTGCACCGAAGAAAAATCGTCTAAATAGCGTACTATTTTGTATTTTGCTACGCTGTCAGTGTCATAAATGCTTCATGACCTCGATGTTAGAAAACAACATCAGATTGCGTCATAACCATTTTTCCTTTGTTCTTTTAGTCTCTCAAAATCTTCAATGTTAATAGTAGAAAAATCGTTGTATTTTCGGCATGTGTCTCATGTTATATAAGTTGCTTTCCAGTCCAACTTTTAGGATTTGATTCCGAGATCCTTTCAATCTTCATATTTCGGAAATGAACTATCTTGTTTCTTCAATGAATGTAGAAGAGTTTCTTCTCATTTGCTATGTAACTGATTCACGAAACTTTATGTTTATAATCGAAATTGTTCATGTTATAAATTACTATATAAAGATTTTTTTTGAAAAAATTAATTAAATATGAGATCGTTTAGTCATCAAAGTGTATAAAAACAAATGAACAAGTTCGATACATGAATTACGAATCATCTATTTATTTGTTACAATTGATTTACTAAACAACCTTAGTTTTAATATACGAAGCACGAGAGCTTTACTTTGGTGCTGAATTGCTCTCCGGGAGCGGGAGCTGGAGTCGGAGTGGCCGGATTCGCCTGGATTCGTCGAGATTCGGCTCAGGAATAGCCCAGAACGGCACTGGTTCGGCTGGATTCGTCAGACTTCAGTTTAGACACGACGCAAAGCGAATCTAGTTAGCCAGCGGTGAAATTCAGGACCGATTTTATAGAGGACGTGTCTGCGACAGACTAGAGCCGCCTAAAATCTTGATGTGGGAAGAACGAGGTCGCAGCAATCGTAAATGTGCGGAGGGATAATCCTCGTGGAAGAAAGGAAGAAGATGACCTATTTTCAAAAACGGCACCCTTCCATCTTTTTCTATTTGTCCTATCTTTTTTTTTGTTGTTGCAGTATCTGCCTACTCTAGACTCGAGAGTCTTAACAAATTATGAAACGCATAGTTTCACTAAAATATGAATGTCTTTTAGTTTTTTTTTTTTGGTTGGCCCTTTTTATATTAATTCTTACATTACATTTAATATTTTTTTAACAAACGAATCCCTATCATTCCCAAATCAAGATTCTTTGAGTTTTGACAAATCGTTGAACTTTTCACTTTCAAATCTCAGCTGTCGTGCTTCATAGGTTTTAATCGATTTTTTTGTAGATATGATCTTTAAGTGATTTATAATATGAACTATTCTGATTATAAACATGAAGTTCTGTGAATCGATCATTAAGTGAATTGATGAATAACTCATGCCCAATCTTGAGGAGCCAAACCTTTCTTTTTGGAAAATCTACAATTTTATAATCTATAGTATGCACTATGCAGAAGTACTACAATCATATTTTTAGGCAAACGAAAAGTCAAGTATACTATGTGCTTAGTCTAGTGTCATCCACCTAGGGGTGCAACTTGAGTTGGGTCAACCCAAATCTGCCCATACCCAACCCGATTTCAAACCCAATCGGGCGGGTTAGAATGAAGAAAAAACCCGCCCAAACCTAACCCGATCTCAACCCGATCATTTATTGGGTTGGGTTGGGTTGATGCCTTGCCCGTCCATGTCAACCCAAACCCAACCCTATTTTGAGCCTGAATTTGCCTATGCATATATTACTCATCTCACTTCAT
Organism: Gillenia trifoliata; assembly: GCA_018257905.1. Classification (NCBI taxonomy): domain Eukaryota; kingdom Viridiplantae; phylum Streptophyta; class Magnoliopsida; order Rosales; family Rosaceae; genus Gillenia; species Gillenia trifoliata. The sequence goes on from CM031082.1 coordinate 5,581,652, forward strand.
ATTATATAAGTTATGTATAAGTTTTGAAATGACTATACTTGAACTTAATTGTCTGCTTTCATATTGATAATAAATGATAGTGTTACTTTTACATCTCTTTTTGTTAAAGCTTTGATATACATATTGTAATTTAATTCCAACTTTGCATGGTTGAAACATTAGAAATAGTCTTCAAGTTGTTTGCTTTAATTTTTGTGCGTAAATGGAATTTTAACTAATATTGACGTTATTTGGTTTAAAATTTGAAAAATCATGCAAAATAAGGTGTTATAAGATTGAACTCGATAAAGTTGGGCGAACCCGAACCCAACTCGAATAAGCCCGAACCCAATTAAAACTCGAACCCGACTAAACCCATATGAACCCGAACCCAACCCAAACCCGAATTGTGAAGATTGGATTAGGGTTGGGTTGACCACCCAACCCGCCCGAGTTGCACCCCTACATCCACCAAATGAACAGGAAACATTAACTAATAAAATAAAATAAATCCCATCAAAATAGGTTTTTGATTGCATTCGACTCCAGATCTTTTTCATGCTTGTTTATCTTTTCCTGCCGTGAAAGAAAGAAAGAGTCCAATCCGAAGAGATCAAAGAATAAAAAATCTTCTCCTAAAAACAAAATCTAAGCCTATATAATATATCATACACTCCTCATATTTAATGAAAAACACAAACATTGGTCCTCCCTCCCTATCTTCAATCCTAAATCAACATCAGAAACACAAGAGTTCAACTCTTGTCTTCCTCTTCCTCAGAATCAAAAACCCTAGTGTCTGAACCTCTTTCTTGTCAGCGGCTGGATCGATTAAACCTAGAAACCTTTTTTCTTTTCTTTTTTTTTCCACAACCTAAAAACCTTTCACTCTATATATAGTCCCTTCCATTTACTTTTGTTGTGTTGTGCATTTATCTAAATTTAGTTAGACCAATGGATGTGATGGATTGCTCGAATGAGCACAAGTGACTACTCATCAAATAATGGGATAGAGGCTGCAAGTTCAAACAAGTTGTCGGGGTAGAGGCTGCAAGTCCAAACAAGTTGCCTTCTTCTAGGTACAAGGGAGTAGTCCCCCAGCCAAATGGCAAATGGGGAGCTCAAATATACGAGAAGCACCAACGTGTGTGGTTGGGAACCTTCAACGACGAAGCTGCTAAGACCTACGACATTGCCTTGTGTTTACACCGAAAAATACCCACTAGGCTAGAATTGAGTTATGGGCAAATGGGCTGAGCCTAAGAAGAAAGGCCCAACCCAGCCCAATAAGTGATGAAGGATAAAATGCTGCATCTACCCCCACTAGAGCATTAAATGCAAAGATCTTGACAATATGGGGAAAACAAACCAAATCTTCAGGAAACGGCTAAAGTCTCCAAATGACGATTTTTGAGCGAGGTGACAGCAATCACGTGAAGCACCGAGTGGTCTATATAAACTGAAGAAAGACTCAGAGACAAGGACACTCAACCAAATCAAAAACAGAACTCACACGTTCAGAAAGAAACCTCTGAGGAAATCCCTCGAAGCCCTTTCACAGATAATGATTTTCATCTGTATCTGCTGCTCTCATCCGCACTAACTGTGTAGTCAGCGTGTTACAACCCGTCCCAAATTTTTATGCAAAATTACCAAAATACCCCTAGTGGTCAATGTTGACTTTTGTTGACTTTTCGTGACGACTTGTGAAAATTTATTTCTTTACATATTCATGATGTACTCGTCGAACGCGTGGACGCAAACGGAACTCAATTCGGAGTTAAAACAAACGTTTTATGAAGCTTTAAAGTGTAGGGGCATTTTAGTAATTTTCACATCCGTTTGTTAATTAGGGTTTTTGGGTTGACCTAGTTGCTCTGCAGCCATTCCACTTTCTACACGTTCTCATCCTCTTCCTCTCCCACTTCTCTCTCAGCCAAAACTTTGTAAAACACCGAAACCCTAAAAGTTCTTGGACGAATCACAAAACCCTCAAACCGTCGCTCAAGACCAATACCATTACGATCGTCTTGTCATTCTGGACGAGGCTGTGATTTCAGAATATCCAAACTTGAACCCAATCAACCAAACCGACGTCGGAACGGTATCGGCAAACTTCTTGCACGGGGAGGGTTTCTCCTGATCACTTGGCTTCTTGATTGGAATTGATCTTTTCATTCTCTGTACTGTTGTCGGATTGCTCCAAGGTGATTGATTCATCTTGGGGTTCTCTCAACTCTTGTAGATTAGTTGTAGAATCTTCTTGTATCACTGGATCAGTAAAGGTTTGAGGCAGTGGTAACAAATGAGTACTTCCTCCCCCTGAGTTGTAGTATGCTCAAAATAAGAATTGTTTTCTTCAAATTGGACATCCTTAGAAACAATGCATTTCTTGGTGACTGGATCAAAGCATTTATATCCCTTTTGAGTGGAGGAATACCCAATGAATATGCATTTAGTTGCTCTGGCATCAAGCTTATCTCGATTTTTGGCTTGAATGTGTACGTAACAAACACAGCCAAATACTTTGAGGTGAGTCAAGTCAATTTTCCTGCCTTTTAGCACTTCATAGGGAGATTTGAACCCTAACACTGAACTTGGCAGCCTGTTGATGAGGTAAGTTGTCGTAAGGATAGCAGATGACCAGAATCTCTTTAAAATACTCATATGTATCATGAGGGATCGAGTTTTTTTCAAGAGATCCCGGTTTTTTCTTTCTACAACACCATTCTGTTGAGGAGTACCTACACAGCTTGTTTGATGGATGATGCCATGTTCACTTAGATATTGAAACATATTGTTTGACATGAACTCAGTACCATTATCTGATCGAAAAATTTTGACATTTGATTGAAATTGGGTTTTAATGTGAATGTGAAAATCCTTGAAGATATTGAAGACTTCATTTTTTGACATCATTAGATAAACAAAACTAATTATGGTAAAGTCATCCACAAATAAGACAAAGTATTTTAACCTTCCATTGATTCAATAGTAGGACCCCACACATCACTGTGTATAAGTTCAAACGGTTTACATGTCGAAGTTTGGGATTTGCCGAATGGCAATTTGGTTGATTTCGACAATTTACATGTTTCACAGTCAATGAGGGGCTTACAAACATTTGGAAAACTTTTTGACATTACAAATTCCGAGGGGTGAGCTAGTCTCCTATGCCATAACTGGTTTTCATCTATGGACTTTAACTTGGCTTGCAAGGCTTGATTTTTTGTGTGGTTTCTGCACAGATAATAAAGTCCATTTATGAAGACCCTTCACCAATCGTCTTCTTGGTGAGAATATCCTAAAATATTACATCATTGGATGAAAAAATTGCACGACAATTTAAATTGTTGGTGATTTTCCCAACAGACAACAATTGGAATGGAAAAGATGGTACATATAAGGCATTGGAAGATGTTTTGGTTGAAAAGATGTTGATTTTTCCAGTACCTAAAACAAGAACATTTTTTTCATTCGCAACAGACACATGTGATGGTTTTGAAAAAGATTAAAAATCCTTTAAATTTTTTATTTTGTTCGTCATATGATCAATGGCACCAGAATCAATTATCCAACAATCTTTTTCAATACTAGTTAATAATGCAGTAGAGAAAGCTTGTAGAATACCTGGTGCCTCTTTACTCGATACCCTCTGATTCCCAGAAAGAAAGCCTGCAAATTTTCCCAACATAGCTGCATGTTGGTCTCCTTCACCATTAGTGGACCCAGAAGCACCTCCACGTTTCTTCTCATGTAGGTAGTTCGCAAACTCATTGATGAGAGTAAGTGGATTGGTCATAAACTCAGCTGATCCATGAGGTGTGGAGGAAGAAGGTTGAACCGCAACACCATGAGCCTTGAACTGACTGTGCTGAGAGGATCGCGGTATGATCTTTCCTTCTTTGGTGAACTTTGGTTTAAGCTCAGGATGGAGTTCCCAACATTTATCTTCAGTATGCCCAACAACATTGCAGTATTTGCACTTTAGATGTGGGAATCGTCCATTGTACACCTTTGCTTCAGTATGCTTGGCATGAGACGCATATGCACGAGACTCCGTCATCCTCAGGCTGTGCTCAATGGTCATTACCTTCCTTCGTGCTTCTTCTCTCTGAACTATAGCACAGACATTGTTGAAGGAAGGTAATTCTTGGCTCATCAGAATGTGGCTTCTCAAGTCCTCGTAGTCTGGGCTCAAGCTTCCCAGCAGCTGATAGAGTCTATCTTCCTCTGCTCGTTTGAGAAGTACTGCCTCTACTTGTTTAAGAAGTACTGCAGGATCAGTAGTATGTGGAAGGTACACATCTAGCTCATTCCACAGAGTTTTGAGCTTCTCGAGATGTTGAACAAATGATTTTCCTTCTTGCTAAAAGCTAGTAGTGTCTTTCTTCAGCTGGAACACTCGGGCATAGTTGTTTTGGTTTCCCTTCAAGCTTTTCCATCATTCTTGAGAGGAATTAGAATAGCTGAAAATCTCAACTATATGCTTCTCCATTGTGTTAAGTAGAAGAGACATAACCAGTTGGTCCTTGTACAGCCATCCACTGTACAGAGGTGAGGAAACGTCTGGCACTTCCATGCCTCCATTAACGAAACCAAGTTTTCCCTTACCTCCAAGGGCCAACGAAACAACTCGAGACCACGGTAAATAATTAAACTCGTTCAGAAGAATTGAACATAGTCGTTGATTGGTGTTTACCTCAAATTCTGAGGTATCTGAGTATGTAAAATTTGAGGGGGAAGCATTTGAATTTTCCCCTCCTAAATTTATAGATCCTTCCTCAGCCATTTTTGAAGAAATTAAATTTTACAGCGGAAAAAAAATTAGAGTCAGGTTAAGATTGAACCTGCTCTGATACCATGAAGAAATCTTCACAATAAATTGTTTTGTATTTCTTGAGTTTCAATTTACACAAGTATGTTTTACATATAGAAAAGAAAGAAACAACCCAGTTACCAGAATGACTTCTAATGACCGGGTAAACCTACGCTTTAATCTAATCCTTAAATTAAGGAGATTACACTAATACCAATACACGCCACTAATCAGTCATCTTCCTTTAATCAAGGGAAGATGACTGGTACAGACAGCAAAACACTCATGTACAGAAAAGTCAGCGCAGCAGAGAGCACGCAGTAGTTCAGTGGACAGAGGAGCCAACCCGATGAGGGTTATACAGCCAACCCGATGAGAGCACAACCAATCCGATGAATAAACAGCAACCCGATACAGCATTCAAACCATCCCGATGTGCATGCCGATCATCCCGATGCAACATGCAGCTGTTTATTTATGTATTTCAACAAAGTTCAAACAAGTTGCCTTCTTCTAGATACAAAAAAGTAGTGCCACAGTTAAATGGCAGATGGGGAGCTCAAATATACGAGAAGAGTCATCGTGTGTGGTTGGGAACCTTCGATGATGAAGAAGAAGCAGCTAAAACCTGCAACATTGCCTCGTTGAAGTTTCGGGGTCTTGATGCCATCACAAACTTCAGTCGAAACCAAATGAAACCCTACGAACATGATGTCACCGAGCTCTTTTCTTGGAATCCCATTCCAAGGCTGAGATCGTTGACATGATTCGAAAACATTCTTATGCCAACGAGTTCGAGATGTACAAGCATAAGTTGTACAATGGTGGTGCCCTAGGCCTTGATGATGGTGGAAAGCGTATGAAGAGTTACCTTGATTTAATGGACACGTGTAGTCGCGAGAGGGAATTGCTTTTCGAGAAAGTGGGAACACCAAGCGACGTAGGGAGATTGAACCGCATGGTTATACCAAAACAACATGCCGAGAAGCATTTTCAGGTTCGTCTGAGTGTAGGGTTTGGTAAAGGGGTGTTGTTGAAGTTTGAGGATGAGTTGGGGAAAGTGTGGAGGTTTGGGTATTGTTATTGGAGTAGTAGTCAGAGTTATGTGTTGAGCAATGGGTGGATTCGTTTTGTGAAGGAGAAGAAGCTGAAAGCTGGTGATGTTGTGAGGTTTGAGAGATCGGTAGGGGAGGATAAGAAGCTGTTCATTGATTGTAGACCAAGAAACCTCGACATTTTGGGGATCGGGGAGAAGCATGGTAGGGTTGGTGACCCTCTAACGACGGTTCAAGATGATGGAGTGGTGAGGTTGTTCGGAGTTAACATATCATGGAAATCTGTGCATTGTAGAGAATAGCAGGTGTTGGAGGCTTGGAGCATGTTTAATAAGTTTAAAAGACAAGCATTTTTTTTTCTTCTTTTTGCTTGAAAAAGAGAGAGCCTTCTGTTGCATGCATGCAATTAGAATAATTATATGACAAAGCTCATGGCATATAGAACGATTGGGTAATTTTCATGTTTTTTCTTGTTTAATGAAAGAACGAGAAGATCCTAATCCCATCTCGTTCTGTAATCAAATGACTTATCCATCGTTTTGTAAATTTAAGAGTAAAGTTATATAAACACACAAAATTATATTTACTGACGAAGTCTTTAATGTAAGTGAATTGTAGAGTTCATATGTATTAGATAATGTGTCAAAAAATATGTTAATATATGTATATCTAAATAGAATTATTGTAAATTTCTTCTCATCTCTCACTATTTGCATTCTTTTTTTCTTTTAAAAAATAAAATTACTAAAAAGAATTTGACAACGAAAAACAACGATTCAGACTTCAGCCTTGACAAGCCACCTACTACCACTACCAAAAATTGGGCTCAAAGGCGATGGATGCATCTGTGGCTAATAATCACAATGCCCACAGATCCAATGTGGACAAAGATCAATGGCTACGGTTGAGCCACAATCGACTCATAGTGGCCTATAAAGCCGATGCTAATTGGCGTGGGTAAAGTGTGGCCAATTTTTGCGTTGGGACCCACCATATCCCACGTTCAGACCCATTAATATTATATTGTTCTACTTACCCATATATTTCACAACTGGGGCAAAAATACAAACTTTTTGGTAAAAAAATAATAATAATAATATATCATTTGAGAGCTGGAAGTTTGGTATCAGCTTGGTATCGGCTTGGTACATGAAGGCTTGTACATCACAAGCTTTGTATTATTATTTTGACAGGCAACCATAGAAAGATTTTACTAACACAAACCAAAGTTACTAGAGATGTCAAATGGGTACATATTCTTTAGTGACCAATTTCTTGATTCGAAGAAAAATTTACACAATTAAAAAAAGCTTTGTATTATTTTGTCAGTACACAAATTTTGTAACCAAAATTTTACTTGTAGATTTGCCTTTTATCTTCATATTCTCCGTCTCTTTTCTTTTTCCCAAAGTTGGGTCAAAAATCTCAGCCATTTATCTTCATATTCTCCTTGGCCATTAACTACATCTTTCCAAAAAAACACATTACCATATACCCTATCAGATATGTAAAAAAATAGACAGAACAATTCACTTCCATTAACTACAAGAGACTTTTTACCACCAAATGCTCAAATGAACCCAGATGTTTTACAATCAGGCCACCATGCAACTTCAATGGTTAGCGGAGGTTTAGCCATTTCATTACATAGTATATAAGTTTTCAAGTGTCATTAGATCATTTTTTACAATACAAATAACCTAACAACAACCCCATCACACCAGAGTTTAGTCAGCACCGACATGCTCCCATTTCGATTGAGTTTTGTATCATAAGGTAAGTGAAACCTCACCAACAAGAGCTCATACTTATAGTTCTATCTAAGTAAGCATGCAACAATATCCTGCTCCATAAAGACCTACCTTTATAATCTTCTAAGATTGAAGACCTTTATAATCTTCGAGGTGTTCGAAAAAGCCAACTTGGAAGTGCTCAACCTTGAATGGAGAATCGCGTTCGAGGTGTTCGACTGCAAATGGGTCGACTCGTAAGTGAGCTGCAATGCTCACTTAACTCGAATGGAAATGATAAATATTTGTCCAAAGAATATTAGCCAGATGAAGCTTTAGGAACTTTATATTAAAATATTATAACACAATAATTTAGAAAAAATTTAGATGGTACGTATTATTCAATGGTCCGGCCATTGAATGATTTCAGATTAATTTGAGGTGGATCCCAAATGAATTTTAAACTATTCAACAGTATGTGTATCATTGAATGATACATACCATTAAAGTTTCACCCTAATAATCTTCCAAATGAAATTTGCTCTATAAAGTATCAAACACCCATACCGAGGACCTGTAAATATTATAACGTTATGGTCTTCTAGGCAATATTGTTGTCATGTCCTTCTATACAAAGCTCCCTATGGAATAGTCTAGTGAATTTCCAAAGGAGTTGTTATATTTTTCTTTGGGCCCGGGACAGGGAGTTGACTGACAAAATAATTTGGGATCAATAGGGAATGTTCGGGCGGCCCAACGTAAATTAACTACTCCGCGGCCGAAACAGCCAGTTGGTTATAAAAGGATACTTCAGTCATTTCACCTGAGCCCCTTTTCACATTTTCACTTAGAGCATGTCCACCAATGCTATTTTGTCATGGGAGGAGCCAAAACCAATCCAAAACCACTCCCACCCATTTTTAGTAGCCCCCAAAATGGAGCCCGATCTGAAAAACTGGCAAATATGGCCCGAGGCCCAACCCTCTCAAGTTGACGTCAACCACGAGCTTAAATTTTTTCTGCGTTAGGCGCATGGGGCGCATGCGACAAATTGGCGCATGAGTGAGGGAACAGAGCCCACCACAACTGGTTCCAATGGCTAGTCCATGTGTTCCGAGCCACGTGGCGAAATCCTGACCCTCCGATAGAAAACAGTTAGTTAATCCAACGATTCTACAATTTTTGAGAAATAATTTTTTTTTTTTAAATAGAAAAATTCAAAAAAAAATTTCAACACCTACTTTATAATTTTGCTTATAAATCTTCCCTTTCTCGTTTGTTCATCCTCCCACCAAAACCATTTTCGCTATACAAGCTTTTCCTATTCCATTTTTTTTCTACACCCCTCACATCTATTCTAATTTTGTTTTTGGTTACAAAAATGGTGTTTACCTTCGAGAGAGGAGTCGAAGCCAGAACTGTGCAGTCGACCGTCAAAGATATGTTCTTGTGTGAGCGTTGCAAGGTCGTTTCGCGTTGCGCAACTACCGGCAATGAGATGATTCTTGCGAATATGTGGAGGAAGATTCATGAAGATGAAACCGCTCGGTTTGGGGAGAGTTTTAGGGAAGGCACTCTTTCTAGTAGGTGGAAACATTTGAACCATTTGTTTGGCAAATGAAGCAACGCCAAGATGAAAGCTTTGGAAAACATTCAAAACGGCACCAATCGAGGGGACGAGGTAAACAATTTTGTAATTTGGCATTGGTAGTAATTCTATTTTTTTTTTAAATAAGTGAATAATATTTTGTTTCCCACTTTGTTTTAGATGATGCAAACACAAAATTGGTATCAAATTTTGATGAAATCCAAAAACACCTTCACCCATTTTGAATGTTGGGAAATTGTAAGGGCTAGTTTGGGATTGCTATGTTTTTTTTCAAAACTGCTTTTGCTGTGCTGTGAAAAAAAACAACTGTGAAAAAAAGCAGGTAAGTGTTTGGTAAATTGTAGTTGTAAAAGTGCTTTTAGCTAAAAAAAGCAGTTTCAGAATGTTTGGTAAACTTGTATATAAAATTGTTGTGACTATGTAAAATGACTAAAAAGGGCATATTGTTGGATGTATTATTAATTTAATTGTTTGCCAAAAATATTGGTCAATTTATTACATATATTTTTTTTTTCTTATATTATTCGTCTTACTTTACATATCCCAAATTGTAAATAATTATTATGACAAAATTTCTTTAAAATATTGAAATAATATACGATCATATAAGGTAGTTAAAATACTGTCAACTATGTGTTTGTAAATCTTAATTTTAAGGTTTAGTGTCTCGACATTTTAAGGTTTCACCAGCGCTGAAATAATGAGCTGGAAATTAGACATTAATGATATATATGCTACAGACCGATTAAGCCCTACTAGTATTGCTGCTTCCAAACTACTTTATGAATCACAGTAATAGAATTTTAAGGCCGAAACACACAAACTTGTAAAGTTCAAGCCCAAGTTCTTGATTTAGCTCAATTGTACTTCAATTTTAACTGGTTCCGGCGCTTTAGATTTTTAAATGTTACGAGTAACTGTGGATTGACCTCTCTACTTCTAAGTATATAAATCAGACCAGCTGAGCTTAACCGCATTGCAAGCAATATAACATTAACTGTTGACACACATCCGAAGAATAAACCAACAAAGTTCATCAGACCCAAGCAAATATGTTCCTAAACCTCTTGAGCCACATATATCAACCAGTTGGACGGTATCTCTTAAAGCCGGCAAGAAATTCTGACAAGTCTATGTAATATTGGATATCTCAAGCAAATGAACACGTTATATTATAACCTTCGGGAATCAAGGTGAGCATTCTGATATACATGTCGAGCATTATGCAGAAGAACATTGGCATCCTCGTTTGAATCTCTTCCTGCCATTTCTCAATTTGTTCCTTGTGCACCCTGTAATTGTAGTTTTACCCACAAATTTCAATCATCCAAAACCCCAAATATATATTACAAATTCAACAGAAAACTAAAGTTACTTTTTGCAACTCACATAGTCATTCGCTCTTCATATTCATCTCTAATCTTCTGAAACATCGTCTTCCCTGATTCCAGAAGCTCAGATACCTATGTATAATTCCAATTTATTACATCAAAAAACACCCCCAAAATTGCAAATACGTACAATTATTCAAGGATTTATTTCAATTCACACTGGAATTAAGCAGTAAATATAAATTACCAGCTGACTGAAGCGTTCGATCTTTTCGAGAATGTGAGCGATTGCGAGCTCCACCTCATCAGATCCAGATGCCTCAAATTCTTCCTTCTGATCCATCTCTGATTCCACGGTCGCTCTTTCTCCAATCCGACCTCCCTCCTATGGAGTTCGATTCCGTCAATATCAAGAATCTCGGCGTCGAGGAGGACGCGACTCTTGATCAAAATCTCGGCGTCGGCGAGGATGGAGTCGACATCGCTCTGGGTGCGGAGCCTGCCGGCGAAGAGATTGGGGGTCTGGCATTTAAGGGAGAGCGAAACGGCGTCGTTGAGGGTTTGGGAGACGGAGAGGAGGAGGTGGAGGGAGAGAGGGAGAGAGGGTGGGAGGTGGAGGTTGGGAAGTCGGCGAAGTCGACGAGCGAGGGAGAGGGGGTTTTCAGTGAACGGGTGTTTTGTGAGAAAAATATGGGGTAGAATTGCCAATATGAAAGTTTCATTAATTGATACTGTTCACCCGCATCTCTTCAAAATAAGCACTTTTTTCATTTCTACTCTTTTGTACTGATGATTTTGAAAAAAAAAACACTTTTTTTTCATTTACCAAACACAATTAAAGCCCTAATTTTTTTAAAAAGCTGCTTTTAAAAAAATTTAAGCAATGCCAAACTAGGCCTAAAGACTTGCCCAAAATTCAAAATTATTAGCAATGGTCTCAAAGTTGTTATGAACAAGAAGCAGCTACAAGATTCATCGGTAGGTGGATCGCCCTTAGAGTCTCTAGTAGAAGTGGAGACTCCGACCTCCACTACTCAAAGGCCTATGGGGAAGAAAGCTGCCAAGGAAAGAAAGAAGAGGAGTGACAATCCCCCTCATGGAAAAATTTGCTCGCCAAGGAGAGGGAAGTATGGAGAGACAAAGGAAAAGAGATGAAGATGACAAGGTGAGAGTATTGAGAGAGTTAGTAAATAGTCAGTTGTGGTATTCATGTAATTAGTTGTAAATGACAAGGGTACTGTTATACTAAGCCTGTATGGCTTTATATATCCTTGTAATCCTGTTCATTATACCCTTGTAATTTACAACTAATTACATGAATACCACAACTGACTATTTACTAACTCTCTCAATAGAGAGATGCATTATTTAAAAGTGAAATAGAGTTTGCAAGGAAGCATGAAATGGATAAGATGGATAAGGAAGCCATGAACAAAATGATAACCGAAGACATGTCCCCGACCACACAATCTTATTGGAGAGACGAACGAAAGGAAGTTACGAGGAGAAGAAGACTTTTTCATGAAGGCGAACCTAGCGCATCAACAAATGTCAATGAAGATAAACCTAGTGCACTCACAAATATCGAGCATGACCACCCTAGCACCACACAATGGTGGTAGTGGATTATTAAGTTGTATAATTAGTATTGTGGTAGTAGTTGATTAAGTTGTATAATTAGTATTGTGGTAGTAGTTCATTAAGTTGTATAACTAGTATTGTAGTTCTTTTTTTAACAAATGTCAAAGCTAACAAAAACGTCATAAGCAAAGTTGTATTATTTAACACAAATGCAAAGCATGCAAAACATCATAAGCAAAGTTGTATCATTGAAGACAAAATGGAATGAAGGAAGACAAGAGGACACAGTGGAAATTTGCAGATTTGACGTCCGAGCCCCATTTTGGGCGCATAGTATCTTTTCCTAAAAAGGCACAACCGTTTTATTTCCAAATAGGGCGTGGTAGGGCAGATCCTACATATTTGGAAAATGGAACCGAACCTAACCCGGAACATTTAAAACAAGCTGGGTCCACGGGTCCTTTTTTTTTTCTTCTGCCGTCTTCCTTCTTCTTTTGTGTGAACCAACAACAGCAGCAAGTGAGTCAAACTGAACTGAAATACTGAGAATGAGAGTGAGAGTCGAGAGAGAGAGAGAGAGAGGGTGGTGGTGGAAGCGCGGATCTAGGGTGCAAGTGGTTGCGCAACTCGTCGATTTGTAGATGGCTGAAGGTGGGGTTGCGAGTTGCTGCAGGGCGAGGGTTGCAGAGGTTGTTACTTGTGAAGGTGGAGGCCATGCGGGTTGGGTTGCGGTGGGTCACCGAAGCTGTTGTTTTTATTTGTAGCTCGGAGACGACGTTATGATGTTTTTAAGCTAATGGATTATGAAATTTAGTCAGATCTATGAGTGGTTGGGCTTCAAATTGGTGAGGGTGGTTGAAATTGGAGCTCACCAGCAAATGGTGTTTAAGGTGGAGGCATCTCAGATGGCCTTTTCTAAGGTCTGAAGCTGCATGTTGGAGCTTTAACTCTCGAGTTGAAAGGAGTTGGCGAGTTGCAAAAAGAGGATCTGTAGGTATAAGATTTGCAAATCAAGACTGAAGTTGCGAAACAGCCCGGGGCAAGGCCCTGTGTCTTAAAAATATCGATGGATTAAATAGTTGGTTGTTACGAGTTGGGTCCCAAAATTATTAATGTTGATTTATTGTGTGATTTTAACCCAAATTCAATATTGTTTAGAATAAAGTTAAAAATATCGTTGCCTAGAGAGAAAAAAACTGAAACCAAGGACATTGTTTGACGTCATTTCAAAGTACAAAAGTTATAATTTGGATTACTTCATTTTCTTTATCATCATTTAATATTAACTCTAAAAAATTTCAAATAGATCATTTTAAAGTACAAAAGTTATAATTTGGATTACTTCATTTTCTTTACCATAATCTAATATTAACTCTAAAAAAATTTATTCGATTTGAAGAAATTTTTTATCATTAATATGGAGTGAAACAAGTTGATAGTTAAAAATATTGAAGGACATTGTTTGACATTATTTCAACGTATAAAATTTAAAAATGTGGAGTAAAGTTAAAAAAATCATTGTCTAGAGAAAATTAAGTCGAAGTACATTGTTTGACATCATTTCAATGTACAAAAGTTATGATTCAGATTACTTCATTTTTTTTATCATTATCAAAATATTAACTCTAAAAAATTTCATTCAATTTGAAGAAAGTTTTTATCATTAACGAGGAGTAAAACAAGTTGGTTAATTCAGGTAAAATTCAAATAACACAAAACAATTAACGGATGAAAAATGATAAAAACAACTTCAGGAAAGTGTTAATTTAGGTAAAATTCCAAGACCAAACCAAACCACATAATTAGTTTCTAATTAACTTGGTTTACTTCTAAACCCATGATTACGAACCCCTACCGCAATCCGCTCCACAAGCTTCGTCAGCTTTGCGTGCTTGCCGCACCAAGCTTCCACAAACTTCGCTTCCTTGCCCTCCGCCTCTCTCTGCAGCACGCTCAGCTCCTCCCTGTAATCCCTCTCGATCGTCCCCACGAACGCCGCCTCCTCCTCTCTCAAGCACCTTATCTTCGCTTCGATTTCCTCCACCGCCTCCCTCCGCTTCCTTCCCTTCTCCGCCTCCAGCTGCTGTTCCAGCCTGCTCAGCCGCCACGTCGCCTCCTTCTTCTGCTGCATCCAGCTCTGCCTCCCCTCCTCCACCTCCTTGCACAGCTGAATCAGAGTCCCCATTTGATGAAAACGGGTCGGGTCCGGGTCGTGGACCGGATCGGAGGGAGACAGAGTCAGGCTCACTGAAGGCGAAGGGGTGGTGGAGGACGTGGATGACGTTGTTGACGACGGGTTAATGTTCATCCACGGAGGCAGAACGGAAACGGACGGTGCAGTTATGGACGTCGCGGTGGAGCCAACTGACCCGAGTGAGAGAACCGGGTCAGGTTCTTGCATCATGGTGGTGGGCTGGAATGCACCACTGTAAACCTTCGGCTGGACGACGTATTTCTCGGCGAATGTCTCCAGGATGTGGTCGTATGGACCCTGAACGGCCTTCTCGGGAGACCCAATTCCGGCTACCGGAATATTCCCGTCCGGCGGCAGCTGGGTCGACGACGACGATGTACTACACAGAAGGTGTTTGTTCTTTTGCCTCTGAGACTGCAACTTCAGCTGCTTCTCCTTAAAGACCTCCCACCACTTGCCGAGGCGCTTGGGGGTGCGGCCGGGGAGCTCGGCGGCGATCTTCTTCCACTTGTTGCCGTGCTTGGCCTGGAGGGAGACGACGAGGGCCTGCTCCTCTGGGGTGAGCGAGCCCTTCTTGAGCCCCGGCTTCAGGTAGTTCTTCCACCGCTCCAGGCAGGACTTCGGGTCGCGGAGGAGGGGCTTCCCCATCCGCTGAGAGACGAGGCTCCACTCTTTCGGCCCATATTGCTTCACGTAGGCTCGCAGCAAGGCGTCTTCTTCCGGTTGCCAGCGCTGCCGCTCCTTCATTTCATCGCCATTTCTTGCTCCGGAATTGAGAGAGATCGCAACCGCTGACGGAGGAGGGACTGATTCCAATTCCAGTCCAACGAACCCAATTCAATTCCACTTCCTGTTCATACTAAATAGTACGGATTTGGGAAATTATTAAGGATGGAATGGAGATGGGGTATCTTCGTTTGTAATTTATAGACGGGGGTGGATATTTGACGCGCGGGGAATAAGCGTGGAGGAGACGCGCCACTTCGTGGGGGTGGTGACATCAGTGAAAAGTGAAACAGTGGTAGTCGTGCTTTGTGGTTTTAGGGCGCATTGAATGATGGTGGAGGATTTGCCCCGATGGGATTAGTCATTGGAGAGAGAGAGAGAGAGAGAGAGAGAGCAGGATCAGAAGATCAGAAATGGGGCGGGTGAGTGACAGAGCGATTAGTCAGAGTGGTGGACAGGACAGGAACGGACTGGACTGGACTAGGGGCACACTGGACAGCCAAGACCCTCTCTCCCTCCCTCACAATTACTGTTCATGGATAACAGATGCCGAGTGGAGTTGAACACCTATTCATGTACCACTGCACTAGTCTACTCTAGTAACTGTTCAATCCCTGTGTTGATATTTGGACCCAAAAAAAATCCCTATGTTGATAGGGAAAAAAGCATGTGCCTTGATGTGGCCCTTGTGCTTTTCTTTAGTGCAATAGTGTCTTATTAGATAGGGAAAAATTGAGAAAAACTATAGGTTATGTTAAAGGAACTTTACTATTAGTTTGGAACGACACGAGACTAGTTTAGTTAATATCATTGGCTAATGTCTTAGTCCCTATTTGGTGAACTTACAAATATTGGGACGTGACTTATAGGATTGATTATGACATAATTTCAATCTTTTCAATCCGGCTACCACGTAGGAGAAATTCTCTGGTCCAGAAGTCGGACCACGTAATTCCTCTGGCCCAAGACACATAAAACACCACATACCATGGTCAAACTTCAATGGTACGTGGTACGTACTGTTTAATAATTTAAAATTTATTTAAAATCCACCGCAAATTAATCTGAGATCATTCAATAGCCGTACCGATTTTTCTCACATACCCCAAGACACATAAAACACTACATACCCCACCTCCCTAATTTTGAGGCCCACCACATCCCCACTCTAAATCATATGTGGTTGAAACTCTCTCCCAAATAATACAAATGCACAAACACAATTGGAATGCGTAATGTGTATCAATGATCAATGCATGTGTAAAATAATGAGTGTTAGGGACGTGGTACGTTGAAAGGGGTGTTTGTTTGTGTTGTTGTGTCTTGTTCTTGTATATAAAGACGAGACCCATCAACGCATTTATCGGATCTGTTTTTGGTGGCTTTTTCCTCTCTTTTTCTCCTTCTTTTGGTTTCTCACTGTAGGTGTAGGGTGGGGTTTTTCAGTATTCAAACTTTGGATTTATATACACAAAAAGGATGGAAGGGAAAATCGAGTTGGTTGGAACAAAGCATTCCATTCACGTGTCTACCCCAATGCTCTTATCCCACCATTAAAAATTGAATATGCAGACTTTTAAGAGACGTTGAGTGTATCGTTACCGTGACGTTCTGTGTCAATGATATACAGTATTATGCACAAATTTCTCTTCATATAACTTTATATTATTAGTACGTGACACCAAACTATGATGACAATGTATTCGTGTCACATAAATCGTTATAGTGCTGAAGGCGTTTCACATCAAAGACGAAAGGTTAAGAAAATAGTTTAAATCATCTCATATTTCTACACTCATCACCTTTAAAGGCTTGAATACTTACATTATAACATGGTTTTTAAAGTAGGGTGTTCATGTATTTGACCAAATCGCCACACATGTTTTCACTCCACCAATATTTGTCCTCACATGTTTAGTTTAAGTAACGCCAATTTAGTTTAAATAACTTGAAGTCTGTCGTCTACATGCATCAACATTGCCAAATATACACTTTTCTTACATTAATATGGACATTGCTTGACTCATCTTAAAATTAGAAATTAATACATTCTTGTCAATTACAGTTTAAGATGTATATAAATTATTTATAAAAAAATATACACACATGTCTAATTGTGATCAATAAAATCGTAAAAATTCCTACTTTCAAAAGAAAGTATTTCATATTTTTGGACCTGCTATGTATATCTACTACTCCCTAGCTACAGGTCTTGCTGCTGCTTTACTTATGACAGGACCCCACTTACTTTTGCATATTGCATTTTTACAGTCCTATCATATCTGTATGTACATATATAATATAGTAAGAAGAACCGTTAAAAAAAGATGATTGGATTGGTCTATGGAAATGGTCCAAACTCCAAATGAGGGAACACATTTAGGCACTTCAAATATTACGGATTTTAAGTTGGGAATTAGTTGAAATGAATTATTTTTGACATTTGGTTACAGAAATAATCAGTTTTTAATATGTCGTTATTATATTATCATTGTGTAATCGATATATATTCAATATATTGTTGTTATTAAAAAATAATCATTTTTACAAATAAAATATCAAAAATAAATTGTTTCAACTAATTGCTCGAACAAAGAAAAGGCAAATGGGGAGACAGAAATACTGAAAATAAGTGATCAACTTTCAATGGAGCAAGAAGAGCAAAAAAATATAAGATTTGAGGCCCAAAAAATGAAATGCGCATCCAGGGAATCGAACCCTGGTCAGTACCGTGGGAGGGTACTATGATACCACTACACCAGATGCGCTTTCTTGTTAGGGATTCATGAACAATTAATAAATAACCAACATTTTCTTTGACAAAGGGCCCAAGCCCAATTCCCTACCATGCATTTCGGCATCCAAGTTTCAAAAGCTCTAATAATTGCAGGCCCTTTTATGGTATTTTGGACACTTACGGGTTATTCGAGTCGAATTTTGCACGAGTATAGGACTCAATGTATACACAATTAGAACACAACTAAAGTTGTTCATCAACCCATACAAATATTGATTAATGTGTTAGACTAATATATGAGTTGACATGAACACGATAACGATATAAATGAGTAAATCAAAATATATCTGATCTATTTTCGCCCCTAGTTGTTGGAAACCAAATACTTTCTAAAGGCCAATTCTTGACCATGCATTGTAGCATCCAAGTATCAAAAGCTCTAGTTGCATGACCTTTGATGGTAGGGTTGGTAATTTGTAGAACTCGAATTTCGTTAGAATATAGGACAGTGATTAGAACACGACTAATGTTTTGTTCGTTATCCTTTTGCATGTTGATAAACTCATATGTTGACATGACAAACACTAAACACATATAAATAAGTAAACTCAAACAATATTATACGTGTTGTGATTTGTTAATATGCATCAGTAGACATTTATAACTATTAAATCTTTAACTGCACATCCAATATCTCCTTCCATACAATTCATGTCTTACACCCCAGTTCTTCTCGACTTTGTTTATGAACAATGGGAGACTCTTTTTGACTCTTTGACTTGTTTGAGTGCGTTTGGTTTGCTTGGCCACCTCTTGGGAGGCTCCACCGGCCATGAAAGTTCCCACTTTTCACTTTCCAATTTCTTCACATGTTAATTTCATCTCATCACATTCACATCTTTCTGAAGACTCTTTGACTTCACCGACCATCCATTTACCCCAAAAACTCCACGTGATCAAATGCCACCATTGATCAACTTTCCCCTATATATATAACACCTTCTCTTTCACTTCCCCACAACACAATACACTCTTTGCTATTTCCAACTGAGAAAAAAAAAAGACTACTACAATGGCCTGCTCAAGCTTTTCAAGACCCAGTCAGTGTTTCTTCTTTTTTCTTTTGCAATAATGTTGCTGTTTAAACACGTTTTTCGTCCATGTAGTTTTCTCGAAATTCAACTTTCGTGTCTCGGTAGTTTTAGTTTCTTCAAATCGGGTCCTTTCAGTTTCGTAATCATTCCAATTCATGGACATCCGTCAACTTAAATTATGATCTTGTATGAAAACCATAAAGTGTGATAGTTTTGTGTGCGAAATTAAATGAGTTCATGTGTTACATATTGTAATTGAATTGATGGAAAATGTTGTTTGATTGTTTTTGCAGCAAAAGTTCAAGAACTCCACGTGTACGAGATCAACGAGCGAGATCGTTCAAGCCCTGCGTATCTCAGTTTAAGCCAGAAACCTGTGCATGCTCTCGGAGACCTTGTGCCCTTCACAAACAAAGTAATTTTATTTTATTTGAAAATTATATTCACCAATATTCTCTAAAAACATGTTAGTAATTTACTGATGTGCCCACGTTATTTGATTGTAATTGCAGATATACACCGGAGATCTTCAGAAACGTTTGGGGATAACATCGGGAATTTGCATTTTGATCGAAAACAAGCCAGAGAAGAAGGGCGATCGATATGAGGCAATTTACAGCTTCTATTTCGGTGATTACGGCCACCTGGCGGTCCAGGGTCCCTACCTGACTTACGAGGACACGTATCTGGCTGTGACTGGTGGGTCTGGGATTTTCGAAGGGGTGTACGGGCAGGTGAAGCTGCACCAGATTGTGTTTCCCTTTAAGATTTTGTACACTTTTTATTTGAAGGGGATTGAGGACTTGCCTGAGGACCTTACTGCTGGGAATGTTGTGGAGCCCAGCCCTGGAGTGGAGCCCAGTCCTGCTGCCAAGGCTTGTGAGGCCCAAGCCACTGTCTCCAACTACACCAACTAATTAGGCTTTGCATTTATTGAAAGACTTTTGTGTTATTAGCTTAAGTGGTATTTTAGTAATGAAATGGTTAAATTATCTGAATGTTTAGTATTTTTGAATTTAATGTGTTGATCAGTTTGCAACTTTGCACAATGTACCTTTATTAAACAATCGAATTGGCAAGAAATCTCGCCCATATTCACTGACCACTGAATGCAATAACATTATTGTTTAATAACAATCTTTTTTTAGTTAAACAAGAGTTTTTCGTTTTTAGTTTTCTTGAAATTTTGAAGCACATAAAACCAAAGATGCTACATGTAGATGTATGAAGCCGATTAGGGTTTGTATGTATGAAGGTTCCTTGTCATGGCATGGAGATTTTTGGAAATATGACTTCATGTTAGATTCTCTATAAGTTCGGCCAAACTAGGCGATGAATCAATTTTGTTCTCGAGTGTGGTAATTTTGATATGGCCACATGACTTGAAGTGAATGAATCATGCTACAATTGTTGCTTCATCGATCTGAAGATAGTTTTAACGGATTAGGTCAGTTGACCAAGTCCTTATGTCAGCTCATTTGTATTCAAGTTTGAATTCACGAACTTGTATAATTAAAGTAGTTTAGAATATCATCTTGTAAGCTGTTTGATTTGCTAGATCTACTTCACTTGAGATTATGATGTCATAATGGTGATTGGGTAATGTGGCTAGAGTCTACACCCATGAGCATCGTACTCTCTGTCCCAATACGATTTGAGAGTTTTTGTTCTAACATGATATTTGCAGAACACGAGAGCAATTGTATTGATTCTTGTAATCTTGTCGTTCCCATTGAACTTAGCTGCGCGAAATTAGCTTATTGCTTAGTAAAAATTTAGATTTAGTTGCAAAGACCCTTTTGGGCTGAATTTTTAATGAATATGTCTCTTTAATTGCCCTTATTCCATGATTGTACTTTTTCCAAAAAAAAGAGTAGATTACATGATGTGTTAAGTTATGATCAATAAACATGCTTATATAAAAAAGACTATATAAGGATCCCGAAAGAGTACTAGCTGAAAACAAAATTGCATTTGTGATAAATTCATACCAATCCACATTAAATATAGGGAAATTAGCTACTTTGATCCCTTTATGAGTTTTGATTACACTTTTGATCCCTTTCCCGCAAAATTGTTGTTGTAATCTAATTTGCATGTGAAAAGATGTAATTGTCCTGCTGCCAAACCCTTTTAACCTTCTTTGGAATCTCCCTCGCCCAACACCTCAAAGAAACTTCCCTCTTCCAACTCTCCAACCTCCCCACCTCCATTTCTTGCCTTCAAAACTACCAGTTGCAACTCTCCTCCCTCTCCCTTCCTCTTATTCTTGTCAACTACTGCTTTGACCCTCTCCAGTTTGTCATCAACCTCAACATCTGTGCCAACATTCAGTCCTCTAATGATTGGGTCTCCAAGCTCGGCTACTCCATTGTCATTGCTGCCGACGGTAACTATTCTCACACTACAGACTGTTAGTACTTTACTATTCTTTATGCTGCTGATATTGTCAATGAGTTTGCCCCTGAGAGTAATGGTGTTGTGTCCTGTATATTTGAGTTGTTGTCTGATTCAAATGTGCGTTCGTCGAAAAGGAGCAACACCGCTCTTGTTTTCGTCCTCACTGGTGTCGGGGTTGCGATGTTTGTCATGTCTAGTTTGTTGGGGTTGTACTTTTGGTATGATAGGAGGTGCAGGAACAAAAGGTTTCTAGGGTCTCGAATGTAATCCAGTTTTGATTTGGTGTGGTTTACAAGGGTGTGTTGCCACACGGGACTACAGTTGTTGTTAAGAAAGTTATAGCAATGAAGAAGAAGAAGATGATGGGATTGTTTGTGTTGTTTGCAACAACAACACTCCCCCACCTATATTGTATCGATATGGTATTGATATGTTGCAAATATTGTGGATACAATGTCCATATGATATTGATATAACGTAGATATTGTTAATACGTTGTCTATATATTATTGATATAATGCATATATTAATATGGTTAAAACTCATAAAGGACAGTTACGTATTTTCATGCCCAAATTTGATTAGAACGTCAATTTTGTCAGAGAGAGATTGAAAGTGCAACTAAAACCTAAAAAAAGATCAAAGTAGCTAATTTCCTTTAATTATAAATAACTCGATGTGTTAAGTTATTCATGAAATACAAGTAACTCGATATCTTAAGTTATGATCAATTATGGGTAATTCGATATTAACACGATAAGTAAGTTATGAACAATTTTGAAATACAAAGATAATGATTTTGTTTATGTGTTGTATCAATTTTACTATAATTGCAAAGATAAATTTCTTTCTCATCTCTTTTCCTATAATTTATTAAAAATTAGAAAGGAAAATTATTCTAAACTATTGTTAATCAGGAAGCATGACTACATAAGAAATATTATAATCGAGGATTAGCAAATTGACAGCAAGCCTAAACCTTTAGACTTCTTTTTGCAACAATTTAATAATCCAACTTTGGATCTCTCATCAAATTAGAAGTCTCAAATCTCAAACCCTCCCCAAAAACCAAACCAAACCCAAAAGAACACAAATTCAAAGACAATGCTCCTCTTGTTCCTCCCACACAACAACTAACAAAATTCTCAGACAGGCAGTTGGTGGTGGTTTTGTTTGTTGGGGTCATCATCTTCTTCTTCTCACTTCTCTTCTAATGGTAGTTGTCCAAGCTTCCAAGCTCAGCCTCCCAAACCCTTCTCTCTCCTCCCCTCCCCAAATAACTTCCCTCCAATTTGAACCCCATTCTCTCTCTCTAGCCCTTATGGACTCTGACTCCACTTTTTCTCTCTACCCCTCTCTCTCCTCCCCTCTTTCCCTCTCCTCTCTCCCTCCTCCCCAAACCCTGATTGCCCCTCCCTGCTCTTCCTCCACCTTCCTCCTCCTCCAAAACCCTAACCCTAACCCCAACACCCGGACACTCTTCATTGCCTCCGGCCCTCACAGAGGTGGGTCCCAGGTCCTGCTCAGGTTCTACATTCTGCAGAATCAGAAGCAATTCGTGAGGGCTCAAGTCGTTTGCACACAGAAAGGGCTAAAATTTGATGGGAAATTGGGAGTTTTGGTTGATGCCCGTCATGGGGTTTCGATTAAGCTTGCTGGGTCGGTCAATTTCTTTGCTATGTACTCCGTTTCGAGCTCAAAGATTTCGGTTTTTGCTGTGAAAGCCGTTTGTGGTGATGACAATGGCGATGATGGGGTGGTTGTGAAGTTGATGAGGTGTGCTGTGATAGAGTGTTGCACGCTGATTTGGTCGATTAGCATTTCGTTTGGGTTCTTGATCTTAGGAGAAGATAATGGAGTTAGGGTTTTTAATTTGAGGCAGCTTGTTAAAGGGCGGGTTCGAAAGGCCAAGACTTTGAGTTTGAGTTTGAAAAATGAGGGCCGAAATTTGGGTTTGCCTAATGGGGTGGTTGGTGATCATGTGCATAGTGATTTGAGGGATTGTGGAAATATGCAAGGAGGCGACAAATGTGGTGGCGTTGAGGGGAGTTCGGAGATAACTTGCAGTGGTAACTTGTGTGGGAAGAATGATAGGAATTATGTTTCTGGTAAGTATGTGAATTCTGCGTTTTGCTATTATTTTTGCTGATTACCTGTATGTAGAAAATGCAATGCACAAACGTTCTTTTGTACTTTTGATTACATATCCATTGCTTGCCCCTTGTTGAGTTAGTACTTAATAGAGTTCGATACTAGAACCCTTTTGCAATGTGAAAGCTTTGTGTACTGTTCATCTAAGTAATCGAGAACTTTAGAAATCCTACTGGAATTATGGTAACCACTCTGGCTATACAACCAATAAGGATAGCTAACGCACTGCGACTGCATTTTTTCCTAAAGCCTCTGTTTTTCTAAATTAATGATAGGCTTATTTATAGTTTATTTGTGTAACTCAGGTTGTGTCTTGATAGTTTGAGCAATCCTCATTATCTGTTATGGGATATTTGTGCAAGAACTTGTAACTCATGAATGAATAGGCTCGGTAGAGGATTAAAAAGGTCAAAAGTATTCAGTGTAGGTTTTTCTTGGAAGTCTCAAGGATTGCATGTAAGATTTATTGTTTTCATATGAGGGAAAAGACTAAACTTTGATGGCTGGGAAGTTGCTGAAATCCATATTGGTGTTAACACTTTGGGGGTGTAAGGGTCAAGGTTTGATGGTGGAAGTAATTCAGGTTTTAAGAGTATGGGTTTTTATTTGTAAACTAAAGAAAGAAAGAAACGAGGTTAGCATTCCTTCAGTCCACGACTTTCAATCATGAATTAAATTTAGGTTTGTGATGTTGAAAGATCTTATGCATAGGTATCCCCTTAAATGTATTAGATTGACTATCTGGATATATTCTGTAAAATAGCTAGCTACTAAGATGAGGTTGGATCCTCTAGTAAATTAGTGTACTTTTTATGCAGCGTGTAAGTAAAAAGGTATTGCCATCATTTGATCAAGTGAATGAATAATGTGGTTTTCAATTTAGATATGATTCACGCCAATCTGAAAGATCATGATTGGGATTAAAGTGACCTACCATGATTGCCTAGAAAAACAGTCCTGTGTTACCTTGTTGAAATCTTGGTATTGGGCCTTTTTGGTGTTCTTGCTACTATTAAAGTGTCACGATCACTTTGTCTTAAACCAATAGAATGTACCCGTGGATCTTTATATCCATCTGATACCTTATTGATCCTTATGAGAAATTTGAGTTACAATGGTTGTACACAAACTCTTCTCACAATGACTGGTCTATCACCAGCACGCAACGGATTAAATGTGAGAGGAGGGGTTGTATTGTATACAAGATCTTTTCCATTATGTGTTGTAACTGTAATTGTAACATATCTATTCGTGTTACATTAGTTACGCCTGTTTCTTAAGCCTGCACTACTTGTAACTTATCTATGTGTTTATCTGTATTTCCACTGACAAATTGTTTTTTAGGTTTTTTCTTTTGGCCCAGGACATGGGTGCTACTCATTTAAGCAGGGTGCTGTCCTTTGGTTAAAATCATAAGGATGCCTCTAGATGGTAAATCACTGATTAGAAAAATAACTTAACTTTCATACCATCGAATTGAAATCTATAGCTCATAGACAGATTGCTAACCTTGATCCCCTCTAAAATTGTCTACTTTAGGGCATATGTAGTTCTGTAGTATGTTCACCGGATAACTACACCTGTCCATTTTAGATGGAAGTGACTTCCATTGATTCTTGGTTTTAGATCCATATGAACTTGTGCTGCCATTAGCTAATTGACTAGTGCCTCTAACGCTGTGTTTAACCTTGCAGTCAAGCAGAGGTTTGTTAAACTGAAACAAGACTCTTGTGAAGAGGGAGTGTGTTTTGTGGCATTCAAGGGCAAGGAGTTTGAAACCTCAAAATCGAAAAGAACAATACCAGCTAAGGCAATTTCCATTGAGGCATTGTCGCCCAACAAATTTTTAATCTTGGACTCAGATGGAGGTTTACGTATTTTGCATCTCTCCAGCCCTGTGATTGGATCAGATGTAACTTCTTGCATGCAGCAGTTGCCTCACATTATGAAAGTACAAAAGATGGCTGTTCTTCCTGATATAGATTCAAGTATGCTTCTCCTACCCATTGCGTTTTAATTTTTAAATATTTTGCGCATGCTTAAATGTTGGAACACCGAAGGTCCTTTGGATCTGCAATATTGGAACACCAAAGGTCTTTTGGATCTGCAATATTGGAATAATAGAAATTGATGATCTTAATGTGGGGATAATTGTAAGGGTGTAGCTTTGTTTGTATTTTTATGAATGAAACGCTTAATGTCATTGTAGTTCATCTAAACTTTAGACATAGATTCAACCATGAGTTGACTCTTCACTATCTCATTGCCCTCTGAAACTTGGAAAACCTGTCATCATTTTGCAGGAACTCAATCTGTTTGGGCATCAGATGGATACAATTCTGTGCAGATGATGTTGGCGTCTGACGTGGATATTGCAGAAAATGAGAAAAATGACAGTGAGGAAAAGCTAATTCATGTCTCAGGTTTTCATTGTCTCATAAATTACTCATTAAATTTGAAATCATGTTGTATCTTTCTTTGTAACACGTCGAATAAATTTTCATGTTTTCTCAATAATTCTATGAGGTTGTGTTAAGATGGAGTACTGTTTCAATTTTATCATCAGTGGAGGTCCAAACTTGTTCATCAAACGTTTGGACCCAATGATCCCCTAATTGAGGTCACTTGCATTTTTATTACCTTACAATTTGAAAGTCAGGGTCATATGTCCCTTTCTGGATTTAATTTTCAGTATTTCACACTTAATTCTGTTTTCTGTGCTAGTTCTTCTCACAATTTTTGCCAGCGAAAAAATTCAAGATCTTATTCCTATGGCTGCAAATGCTATTTTGATTCTTGGACAGGGTATGTGGGGTTTTTTTCTCTCCTTATACTATAGAAATTACTTTTTATGCTATAAGTGTTGCTGGACTTGAAATATAGATAAACGGCTAATTGTCATATCCGGTTGTATTTTATCCCTCTTAAGCAGGAAGCTTGTACACATATGCAATTTCTTGAAGTTGCATAGTTACAACCGCCTTTTCTATTGGTGAGCAGCTTGTCTTAAATCTATTCACTCAATTTTATTTATTTATGTGTTTTTTTTACTGTGACTGTGATCTAAGCTGGTTTCTTTGCAGGACTTCTGAATTTTGAGCCAAAAGGAGCTCTTCTAGTTTGATTGAGATCCTGGGGTAATGTTCTATTTAAACAATAAGTGTCGGGACTCGGAAACAAGTTGTCATGTCTAGTCTGAACTTTAGTATGGAGTCGAACTCATATTTTGATTTTTGTAGGTGCCCTTGTGTTCTTTGATTTCCATGGTTTCTTGCATTGTCTATATTACCCAAGTCAGGAGCTGCAGTTTCCCCATTACTCTAAAGTGATAGAGACTTCGAGAATGCTGAGCTGTTGAAGGTATGCACGGTCATTTAAGTTTTTTCGTAATTGAAAAGAAGTTCATTCAGACTATGGGCTGTGGATTAATGATA
This sequence comes from Gillenia trifoliata, assembly GCA_018257905.1. Lineage (NCBI taxonomy): Eukaryota > Viridiplantae > Streptophyta > Magnoliopsida > Rosales > Rosaceae > Gillenia > Gillenia trifoliata. The sequence continues at coordinate 5,608,492 of CM031082.1, forward strand.
GTTTTACTTCCATTTGCTACATGGTTGTAGAGTTCATACAGTTTGACTCTCATTGTTCTGCTAATGTATAAGTTTAAGTTTTAACAATTGAGTCTTAGATAGTGAGTACATGAGGGATCAAAGGGTTTTTGGCCAAAGCAGCCTTTATTAATCTCAAATACGTGTGTTTGGATTTAAGAGCTTGTCGTACGTAGCGATAACTAGGATTCAAAGAAGGTTGTGGGCTGGTCTGATTTTAATCTGGTATTGATTTCTTAATGTTTGCTGTCGTTGTGTGGTTTGCCTCACGCTCACTGGATGTGTGTATTATACAGTTGAGATCATTCAATCTCATCAAATATTTTTTGCCCCCATTTTAGGTGGTATAGGATCGGGACCAGTTGGGTGCCTGGCATTGCTTTCCAAATTCTAAAGGTTGATTATTTCAGCAACTGAAAGCTACTTCCGTTGTTCAACCAACTCCACGAGCTACAACTTAGTCATATGTGAACGTATACTCTGTTACTTCATGTGGAGTATAAGGTTGTCTACTGGAGAAGTGAATCTGCATTCGACTCAAGGTAAAAAATGCCATGGGAAGGCTTGCAAATATATTGACTGGTATGGATGAAACCCGATACTCTTGAGACTTTCAGTTCTTAAATCTTACAAGGTCTGTAATAAAGCTTTCGCACCGACACATTAACTGGGCGATCGTCCCTTGGTTAATTCTCGTTGAACTTTATGCGTGTGATTCTGTCCGGTGCCGTGTTCGGTAACAATGGAAATGAAAATATAGGTTCTTGGAACTCTTTTGCCTTCATAATATTTGCAATCAGGATTGAGCATCTGCCGAGATTGGAAGATGTTCCTTTAGATGAAGAGGTTGCCCTCAAAGAAACTTGTGTGAATATTGACATTGTGTATGTGCAATCCTGATTCCTGAGCCCAAACTTACATGCAATCGGGACGATAGTATCAGATCAGATATCTCCTCGGCTTTGATAGACCTGGAAAGATTGTAGTCCTGGTTGCATGTAAGTTTGAGTAATACTTTTAGCCGAAAAAAAATAAAGGAGAACAATATCCGATCAGATGGATATCTGCTCCTCCTCGAAGTGAGAAGTGAAAACTTTAGAAATTAAATGAAGTGGGAGGGGGGTGGACCCCACCTGACCCTTGATTGAAACCTACTTTGCCTACACATCAGACAAAACTGACGACTACGATGATGAGGGTTTCCAGAGGCTGGGGCCATCCTGATCCCCATAAAGTGGAGGAACGCATGAGGGATGATGAGGATGATGACAATCACATGACATGGAAATGCACAACCACACACACACACACACACACACACACATTCATCCTCTCTCTCTCTCTCTAAAACACAGTCTCTCTTGCCATCCACTCTTTTTTCTTCTCCATCCGGTCCAGCCCAGACCAAAAGCAACCCCACATTGTTATCTGCTCGCTTGATCAACTTGTTTGCTGTTTTAGAAACCCATTTCCCCAAAAGTTAAAACAACCAGATGTGACATAAACAATTGGGTAAATTACATTTTGCACCCTCAAGTTTGGGTGCAATTGCAATCTTATACATCATCTTTAAAACATTGCAATGTCATACACCAACTTGTGTTTTGGTTACAATTTCATACATCTGTTAGTCAAACTGATAATTTGACCGTTAAATGATGACGTGGCAAATGTGGGGCCCACATTTTTGCTGATGTGGATGCCAATTTTGAGTCATGTGGATAAAAAAAGGATAAATTACATTTTACCCCCTCAACTTTTCGTCCAATTTCAACTTTATACAACATCTTACAATTTTTTTTCAGTTTCATACAATGACTCTTTATTTCATACCAAGTTCATACAACAGTCTTTTTTCTGTCAATTCCTCTGTTAACTGCCTGCGTGGTCGTATCGGGCCCCAACAATTTTATGCCACGTGGATAAAAAATAATTTTAAAAATGAATATTCATTATAAAAGAAAATAAATTTGAAAAATAAAGTTAAAATACTAAAATGGGGCCCACCCTTTAAGGGACCTAGATCCTTATGGGCTTGACAGAGAACAAGTTCGCCACCTACCTCTCCAACGGAAACCCTGCCTCAATCTTTTCTTTAACGTCGTAATGAGCAACTCCGCCACTTGCTGGAGAAGAAGGAAAGGGCGGGCCCCATTTTAGTATTTTAACTTTATTTTTCAAATTTATTTTCTTTTATAATGAATATTCACTTTTTAAATTATTTTTGATCCACGTGGCACAAAATTTTTGGGGCCTAATACGGCCACATAGGCAGTTAACAGAGGAATTGACAGAAAAAAAGACCGTTGTATGAACTTGGTATGAAATAGAGAGTCATTGTATGAAATTGAAAAAAATTGCAAGATGTTGTATGAAGTTGAAATTGGACGAAAATTTGAGGGGGTAAAATGTAATTTATCCTTTTTTATTCACATGGCTCAAAATTGACATCCACGTCAGCAAAAATGTGGGCCCCACATTTGCCACGTCATCATTTAATGGTCAAATTAACAGTCTGACTAACGGATGTATGAAATTGCAACCAAAACACAAGTTGGTATATGACATTGCAATGTTTTAAAGATGATGTATGAGATTGCAATTGCACCCAAACTTGAGGATGCAAGATGTAATTTACCCTAAACAATTGGTTTCATATCACAAGTTTTATGCACTCTCATTGGTTTAGAGAGGTCTGAGGAGGGAAATAATAGTTCGAATTTTAAAATTTCAAATAAAATTTGTCTATCAATATGAAGTGCGTAGGAAAATAGGACAGATGAGTAACATAGTAAACACTTATTTAGAATTACAATCGTTGCTCTCTTACGGTTCCATTGAAATTTTCTTATTTTTGGACCACTTCGCTGGTATTTCCATTAGAGCTCATATTTCCACAAGGTAGGATAAGATATATTCTGCTTGGTCATATTTTTCTAAGTTATAAAAATTATCTATAGGCTGTCTGCGCTTTATTGAAAAAGAGACACGCCATTGATATTGTTGATAATATATCGATAACATATATGTCTACTTTATTGGCTACAATTGTATCGACACATTATCAATCTGACGCAAATATCATGAGCATTCATGATAACTATATTGAACTGTGCCTCAAAGACACAGTCGAAGCATGCTCGTTTGGTGTGCTTCTTTCACAACATGCTCTGGTCTCGAGTGTCTTCCAGCGGTCATCTAGCATTAGAGGAAGTTGTGTCCGTCCCAAATATCTGCTATGTCCTCCCATGACCACACGTTCTTAAATAAAAACATGGACACGTGTTCCATAGCCATACTACTTAATTCTAAGTTAAACATATACGTTTGCCCATCAAAGAAGAAGGTTTCATTAACGTAGGCAACTTCCCTCACTCGAGTTGCTCAACCAGGCAATCCCAATAATTCCATGAAGCCCATGTTACCCCTATGCTCACCTGATTACAAAAATTTCTTGGCACTTCTCTGTCAAAAAATTGAACACATTTTCACACAAGTAATCAAATCACATCTCCCCTAACTTCACTCCCAGCAGTTTCCCAGTTGCGGAAAAGTTGGTGCGCTAAATAATGCACTCAAATTATTCAAATGCTAAATTTGGTTGGACTGTTTGATAGCAAAAACTTCAACACCATCGTACTATTTGCCATGCTCGTCTTTTCATAAGGCAAAACTACAAACAAAAATTGCTAAGCCTATGACCCCACAATCCCGTGGTTATATATCATGAGATTCTTTAGACCAATTATATTGATAGTTTTGCACACGTACACCTCTCAAATTTTGGCTCTCCGCATAAAATTGTGAAGGAAATGATCTTCATACTCTTTTTAGGTTTCCTTACTCATGCTGATTTATGTTCATTGTTTTTTTTTTAATTTATTCAATCTAATGGTGAGAAAATGATAAGAGTTTGTTGGAGGAGGATAAATGTGTGTGTAAATCACTTTCCTTGGTGAATTATGATCTTTCAATCTTTTACATTTGGTAAAAAAATCAAAGTATTGGAAACTATGGTCCGTATATGAGAGATTCTCTTTTGCAATCAAGATATACTCTTAGTGGCGTCACTCGTCCAATATATGTTTGCCACATGTTTAAAAAGTAAACCATCTGTCCAATAGACGTTTTGCCACTTGATGAATTTGTGACATGATAGTTATCTCTTTGGCTATATGAGCATTTGTTTTTATTAAATGGCGGACCGTTGATGTTTTTTTAGCAATGTGTCAATATCATTGTGGCCAACAAAACATACAAACATGTTATTCATACATTTTCGACAAACCAGTGCGCGTCTATTATTTACTAAAGAACGCCCTAAAGAATTTACCCTTGATTCAAGTATTTGAAAATCATACCATAAAGTTATAAACTGTGTATAATTTTGAAGAGGTAAAAATATAATCTTTAGTCTCAAAATTTGTAGGGACTGCAGTCTGCAGCTTTTCCCTTCTCTCTTTCTTTTTTTGGTCGACTACTTTTGGAAGGAGAAAGCGAATGAATTTTTACCCTTTATGTGCGCGTGTGAGTGTGTCATTGGAAGGAGGAAGCCGCAATGCATATTTCATATGCTACTAATTTTTATTCTGGCGATATTTTAAAAAGGTCGTTTAATAATGATTTCGATTTTAATTTTTAATTTTTATTATTTTAAAAATTAATTAACTGAAATCTTGTTTGGTAATTATTTTTCAATTTTTATTTTTTTAAAAACTAAAACTAGTTACCAAATAAGATTTTAGTTTTCAATTTTAAAAAAAGTAAAACAAAAAGTGAAAACGAAATAATTATCAAATTTAACCAAGCTATAAAAGTGTGATTCAAATTTGAGTACTTGGAGTCACATGTTTTAGCTAACTTGTCTACGTCCAAGCCTCTCCTATACTGCCATGTATAATCCAACCCAAATACAGCAACTCATTTTTAACTACATCTTCCCACAAAAAGCAGCACATTTTACAAATTTTGAAAGTTGCTCTGCATGTTTTCATGCCTACAAATTACAAAACGCAAACCCCCCCAAAAAAAAAAACCATTCCAAATTGAGAAGCCAGAAGAAGGAAAGGCTCATTCCTTATGATCTCCACCATGGAAGACTCACCTTACGGTTCGAGAAGGCGAGACGAGCCGGAGTTCAGCCTGAGAGAGTGGGCTGTGAAGGCCCGAATCAGCCGCGAAAACTCGAATTCCAGAAGGTTTTCGGCTTCTTATATCCGAAGCTTCAGGGAGGACACAAGGTCTTTCAGATCAAACATTACAATCTCCAGCACTGCTTCTTCCCCTGGCTATAACTTAAGAGGTACCCTTCTCTCTGCTTCACTCAAAACCGAGTTTTAATCCACCATTTCTCATCAAAACCTCTACTTTTTTCGCAGATGAAATCGACCCGACGACGTACTCATTCACCACAGCCCTCAAAGGTACGAAATCATGATCGTGAAAGCATGTTGTTAGTTCAAAATTCAAATTATTATGTACAGCTCAAAAATTCTTTGTGCACGACGTTCGGTCTTTATTAACCATTCTTTAATAAAACGTTCGGTCTTTATTAACCATTCTTTAATAAAAAAGAAAAAAACATACGTCTATTCCATAACCAGACTAATAAACAATGCAGAAATTCTCTGCTCAACGTCCCATCTTTACTATTGCCTTCTTTATTAAAAAATAGACGTATGTTCCATAGCCGGACTAATATATAGGGTTTCGTGTTGTTCTTGCAGCATTGCAGGCAAGGTCAGCTTATCACAGTTGGGAAACTTTATCACCAGAAGGGTTTGCTTTGAATTCAAAGTGGAATGAAGCAGAGAAATACATATGCAACCCTCTATCAGGGCAGGTTCCAATGGAGTGTTTATCTGCAAAAACACTTAGCGGAAGATCGTTTCGAAACGTAACGAATCGAATCACAATGTCTGCACCTCTTGTTTACTCTTCCCACTCGAGACCAATCCATACAACCAACATTGCCAAGACTTCTTCGAATCCTACAAAAGAAGATTTGGCTCGTCAATTTCCAATTCCAGGTTCAAAAATTTTTCTCTTCCTGATTATTTCTGTCATTTGATTTTTCTTTAATTTATTCAATCCAAAGGCCGGAAATAAACAGGGTGTGAAAAAATCACTTCATTTCGCATCAGATGATAATTACAACTTTCAATCACAATCTGTTTCTCAATGCAGAGAAGAAAACAGAGGGAATGACTAGAGATGTTGGGACTCAAAGCACTCCACCTGATTTGAGTTCAAGTAGTAGTCCTAGCTCTACTTCAACCCCTCCGATCATAGAACGATCGTTAAATCGATTTCGAGGAGGAGATTCGTCTAAAACAAGTGCAAAACTAAAATCTGACGAAGAGGTATGTTCTTGCTCATATTTAAGGCTAATTGTAACAAAATATGTACAAATAAAACCGATTTTTTAACTGTTTTAAAAGAAGATTGGAGGGAAAGTATCTATAACAACGAGACACTAAATTGGATTTTATATACGATTTATTATCAATTTAGTTTCTTTTTCTCGTGTTTTTAATTAGTGATGTGTTTTTGAAGATGGGACAATTAAATGAAGGTTGCATTTTGTGGTTGGTGTCATAAAATTAGAGTATTCCCTTCAAGGTGGGGGACTAGCAGATTGAATTGGTCCCTGTTTGTTTTCATGGCACATGCCCATCTTAGTTATGTTTCCTCGATATTTTCCCCCCAAGTGGCCCTGCTTTCCAGCACATAAACTCTCTTCTCCGAATATCATTTTGCCTCCAATAAAATGAAAATGTTGGGTAGGGTAAGCTACTATAAAGTCTCGGACCGTGTGCATTAAGAGTTGTATTTATATAAAGTCAAATAGTACTCAAATACAGTCGGACCCGTTTCTTTTTAATAATGTCTGATCATTTAGCTGGCCATGATGTTTTATCTAAGTTTTCCTCCCATAATAAATGACAAAATTCAAGCCATTCATGCACTACTATCTTATGTGGCAATACATAATTGATTAGTGATATTGACAATCGTGTTATCTCGAAGTACAGATAAGTTTCTCTTGTCTAATAGGCTAAGTTGCAAAACAATTTGCACCTTGCTGTATCTTTTTGCCTTGAATTATGTAGGAACTATGTATTCCTTTTTTCACCACCTTCTTTTTGTTTGTGTGTAGAACCCCTAAAGATTCTTCAGTGCAAATGTTAAAAAGGATTCTTTCACTTTTTCTCCTCCCTTTAATCTTTGGGGTTCTCAGTGAAAGTGTCCCATCATTGATTTATTGTTCATCTTTTTGGAACAAAAATTTTTGGGTACTCCGGAGTACGGAGTACTCCAGATTTTTTAACCGTTGGATCTTGATTTTTATATTTTAAAACAAAAATCTGGAGTACCCGGTACCCGGGGTATGCAAGAAAGACTCCTTTTTAGAAAAGATGGTCATGTGTTTCAGGGTTTGTTACTTGATGATTTCACTGTTTAAGTACAAATTTGTAGCATCTTTGGACTAGGTGACACAGTCATGTCCTTTCAAACTTTTGTTAGGGTGTGTGATCATCAACTTGTACACGTTGTGAGGGAGATTGTAATTTCATGGTGTTTGAGACCATGTGATCTAACTTGGCGACTGGGTTGCAGAAAGTGACATTAGTCAAGTCTAGCTATTGACCTAATGTCGCACTTCATTTGAAATTGATGGCCTCCATCTACCTCCAAGCTAGCAAATTCTTACTTACGGTCGGGGTATATTCTCATATCTCTATTTGAATTATCACGTAATACAAATGACGAGTGAAATAGTTTGATAGATAGGAATCTCCAGATACACCCAAATTTTTCTTCAAATTTAGATCAAGCACAAACCAGAATCGGCCTTGATATTTTACGAGTGAGAAAAACTAATTAGGTTAATGGGGGTTTTTTGCATATACCAAAAGGCTCATGTTAGTTTCTTTTATATTACTTTCCTTATCAAATTACCAAACATATAAAAGATGCAATTGAAAAAAAAAGAAGAGATTTTTATGTGTGGCTACATAAATTGCAGGTGGAAGTGAAAGATACAAAAGAAGAAACAAAAAGAGAAAAGGAAGAGCAAAAGTGCAGGCAAGGTGGGTGCTTGTCATGGATGAGAAAAAGGTACAGAGAGAAACACAAACCAAAAAACAAGAAGAATATCTTTCTTTCCCATCTGAATCTCAAAGGGTGCTGAAAAAATTTAAATTATTAAGAGCTGAAATTATTAATATGGTAAAAAAAAAAAAGAGAAGTGAATATTTGTAGGGTGAAAGCAGAGATTCTCTGTGTCTTTTGAGAAATCTTTTGCAGAGAGGAAGAAAAAAGAACAATCAATCAATGTATTATCATGTTTATGTTTTATGTAGTATTTTGGGCCAGTGATGATGTTAATGTTTTTGTTCTTGTTATGCATAAATTGGCTTACAGCTTTGGGCTTCACGTGCACGCCTTTTGTTTGTGTGCTTTTGAAAATGATAGCTCTTGAGGAGCAACTATAAGATAGGGGACTGGCTACAGTGCTCGCAAGCATTGAATGCTCACACCAATCTCACCCTCCTTTCCCCCCTCTCTCCTCCCTCCTCTCTCCTTTTAATGGTGAGATCGGTGTGAGCATTCAATGCTTGCGAGCACTGTAGCTTACTCCATAAGGTAGATAGGATTCGAAATATGAAGATCTTGGAGTAAATATTTCAATCATGGGGAACTATATGCTAAGTCGTTTTTCAGTGCGGGTAACTGCAATCAAGTTTATTGACCACAGAATATCAATCATATCGATTCTATATCGACATCTGTATATCAAATAGTATTGACGACGCATTTGCGACATGCACACATTTTATAAGTAGTTAGCCGCATTAAAGAAAAACCGTTTTGAAGATATGTGGGTGGGGATAAACTTAACATAAATTTCATCATCATTGGTCATCTAGTTGTATCAATTTGTATTGAGAAAGTGAAAGTGAAACTTTCCATTATGGTAAAAATAATAAGTACATTGGGAGTATTTGTACATAATTGAGATATCTCACATTAGGATTAAGATAATGACAGGTGTAAGGCTAAGATGGAGCTTCTGAATCTATACAATTTTGACTAGATAAACTTTTATTCTCTTCAATTTGTACGGCACAAAATTTTGAAAATGACGAGATTTTGTACTGATTTACGAAAAAATAATAATGAAAAACCTTGACAATTCCATAACTATCTTATGATGATATCAAGTTTACAACCTCCGTCACGTGCGAGCTCCTCCTGAACGTGGAGACTGAAGAGTCGGACCAACAGGATAAAAGAAACAAACATATAGGTGTTGTCCCATCGTACACCTGCAAACATCCAAAGAAGTGGAGAACGGGAATCTAACCCAAAACCACTTTCAAACACGTCTCGGGTAACCATATTAGACAACCACTAGTCCCAAAAGGAAAGCAACACATTGAAGAAGTTGGCTACTTGTGTTTCCCTCAAATAACTTGAAGAAGTGGAAGATCTAAGCTTCAAGCAATGGATTACGCAGGATTGAATTTGAAGCTCCCGAGATGAGAAACAATGACTCAATTTTGCTCATCTTTCTGATTTTCTCTTCAAAAATTCTGTGTAGGATACAATAAAGCATTTGCCAACTGAATCTAAACAAAAGTTTTACAAGTGACAAAAGCTGTGTAATGAAACTAGACTACATTTTATTTACAACGGTGATGCAGAAGGCGAAGGGTTAGCGTCGGAGTTGGAAATTAGTCGGACTTCGTATAGATTATTCTCTCCCTTCCCTGCACCAGAAAATAAGAATTCTTTCAAACCGAATGGTATAAGCAAAATTCAGACCGTTGCCTTCTAACCTCTAAATTTACAAGTTCGAAATTTACATTGAAAATGAAGTGTTTAGGAAGAAAACTCACCGACTTCAGCTGTGATTCCTGGTCCGAAGAATGAAGTAAACTTAGCCTAGAAATGTCAGAATTCGATTAATCGGTATGCAAAATGCAAGGTCAAATAATTTTATTATGCCATGAAGCCGAAGAGAACTTAGAAACACGTACGGTCTTCATGAATAAATCTAAATATAGATAAATGAACTATTAACAAGTGAAGCAGGAATCTGTAGGCTCGTGATTCTTTACCTGTCTTTGTTCAAAATCTGACAACTGCAGAGCTTTTGCCTCAAACACCAGGACTAGAGAGTATCTACCATCTCCGGTGACCTAAGAACATACGGTCGAAATATGAGATACTGCAAGGATTAAGACCTCACCAGCTTGAAAAGATTAAAATCTTAAGGATATTGCAAATAGTTGAGGTCCTTTAAGATACTAAAATTTAGAATGAGTCCTTGAACTCTCACCCGAGTTTAGAATTCGTCCTTGAATTATTTTTTTGTTAACTTACATCCCTAAATTTAACAAAATGTGCACTGTTCGTCTTTTCGGTGGATGTCGTCAGCCTTCCTGTCCAGAGAGACCACGTGCCACGCACGTGAGGTGTTTTTCAGGGGTATATCGAGCAACAAAAGGGAAAATCAGATTTGCCACCACTAGAGCCTGTCGAAGTTGGGAGGGCGAGGGGAGAGCACAAGCTCCTTGAGTTTCTTGGCCAAATCGAAGTTGATTTCAGTGAGCCTAGCCTTGGCAGTGTCGATGAGCTTGTGCTCGGGTCGGTCGCCGAGGGTTTTATGGACAAAATGAGTTTGGGAGACGTTGGAGACGGCGCATTGTATGGCGGCGAGGACTTTGGGGTCGAAGGTGGGGCATCTGGTTGAGGATGGGGGGCTGCTCGAAGGGCTGGGCGTTGATGCAGATTTTGCAGAGGTTAGGAGGGGGCGGTGGGGGCGGGTGTTAAGGGCCTAGGACCCAAGGAGGGGAGGCGGGAAATGACGTAGGAGAGCATGGGGACATGTGGTCTAATTTTTCCTCCAAATCTGATTTTCCCTCTTTGTTGCTCGATATACCTCTGAAGAACACCTCACATGTGTGGCTCGTGATCTTTTTCGACGAGATCCACCGAAAGGACGAACGGTGCACATTTTGTTAAATTCAGGGACGTAAATTAACAGAAAAATAGTTCAGAGGCGAATTCTAAACTCGGGTGAGAATTCAAGGACTAATTCTGAATTTTACTCCACTTAAAAATAGTCGAGCAATCATATCATGGTTATCAACTGGCACTTGCTGTCTGCTGATACTTTTAGACATTAAAATAATTTTATTGAGTGGAAGGTAATCAAAAGTTTATGCGCTTGAAACCAAGTGCAGGTGAAAAGCATACCTCTTCACGAATACTTTGGAGAGTAGGTGCACTCCTCCGAGCAATTCCTCCACCCTGAAAGGAAAACCAGGTAAACAAGAAGATGTTAAGCATAAAAAAGTGTTTGAAGCGTATATTCCTAATAACAAGGCCCTCAGTGTAACTGTGCACTGAGCATAAAATTCTTTTAAAAGTGCAGTGTTGTGATGATAAGTCGCTTCCAAATAGGATACGGTACGTCAAACATTTCTTTCACTTGCGCAGAATATTCTGAAACGACTGAATAGATGTAATAGCGTTCTCATATTTACACACAAAGCAGACAACGCACCTGACCATACTGGAAGATTCGTTTCAATGCCTCATCCAAATGCTGCTCATCTCCATAGCGATACCTTGTAACATCATTCCTGACCTAATTCCATATATCGTATCATTTGGGTAAAACAACAAAAAAAACCACGAATTGCATGCATCAAACGTTCATAGAAGCGATTAACTCTATCCATCTATGTCCCCAACATCCTATTCTATATTTTAGTGATATTGATTCTCAAGCCCACATTTTTACAAAAGATCCTTTTCTCATCACCTCGCCTTCATTCAATATTGTTATGAAGAAGCACAAGAAGAAACTACAAAATTGTGCCTAAAACTGCGATCATCTCAATACAGATGGGATAATAAGAGATAATAATGAACGACGACACATTAGTGGTGCATTACAAGTTTTTGAGGGTTGATGCAATAAATTTACCACACCACATATAAACCATTACAACATCTATTTTCTTAAATTACCTGTGTAAGGATTGGGGTGGCACTTGTTTCCCTTAATTGTAGCGCATCCGAATATGTCAAGCATGGCACTGGCTTCAGTTCTGCATACTGCAAAACAGAAAAACGGAACACTATGATGCAAATAGATACACAAAATACTTCAAATCACGAAACAAACAAAGCCTAAGTTTGTCTAAATAGCAGAGCAAGAACCTTGGTATGAACTTGTTTGACAATCATAACAAATTAACTAGACAGAAAGTTCATGAAACCAAATCAACTACTACTAATCTGCATTATCACGCGGACAACATTCGAAGCTGGCAACAGCCTGCATTATAATTTTTACACAAGATGTTGGCTTTGATAATTAGTTTTACCTTGAAAGCCATACCAATGATTGCAAGAGGGAAACCATATGTGAGCATCAAAGCTGACCATTCAGACCCGGGAAGGATATTAAAATACGCTCCGAAACCATACCTGTTCGAAACCCGTCACAAACACATGAATTAATTACGAAAAAAATATGTAAGAATCAAAATATGCTTCAAAAATTTACAAACTTGATGCTGCGATAAAGTACTCACGACAAGAGTGAAACCCCAACACCAAGACCAATAACCCCAAACGAAACCTGCAAACATCACACAAGAAAAACTACATGATACAAGTATACATATTCATATCTACATAAACAACATATATTAGAATCCTCGAATACTTTCTTTTAAAAAAAAATCCTCGAATACTTTCCAAAAATATACACAAAATAGAACCGGTTACAAATTAAGTTTTGATAAAAAATAGAATTGAATGGACAGTAAACGGACAATAATGTGACACTACACTTGTTTATATACAGCTCATTCTCTGTTGCATATCCTATCAATTCTATTTTTATTTTTAAAGTTTGTACCCGGTTTTATCTGTGCATATTTTGTTTCGCGGACGATTGTCACGTACCTCTCGCACGTGTGTGAATGAAATAAGAGGAAAGTAAAGCAGAGCAGAGGGTACCTTAGCAAGGGAGAACTGGTCGTCGGGAACAATGGTTTTGCCCACGGCGGAGGAGGAGGGGACGGTGGAAGGCTGGGTAGAGGAGTCGGCGGCTCTCGGGATGGCCAGTTTGGGCTTGGACTTCGAGAGTTGGTGGGTTCTGAGTCCAATGGGATCCAAGTGGATGAGGAAGCTGGTGATGGGCCTTGATGATGATGAGGCAGTGTTATGGCGGCGCGGAGAGAGAAAGCGGTGGCGGTTGACGTCATGATGGCGGCAGAAGCTGCTGCTTCCTCTTGCAGTTGCAGTTGGAGTTGAGAGTGCTTGCGTTGCCATTGCTCTTTTCTCTCTCCTTCCTCAAAGGTTGAGACTTTGAGAGAGAGAAGCTCAGCAGTTTTGCTGGTTACTCCCAACCGCCAAATTTCTGATTACGTGTCCTCATGTTATCCATTTTCTTTTGCTTTTTCAGATAACTTGTAAAAAAACTTTTAAGCTTATATGACAGAAAAATACGTATCATTCAATTATACAGGTATAGAATGATTCAGAATAATTTGTTAAGTCCTTATATGACTACAAACTTAAATATACTTCTGAATAGAAAAGCGGAAAAATCTTGGGTGATATGTATTATTCAATGGTTCCAGAATAATTTGCGGTGGGCTTCAAATGAATCTTAAATCATTCAAAGTACGTACCATTGAAGTTTATTTTTTGAAAAATTATTTTCCAAAGAAGTATTTGTTACGTGCATCTTCAATAAGCACTTTTATTTATCATTTTTTAAAGGAACACGTATTTTAATTTTTTAAATAAAAAGTGTATATTTGTTCTTCATCCTTAAGTGGTCGGTGATAATGTTCACCACATCATTGATTGACGTTGTCACCACTACTTAAGGGTTTTATTTCCTTCATTCAAAGAAAATTTTATAAAAGCACTTTTGAAAAAAGAGTAAAAAAAAAAAAATACAAAAATTTTATACCGCAGCTCAGATGTCCTAAGTGAACGATTAAACACCGAATAAATACTTCTTCAGAAAGCAATTAGACTATTAATAAAAATTTAACATGTTTCTACCTCCTAATAAGAGCACATTTAAGTATTTAACAAAAATTATTATGACTGAAGTATTTAATTCTTAAAATTCCGCAAAAATAGTCATGAACAAATGAAAAAACAAGTAAAAAGACCCAAATCTAATAGATCAAAAACTTCAAGGCCTGACCAAGAATTCGAGATAGATCAAGAGACATGAAAATGCATTAATAAGTTCCAAAAGCTGTTTAGAAATAACTATGACAAAGCTCATCCCAAAATTTACATTTTCCGTTACAAAATAATTATGATCCAATTATTCACTATTAAGTATTACGGTCTAGTGATATTCTTCTTCACTTGTAAGTGAGAGGTCTTAGGTTCGAATCTCGTGAATAACGAGTTTAATACCAATTTATCATTCCACCCCCCTAGAGTAAATATATTGTTGTATTAAAAAGAAAACTATTCAAAATTTCATAACTAGGCTTCTTAGTTCTTTTTGTTCCGAGGCAGGTCGCCGGTTTCACAAGATCCCTTCCCCTTCGAATCAGCAATGTTGTAGAGAGCAAAATCCGAGCTAGGAAAAACGACTGGCTCTCTTTCATTTCAGCGCCCTAAAGAACCAGTTTTCAGCAGAAGGAGCTCCATCCCATGTTCCCATATCTGTACAATACTCGAAAATAAAATTACAACATCGAATTAACTTATGAACCGGAAATCTACACATTGTGTTTGGCATAGTTAAAACTAACCTTGAAGCAATATATCTTCACCAAAATCTTCTTTCATTTTCCAGAAGGCATGCCCATCAGCATCCACAACTTAAGGCTCTATTCTAACAGCCTCACATATTTCATTGCCTATAAAATAAGTCAAAACAATTTTAACACGAGCATCTATATAACAAGACGTATGAAAGATACGAAAGCTTAGTAATTAGCAAAATGATAACCAGATTTCCATGAAAAACCAAAACATTAAAAGCAAAACATCAATTGTAGAAACAAAAAAGAAAAGGGTAATTGATGAAAGGCTGAAGATATTAGAAATGGGGAACTTACTTTCCGGTGACATGGCCATTATTGCTTCAAGCACCTCCGTGTGAGCTCGAGCTGCCTCACTTGTGATTTGCAAAACAATGGGGTTGGATTCTGAAAGTGAGACACCATCGCCACCGTTTGCAGTGGTCCTTTTAGCTATCTCCTCCTGCAACTTTGCTTTGAGATCCTTCTCCTGCACATATATGACTTTGTTAAAAAACAAAACCCCTTGTTAGCTCCAAAATATGTTTACCTCATAAAAGCTTGCCTTGTTTTTCATATTACCTTATCCTTCGCTTTAGTAACTTTTCCTTTGGCGTCCCTTTTTCGTTGGACAGATCTTTCATTTTGCTCCTCAATCCATCCACTCAGTCTACTGGAGAAAAGATTGAAAAGTTATCGTCACTCGTAAAGCAAAACAGCACAATTACAAAAAATTATTATTCACATATTATGTATCTTCTATACTTACTCAGTGTCAAGAGCCTCATCATATCCGTCCCCGCCTCCACCAAAACACTCGGCCGGCAGTTCCTTCATCACAAGGTCGACCTTAGAGACCCCGAACGCAGAGATCAGATTCACCAAATTGGAACCATGAACAATTGGTGCTTGCTTGCTCTAGAGACCGAACGGAAAATAAAGATTAAAGCCTGCTGAAGTACTTATGCATAAATGTAATATACTAGGTAGAGTTCTTACTCCTCACGGAAAGCAACGCCGTTGCTCAGAAGATGGAGATGTTATATATTAAGTGAGCAAGAAGTAGAGGATAGAAGGCATATGCCCTCTTCAATTATGCCATAGATGGCTTATAAACAGGCTAGATTAGAATGATTTTTTCTATCTTCCTTTTGTTTAATTTCCTGACAAAATTTGTGGAATAAATTTCTATGCTGTTCAAGTGTTATCTCTTCAATCTCACACACTGTCTGAATCTGAGAAATAAAGAAAGACTACGACTGGTTACTTGGTTGGTTAGAGTGTGAGCTCGTGAATCTTTTGTCAAGAATTTTTTTTTTGGTGTCATGTTTTGAAATTCGTCTCCCTATAATAATACCATATATGCATGCATAGCATGTACGGGATTTTTAATATTTTGTTTAAAGTGTTGTTAAAGGTTTACCTTGAGGATATATTAGAAAATGAACTGTCGTAAAATTTTAATGGTACTATTCAGTAATCTACATTTTTTGTTCCTCAAATTTTCTTAAAAATTTAACAAAAAATCGTCGAAATCTTTATTCATTTCTTCACAATCATTCTCTAATTGATGAAATGATAATTAATAGTGAAAAGCCAAAATGTTTTGAATTTGTTCATACTCATTAAAATTTGTTATTTTAAAAATAATAACTATTTCACCAATTCACATCTGAAACAGAAAACAATATATATCTTTAATTCTTAGCAAGGTAAAAATCCATCAATCTCAAATCATCATTCAAACAAAACATTGAAATGATATGCATTATTAACTTAATAGTACAACGGGAGGGTTTGTGGTTCAAATGGTTATGAGCATTGATCCCTCAATTTGTCCTTATAATTGATTCATCACTCTCTCAACACACTTGTATCAGAAAACGGTAATAATCTACTAATAACTTACGCTAACAAAATATATTATATAAATGCATTTCTTCACAAAATTTTCTCAATTGCATACCGACCATATTCATTCAAATGCACTAATAATCATCAAGAGATAATCTAATTAAATTGTGCATGAATTTATCATTACATTTCAAGGTGCCACTTTTCATAACAAGATTACTATCAAATTTGGGAAATCGCCCTAATTTGGAATCCGGTTGAAAATTCTTATCAAAGATAAAAAAGAAGAATATCGAAGAATTATTCATCTTCATAAAAGGCTGAAGGAATCGCAAAAGAGAGACATAAATATCTCCAAGGAGAAATTTTGAGAAAGCCATAAAAACAAGATAGTTTTAATAGTTCAATATGAGAGGCATTTGCTGGTATGAAAGCGAGAGGTGTTTGCTAATATGAAAGTAAGAGGTGAAGACACAAATAAATAAGAATTGTATGGGTTCCATACTTTTTAAAAAAAAAAAGTGAGGGAACTACAAAAGAGAAGCAGAAATATTGATGGAGAGGAATTATGAAAAAAAAAAAACACAAAAGATCTATAGATAGATAGATTTGAGAGTTGGAGATGAAAGACGTTTGTTGGTATGAAAGTGAGAGGCGAAGACACAAATAAATAGGGGTTGTCTAAGGTTTGAAGGTTATATTATAACATGATTAGGATGAAATAAAAACAAATAAGGGGAGGTTTTGCTTTGCTTTGCATTTCCCTTGTTATTCTTGGTACGTGCACTATCATGATGATGTCCCCTTCTTTGAATTCAATGAAGACAAGAAAGAAGAATATCATAGAAGTTCCTTACTTTCAAAAAATGATTGGAGGTATTGCAAAAGGGAAGCAGAAATATCGATGGAGTGAAGTTTTGAAAAAACACAAAAGTTAAGATAGATCTGAGAGTCCGAGATGAGAGACGTTTGTTGGTATAAAAGTGAGAGGTAAAGATACAAATAAATAGGGGTTGTCTAGGATTTGAAGGGTATATTGTAACATGATTAGGATGAAATAAAAACAAATAAGGGGAGTTTTTACTTTGCTTTGCATTTCCCTTGTTATTCTTGGCACGTGCACCATCATGACAGGTTGTTCCCTTCTTCGAATCAGAGATTTGGCCTCCAACGGCCAGAACGCCATGTTCCTGGATAGTCAGATCTCCGCAGCCGAGCTCACGTCCACTTCCATCTTCTCAACTGTGGCCGCGATAGAGCTTGAAGCTATCACCATTTTCTGTAAAACTCTCTCTAAGCCTCAATTTATATTCTCACATTTGGACATTGGGGAGATTGCATAGCTAACACATGATGAGCATGTCGGACATTGGAGAGCTTCTATTTGTACTGTTAGAATTCCCTTCCCTATTCGACACTTGGCGGGAGAATTTGGTCGCCATTAAAACTTTTGGGATTTGTTAATATGTTTTTTTTTCCTTTTCTGGTTGCAAAATATCAGGAGTTTTAACCTTCTTTCCTATTTAACTTATATTCATCAGATTTGTTTCCATAAAAGCCTAAAAGCATAGATATCTTCAGATTTGTTTCCATAGAAGCCTAAAAGCATAGATATTCTTCAGATTTCTTTACATAAAAGCCTAAGAGCATTGACTGTCTTCAGATTTCTTTCCATAAAACCCTAAGAGCATTAACCTTCTTTATTACTTTTCTATTGCTGGAGCTGTTGTTAAAAATTGAATACCTTATGGATTCTTTTTTTCAGTCATTAAATTTTGTACCTTGATTAATTTTTTTTAAGAATAAAATTATGAACAATACTTGGCTGCTGCCAATTCAGCAGTCAGTGCTACATACAACCAATCTCGTGTGGACACGTGTCCAAGTTTTGATTAAAAAAATTAAAAGAAAGAAAAACTTGGACACGTGTCCACACGGGATTGGTTGTATGCATCACTGGCTGCTGAATTGGCAGTAGCCAAGTATTGTTCTAAAATTATTTTACTCAACTCATCTTTGGTATGTTTTTGTTTTTTATGATTGTTTCAAAGTTTAGTTTAACTAATTTATATTGTCAAACAAAAAGTTCTTTGAAATCCTTATTTATTTTCTCAAAATCATTTTCTAATTCGTGAAATGCTAATTATTTTGAAAATCCAAAATCCAATGTTATCTTCATCTCACTTAAATTTTGTTATTTTTCAAAAAACAAAGGTAAAAGTCCATAAATTTTCAAAACTTAATATGAGAAACAAACCATTGAAAAGATATGAATAATCATTTTGTGGCTCAAGTGGTTAAGAGCATTCATTCATGAATCAAATGTGCTCTGACATGTTCTAATCGATTCTCCACTCTCTCTCAACACGCTTGTATAAGAAAACAATAATAATCTACTAATAATGTATGCTAACAAAATATATGCACTTTAATCAAATTCTCTCAATTACTCACCCACAAAATTCATTTAGATGCGTTAATAATCATTAAGAGATCTAATCTAATCCAATTTTCATTACAAGATTACAATCAAATTTGAGAAAAATATGTAAGTAATATAGATCTGAGAGTACTGGCAAAAATGAAGTGGAGACAAAATAAAAAAAATGTTAGAGAAGTTCCATACCTTCATATTAGAGTGAAGGAACTGCAAAAGAGAAGTAGAAATAACGATGGCGAATTTCTTTTAAAAATACAATAGATAAGATAGATATGAGCGTCAGCGACCTTTGCTAGTATAAAAGTGCGGGGCGAAGACACAAATAAATAGGGGACGTCTAGGGTTTGAAGGGTATATTTGTAATTTGATTAAAATGAAATAAAAATAAATAAAGGCCGTTTTTAGTTTGCTTCTGTTTTCCCTTTTCAATCTTGTTAGGTGCACTGTCATAACATTGATTATCACGCACCGATATTGGATTGGAACGCCAAGTGACTTTAGATTCCAGAGTTACTGCTATGGCCGAACATGAGGGAAAGGTCATTTATACTAATATTGACAAGATCATTTTATCGGAAAATGGGGCTTCTTTAAATATTCCATTAGTTATATATCAACGTTCCAACAAAAATACTTGTATGCACCAAAAACCCCAAGTTTGGCGAGGTAAATGTATTAAAAAGGGACAAATTTTAGCAAATGGTGCTGCTACGGTTGGCGACGAACTCGCTTTGGGAAAAAACGTATTAGTAGCTTATATGTCATGGGAATGTTACATTTCTGAAGATGCAGTACTCATTAGTGAGCATCTGGTATATGAAGATATTTATACTTCTTTTTCATATACGGAAATATGAAATTCAAACTCATGTGACAAGCAATGGCCCTGAAAGAATCATCAACGAAATACCACATCTAGAAGCCCATTTACTCCGCAATTTAGACAAAAATGGAATTGTCAGGCTGGGATCTTGGGTAAACATGGGTGATATTTTAGTACGCAAATTAACGCCTCAGATGGCGAAATAATCGTCGTATTCTCCGGAAGATAGATTATTACGAGCCATACTTGGCATTCAGGTATCCACTTCAATGGAAACTTGTCTAAAATTACCTATAGATGGTAGAGGTCGAGTTATTGATGTGAGACAAATCCAAAAAAATTCAGGTTCTAGTTATAATCCAGAAACGATTTGTGTATATATTTCACAAAAACGTGAAATCAAAGTAGGTGATAAAGTCGCTAGAAGACATGGAAATAAGGGCATTGTTTCAAAAAATTTATCTAGACAAGATATGCCTTATTTGCAAGATGGAAGACATGTTGATATGGTCTTCAAACCATTAGGAGTGTCTTCACGAATGAATGTAGGACATATATTTGAATGCTCGCTCGGGTTAGCGGAGGGTCTGCTAGATAGACATTATCGAATAGCACCTTTTGATGAGAGACATGAACAAGAAGCTTCGAGAAAACTAGTGTTTTCTGAATTATATGAAGCCAATAAGCAAACAACTAATCCATGGGTATTTGAACCTGAGTATCCAGGAAAAAGCAAAATATTTGATAAAAGAATGGGAGATCCTTTTGAACAACCTGTTATAATAGGAAAGCCTTATATCTTGAAATTAATTCATCAAGTTGATGATAAAATACATGGACGCTTCGGTGGACATTATGCACTTGTTACACAACAATCTCTTAGACCATCTCCAATGGTGGAGATAAAGTCTAAAATTTAGAACTTAAACCCCCCCCCCCCCAAACCTCTTCCAATAGCTGGGCTAAAATTAGGATAAGGGATAAATTCTAAAATTGGGTCAAATTTAGACCAGAATTCCCACCCGGGGACAAAATTCCCACCCCAAATGCGCGTGAACGCGCCTAGAATTTGAGAAAAAGCACCGAAGTGACGCGCCAATTGCATTGTGCAGCGCTCCCACGCGAGGTCTGCAAGCCGTGGGCCCCCTGGCCTGCAGCCTTGTCGGCCAGCTATCCTATTTGCAAAGTAATGGCTCTTTAATGGACGGCATGGATTGCTGGGCCGTTGGATATCCAACGGTCCAGATGCAATCTTAAAAAATAATGTAATTTATAAATTCATTAAATCTAATGGCTGAGATCAAATGTGATCAAATCTAACGGTAAAAAAATAGATCTAAAGGCCCAAAATTAAATCTAACGGTTAAAACAAATTTTAAAAATTATTTAAATCAAAATTCACCAAAAAAGTCTATAAATACCTATGTATTTGTTCAATCATCCACACAAATTTCACTTTTCTCATACAATTCTTCAAATTTTTCTTTCTACCCACTTCCAAAATAATTTCTTCCTATTTCCAAATTGTTAAAGATGGCAACTCCTCATGTTAGAGGACCTAATTCTTCCTATTTCATTATTTATCGGAATTAATTTTTTTTTAGGTTAAAATGTTCACAAAAATAAATTAGGATAATCTACATAAATTTTATTTTTAAAATAGTTACCGAAAAGAAAAAATTAGGCTAAGTTATTCTTTAGTAATCTCGGGCTAAATTTTTAACCCAAAACCATTGGAGGAGAAAAACTGTTTCTGGGTTAAGTTCTAAATTTTCTGGGCTAAAAATTTAGACTTTAACCTCCACCATTGGAGATGGTCTTAGAGGAAGGGCCAAGCAAGGGGGACAACGGATAGGAGAAATGGAAGTTTGGGCTCTAGAGGGATTTGGTGTTGCTTATATTTTACAAGAGATGCTTACTTATAAATCTGAGCATATTAGAGCTTGCCAAGAAGTACTTGGAACTACAATCATTGGAGGAACAATACCTAAACCCGAGGGTGCTCCAGAATATTTTCAATTGCTCGTTCGAGAACTACGATCTTTGGCTCTAGAACTAAACCATTTCCTTGTATCTGAGAAGAACTTCCAGATTAATAGGAAGGAAACTTAATCAGAATGAAATGAATCAGAATCTTTCTTCTATAATCGATTGGTATAAACATCAACAACTTCGAATTGGATTAGTTTCTCCTCAACAAATAAGTGCTTGGGCCAAAAAACCCTACCTAATCGAGAGATAGTTGGAGAGGTGACAAAACCCTATACTTTTCATTACAAAACCAATAAACTCGAAAAAGATGGATTATGTTGTGAAAGAATTTTTGGGCCTATAAAAAGTGGGATTTGTGCTTGTGGAATTTATCGAGTAATCAGAGATGAAAAAAAAAGACTTGATTATAATTTTTCAAGTTGGGCTGACCCGTTATATAATGAGCACAACTTATTCTTCTATTTCGAGTTTGACCCGGCCTTGGAGATTGGTTTAGGTCATGCTATACAAAAGGACAAATCCTTGTTTTGGTAGTAGGCTATACAGTGATGTGTCGCACATGATGTCACGTTATTCTTGTCCTATGTTTGGTTGCTGAGAAAATAACTGAAACTACAACGAAAAAGTATCCTGAATTGGTAAAAAGTTGCATATCTTAGAAATGTTGATATCAACATTTAAATAGTTGCATATACACTTTCCAAAACCCAGTTGTCTTGGCAGCCTCCATCATGCCCAAGTCCAACGAAAGCTTCACTCCCCGAGTTTCACTCTCCATCACCTCATCAAACTTCGACAATGGCCCCAATTCTTCTACCTCCCCACCCTCCTCTTTACCCACCCCGCCATCTCTTTCTCTTATCCCTTGCTGACAGCGCCAATTGGATCATCTAAGGCTCCGGCAGAAGACTCGGCTTTGTTTACTCGAAAGTCTTCTTACCGGCTTTCTTCATAAAGCACTTTTAAGACCCATAAGCACTTTTAACTTTTCCTACCTAATGCAGTCAAAGTGTTTTAGCTCTTCTTAAATCACTCCCAAACAAGTCTAAAGTGTTGAAGTGTAAATGTATACACTGAATTAAAATTATGACAGGTGTCTATAGCTCATAGGCTGATAGAATTAAGGGCTGAGATCATTTCCTTTGTAACGGTTAGATTGTATATGTGCGTGAGCTCATATGCTCAGTATGCTAATGAAATGAAACCGTTTTGATCAGAGTAATATTCTCTGCCGCTGTCATTCCTTGCTTGTTCTTTACTTCCTATAATCCAATCTGTTCCCAGATTTCATCAATATGCATAATTTCTCTACTGCAATATTCATTTTGCTGCAGTATTTCTAACATGGCCTCAGAGCCTAGTTTCGTTTGAAAAATTTGGGCGTTGAACTGTGTGTGGAGCGGGTTGAATCGTCACGTCGATTCATTGAATTCAATTGCGTTGAGCTGTGATCTGAGTCTCATATGGCAGGATCAAGTGGAAAGGAGCTACGAGTTCCAATATTCAACGAAGAAAACTTCGATTTCTGACAGATCAAGATGAAAACCATTTTCCGGTCTCATGAGCTCTGGAATCTAGTAGAGAAGGGGATTGATACTCCGGAAAAGAAGGAGGAAAAACTTACAGTGGCTGATAGGAAGTTATCTCGTGAAAATCTGGTCAAGGATGCACGAGCTCTAGGAATCATTCAAGGAGCTATGTCCGATCAAATATTTCCCAGAATCGCAAATCAGGAGAGTGCCAAAGCTGCTTGGGATATCTTGAAGCAGGAGTTTGTTGGAGATAAGCAAGTGAGGTTAGTAAAACTTCAAGGTTTGAGACGTGATTTTGAGTATACTCGTATGGGAGAATGTGAATCATTATCTGGGTATCTAGTCAAACTGTTTGATTTGATAAATCAGATGAAAAGTAATGGAGAAGAGTTGAGTAATCAACGTATTGTTCAAAAATTGTTGATTAGCTTGCCTAAGTCCTATGATAGTATTGCTTCTGTGATTGAAAATACCAAGGATCTTGAGACAATTGATGCTCAGGATGTTGTTGCCATTTTAAAAGGATATGAACAAAGGCTATGCAGGCACAATGAGAATGGAACAGAGACTGCATTTGCTAGTCTGGATATTTCAAAGTCTGCAAACAGATCTGGAGGACAGCCTAGCAATGCTAAGTTTCAAAAGGGCTCAAAATTCAGAGGAAAACAGTAGTCTAATAAGGCTGATGTGGGAGTGAAGCAATGGCAAGGTAATGGTGGAGCAAAATCTAGTGGTGCTTGTAAATACTGTGACAAGCTACACTATGGAGAGTGCTGGAACAAGGATAAGCCCAAGTGCCATAAGTGTGGCAAGCATGGACACTTTGCAAGGAATTGTAATCTCAACAAGGACAAGCTTCAACCACAAGCAAACTTTGAACATGGATTTTTCTTGTTGTTTGGTGATTATAAGGTTGATATTTTTTATGATAGGTCCCTGAGTAACTTGGTTGTAAGTGTTAGACAAAGAGAAAATAGATGCTTTCCTTTGATATTCAAAACTGGAGATGAGATTGCATTAAGTGCAAATGTGATGCAGCCAGCTTCTAGATGGCACAGGAGGCTCGGCCATCTTAACTACACAAGTCTCAAGCAGTTGCAAGACAAGGAAATGGTGCTAGGGATGCCTAGACTGTAGAGTGCAGATGAAGTGTGTCAAGGCTGCGCAATTGGAAAGCATCATAGAGACTCATTTCCTAAGGAGGAATCTTGGAGGGCAAAAGAACCACTCGAGTTGGTGCACTCGGATGTGTGTGAACCGATGCACACACCAAGTTTGAGTGGAAATAGATATTTCCTCACATTCATTGATGACTATTCAAGAATGTGTTGGGTGTATCTATTAAGAAGTAAAGCTGATGTGTTCTTCGTATTTAAAAAATTCAAGGCTATGGTCGAACTACATAGTGGTTATTCACTGAAGAGGTTGAGAACAAATAGAGGTGGGGAGTTCACTTCTAATGAATTCAATGAGTTTTGCAGCTCTTTGGGTATGGAAAGACAACTTACAGTGGCTTATACTCCACAGCAGAATGGAGTAGCCGAGAGGAAAAACAGAACAGTGGTAGAAATGGCTAGATGTATGCTTCATGAGAAGGGTCTTCCTTACTCCCTATGGGGTGAAGCTGTGAATTGTGCAGTGTATTTGTTAAACAGGTGTCCAACAAGAGCCTTGAGTAATGTAACACCATTTGAGATGTATAGTGGGAGAAAGCCTATAGTTAAACATCTGAGAGTCTTTGGATCTGTGTGTTATCTTCACATGCCAAGCAATCTAAGAAACAAACTGGAGGAAACCAGCACCAAAGGAATCTTCATTGGCTATGGTACATGTGAAAAGGGGTACATAATTTATAATCCAATCACACAGAAGGTGACAATCTCCAGGGATATAATTTTTTATGAGAATGGAAGATGGGATTGGGAAAAGAATCAAGTGAAAGAAGTTTGTGTACCACTTCTTCCTAACAATTATGAAGAAATGAGTGAACAAGAAGAATTTCATGCTGAGCAAGTGGAGAGAGTTTTCTCAACACTTGAAACACTTCAAGTGCAGATGAATGCAGGTTCTTCTTCTCAGGGAAGCACATCCTGTGAACAAACTAATTTCCTTTGTGATGAAGCATTTGATCATACACCTCTGAAATGGAGGAGTTTGGGAGAAATCTATGAGCACTGTAATCTGTGCATAGTTGAACCAGAAAGTTATGCTGATGCTGCATTGGATGATTCTTGGAAGAAGGCAATGGAGGATGAACTGATGATGATTGAAAAGAACCATACCTGGGAGTTAGTGAATAGACCATCAAGTAAGCCGGTGATAGGGGTTAAATGGGTATACAAAACTAAGCTGAATCTTGATGGGTCTGTGCAAAAGAACAAGGCTAGGCTTGTAGCTAACGGCTATGCACAGAAACCTGGGATCGACTACAATGAGACTTTTGCCCCAGTTGCTAGGCTAGACACTATTAGAACACTCATTGTTCTTGTTGCACAAAAGAGATGGAAGTTATTCCAGCTTGATGTAAAGTCTTCTTTCTTGAATGGGAAGCTAGAAGAAGAAGTATTTGTCAATCAACCTGAAGGATTTGTGATTAAAGGGCAGGAGGATAAAGTTTACAAGCTGCATAAGGCCTTGTATGGTCTAAAACAGGCACCAAGGACCTGGTATGGGGAAATAAACTCATATTTCACTGAATGTGGTTTCAAGAAAAGCACCAATGAGGCAACATTGTATACCAAAGTCAAGGAGAGTGAAGGGATGCTTATAGTGTCCATATACGTGGATGATATTGTCTACACAGGAAGCAGCCAGCAGCTTATTGAAGAATTCAAAATGGATATGATGGACAGGTATGAGATGACTGATCTTGGTCTCTTGCATCATTTTCTTAGGATGGGGGTTATGCAAACTGAAACCAGCATATTCATTCATTAGAAGAAATATGCTTCCTCCCTGCTTAAGAAATTTGGCTTACAAGATTGCAAACCAGTGAGCATACCCCTAGTTCCAAATGATAAGTTGAGAAGAGAAGATGATAGTGGACTTGCTGATGAAAATCTGTATAGAAAAATTGTGGGAAGTCTTCTTTATCTCACTGCAATCAGACCAGACATAATGTTTGCAGCAAGTTTATTGGCCAGATTCATGCATGCTCCTTCTAACAAACATTTTGGAACTGCAAAACAGGTGTTAAGATACATACAGGGAACTTTAGATTTTGGTATGGAATATGTGAAAGGGAAGAAATCAGTTTTAATCGGTTATTGTGACAGTGATTAGAGTGGATGTGATGATGATATGAAGAGTACGAGTGGATATGCTTTCTCATTTAGAAGTGGAGTCTTCTCTTGGGCATCTGTGAAGCAAAGCTGTGTTGCTTTATCAACAGCAGAGGCAGAGTATATAAGCGCATCGGAGGCAACGACTCAGGCAACTTGGCTTCGATTTGTTCTTGAGGATTTTGGTGAAATGCAGTGTCAAGCCACCCCACTGCACTGTGATAATACCTATGCCATCTCCATCACCAAGAATCCCATATTTCATCAAAAGACCAAGCATATCAATCGGAGATATCACTTCATCAAGGAGGCATTGCAGGAGAATGTAATTGATCTTGTGTATTGTCCTACAAAGGAGCAGCTAGCAGATATTTTCACTAAAGCTTTGGCCAAGGATCAATTCTGCTACTTAAGAAACTTACTTGGAGTCAAATCAGTGTATAATTTAAAAGGGAGTGTTAAAGTGTAAATGTATACACTGAATTAAAATTAGGACAGGTGTCTATAGCTCATAGGCTGATAGAATTAAGGGCTGAGATCATTTCCTTTGTAACGGTTAGATTGTATATGTGCGTGAGCTCATATGCTCAGTATGACAATGAAATGAAACCGTTTTGATCAGAGTAATATTCTCTGCCGCTGTCATTCATCCTTGCTTGTTCTTTGCTTCCTATAATCCAATATGTTCCTAGATTTCATCAATCTGCATAATTTCTCTACTGCAATATTCATTTTACTGGAGTATTTCTAACATAAAGTTCTAATAAAAGCAATTTTGAAAGCGCCTATGAGAAAAAATGAATCTTATAAAAGCAATCTCAAACGAACACTAAGACACATGATAATTCCAACAGCTATTAAGAAATAACTATGACAAAGCTCATCTTAAAATTTACATTCCCCGTTACAAAATAATTATGATCGGTTTTCCCATGTAGGAGTTTATACAGAAATTTGGGCAGCCGGATACTTGTATAGTTGTATGTATACATATTTTCTTGTACATGTATACCCCCTCCTGTGTTTTATACCCCCTCCTATGTATTAAGAAAAAGGGCTTTAATGTGTTCTAGGCAAAAAAATTTAATTCGCCTCAGGACCGAGCTCCATGTTCTCTTGATTGCATTCAGGAGCTTGGGAAACCTGCGCGTTTTCGCCATTGCTATCAGGAGTCTGGAAAACCTGAGTGTTTTCTTCATTGCTTCCGGAAGAAGTTTGGGAAAGCTGCAAGTTTTCATCATTGCTTGAAGAAGTTTTGGAACGCCTTTGCTCCCTCTTGGCCTGTTTTTCCCTGCAAGCCAATCAAACAGTTAATGCATCAGCAACCAGTTCATAAAAAAAGGGATTGCGGGGGAACAAAAATGTGCGATATCAGAACAATATTAACAATGTGAAACGAGTATGTGTGCATACTTTACAGCCAGAGAAGAGCGGTATTTGTCAATTGGCTCTTTCATTTCAGCAGCGCAGACGAACCATTGTTCACCAGATGGAGTTCCATCCCAGGTTCCCAGATCTGTAAAGTGTAAAATACTCGAAAATAAAATTATTACATCGAAATAACTCAAATGCTAGAAATCAACACATTGTATTTGGAACAGTTAATACTAACCTTGAAGCAATATATCTTCACCAAAATCGCCTTTCAGTTTCCAGAAGGCATGGCCATCAGCATCCACAATGTAAGGCTCTATTCTAACAGCCTCACATATTTCGTTGCCTGTAAAATAAGTCAACAATTTTAGCGCAAGCATGTGTAACCAGATTTTCATGAAGAACCGAAACATAAAAAGCATTTCGTCCAAATGGAAAAACATCTCAAGTTTTCTTAAGTCTTAACGATGGTTTTAACATCAATTCTAGAAAGAAAAAAGGGTAATTGAAAGGCTGGAGATGTTAGAAATGGTAACTTACTTTCGGGTACCATGGCCATTGCTTCGACCACCTCCGTGTGAGCTTGAGCTGCCTCACTTCCGAGTACTGAAGCAATGGAGTCTGACTCTGAAATCGGGACAGCATCGCTATTGTCTGCGGTGGTCCTCTTAGCCATCTGCTCCTGCAACTTTGCTTGGAGATCTCTCTCCTGCACATATATGATTTAGTTAAAAACAAAACTCCATGTTGGCTACAAAAGATGCTTGCCTCCTAAAAGCTTGCCTTGTTTTCATATTACCTTTTCCTTTGCAAGAGAAACTTTTGTTTTCGCGTCCCTTTTATGTTGGACAGATCTATCATTTTGCTCCTCAATCCATCCCCTCAGCGTCCTGGAGGAAAGATTGAAAAGTTCTCGTCACTTGTAACACAGAAAACAGGACAATTACAAAATTATAATTTCCATATTATGTATCTTCTACTTACTTTGTGTTAAGGGCCTCATCGCAGAGGAAATTCAAAAGCCTAAGCTTTTGGGCGAAGCTCAAGGCATCATATCCATCCCCGCCTCCAATAAAACACTCTGAGGGCAGCTCCTTCATCACAGGGTCGACCTTAGAGACCCTGGATGCAGAGACCAGGTTCGCCAAATCTTGGAACCATGAGCAGTTGTTGCTTGCTTGCTCTAGAGACCTAACAGAAAATGAAGATGTCAGAAACCTCATGGATTATTTCCACCATTAAAGTTTACTAAAAGTACTTTATGCATAACTGTAATATACTAGGTAGAGGTCTTACTCCTGTAATAAACCCTTCTGTATGAAGAAGAGCATATAGCTATGAAATCGAACTACAGAGGAGTACTGTCCCGGCCGTCCACTTCGCCCACTTCCTCCACGGAATAGTTCCCGAAGAACAGACTCAGCTTGGGATTTTTCAATCTTTAAAAACTAGAGTAAAAAGTAAAAAGGAATGAGATTTCAAGTGTCAAAATCAATTAAAACAAGTTTAGAGCTTTCAATCATATATCTAATAGAACAAAAGATACCTCTCTAAAAGTTTCACAAAACTTCAAAAATTGGAGAGCATTTCCCACATCCTCAGCAGCTAATTCGACACCCGCTACGGTTGTCAATGGGGTGCCCTGAGGTTGGGGAAGCTCAAGAACAACCTCTCTGCTCTCAATGTGACGTTCCTTGACCCTGCGACTCCCTCTTGCAGCCTTGCCCTTGGCCTTGGCATCATCGTCATTCACAGCAGCACCACCATCTCTGCTGTCATTACAAGTTGCCATCAACTCGTCCTGCTTTGCTGCATCCGAGTTCACATCTTCGCTCTGATCAAGGGCATTCTCCTTCCCCCGTTTGCTAGGTGAATCAACACCCGTTGCCTGCCAAAACTTGAGAGCATAAGCCCGCTTAAACAGCAATAGAACCAACCAAAACAACACCAACAATATCAATATGCATTCACAAAGAAAACTGTAACCAACAGCACCAAACCTTGTCTGAAGCCACACGCTTTCGCCCTTTACCATCCCTGCTGTCGCCATCCTCCTTCTTTTGCGGCTTCTCTACTCGCAACATATCGGCAACAGATTGATACCCTTTCCTCTTGGCTTCGTGTGTGCGAATACCAGTGGGAATTAAACCAGCTTTGTTACTGAGAAAACACATTTCTCTAATTAGCAGCAGCACCAAAACGCAAACAACTACAAATACATAGTTAGCAGTTATATGGCATGCCAAACACTTACTAGCATATACTACAATTGCAATCGCCTCGACATTTCGGACATTTCTGTGTCACATCCTCAGGCGTCAATGTATACCTATTCTCAATTCAACACCCAGCACCAATTTTAGTACAACAACTTTACCCGAAAAAGCGAAAAAGCGAGACTAAATTTCATTCGAATCTAACCTGTTCTTCAGACAACTGTGGCATAATCGAACCGTGCAAATGCCATTCGCCTTGACGTTTGTACACGACGCCGCGAATTCTGTCTTCCTCTGACGGCACTGCAGAATTCAACCAACAAAATTAACCAAAATAATAAATCTACTCCAAATTTCATTTTCCGACGTTTCCCGTCATCCAAACAGAATAAAAGAAACACCATAAAAGGGGATACGAAAATCAACTCCCCCCTACATTCAAAAATTTTCTCACCAAACAAACAGACCCCTCAAATCAGCTACTCAGAAACCGAAAACCAGACAAAACTCACCTGGTGACAGGTGCCGTTCTTCGAACCGGCGATCCCGCCTCCGACGGCAGGACCGCCATGCTCTTGCACAAACACGTTATTCTCCGCACCAGAGCTGACCTCCACCTCCATCTTCTCAACCGTAGCCGCTGCTGAGCTCGAAGCCATCGCCATTTCTCTCCAAATTTGATTCGCAGGTACGAATCACTCGCTCGAAGCCTCAAATTTATACTCTCACTCGGACACCGGGAAGATTTCAGAATTGCCACTTCTGCAGCATGCCGGAAAGCAGGATCGCTATTTATAGTGTCGAAATCTTCTTCCGTCTTCGACACTTGGCGGGAGAATTTGTCGCCAATCAAATTTTTGGGGTCCGATTTGGGATTTGGGATTTTCAAGGGCCGTGAAAATAAAAGGGAATATGCTTTTTTCCTTTTCTGGCTGTGAAATATCAGGAGTTTTAACCTTCTTGCCTATTTAATTTCTATGCCTCGGATTTCTTTCCATAAAACCATAAAATATTAGATATTATTTCTATTTTGCGACCAGAATTTATTATCTTTCTTTAGTTTGTTAATGTATCTCATTTTTCATACATTCGTGACATAAGTTTTAAAATATTTATCCTTTTTTTATAACTCATCCACTACTCTCTAACACCCATTTTTATCTCCCGCCAAGTGTCGAAGACGGAAGGAGATTACGACACTGTACAAATAGCGTCCTTACTCTCCGGCATGCTACAAAAGTGTCAGCTCTAAAATCTTCCCGGTGTCCGAGTCTTAGAGTATAAATTGGGGTTTTGAGAGAGAGATTTTGTACTTGCGAATCGATTTTTGGAGAGAAATGGCAATTGCTTCGAGCTCTACTGCGGCTACCTTTGAGAGGATGGATGTGGAGGTCAGCTCCGTTGCGGAGAGCAACGTGGTTGTCCAAGAGCACGACGGTCCGGCCGTCCAAGGCGGGATCGCCAGTTCGAAGAACGAAACCTGTCACCATGTGAGTTTTATTTGGTTTTCGGTTTCTCAGTACTCGATTTGAGGGGCTCTGTTCGTTTGGTGAGAGAGTTTTGCATGTAGAGGAGAGTTGAATTTCCTAGCCCCTTTTATCTTTTTTTTTTTTTGGATGACGATAAAACGTCTGGAATTATGAAATTCATAGTAGATTTATATGTTTTGGTTAATTTTTTGTTGTTGTTAATTTGTTGGTCAAATTCCGCAATGCCGTCAAAGGAAGACAGAATTTGCGGCGTCCTGCAAGAACGTCAAGGTGAAATGCATTTGCCTGGTTCAGATATGCCATACATGTCTTATGAATGGGCTTAGATAGAATGAATTTGTCTATCTTCTTTTTATTTTTCGGATAAAGTTTGTTGAACAAATTGGTATGTTGAGAAAATTTACTTATGTCATGTTTTGAAATTCATCCCCTATAATAAGTTAATAACTGCCATGCATGCATAACTTGTACTAGATTTTAAATATTTTTTAACCAAGAATTGTTTAAAGTGTTGTTAAAATTTTTACCTTAGAGGTTATTTTTTTTAATACATTACATAAAACTATCATTAAAATTTTGAAGGTACAATTCACTAATCTACATTTGTTTTTGAGAATTATTATTGGCACTTCAAACATCTAATTGTGCACCCCTCATAAGAGTATTTTTTAATATAGAAAGTTTGAAGTGCACAATTAGATTTTTTGAAGTGTCAATAACAATTTCCTTGTTTTTTATTCCTTAAATTTTCAAAAATAAATAAAAAATCTTCGAAATCTTTATTCATTTCCTCAAAATCATTCTATAATTGATGAATAATAACTTCTTCTTTTTTTAGGTAAATAATGAATAATAACTTCTTCTTTTTTGGGTAAATAATGAATAATAACTATTGTGAAAAGCCACCTAATGTTATGTAATTGTTCCTACTCATTGAAAATTTGCTACTTTTAAAAAATTAACTATTTCACTAATTTAAATCAAAGACCAAAAAAAAATATCCTCAATTCTTAATAGGGTAAAAATCCATCAATCTCAAATCGTCATCCAAACAAAATCTAAACACCTTAATTTTTTTTAATATATATTTTTAGTAAAAGCAATATTCTATATTAATCTACACGAGAGGGGGAGGGCTTCAACACGGGATGCGATAGGTTGAAGAGGAAGACCCTAACAACCAAGGCAATCCACCAATTGCCCAAAAATGATATGCATTAATGATATAATAATCTAATCCAATATTCAAAATATATAGTTACAATAAAAAAAAACATTGAAATGATATGCATTAATAATTCAAAAATGCAACAAACTTGTGACTCAAGTGGTTATGACCATTAATCTTTGAATTTGAAGTCCTAATCGAATAGCTACTGCCCCAATTACTCACCCACAAAATTCATTTAGATGCGTTAACAATCACCAAGAGATCTAATATAATCTATTTTCATTACTAGATTACAATCAAACTTGAGAAAAATGCAAAATTAATATAGATATGAGAGTATCGGCACACATGCAATTGAGATATAACAGAAAAATGCTAGAGAAGTTTCATACCTTCATATTAGAGTGAGGGAAACGCAAAAGAGAAGCAGATTTATCGATGAAATTTTTTGTTGAAAAACACAAGACAGGATAGATTTGAACAGCGGCGACCTTTGCTGGTATGAAAGTGAGAGGCGAAAACACATATAAATAAGAGGTGTCTAGGGTTTAGAGGGCATATTTGTAATTTGATTAAAATGAAATAAAATTAAATGATGGCCGTTTTTACTTTGCCATCCATTTCCCTTTTTATTCGTGGTAGGTGCACAGTCATGACGTTGATTATCACGCCCCAACTTGAAAATATTATGATTTCTTAAGTTGGGCCGGCCCATTATATAATGAGCACAATTGATCCTTCAATCTCGAGCTTAACCCATCATTATTTTGATAGTAGGCTATATGGTGATATATCGCACACGTGTGATGTTACTTAAGTCATTTTGATAGAGTACAAGGACCTTAACAACAATCGAGTCAAGTTTCTAGGACCATTTAATAAAATGATCATGAATACATACTTTGTATATACATAGTTTAATAAAATGATCATAAATACTTACTTTGTATATACATAGTTTAAATTTTATACTCACCAAAGTATGTCTTTCTAGGACTATTTACTAAAGTCATTTTCATACTCACCAAATCAATCCTCGGTCTAGAGTATATTTTATGCACATTTATACAATTTTGGGTAAATTGGTAAGCTCCAGAAAACTTCAATTTTGTCTAGCAAGTTGGCCTTTCGAGTTTGATCAGTTTGGTTGCTGAGAAAATAATTTAAACTGCAAAGAAAGTCTCCTTCTTTGGTGTTTCACTTGGAAAAAATTTTCGTTTCTAGGATTAAAATCTTGCCTACGTACAAATGCACATGCACGCACATGTGTTTTCAGCGATAGCATTTACGTCATCATTGTTTTCTTTAAAAGATTATTGCATGTAAGTGTAACCGTTGTGATTGTCACGTTCCTCGAGATAGAGAAATGATAAAAATCGCAGCTTGCATTCAAGTTTCTCTCGTTTCTTCAGCACCCAACAGTTACGAGTAGAGAAACGATTAAAAATCACAGTATACATCCAAATTTTTTTCGTTTTTTCAAGAATCAACTGCTATGAATGAGATAGAGAAACGTGAAAACACAACTTACACCTAAGTTTTTATCATTTTCTTCAATGCCCAACCGTTATGAATAAGATAGAGAAACGTGAAAACACAACTTACACCCAAGTTTTTATCGTTTTCTTCAATGCCCAACCATTACGAATAAGATAGAAAAACAGTCAAATCACATCTTACACCTAGCCAAATCGAGTACATGTAGAGAAACGTGAAATCATAGCTTAATCTAGGGCTGGGAATTTTGTACCGAAATACCGAAACCGAACCGAAAAATACCAAACGGAATACCGAAAATCCCGAAACCGAAATACCCCGATTTGTTCGGTCCCCGATACCGAAAAAATACCGAAATTTCGGTACGGAGTTCGGGACGATATTACTATATATTCGGTAATACCGAACCGAACCGAATTATTAAATAAAAAATATCAGGATCTCTGCTCCTTCTTTCTTCTCACTCCACCTCCATTGATGTTCGCTGTGTTATTGGTTAAGGTTGAATCGGATCATATCATTGGTATCACCCACTGATCTTGGTTTCCCTTCCTTTTATGCCCCGCCACACCATCACTACCAAACAAGACGCTATGGATGCTCGACTCTCGGCCTTGGAAGCTTCCATGGCGGCGATGCCGACGCGCCTTGATGAAGCTGTCTCTACTGCCCTTGATTCTACGCTCGCGGTGTTTTTTGAACAATTTCGCCATGAACAACAATTTCGAGGCCCTGGCGAAGGTTCTTCTGATCCAATTGTTCCCAATGCTCCTGAAATTCGTGAAATCGACCAGACCCAGTCTCCCAAACACCAGATCTATGATGGCGGTGGCCAACTTGCACGACCACCATGGTCGCGGTGGATTGATTTCCCTCGGTTCACTGAGGGGGATGAACCATTGGCTTGGATCTATAAAGCAGAGCAATTTTTCTCATTCTACAGCACGTCGGATCACCATAAGGTCACTACAGTTTCCTTCTACTTGGAGGGTGAAGCATTACAGTGGTTTCAATGGATGAACTACGTTGAAACCACTGAAATTTTTTGGTGGTTTCGGGGATTTCTAATACACAAACCGAACCAAAATTTTCGGTATCCCGAAATTTCGGTATCCCGAACATTTCGGTTCGGTTTCGGTATTAGAAATCCCCTCCCCGAAATTTCGGTATCGGTAATCGGGATCGGTATTTCGGTTCGGTTACCGAACCGAAACCACCCCTAGCTTAATCCAAGTTTATTTTGTTTTCTTCAATGCCCATTCATTACAAATGAGATAGAAACGATGAAAAATTACGAGTAGACAAACGTGAAATCACATCTTACACCCAGCCAAACCGAGCACGAGTTGAGAAATGTGAAATCATAGCTTACATCCAAGTTTATTTTGTTTTCTTCAATGCCCAACCGTTACAAATGAGATAGCAACGATGAAATATCACAGCAAACACCCAAGTTTTTTTTTTTCATTTCTTTTTTCAGCAACCAATCGTTACGAATAAGATAAAGAAACGGTAAAATCACAACTTACATCCAAAATTTTCTCGTTTTCTTCACCACCCAACCAAATCAAGCATGGGCCCAGACCAAATGGTTTAAACTCGGGCCAGCCCATCGACAACACTTACAAAAAACTGTTGTGTAACATGCAACATTTTGGATCTTGGACTAGGAGCAAATACAATAAAACCTCTTGTAGTCATAAAAAATTTCGGTCCCAACTTGAGCTAGTTAGACATAAGAATAAATTCCACATTATAAGATATAATTTTTTTTGGTCTTATCGTAAGAAACTTGCCTCTAAATAATAATAATTATTAATAAGTCTAATATTACATCTTTCACTAAGGAAGAGAAGCACTGGTTGTATTTAGAAAGAGAAGGATTAAGGAGAGCACTATATACATACATACACTAACTTTTAAAGATTAGGCATCTCTATTTTTGTAATGTTACATCTTTAAAATTGGCATGCTCCACTAATAATGTGGGTCTTTGTGAACATGCAACTTTCATTAAGGATAACTAAGTCAAATTATTTATTTATTTTTAGCTGCACCTCTATTAATATTAAGTTATAATCTCCTTGTAGTTATAAAATTGGTTCCAACATTATAACCATATAGAGATTTTACTGTATCAAGA
The DNA here is from genome assembly GCA_018257905.1 of Gillenia trifoliata. NCBI lineage: Eukaryota > Viridiplantae > Streptophyta > Magnoliopsida > Rosales > Rosaceae > Gillenia > Gillenia trifoliata. Next base: position 5,645,133 of record CM031082.1, read on the forward strand.
CAAATGAAGAGACATAATAACTTAAGTTCCAAAATGACTTCATGAATTACAATAAAAAAATAAAGCTCATCACATTGTTTTACATTTCCCAGCACAAAATAAAATTAGGAGAATAATTTTCGCGCACTCGTTTTCTTCTTCTGCACACTATTATTTATTTATGCCCCTTGATTGATTCTCGTTAAATTTATTCAATCCAAAAGCCAAAAATAAACAAAAGTGCATGAGATGAGAATTAAAGGTCAGCGAAAATCACTTCACTAACAGTAAGATACAAGTATCCAAAAGTTCAGAGCAACAATTCTTTCTGTCTGCGGCAGTTGGCCGGCTACTCAAGATCGCTTCCCCGCCATGCAGAGCGAAATCTGAAGTAGGAAACGACCATCCCATATAGGAGTTTGTGCAGAAACTGGGGCAGCCAACTACTGTCTTCTGAGCTCCGTGTTTTCTTCATTGCTTTCAGGTGTCGGAAACCTGTGCGTTTTCTTCATTGCTTTCAGGAGTCTGAGGAACCTGCAAGTTTTCTCCATTGCTTGCAAACCGAGTTTTGAAAGGCCTCTGGCTCCTGGCCCGTTCTTGTCTGCAAGCCAAGCAAACAATGCATGCATCAACAACCAGTTCATTGAAAGGGGGAGAATGTGAAAACTGTGGGATATCAAAACAATTTCAACCTAATTAAAATTGTTAAACAATCATATGTGCATACTTTAGACTCAGATAAGAGAGGTATTTGTCGATTGGCTCTTTCATTTCAGCGCCATAAACGAACCAGTTTTCAACAGAAGGAGCTCCATCCCATGTTCCCATATCTGTACAATACGCAAACATAAAAATTAGAACATCGAAATAACTCATGAACTGGAAATCTACACATCGTATTTGGCACAGTTAAAACTAACCTTGAAGCAGAATATCTTCATCAAAATCGCCGTTCAGTTTCCAAAATGCACGACCATGCACACCCAAAACATTAGCCTCTATTCGAACAGCCTCACATATTTCATTGCCTATAAAATAGGTCAAAACATTTTAACACGAGCATGTATAGCAAGGTTGCGTGCAAGATACGAAAGCTTAACAATTAGCAAAATGATAACCAGATTTTCATGAAAAACTAAAACATAAAAAGCATTCGATTCGACCAAAGAAAAATGTCTCAAATATTCTTAAGGATAGTTTAAATGGGAACTTACTTTTAGGTAACATGGCCATTGCTTCAACCACCTCCGCGTGAGCTTGAGCAGCCTCACTTGTGATTTGTGAAACAATAGAGTTACGTTCTGAAATTCGAACAGGATAACCATTGTTTGCAATTATCCTCTTAGCCATCTCCTCCTGCAACTTCTTTTTGAGATCTCTCTCCTGCACATATATGATTTAGTTAAAAACAGAATTCCACGTTGTCTCCAAAAGATGTTGCCTCATAAAAGCTTTCCTTGTTCTACATATTACCTTATCCTTTGCTTTAGCAACTTTTTCTTTGGCGTCCCTTTTTCGTTGGACAAAATTTTCATTTTGGTCCTCTATCCATCCACTCAGCGTACTGAAGGAAAGATCGAAAAGTTCTCATCACTCTTAACCCAGAAAACAGGACAATTGCAAAATAATGATTCACATATTATGCATATTCCACTTACTCGGTGTCAAGAGCCTCATCACAAAGGAAATTCAAAATCCTGAGCTTTTGAGTGAAGGTTAACTTATCATATCCATCCCCGCCTTTGCTAAAACACTCTGGGGACAGTTCCTTTAATACAGGGTCGATCTTAGAGACACCGGATGCTGAGATAAGTTCCCCCAAATCTTGGAACCATGACCTATTGTTGCTTGCTTGATCTAAAGAAGAAGACCTAACAGGAAATAAAGTTGGCAGAAACCAAATGAGTTACTTTCCACAACTAAAGCTTACTAATTAAAGTACTTTATGCATAAATGTAAAATTCTAGGTAGAGTTCTTACTCCTCTAGGAAACCCTTCTGTATGAAGGACAGCATGTAGTTATGAAATCGAATCACTGAGGAGTATTGTCCAGGTCGTCCCTTTCGCCCACTTGCTCGACGCGATAGTTCTCTAAGTACAGATTCAGCTTGGCATTTTTGGATTTTAAGAAACTAAAGTGCAAGGAAAAAAGAAAAGAAGAAAATTGAGATTTCAAGTGCAGTGAAAATTCAGGAACGTTTTAGCAAAAAATAAGAACCATTTCATATAAATAGAATACAAATGAATCATGTGAGCATTTAAATGCGTAGGGCAAAAACGATACTTCAATCAGATATGATTCAGGTATAGAACCAGAAAACTTAGAACACCATTTTAGTCTAATATATAATTTAGAGTACAGAACAAAAAGTTAGAATTACCTCTCCAAAAGTTTCACAAAATTTCAGAAACTGCAGAGCATTTCCAACATCCTCAGCAGCCAATTCAACACCAGCTACAGTTGTCAAGGGAGTGCCCTGTGGCAGGGGAAGGTCAAGATCAACCTCTTGATTCTCAATATTCGCGGGGCATTCCTTTACTTTGCGGTGCCTTCTGACTTCCTTGGCCTTGGCCTTGGCATCCTTATTACTCACAGCAGCACCACCATCTCTGCTGCCATTACAAACTTCCGTCAACTCTTCCCGCTTTGCTTTCTTAGTTTCCTGCTCATCAGAGTTCAAAGCTGCATCCAAGTTCATATCTTTGCTTCCATCAAGAGAGTTCTCCTTCCCTCGTTTTCTTGGTGAACCAACGCCAATTGCCTATCAAAACTCGAAAGCATTAGCCCACTTAAACATCAATAAAACCAACCAAAATAACATCAACAATATCAATATGCATTCACAAAAGCAACCATAATCAACAGCACCAAACCTTGTCTGAAGCCACACGCTTTTGCAGCGAGCCATCCTTGCTTTTGGCATCCTCCTCCCCTTGCTTTTTTGGCTTGTACATAGTCAACATATCAGAAACAGATTGAAACCCTCTCGCCTTGGCTTCGTACACAAGAAGACCAGTGGGTTGGTAACCGCTTTTCTTCCTGAGAAAACACTTCTCTAATCAGCCGCAGCACCAAGACACCAACAACTATAAAAACACATTAATCTAATATGCCAAACACTTACAAGCATACACTGCAATTGCAATTGCCTTGACATTTCGGGCATTTCCAATCCTCCTCGAGTTCCACTTGTTCAGCTTTCAATCCGTATCTGTTCTCAATTCAACACCCAAAATACTAATTTCAATCCAAAAACTTTATTCGAAAAACCGAAAAAGAGAGACAATTTCGTTCTGATCTAACCTGTTCCACAGACACTTATGGCAAAACTGAACCGGGCAAATGCCTTTCTCTTTGACGTTCTTACAGGAGGCCGCCAAAGTTGTCAACTTCTCCGTCATCTTCTGACGGCACTGCGGAATTCAACCAACAAATCAATAAATAAATTGTCCAAAAAAGATAAATCCACCCCAAATTTCATAATTCCCGACCTTTCTCGTCATCCAAACAGAAACAGAAAACAAGAAAAAGGGCTAAGAAAGTCGAATCCTTTACATTGAAAATTTTCTCACCAACCAAATAGACCCCAAAATCGAGTACGCCAAACAGAAAGCGAAACAAAAATCACCTGGTGACAAGTGCTTCCTTTCTTAGAGTCTTGGATCTGGCCTCCGACGGCCCGAACGCGGTGTTTCCCGACCACCGGAGTATCCTCAACGTTGTTGCTCTCCTCCACCGCCATCTTCCGAGCTGAAGCGACGTCTTCCGCGGCGCAGCTCGAGTAAAACTTCCCTTTCTCTCTCAGTCTCTATAGGCTGAGATTCGGACAGAGCAGTGAGTGGAGGGGATGCCATAGAAGAGAGCAGCTATTTCTATTTTTGTAATGTGTCTGAAATTTCCTTTCCCTCCTCTTCGACGGTTGGCGGGAGAATTTTGGTCGTCACTCAAATTTTGGGGTTTGATTTGGGACTTTTGTAATGTATTTCATTTTTCAAATTTTTTTACCTTTATGCCGAATTTGTTTTTACCTTTTCTCGGCGTGAGTAATTTACTTATGCACACAATCTTTTAATCTAACTTTTGATTTTTCTTATTTTGTTTGATTCATGGACTATGAGCTCATTTGGAAATGATTTTAAAATAATTGAAAATGCTTTTAAAGAAAATAGTTTTGGATTTCAAAAGTACTTGAAGTGCTTTTTGCAAGTGCTTTCTGCAAAAAGCACTTCAAGTGCTTTTTTAAGATTCACTTACATTTTTACTCAGAATTTGTTCCAAAAACATTTTTACTAAAAACATTTTCAACTATTTTAAAAACACTTCTAAACGAGCTCTAAATAAAAAAATAAGTGACAGTGTGCATAAGTTAGTTCTCATCTTGTTTCTACTCTGAATTATATTTAAAGCAAGAAAATGACATCCACACATTTATTTTCTCTTTATGCACCCTCTTATTTATATTTGTTTAGTCTAAATATTAGAAATAAACATGTGTGCATTGATAGAAAAAATAGTGTGTGAACTTAAGACAATTCATTGTTGACATTTTATATTAAGAATATTGAGGGTTATTGTTGGAATTATATGTAATTTTAACTTACCTACCACTTTCTCTAACACCTTTTTTTTACTGTCTTACATCAACTACCTCACATGTAACAATTGAATTTAATATTGTATTTGAGGCAGTTAGTGCCTTTAATTTGAAGAATAAACTGCCGTTTGACCCCTCGAACTATCATCCTAGTTGAAATTGACCCCCTGAACTATTTGTTTGGTAAATTAATCCCTTAAACTTTTTTAAATTAGTAGATTTACCCCCTACTGCTAGATTTCATCCAATTTGCTGTTAATTCGTTAGAATGTCAACTAGAGCTACCAATTAAAATACTACACGTGCTAGTATTTGATAGCAAAGTGGATGAAATTTCGTTGAATCTGACGGTGAGGGGTTAATTGACTGATTTCAAATAGTTAAGGGGGTTAATTTACCAAAAAAATAGTTCAGGGGTCAATTTCAACTAGAGTAATAGTTCAGAGAGTCAAACGGCAGTTTACACTAATTTGAAATACTATACTTAAGAGAAGCCTATTTGTCAATCACCTTTGACAAATTGCCAATTATGCCTAATGGTTTCTCTCAAAAGTGTTAAGAGATGAAGGAAATTTCAAGCATAACAGCAAGATGCTCTCATTTAGGGCAAGACGAACACTTGTCTACTCTCTAATCTCTACTCTTCTCAAATCTAAGAGTAAAAATTGAGATTAAGAGAGAGAGTTTGGACTCGTGAATCATTTTGTGAAGAAAGATGACCATGATTTTGAGTTTGACTACAGAAAACGTCAACTCAAAAGAGAGTAGACAAGTGTCGGTCATGCCTTAGATGAGAGCATCTTGTTGTTATGCCTTCGAGGTGAAGGAGAGCAAGACGGTCGAGAACAATTCAGTGATCGAGAAACATCGCACTCGTGCCGTCGAATGCCATATCTACAACTCCAAGAAAGAAAATAACGTAAGCTTACAAGTATATGCATATGCGCTTCAACACATACAAAATCATTAATAAGCGTTAATTATAAAGAGATCTATTCTAATTTAACCAAATCTTACATGCATTGATTATTGTATTTCAAAGTACCAATTTTCATTACAAAATTACAATCAAATTTGAGAAAAATACATAAATAATATAAATCTAAGAGTGTTAGAGAAATTTCATACCTTCAGAAAAGGGTGAGGGAACAAAAATTTCAATGGAGAAATTTTTTGAGAAAGTACAAAAGATAAGATAGATATGAGAGTCGAATATGAGAAACCTTTGTTGGTATGAAAGTGAAAGGCGTAGAAACAAATAAATAGGGGTGTTAAGAGTTTGAAGGGCACAATTGTAATTTGATTAAAACAAAATAAAAACAAAAGGGGCACTTTTGCTTTGATTTTGCAATAATAACTTTTGTCGTTTACTCTGACAACCATTCTTAATAAGTGTGTCGTAACGTTAATTATCACGCTCAAACTTAAAAATATTTTCATTTATTAAGTTGGCCCGGCCCATTGTATAACAAGCATGATTGATCCTTTTATCTGTACTTTAACCCTTCCTTGAAGCTTGACTTAGGCTATCTCCAATCCAAAACATAAAGGTTAACTTAAATGTCCGTCATTTAAATACAATACACGAGCATGCTATCTACTCACTAAAATAGAAAAGTAGTCTTAGAATTGCAAATGCTGGATACCTACAGGACCAATTTCCATAAACTATAAGAAAGTTAGAAACCTAATACTTACCATATACAAAATATGTCTGCGCACTTGTACATTTTTGTGTATACTTTAGGGCCCAAAATGGGGGAAATAGGGCTTAAAAATAAAATTTTTGTTGTAGATAAAATATAACATGTGTTAAATGTGATTGTGTAAATCCTAGGTAGATATGGATTAGGCTATTCCGTTCTGTAAGGGATTAGTATCCTATTGTACTTGTACTTCTATTACTATAAATAAAGGCACCTGGTATGTGGAATATATGAACTACATATTCCACATACACTACAGTTTCACCAAATTCTCTCTATTCTTCTCTTGCCGCACCCTTCACTAAAAACTGTCCACAACACGTTATCAGCACGCTCTTTCCGCTGTGCTCAAGAGAATTATACCGGAGTTCTGGCCATCTTCAATCATGGGGAGTATTAATTTCCATAGTTTTTTACTTTGATTTATTTATTTTTATTGAATTAATATATTGCTATTGATTCAATTTTCCCCTCTTATTTTTGAACAAGATTCAACGCATTGACGATGGAAATCCGGAGTTGAAAGCAATCCTGCAAACAAATTGTTCAACCATCATCATCAGCAATCCAGGTTCTTCTAAAACACGGTCTCGATTGTCGATATTTTGTCAGACCTGATTGCATGAACCTTCACCATGATGCATAACCCAATTTTCTGCGTTTAAAGAATTATTGATCTTCTGCAAATATTGTGTTAGCATCGACATTTAATATATCTGAAATATATTAAGTGAATTGATGATCGTGTGAACGAAGGAAAAATTAAGGGTTTTTTCTTGTTTTTTTTCGCTTTTCTACAAAAAACATCAAATTTCGTTTTTCTGAAAAAAAACTGGAAATTCTTTACTGAAAAAATTTTTTCGTTTTTTTGAAAAATAAAGAAAAAAAAAGAAAAAAAACCCTAAGCCGAGCCGAGCCGGCCTGTAGCCGAGCCAAGCCGGCTCTTCGCTGAGCCAAGCCGCCTGCCTGAAGCAGGCCGCTTAGCCAAGCCGAGCCAACCCTCGAGCCGCGGCTCCAGATGAGCCGACCCCAGGACCAAAAACGACGCCGCTTTCGTGCGTCCTCTTCCCAAACCAGACCCGCCGCAAGGGTTGGCCTGCAGCCTAACCCACGACCACCTTTCATTGGTTTCTGGGTTTCTTCCCATAAACCCAAATGACCTGAAGTCATCCCAGGTGATTCCCCGACCAAAACCCGTCGTTTTACAGTCGGATTTACAAAGATTCCAGTCGAAATCTCATTGGATTTTCCACACCCTAACTGGTTTAATTGGGTCCTCGACGTCGAAATGCTTGCCATCTCCGTCGCCCAATGGTTTCTCGAATGAAATCGAGGCTTCCCAGCCTCTGGTCCTCCCTGGTTTCCCCGGCAAAGCCGCCTGGAACCACCACCAGACACCCATGGCCTTTAGGCCTTTCTTCCTGGTGTCGACCCAGCTCTCCTCCAACCCAGCCCCTGTTGGGCTTGGGTTCCTCGGCCCACTTCTTCCTCGGCTCGCGCCTGAGACGCTAGCAGCCCATGCTGTTTTCTTTGGCCCCTGATGGGCCTCTGTCTTCTGAAGGCCTGCAGCCTCTTTCCTTCACAACTCCAGCCCTGATGGGCTAGGGCCCCCTCGCAGCCCATTTCACACACCCCAGCCCTGCTGGGTTTTTAGGTTTTTCAGCCCAAAAAAATGTTTTCTCTTTGCTGGTCAACAGCCCAGCACAGATTTGTTGGGCCTGTAGCTCCAACTACGACCCACCAAAAATTATTTGGGTCATATTTGCAAACCCCGAAGGTCCCGTAGACCTATATTTCACTACCCATTCACAATATATGTTAAAAATTTATTCTTTGTATTATTTTTGTTCTATATATATTGCGTTTGATTGCAGGTATATATGAACTTAAAGTTCATAAATTCGAACCTGAAGCTTCGAATAAGTGCCATGAAACCCGAAGTTTCCTTAAAAATTAAATACCCATGAAACCCGTAGTTTTCATGAAAATTTAAACCAAACCATGTCTTAGAACCCGAATGTTCTAACTTTTATGATTATGGAGAATTTATTTCCCATAACCATAAGCACTAACCACAATTTTTGTTCCCTCCATCTAGTGGACTTTCGAACAGTAACAAATTCGACTTCACTAACATGGGAGTTTCTGGAAGAAACTAATTTATATGGGCACAAAATTGTGAAGCTCCACTTGACTACTGAGAAGTTGAGAAATATTGAAGCCAACAATGACGTGGATAGAGCTAAATAAGCCTCCGTCATGATCTTCATCCGAAGATTTATGCCTGAAGCATTGTAAATGGAAGCACCTCAAATGACGAGGATTCCATGGCTCTTTGACTCACTCTATGGATCGTTCTAATCATGCAAATATGATCTTGCCCGAAGCAAGACACACCTTGCCCGAAGCAAGACACACCTTGCCCGAAGCAAGACACACTTTGTCGAAAGCAAGACATACCTTGCCCGAAGCAAGACATATCTTGCCTGACACAAGGCATGATTGAACTCCATCCGTGAATAGGTACAAATTCTGAAGTTTATAGAATCCGATTGAATTTTGACTGGAGAAGATTTTCTCGTCCTTCCATACCTCTAAAATGCTCCTGAAGAAGCACCCTAGAGAGTGGAGGTTCACTAAATTCTCGGATCTGATACTACCACTTTGCTCACTGAAAAGCACAACAGTGAAAGCGGCACCCCAGTGATTCGGCTGGGATGTACCGAAGGTCTTGCTCTGTTTCGGCAGAGGTGTACCGAACTTAAGGCTCTGCTTCAACAGAGGCCTACCGAATCTACTCTTCCTTCTTCGGCTGGAGAGTACTGAATAGTGGTAGAATCAGGGTCAACCAAGGGGGTGGCATCACGACCAAACATGTGATCCCTTGGCAACTAAGACCCAAAACTTCAAGAATAAGGGACAGTATTCCCGAACCTCAACCGTGCAAAAATCTACCTCCATTTTGATGGAATAGATCATTGGCTATGCACTTATTTGTGCCCCTACCAATGTTGTTGAGGAGTACCATTCCTGTAATCAATTTGTGAGACTAATTTTGCTTCACCTAACACATATGGAAAAGCAAAATTTTGACATGGAAGGCCCTGTTGGCCGAAACCCCTTATCTTTTGGTTTAAGTTTTGAACAATTTTTCCTTTTTGTTTGGATGATTGTTTTGGTATTTGCTTTAAATTTTTTGGATATTATTATGGATATTGTCCTCGAATATGAGTTAATTGAATCATGTTTCTTATACATGTGACCGAATTCAATTAACATGTGATAAGGTATAAATGTGGGGAAGTTAGTTGTCTGGATGAACGTGCGACTATGCACACTAACTTCATACCTAAATCACCCCTCTAGCAACGAATTCAGGTCTACCTAACCTGATTAAGGGCAATGGCACTGCACCTCGTTGTATTAATGGTACTGAATTACTATTAAGGGGCCTTATATTCTCCGTTCCGGAAGAACGTTATTGAGTTATAAGGATATTCGAGAGAACAATGATCATAAAAACCACTGTAGAAAATAGAGTGACGTATCTTTGCATCACCTTCCAAAATATGAAGCCTGAAGCTATGTTTTGGGGCCAATGGGCTACCTCTCAACTGAGACATGCCACATACAGGCCGGCTTGAAGCCGGGTGATTCGAGCAGTTTACTTGCTTTGGCATGACCGTTTGGGACATTCAGGTCGAAACACGATGCAACATTTTACACAATGCATCACCTTACCTGAAGTAAGGATTTTGTGCCTACAAGCACACTTTGCCAAGCCTGCTCGTTGGGGAAATTGGATTTTTACATCATCCCTAGCAAAGTTACTACATAACCCTCTTTTCACAGTGGATCAAAGGGAATAATGTGGACTCTTCCAACCAAAAATGCGGACCATGTAAATATGGTTTTTGGTTGATATATCGACACAATGGTCACATGTCTGTCCACATACACATTGCTGCTAAACTCCTGGCCAATTCTTACTTAAGGGCTCACCACCCTAATTATCCCATAAAGTCTAGAAGACTGGATAATGCCGGAGAGTTTATATCGAACAGTATTCGATAAGTATTGCATGTCTTTTGGGCTTAAAATTGAACATTGAATTCCCCATGTTCAACCCCCAAAACAGCCTCGCAGAAGCGATCATAAAGCGCATTATCAATTGATCGCCCGGACCTTGGTGAATGCACCAAGCTTTCGGTTTCTGCCTAGGGCTATGCAATCTTGTATGCAGCCATGTTGGTCCGCCTGAGGCCCATTGCTACCCGATACTTTATAGCGTTACAATTGGTTACTGGGTACGAACCTGACGTTTCGTATTTACGCATTTTTGGGTATGCACCTTCTGCCATATTGCGCCGCCGCAATGTACCAATATGGGTCCTCAAAGAAGGATGTGAATCTTTGTCGATTGTGATTCTCCTTCGAATTAGCTCTTTAGAGCCCTTGCACGCGATCTCTTTACCGCCATTTTGCGGATTGTCACTTCGATGAGACAGTCTTCCCGCCGTTAGGGGGAGATAAGAACGTCAACGTTCCTGAAGAACGGCGCGAATTATCGTGGACGTCCCCACTATGTCTCATCTCGATCCCCATATTCTAGATTCCAGAGTATTGCTCCAGACGCTTTCTCTGATCTAGATACAGTGACGAGATCATATATACCAGCTGCAAACATGCCTGCAAGGATAGACGTACCTAACGGACGTCGAGTCAACATCCCTGAAGGGTGTGCTGCCCCTGAAGGACGGTTTGGCCGCCCCTATTGGACGGCCTGGTACGCCGACGGCTAGCCAATCAATCTGTTCTCGGCCTGAAGCGTGACAGATCATTCAGTTCGAAGGATTCACCTCCCTAGAAGTGGAGAAGTATGGCACAAAATGAATCCCTTTCTCGTTCGCTATCTCAACCATTCCACCTCATGAAATTAATCCGGATTATCCCGAGACCTGTAGTCTTGGTCCATTATGCATGCATGGATGAGTTATGGAATTGGAATGAGATTATCATCGATGATATTCACGTATATGGTAGCTACCCGAAATAGTGAAAAGCGACGATATCGAACTGTGTTCCGTTGATGAATGTCGACGTAGAACTGATTGGTCAAACTGGAAACTAGCAATCCAGGTCGAACTTGATTCACTTGCGAAACGTAAAGTGTTTGGGCCTGTAGTTCCTACACTTCCACATGTGAAGCCCGTTGGCTACAAGTGGGTTTTCGTAAGGAATCAAAATGAGAAGAATGAAATAGTGCAATACGAAGCACGCCTTGTGGTGCAAAGTTTCTCTCAAACGCCCTGAGATTGATTACGAGGTGACTTATTTCCCCCGTAATGGACGTTATAACGTTCCACTACCTTATCAGTTTGGTAGTTTCCGAAAAACTGAATATGCAGCTTATGTACGTGGTTGTAACGTATCTATAGGGATCTTGATACGGAAATATATGTGAAAGTTCCCGAAGAACTTATAGACTGATCCAAATAGTTCTAGACCACAGAACACCCTCTCTATTGAATTGAGGCTTTCACTTTACGGATTGGAACAATCCGAGCGGATGTGGTATACCCGTTTAAGTGAATATTTGATCAGTTAGGGATATGTGAATAAACTATGCCCCTGCGTGTACAAAACCGAATTTGCTAGAGTTGCAGTCTATGTCGATGACATAAATCTCACTTAGACTCTGGAAGAGCTTGAGAAAACTGCCTCGCACCTGAAGTCGGAATTTGAGATGAAAGATCTTGGGAAAACTCGTTTATGTCTCGACCCGAAGTTTCGAGCAAAGTTCAGATGGTATTCTGGTCCACCAATCGAACTACACCCAGAAGGTGTTGCCTTTGAGTACACCCATGACCGTTCATACGCTAGATGCAAATGAGATCCTTGAAAAGGTTGTGGAACTTGAAGTTCTATATCTAAGTTCAATTAGCGCTTTATTGTACTTAGCTCATTGCATTATGCATGACATCTCATTCGTTGTTGATCTTTTGATAAGATACAACATTGCGCCTACACGCTACCACCAAATAGGTGTTAAAGACGTTTTTCCGTTACTACGGATTTGGGCTTATTCTATCCCTGCGCATCTCAGAATTAACCACAACCCCTTGGTTATCGGAATGATGCCTACCTTGTGGGATACGCTGATACAGACTATCCGTCTGTTCCACACAAGGCACGTTTCCAAACGGATTATGTCTTTACCGTTAGGAACACCGCAATATCTTGGAGGTCAACCAAATAGACCTTAGTTGCGATGTCTTCGAGCTCATCGCCATACACTAAGCCACCCGTGTACATGGGAGCATATTCGAAGCACTTGTTATTCTTCATCATTCGTTGAGTTCCAACGACGATCTATGAAGACAACGCCGCATGTATCGACCAGACCATGATACATCCAAGAAGTCAACACCAAGCATATTGCGTCTACATCATATCAGCATGAGCATCAGAAGATTGAAGTCAAGCATATCTGATCCGAAGACAACCTTGCCGACCTCTTCACGAAGTCATTGCCGAAGAAGCTTGTTCGAGGATTTGGTATGTGCAAATTTTCTCATTTGCTACGCTTGTAGTTCTCAGGGGGAGTTTCGTCGAACTCAGGGGGAGTATCCTGAAGTATACTCACTTGACCTTAATGTACTCTTTTTCCCTACGATCAGGATCATTTTTCCCATTGGGTTTTTGTTACCTGACTAGGTTTTAACGAGGCACCCATTCTGGGCTGGTCATACCCTTGTGTGTTTTCTTACTACTTACGTCTTGAAGATGTTAAGTATCGACATTGCATTAACTCACTTTTCTCCTAGACTATGGGTTTTGTCCCGTCTTGGGTTTTACCATAGCCAGGTTTTGTGAGAGTTTTTATTCTTTTTATATGCAAGTTCCCTATATGAGACTCGAGTGTTCTCTACTGTGCCTACGAGACGACTTCATCAACTATCATCATCTTGAAGATCTGATGCGATATCTACTTGAGTATTTGCACACTCAAGGGGGAGTGTTGTAGATAAAATATAACATGTGTTAAATGTGATTGTGTAAATCCTAGGTAGATATGGATTAGGCTATTCCGTTCTGTAAGGGATTAGTATCCTATTGTACTTGTACTTCTATTACTATAAATAAAGGCACCTGGTATGTGGAATATATGAACTACATATTCCACATACACTACAGTTTCACCAAATTCTCTCTATTCTTCTCTTGCCGCACCCTTCACTAAAAACTGTCCACAACAATTTTCTTTTTATAAGCAAGTGGCTTAAAATAATTGTAAAAAAATTATGCCATAAAATAAATAATCAAAAGTGGGGTTTTTGACTAAAAGCCTCTAATTTTTGTTGAGAAATAACTTGGCTGTCGAAAAATCAACAGCCACTTCTGTTCACGGTTAATTTCGTGTGAACATGTGTCCAAATTTTGATTTGTTTTAATTAAAAAAATTAAAATTTATACACGTATTCACACGAAATTAATCGTGAGCAGAAGTGGCTGCTGATTTTTCAGCAGCCAAGTCTTGGTCTTTTTCTTGGGTTTTCTTGTACATTGACCATTAGTTTCTGATTAGCTGCTGAAGGGAGTCAAATGGAGTTCATCCACGCAAACCATATCACCGGTGAGTCAGTCGTGGCAAAATCCTACTGGACCAACAGAGATAAGGAGAATCCACTTGGATTTCATCCATTCCATGCAGACTGTCAGTGTCACTTTCTTACTGTTCCTTTCAATCCTAGGCTTTTCATGTGTTATTTGTACTATTGATGGCAGAATCAAGCACGAGTACAATCAACCTCAGACTTTGTCCCTCTCACAAAACCTCTGCATTGAAGTAATTTGGGAAACATTTGGGAGTTGGAGCCTTGGAGGTATGTAAACTTACCCTTTTGAGATTTTTCTGTTTTGTTCAGTGAAGTTGGTATTTTGAGTAACTTCTGTTTGGTTGCTGAGAAAATAACTGAAATTCCCGAGAAAAAGTCTCCTGCTTTGTATTGCATTTGAAGAGAATTATGGTAACTGTGGACAATTTGGGTTGGTTATAAATGGAAATTTCTTTCATAATTAACCTGGCAAACCATCTTAAGCTTTTGTGTCTTGTCTGGTGTAAAGTTGGCCTTTTGAGTGCCCCCTGTTTGGTTGCTGAGAAAATAACTGAAACTAACGAGAAAAAGTCTCATGCTTTAGTATTGTACTTATAAAAAATTTGCTCTATAATGTATAGAGTAAAGCACATGCGCCCACATGTGTTTTCAGTACTAGCTTTTTACTTACTCACAATTTTTTCTTCAATAGATTCTTACATGTAATCGATTTGATTTCACGTGACGAGTGAGATAGAGAGCGGAGATAAACCACCGGTTATTACTATTGTTGTACATATTGGAGCTAGTTCATGCATGATATCTTTTACAGGAACACATGGCTGTGGTTCCAATATGCTACAAAATGCCATACAAAGGCTATGCTCAATCAGATCACGACGTAATCGGACAGAGGGACAGAGGATTTCCGTGGGATTGTATTCCAACTTCCGCAAATAATGCAAGAAAACAGAAGGATCTTGGGATGGTTTGTTATGCTGCATCAGATTCTGGGAACCAACTGAGATCCTTGGATTCTTACTTTGGGAAGCTCCAAAATGTCACGAATCTGCCTTATTCGAACAAGGCGAGGGAGCAACCACTCAGTGAAAACAATGGTCAGCTGAGATTAAAGAAGGGTTTGGAGTCCCTTGATGATTATCTTGGAAAGCTTAAAAATAAAGGTACAAATATCTTCCAGCTGAGTAAATTCTAAATGACAGTTTAATTCTTATAGTTTATGTTAACTCAGATGGAGACTCGGCGAAAACATCTAGTTCTGTTGATCTTGCTACTGAAGACATTCCAATTGCAAAACCATCAGCCATCAATCGAGATTCGGAAAAAGGTGTTGAGAGGGAACTGAAGACATATAGAAATACTATTAGTACAAGGGATGATCTTGGTCCAGAGATTTCTCAAGATTCGCTCGAGTATAATGAAATCTCTGATCTCTACTTAATGTAAGACCCTGCTCTATTTAAATTAGTACTCGGAAATATACGCCAATAGAACTGGTTACGAACTTTTAATCAAAAATAGAATTAAGGGCACTAAACAGACTCATAAGTTTGTATATAAACTGCAGTTTAATGTCCTTCCAGTTCTATTTTCGATTAAAAGTTTGTGACCGGTTATATCTTTGCATATAGTATTGGGAACCGAAAAATCCCAAGTTAAATCTGGGAGCTCCTCAGGAATAATGACATTATGCTTCTTTGTTCTTTATGTTGGATGCAGAAGCATATTAGGTTCTGTAAACATTGCAGTTTTTCTCTTCGAGATTGCAAGTCCGGTTAGGAACACTGACTTAGGGCTCTTCTCTCTCCCATTGCTATATGGAGCAAAGATAAATGATTTGATCCTGGTTGGAGAATGGTGGAGGCTAGTCACACCCATGTTTCTGGTACAAGACTGACGATTCGGTTCGTGTTTCCATTCTGTTTCCATTTCAACAGTATCTGTGATAATTTGCATTAGCTAGTTAACCATTGGATTTGAATGTGAACATATCAAAGGATTATAGGGCATTTGCACATTACTAGAGATTTATTCGGCCTTAACATTTTTCGGGTATTTAAATATCGTTCTTTCCCCGAATCATTTGAAGAGATAATGGGAAAAGTGTGAAATGACACGATGCGTGAAATGGTTCAATTTGTTGGTTCTTAGTATAATGCAGCACATATATGCTTTCTGGTTTATGAAATATCTGCGAGATCCGCCTCACGATTTGTATCGAGTAAACAAATTGTTGGAATTCCTAAAGCGATACATTCTCGAAGAGCATTACGCATATTCTTCTTGCTGTTCAACGATTATCACTTGGCTCATGTAACTTATGCAGCACTCTGGACTTTTCCACATAGCTGTTGGTTGCTGGGGGCTTGTAGCATTCGGGCCTAAAGTGTGCAGAGGCTATGGATCATTCACATTTTTCTTGATTTACATACTCGGAGGAGTCTCCGGCAACTTGATTAGCTTTCTTCATACACCAGAGCCAACTGTTGGCGGAACAGTAAGCAGCTCAGCTCCTCAAATTTCATTTTCTACAAACTTTTATTACCCTTATCTCCCCATCTTCCGAATATGATTAAGTTCGTAAAGTGAATCGCAGGGACCAATATTCGCTATGATCGGAGCTTGGCTCGCTTATCAGGTCCAAAACAAAGACATAATTGCAAAGGATGTTTCGGAGAGAATGTTCCAAAAGGCTGTCATAACCACGCTTCTTAGCTTCGCATTGAGCATCTTCGGTCCTATCGATGATTGGTAAGCTACCAGACGCATTCTCAAATTTCGAAGATACATATTCGTTTTTTCATTTTCATATTAGAAAACGTTACGAGATGGTCCCTAAGTGACCTTATTTCATATTGTGTTGTTGTAGGACACATTTTGGAGCAGCATTTACAGGAGTGGCATATGGGTTTTTGACATGCCCAACACTCCAACTGGACGATACATCTTCGTCTTCAACAAGTGGCCAAGAGGAAGGAATCGCACTTGTTAGACGATATGCAGATCCTTGCAAATCACTGTTTTTCTTTGCCTTATTTGTTCTTGTATTAAGCTCTCTACTTTTCTTTGTGGAACCTCCTCTCAATGTCATAGCATCAGATACTTCTCTGTAAAACTTCAACAAGGATGCAAAATCGTCAATTTATACAACATATTAGCTTTTATGTGTTTCTAGCCTTGTGTAGCACGCAAGAGGGCATTTGGAATCCTTCAATTTTTTGACACTGTTCCATCAATTTTTATCATGCCATTTGTGACATAGTTTGTGGGACTTGAGCTTCAAGAGGAGAGAGAAACTTTAGTAAGGCTACGTGACTAGGTGACTAGGACACCTCTTACATCGGATAAAACAAATTTGAGGTTGGATTTGACTTAATATATGGGGTCTCATACTTTTCTGAGAGGCAAAGACGGAGCCAGCTTTGAACTTTGGGGTTGTCTGTGACCTTGTGCTAGGGGTACGTTAGGATGGGAGCACATGTGTGCCCTTGAATTACTTCCCTCATTTTCGAGAGATTTTCCGACATTTTTCTAATTTTGAGGTGGGCTATATATAGCACATGTGTGCCTCACAGTGCTCCATTTTGATGTATCATACGGATGACATGGTCAAACATTTTTAACTAAATTTTTCTTGTAATGCAATAGAATTGTGCTACAGTCACTCGTTTATATACGAATACTTTTAACCGCAGATGCATATAGAACTCACAATATATCAACAGTAAGAATTCATCTGCCGCACGAGCGACTGAACACTGCATTCCTTTAAACAACGTCATTGGCCAACAAACTGATTAATTAATTAAACGAACTCCCGTCAGCCTACATGTGATCCAAGTAACTTTTTGTTCTAACATATATGGCTCCCAAGTCCAAACTATAATTTCATTTGTTTTGTTTTATCAGACCAGAATTCTTCGTGCATGGTTTATCTCCACGTTGAAGGCACCATGCCCTTCCTGCTGACACGTTGGCAGCTGGGTTCCTTACAACAAACCACGTAACACACAGAGCTTTATGTCCTTTTCTTCCGTCAACTTTGAACCTCTCTGAGTCACTCAGGCTGTGTACTTTTGAGCTTGGAGTTTAACAAGTGTGTATAGTTCGAGAACTAAAAGATTGAAGTGTTGCTGCTTGAGCTTTTGAAGCTTTGATATCAATGGCGGTCGGAAGAGTTGGTAGAGGTTTAGTGGCTCCTCTTCTGGTAGTCAACTTGGTCGTCCATCTGATCATGCTTGGACTTGCTGGTTGGTCCCTTGATAAGTACATCAATGGAGAGCAAAATCACCACCGTAATCTCTCTCTCTCTCATAGTAATTACACACATAAATTTCGAAGGGAAATATGCACATATAGAACCGGCTATATAAACTTTTACGCGAAATAATAGTGGAAGACACTAAACATACAATAAACTGTACATAAATCACTGTTTAGTCCCTTGTTTTATTATCTGTTTAGTATTCCTCTAGTCCTCGATGTACGTTGGGTCAATTGATCAGATTGTATTTTTTCTTGTCCATTTAGTATCCTCTAGTACTCAATTTGTGTTAAGTCAGTTGATTATATTGTATGTTTTATTGATTAGAGAAGTGTGTTAGTCATGTGCATCGAGTATGATTATCCCGTGCATAGATTAGAGGAGTTTAGAATACTATGGTCGAAATAGGGTTTTGAGCTCTGACACTTTCGTACAGATTTGGGAGGGAATTCATCGACGAGCTTCTTGTTGATCTTTGCGTTGATAGCCGGTGTGGTTGGTGCTGCTTCTGTGCTTTATGGTCTGATACATCTCCGGATATGGCGAACCGATAGTTTAGCCAGTGCAGCTTCTTCAGCTATCATAGCCCTGACGATTATCGCCCTCACTTTCGGGTAGTTTTCTCTCCCCTCTCCACACCAAAATCAACAAGAAAAAATGTTTACATTTCATAACAAAAATTAAGAAATTAATCAGTTTTGGTTGGATGTGTCTGATGCAGTTTTGTATGCAAGGAGATTATATTAGGAGGGCACAGAGGAAAACGCTTGGTAAGAATTTTAAGCAAATATTGCTGTTTGATGAAGCACAATTAAGTTAATCAAGCTAGATTATCTTAATTAATTGCTGTTTTTCAGCAAACATTGGAAGCTATGATTGCAATATCACTACTAAGTCAATTGCTTTACCTGGTGCTTCTGCACGCTGGGATGTTCAGGAGCAGACATAGACATGGTGGAATTGGCATGGGTCATGACCCCCGGAGCACCGGCACGGCGACTGTGATCTGACTTCCGTTCATATCAGTAGCTGTAAATTAAATAACACAATGTCTCTGCTTCATTAGCCGCGCTCTGCGTTTGTATCTGTTTTTTTCTGGTTAGTTTGGCGGGAATGGGACGCTGGACGTATCCTAATCCTGACCCGAGCTAGAACTAATGGTTTAGCATTAATAGTAAGTTCCCCAGAGGATTCCTTTCCTGCTCTTTCCGGCTAAACAGAGCCATTACTCCACCCATCCCTAACCGCTAGGGCGGACCCTCCGGGCTCAAAGGGGCCTTTGCTTGTAGGAGTTCCGGTATACAAGGATCTTGCTTGAATGTTCATTGCACATTTTGATTGCCTGAGCAACTATAGAGACTAACCTATAAATCCACCAAACTCGAAAACTCGAAAACCCGAAAGCAAAACAATATGCAGAACAAAAATATTATGTTACTATTTGAACTTAAATAACACAGTTATACATAACCAACATCAATTATCCGAGAGGTACCGGAAATTTTTCTGATATAAGTCTCTATGATTCCGATTCATCATCAGCTTTCCATTCTACGATTGCCAACGTATGGCGTCCTCCGGAAGCAACGAGTTTGGCAATCCAATGTCCATTGTCTGCAGTGCCATTTCTGGGAGGGATGCTGATGGGAACTTCCATCGGCTGACCAGTCGTCACCTTCCTTCCATATCCAAGGCGTCCGTGGTCGCCTCGGCCAAACTGCCGATACAAAGACAAGTCATTGATGTGAAAGGTACTCAAGATGTTGGAAGAACCAAAGCAAGACAATGAGAAATTAACGAAGGCTAGTAAGGAGAACAAAGATTATTCGAAAGCGTTTGCAGATTATCTTTTTAACTGGCATCGGTAAACAATTCTTACCGAATATATTCGGCCATCACGAGTTAATGCAACAGAGTGAGTGCCTCCACAAGACACCTACATCAAAAATAAACACAATCCATCTCAAACTGTTGGAAGGAAATGAGATTACTAAGAGCGTGCAGGATTTTTTGAGCAATCGACGATAGAAATACGATCAAAGCAATGCCAAAACACCATGTAGTCCAAATGGTACCTGAACAATATCCTCCCCAGCTAAAAGGTGAACCTTTTGCGGCACCATTTTACTGCTTTTATCGTTATCGCCAAATCCGAGCCTTCCGTGTTCTCCTCGTCCCCAACCATACACCTGCAATCAAATGAAAAAGGGACAGAAATAAGGTTCTCTCACTGGCTCAAATGTAGGTGTTACAAGGTTAGCAATACCGGTATATTTGAACTATAGCACATTGATCTCAGATGGTCGTTGACGTATGATCTTACTAATAAGAGACTCTCTAAACAGCTAATAATCATTATATAATTATATTTTATGGTGCTGAACTCGAAACGCCACTTGAGTGGTAGCCCTAGGAGTAAGAAGGGAGGGAGAGAGAGAGTACTCACCTCTCCATCTTCTGTTAATGCAGTAGAATGCCATCCTCCAGCAGCAATATCCACCTATAGGCGCAAAAAGGTTTAAAAAACACACATTATAAACATATGGCGAATCATCTTGTCGTAAACATTAAACTATGAAGGCATGAAACCTACGGACTATCACGTAATAATCTTCCAGGATAGACAACAATAACAAAATCAGGACAAGCAAGTGAAATTAGCCCACCAAGAATAGGTGTAAGCGACCAAAGGCTCCAATCTCTGCATATCTAGAACAGTTGCATCTTCAGTTCTTTCAAACGATACAAATGGGTTTTATCAAGGCTTCACAAAGAAACATAGATGCTTTTTCAGTATTGTTTTGCAAGATGTCATACATGCAGTTTTTAAAACGACATAATAGTAACGGGATGAGTTGGCTGATATTTGACAATTCTATTCTAAATCCTCATCAGATCAACATAATATGTGCCGAGGATTATAAGCAAAACCTAATAGAGTCCTTGCTTCAGTTGACAAATGTTATAATGTTAAGACTCACAATGAAGTAATTCAGGAAATCCGCAGACACGAGGAATCTTTATATGGGGACAATATGGTATACAAAGATTCCAATACTTCTTCACACGACAGCACAATCATGACGAAATACAACTAGGTCAGGAAACAATACACTTCAGTGTTTAGTGGATAGTAATATATCAGAAGGCACACATTCAGATAACATCGAGTTAATCATAATGGTGCTCGGCACAAACAACTACACGAAATGAAACAAACAGATACACAGAAATGTGATACAAACCAAAGGGAGACCAGAAAGCCCCTGGACAGGAATAGGTTGTGATCTCGGCTGAGTATCCCCTGTTCCAAGTTGTCCATATTCGTTATTACCCCAAGCCCATAAAGTACCATCCTCTTGTAGAGCCAAATTGTGAAATGCCCCAACTGCAATGAGCCTCACTGCATCAAGACCTTGTACACGCACAGGTGTCGAAATTTGTTTTCTGAAAATTAGAGAAGTCCACATACGATTGGAGGATAAATAACAGTGCAATGAGTTATCAATTACAACCATGCAGGTAGCTGTTATACTATGAAAAGAGTTTGACATAGTACATACAACCCAGAAGGTAGGTCGCCATCTAAGAAAGATGCCTGAAAGGAAATTTGACAGCGTCAAGTCTAAGGGCAACATACATGTCTCCCGGAGGCCATGGCTGACCCCACGTCCATACTTGCCCATCCCGTGTAAGTACTACAGAGTGAGTACCCCCAGCAGCTACCTAAGATGTAAAGATTGGAACATGTAAAATACAACTTTGTTGAAAGAGATGTCACTTGAAAAACAAAAGCAACTTGCATCTGAAATCCCTATCATACGGTTGAATGTTCTACAAACTGGCAAGAGTAACCCACCTGGCGAACTTTAAGTTTCGGTGCACAGCGCTGAGGAATCACTATATCCCTTCTCAAAGGTCTACCTGTGTCATCTTTCCGCTCAGGTTCTTCACCACATTGTCCATACTCATTTCCACCTGCACAAAACAACTTCAGGGTCTATTCACAGCACGTCAAGAAAACCAATAAAACCTGTATTTGGAAGTGAAAGAAACAAAACTCCATGGATGTCTTAAACATGACTTAGCCGCAACCATCTTTTGGTATCTGGCTTATATGGCTTAAAGGAGTTACATTTTTTCTTCTAATGGATTTTAAACAATGAAAGCAAGAGGACCCGAAATAACGGAATAGCTTCTCATCCAAAACATTCGCAATAAGCAAAGAAAGAGTAAAAGAAATATTGATTAAGTACCCCAGGCGTAAGCACGGCCTTGATCATCAACAGCCAAACAATGCCATCCACCAATAGCAGCCTATATTTCGAAAAACACAAGTTAAACTGGATAAAAATTATACAAATTATGAACTTCTCCAAATCCAAAGCATATGATTATGACGATAATCCGAAATTACCTGAACAATTTTGACATTGGCAAGAGCTTTAACCTGGCTTGGAATGTTCTCAGTTTTGGTCTCCGGAGGGTGTCCCAAGGTTCCTCTTTGGTTCCAACCCCATGTAAACAACTGATAACCCAATTCAATTCGCAACACAAGGCACAAAAAAATAAAACTTTCAGTAAACCCAGAACCAAAAATGCAACAAAAATCCAAACTTTCAGTAAACCCAAAACCACAAAATTAAAAAAAAAAAAATCCAACTTTCAGTAAAACCCAAAACCCAAAATCTGAAAAAAAAGCAGAATACACACAAACAAGTGAAAAGGGCAGTAATCAAAACAGTGGATAGAGTGATAAAAAGACAAAGCAAAGAAGAAGAAGAAGAAGATAAAAGGGGGGGGGCCCACCTTGCCGTCCTCGCAAATGGCGAGAGAGTTTCGGCTGCCAGCGACAACAGAGCGGACATTCTGAGACTCGAGGGCTTTGACGGCGCACACCCATTCCTTCTCCTCGTTGTTCCCGATTCCCAATTGGCCGTCTTCCCCAGAGCCCCTGTGCACAAAGACAAATAGAATGAACGAAACGTGCTTTTCTCTCTCTCTCTCTCTAACTTTCTCTCTCTAAACAATAGCATAATAGTGGGAAAATAGAGAGAGAGAGGGAATACCAAGTGACAATGGCAGCATCGGATGCCATTGGAGGCTGAATCAGAGCTTGAATTGAAGCTATGGACTATGAAGTAAAAAGGTAGCTGAGAGAGAGAGGACTGTGACTGTGTTTATCAATAC
This sequence comes from Gillenia trifoliata, assembly GCA_018257905.1. Classification (NCBI taxonomy): domain Eukaryota; kingdom Viridiplantae; phylum Streptophyta; class Magnoliopsida; order Rosales; family Rosaceae; genus Gillenia; species Gillenia trifoliata. Next base: position 5,668,486 of record CM031082.1, read on the forward strand.
TCAATAGAATAGCATATCATGTGTGTATTTATATGCTCTTATGCAATTTGGGCAGGGAACCAGATACCGAAATGCGACGTAGCGATGGAGCGGGGGAAAACGGCGGCGTTTTGCTTGACCAGTGGAGGAAAAAAAAATTAGGCGGCAGTTGTTTTTCTAGTGTTTATTTTATGTTATTTTTATTTTGCTTGACCAGTGGAGAGGACCAAATAAATTTTAGAATAACGAGCACTGTTTCTAGAGATAATTTGGATAAAAGTGGATACACAGCGAATTAGTTTCTTGACATACGCGTAACAATCACTTTATTTAAAGATAATTTGGATAAAAATGGATATGTACTGAACTAGTCTCTTGCCACAAGCTTGGCAATTGACATTTGTATGTTAAATTGAGTTTTTTTTTCTTTTTTATGGTTTTTTTTACTAAAAAAATGATTTAGAAATTAATTATTATTTTTATTTGTAATTTTTTATTTTGAAGTTTTAAATTTTTGATTCAATTGTAGTTTTTGGAGTTTATAAGAGTCAACTTATGGTATTTTGAATGTTTTATCATTTTAGGGTGCTCCCTTTATACATAGAGTGTTGCTATTGACACCTACTAATCTTATTTTCCCATCCACTTTTTAATGTAATTTTTAATGACAACTTTATTTGTATGTAAAATAACATAAAAACCTCAACAAAATAGAATTGATAATAGAGTATTTTTTTTTTAAAAATCTCGCTCCTCTCTCTACAACTCAGTGTTCCCATAAATCTCCAAATCCATAAGAAAAAAACATTGAAGGCACTCGCACCCACAAAGAGGGGAGAAGCAGTACCTAAAATGGAGGAAACCACCGCAGACGGCGAGTCCACGGTGCTAAGAGCAGAATGCAAATTAGAGAATAGAGAGGGGGAAATGGTTATACTAAGGGTATTTTGGGCATTTTATTGAGTGAGAAAATAGTGTTGTTATTTTTTTACTTTTTATGGAGGTAAATATATAAGGTGGATGTGGAAATAAGGTTGAGGGGTGGTCAATGACTGCCTTGGTTATCATCCTAAGCCTATACTTTGTTGGAGTAGGCTACAGTGCTCGCAAGTATTGAATGCTCACATCGATCTCACCATTAAAAGGAGGGAGGAGGGAAGAGAGAGGGGGGAGGGAGGGTGAGATCGGTATGAGCATCCAATGCTTACGAGCACTGTAGCCAGTCCCTACTTTGTTATGTACACCGAAGTTTTGCACTTCATCAAAACATTCGGTTAAAAAAAAAAGAAAAAAAAAAAAAGGAGATGTTCATCCTATTTGGAACTGCGGCGGCCATCAGCACTTTTGGGCATTCATAAGTTTATGGTGGAAAGTTTAAGAAATTTGGGTTTAAAGAGAGAAACGTACTTGCAGGGCGTCTGCAGCGTAAAAGAAAGGTGCGGAGAATTCGAAACCGCACAGAGAATCCGAAACTGCAGAGGAATTGATAAGTATGGTTGTAGAAGGCTTTCAGGAGTAGCAAGAAGAGTAAAACCAGAGGTTTTGTTGCTTAATGAGATGTTGAGGTCGACGGAGGACCCGTACAACAATATCCATTGATAAGAAATTGCAGACGGGACAATGACGTAGTTGCAGGGCGTCTGTGACGTAAATGAGAATTTTACGACAATTAAGGTTTAAACAGTCGTGGGGATTGTGACGATGTGGTTTCTACCATTGCCAAAGAAATATTTCTACCATTGGGTATTTATATAAGAAGACGGGCATATCTGAATATCTGGATAGCCATCGGATCATGTCTCTCTCCCCGGAACTTCAATCTCAGCCGTCCAAATGAGATTGCCAGTCAGAAAAAGAAAAAAGGCATTTTTTACAATCAAAGATTTATCTATCCTTTTGACAAAAAAAGAAAAAAATCACTTATGCCACTAATTTAGTTTTCCATTTTTACTCTGGAAAGCCGCTTCGCATGAACATAATCGAATATGTGAAAAATAAACTTTCTACTACTGCTCATGTGAACTTTTCACTGTTTAATGAAAATATTGAGACGCTGACGATGATGTGTGTTAAATCAATATATACATATCTATCATAATAATTGTACGTGACACAGTAAACTCAGAATTACATGAATAAATATAAAGATGCTACAAATGAGTTAAGTTAATATTATTCCCCAAGAAACTTCTTCATTCGGATCCCATGCAAATCACTCCTTAATTTGAACAAGAACATGACGAACGGATTAATTTGAGCTATTACAACTGTCGGATGGGATTTTATTCATTTCAAATCCAACGTCTTGTTTTCTTTTCGAGCCCTTAATTTCCCGCAACTGTCGGATGGCAACATCCTGAAACACCAGATAAACGATCGATTACATTTAGTCAACAGAGTATTTCAAATGGTTTTAAACATCCTGCATCATCCTGGATGATGTTAAACTTTAAGTTTCGGGGCAGGCACAGCGCTGAGGAATCACTACGTACATCCCTTCTCAAAGGTCTTCCGGTGTCATGTCATCATCTTTCCGCTCAGCTGGTTCTTCACCATTTCCACCTGCACCAAACAACTAACCAATCAAAACCTTTTTCACTCTTGGCAGTAAAAGATATGATCAAGTACCCCAGGCGCCTTGATCATCAACAGCCAAACAATGCCATCCACCCACCAATACCAAGCTAATATTTCAAACGACCCTCTAGTTAAAATCCGGCACAAATTATACAAATAATCAACGATTTCCAAAGCCAATCGTATGATTATGATGATTATTTGGAAGTTACCTCAACAATTTTGACATTGGCAAGAGGCTAGCTAGAGCTTTAACCTGGCTTGGAATTAATGTTCTCAGTTTTGGTTCCAACCTCATGTTATGTAAACAACTGGTAACCCAATTCAATTGACAACCCAAAAATAATTCAAACTTTCAGTAAACCCCAACACCAAATATAAAAAAAGAATCCAACTTTAAGTAACCCCAAAATAAAAAATCTAACAAAAATGCAAAAAAATTAACACACAAACAAGTGAGGTAGTACTAGCTAGTAATCTAAATAGTAAATACAGTCATAATCTAATTACCAACTTAATTTCAGTAATCCCAAAACAAAAAATTTATAAAAAAAAAAACCCAAACGAACCTTCACATTCACTGCCAAATATACATTTTGATCTAGGTCCAAAAAATTCAGCTGCTTTCATATTGAGTCCAGTTTTATTTGATTTTTTATCATGCATGTTTTACCCCTTGGAGAAAAAAATTAAAATATATTGAAATTCCTTAAATTTGGGCCGAGGGTTTGCTGTCTCTAAATTTGTGTCTTCATTCTAATTTTTTGACACGTGTCTTTTAACTTAACTTTTAGTTTGACAACGTTAAGGTTTAATTAAAATAAAATAAAAACTGAAAATTGAATAGAAAAACGTAACAGCAACCCGTACTAGCGTGTACTCTCCAAACTAGATGCAACAACCACTCACCCCAACTGTCTTATGTCAGCTACAACTCCCTTCCTCACCGTCGGCGAGCTTCTTTTCTTCTTCCTCTATTTGTCCCTCGCCGGCAAAGTTGCATCGGTCTGTTAGATGTTCGAATTGTTTTTTCAAGTCAATTTAGATCTCGGCATTTGTCGTTGGTGTGTTGATTTGTATCTCGATCTAACTATCAGATTTCTTCGTCATACCCAAATTCTAGAATTTGCAGAAAATTTTTATTTTATGACAGGCTGGTTCGATCACGATTTAGTTCGTGTGTTCAACGTAGGGGTGGGCACGGGCCAAGTTGGGCCCAAAATTGGAGAGACAGAACCGAACCCATTTTATTTCCAAACAGGGCGGGGCGGGGCGGATCCTAAAAATTTGAAAAATGGAACCGGGCCTAACACGGACCGTTTGAAACGGGCCAGGTCCTACGGGTTCATGGGTCCAAATTCTTTATAGCCAATCTTTGCAACTTGGGAACTTCCTCGAGCAATCGAGCCTTGGTCCTACGAAATCAAATTAGGCACGCTTTAAGCTCTCGGATTAGCAGGGCCTACCCCACCTCCAATAGGCGGGTAGCTAATCACCTTGAAATCAATGACATGGAATGAAATAGGTTTGACTGTAACCCTATTTATAAACAACCAAAAGGTATCATCCACTAGGTGTAACCCTTTTTGAATTGTTGTAACCCTTATAAGAGGTGCAACCCTTTACTCAAGGGTGTAAATTCATAGTATCCAGTTCACATATTGAAGTGACATATCTTTTCATTGTGAATCAATGCCTCTTTTTCTTAGAGCAGCTCCAGCCGTCCAACTTCTCCCAAGCAGATGGGCCACTTCCAAAAAGAAGGACCTCCAGCAGTGCCTCACAGCCCAGGTAAGTGGGTGGAGCCCACGGGCCTAGGAAGCCCCCCAAACAAATCTGGCCCTAAGCCTCTACCCAGGAGGTTGCTGACCTAATGTTGACGTCATCTTGGCGTTAGCCATTTTGAAAGCCTGATTTGTTGGAAATGTGCCCTAAAACCAATCATATGATGATACTTTACGGACATTTCAACTGTTAAACTAATTTAGTTTAATATAAAGGGCAAAGTTTATTGTTTAAAGTAGTCTTATATAAATGTTATATGCTTAAACAATAAGTCCAAGGAATATGTGCTTAGAAGAATGTAATCTAAACAAGTTAGGTTCATGAGACCATTCTCGATCATATACATATCCTAAACGTTCCTGATCATAGGATTGCCAATTGGGCATTGACAGTCTGTTAAGATCAGTACGTGCTATATCTTTTCTCAAGGAGAGTGACTAGTCTCAAGTCATTGGTGTAACTGACACCAAGATAAGCATGTAGGTGCTCAATATAGAATGAGTCCACTGAACACGATCAACGAGGAGTTCTTATACTCATGTCACATGAGAACTCATGGTTGGGATAATGCAAAGTAGTCCTTTGACCCGAGGCATCATAGTTGTCTTGTGGTTAGGTCCTTGATCTTTGACTATGTCAAAGTCACCCCATCAGAGGGTGTCCACGGCATAGTTGGGGTTAAGCCACTTAGCCATGGAGGCAAGTGAATGCACAACAAGGGATATCTAACCTTCAAACTTTTTGAGGGAGAATACTCTATGATATGATTAAGAATCTCTAGCCAGAGTATGAATGAGATTTAGGAAGTCGTTCCAAATCATATTCAATGTAATCATATAAGTAATGGAATCACATTGGATAGTAGACTATCAAACCAAACAATGTGATCGAGAGTATTGTATTAGAGAAAGACCGTATTGCATTGTAATCCTAAACTGAATAGGTTCTCCACCTCTTCTGATTAGTTTGGGTAGCCATGACATATTGCTAGGTGTCACTCATGGTTTGTGAAAGCCCTAAAGGTGTATAATCACTAAAGGGAGAATTGAAAGTATGTTTCAATTCACAATTGATTTGAAAGAGTTCTAATCCTCCATTGCCTCGCTAAAAAGAACCTAATGGATCGTACACCGTGTAAGGTAGAGATTGATGAAATAATAAAGATGAGTAAGGATAATTAAATGGTTTAATTATTTATGGCAATGATTAATTAATATGTTAATTAATCAAACGAATAAGTTCGTTATAGACCTCGGGTTAGTTTTGGGCCTCAATGCCCAATGGGCTTCGAACGTCAAGCCCATTGACTTAAGTTGTATGACAACTTAATGACTAATGAAACATAAGGGCCCAAACAGCCCAATGAACCCCTATGGCCGGCCATTTAGAGAATGTATAGTGAACTTGCTTTAATTGCAAGTTTGCCACTACATTGTGAGGTGCTATAAAGGCAACTTTATAGCATTTCAACATTAAGGGTTTTCTTTTGGAGAAAAGATGAGAATCAAAGCTCTCTTTTCTCTCTAAGAGGCCGGCTACCCTAGAGGAAAATAGCTAGCAATCTCATTTCCTCTAGGTCACTCATCTCCTCATCAAGGCTCTTCTTGGTGTGGAAAAATTAGAGGTTCTCAACTTTGGGAACTTGGAGAATCCTCTTCATCCATCCTCCTCCAAGAATTCCATGGAGCTAAGAAGCAAGGAATGAAGGCCCTCTCCTTGGGTGATTAGCCTTTGCTTATGCAAAGAGGAATCAACAAAGGTATATGAATTCTCAACTCAATTGGTTCTTGAATTGAGTCATGGTTCACCCTCTCTACTAGGCTTTGAATTTCTTGGGTAAAGTTTTGTTTTTGAGTGCATACAAGCATGATTCCGCCTTTAATTGTTAATTGCATGCTATAGATGTTCCTCAAATAAACTTGGTTTTCCGAAAATTTCCCTTCATGATTGCTGCTGCCCAACGGGCAAATTTGCAAGTAGAGGCTAACAGCTAGTACACGTGGCACAAGCTGGGCCATTGGATCTCCAACTGTCATAAATCCAACGGATATAATTAATTTTCGACTAAAAAATTTAAAAAAATAAAAAAAAAAGTAAAAAAAAAATTAAAAAATCAGGAAAATTAATGAAAATTTTTTTTTTATAAAAAATTTCTATAAATATCCAACTCTCTTCTTCACTCCCACACCAAAACTCAATACAAATTTCTCCATTTCTCATCTTCCTTTCTTTGTTTTTCCTACTTACCCAATCCCTTTGTTTAACAAAAAAATAATGGCATCTGATTCAGGCTCTCAGTGGTCGGTTATAGAAGATGTTTGCTTGTGTGAGTGTTGGGTTCGTGTTTGTCATAATCCAATTACGGGTACTGAGATGAAGGTTACACATTTGTGGAAGAAAGTTCAAGGTGAATTTTTGAAGAAGATACCGAATTCGACTCGTACGGATCAAAGGCTTGGTAGTAGGTGGAAACTTCTAAACAGTGAGTTCAATAGTTGGAGAAGTGCCCAAAAGCAAGCTCAAGATAATTTACGAAGTGGCCAAAATCTAGCAAGTGAGGTAGTAAAATTTTATTAATTGTAATGCATTTTGTAGTTCAATAAATTGGATTTCTCACAATATTTTTGGGCATAATTAAATTTTTTTCACAACGTTTTTGTAGATACTTCAAGCACAAGCATGGTTCAATGCGAACAAAAAGAAGTCCTTCACACGTCATGAGTGTTGGAATATTGTTGAAGGATGCCCGAGATACAAAATTGTTCACAATGGTCCAACCATTGTCTTAAATGAGGTTCCGTTACACGAGTCTCCTAGTGAAGACTCGCCATTGGAGTCCCCAATTGAGGAGGAGTCACCCACCGAAAAAAGGTCGCGACCTATTGGTAAGAAGGCGGCAAAGGCAAAACTTAAAAGAGGTGGTTCTTCCAATAATGAGTATACAAAATTCTTGGAAGAACTTGCTCGACAAGGTGCAGAAAATCTCGAGCGGGAGAGGTTAAGAGATAAGGCTGACAAGGCAAGAGATAAGGCATTTGCTAGAGAAAGGGAGTATGCTCGCCAACAAGATGAGTATGCACGAAATCAAGATGCGTTACTTAGGCAAGAAAGGAGGGAAGCCCAAGATTGGGAAATTATGTCCAAGAAGACCGAAAAAATGTCCCCTTCATCAAAATTGTTTTGGACCCAAGAAAAAGCGGGTCTTATGAGAAGAAGGCTTAATATGGAAGATGGACCTAGCACCACATATTGGCTTGGTTAGGATGTATGAGGGTCATTAGTTTAATGCTTTCAAAAATAATATTGTTCTAGTATGCTAGGCTTGTTAGATTAGTATGCTAGGCTTTATTTTCAAGAAAAATGTGTTTGTTGTAATGCTAGGCTTGGCCTTTTATTTTAGAAATAAAATTGTTGGATTTAATGAATCATTTTATTTTCAATCACACCAACAAACAAAACAAAGTTCTTCAACACACTTACAAACAAATCAAAGTTCAACACACAAAGCATATTCAACCACGAATGGTTGTATTATTTTAAGGACTCCTTATTTTAATTGTGAATTTTAATAATAAAAAAATTATGAATAGTAACTACCTAGACAACTCATAAACGGGTGGAGTTGCACAAAGGCAGTTACTATTTGAGCACTAAATAGTAACTGCCTAGGCCCCCCCAACCCCTTGCCTAGGGAAAATGGGTAGAGTTGCTCTTAGAGACGCATCTGGCCAATAGGCCTATTTGCCAACATGGAAGCCCCATCACATGGATCAATTAAACTAAAAGACTTTCAGAACTTGCAGGAAGAGCTACAATGTCATCGATAATGAACAAGAAGAAAAAGAGGTTTTCATGCTGAATGGCATGTTGAAGTTTTCTTGCTTAATGACATGTTGAGGTTAACGAATGACAGTAGGAGGAGGATATAATCAAGAACAAACAAAAACTTTATCCCAATGATCAAGTAACACCGATTGAGGTACTCATTGTTCCAATATCAAAATGAATGAAGTCACTCGTCATCATGGCGATAAAGCGGTCGACTCAGTCTCTTATCAATTGAAATGATCTACATGATGATTGAAGTTAAACGAGTCTTAATCTTAATAATCTTCTATTTTAATTTTCACCAATCTCTCAAACATCAACAGATTCAACACATAAAAACATACGGGAATCACACGATAGTGGTCAAGGAGACTGAAATGCCATCTTTCCGGCCCCAGAAAAAGTGAACTGCCGTGGCTTAACCAAGGGCTGCTTAAAACAAAACACAAAAACATAGATTTTCCAAGTCCATTGAGGTGATATATAATATATCTCTATATCATAATTAGAAAATTAGCATAACAATTTTTATTGCTGATTATAATTATTGAGTAGACAACTTGCATGTGACAGAAAAATCAGAATTGCATGATTGCCATGATAAATGAAGAGGTGAGTTATTGATTTGTTTCCCAGGAGATTACCAACTCGTGTAAAGCGAATCGGATTTACCCGAAACACATTATAGTTGAAAGAAGCAAAAAGAAAACAAGCTCCACAATGTTATATCTGGTAAAAAAATAAAAAAAAAAGACCACACGCCGTTGGAAATCTGAAGAAACATTAAAAACCACTAATTTTTAACACTAAATCATACAGCACAGCACTATACGCACTGAACCAAATTCTTCTCACCAATTATAAAACGCAATTTTGCGATCTGCTGGAACATTCCAACCCTAGGCTGGAATATTTCAACCCTAAGCGCTGCCGCACTCAAGATCGTCAAGTTCATAGACAAATCCTTCTACAACCCACATGGCATCTATTACAAAGGTCCCAAGATAAAAGGGTACAGAGTACAAATTCTATGAACCAGAAGCCTCGTTACTGCTGTGCTTCACTGGATTCACGCTTTGATGCTTCCTTGATTTCGTCCCCGGCATCATCCTAAAACACCACATAAACAATTACATTTAGTCTGCCAAAGTTAAAATACTGATGCGGAACTTAATCATCAAACAGCATTCGGTAAGTATCACTATAATGACGCATCCCGATCTCAAGACCCCCTTTCCTTTCTCCCTTTCTGGAGTAAATACAAAAAGTGCCACCAAACTTAACTCTGATAAATGATGTTCAACAGGGGGGAAAATAAATCTAATACATTTTAAATGTATACATTCGTTCATATGTGTACATGCATCATGAGGGAAAGAGGATGAGAGAGATACCGTGATATCAGAAGTCCAGAGTGTCAGATTGTCTCGGAGAAGCTGCATGATCAAAGTGCTATCCTTGTAGGATTCCTCACCCAATGTGTCAAGCTCAGAAATAGCCTCATCAAAAGCCTGTGGGAAGACGTATCGAAATTGAGTTAAAAAGCAATACACTAAACATCCAATTCTCAAGTTTGTGTGAATACTGCATTCACAAAGAAACCTGTACTCAGCCAGAAGGGAGAAAAGAATCATTTTACGAAAGCTTGTTTAGTTCATTTAACAAACCAAATGTTAGAAAGCAAAACACATACCAAATCCATGCCCTGAAGACACAAAAATGGTTAAACAACCCCTAAATAAGAAATGTATAGCACTCGAATACAGATTCTGCAGCATGAATTGCTAATTTGTAACATGTTACATAACAGCTAAAACTCAAAAGTTCACATCCAGATTGTATATTCACTACAGGTCCACTCTTATCTAAATTATCCGATCATATTCCATCAATCAGTAGTCCAAGAGTAATGAACAGGACCGAATATGATGGCTGGTATTCTTGAAATTGGAGAGAGATCATTTCTTCTAGTACATGCAGTCATACCAATTAAGTAACCCATAAAGCATGATCAAGAATCTGATCTATGAAGCTAAACAAAGTAATGAGTAGAAAGGCTTTTTTTAAAAATTTGAGCCAAGAAGTAGAAATTACTCGAGAAAGAAGTCTTCATAGAGTATAAAAGTGAGTGAATGAAGAACAACTCACCATTTCTCATACGACATGTGGCATAACCAGATAAACAAAGTATAACAACTGTTAACTAACACTCTCAAAGAAATTTGCAACTAAATGTCTTTGGAAAAGAATTTCTCATCAAGCATGTAAATTCCAGGCACACTAAAGCCAAACAATGTGACCTAACACATTCATAAAGGATCATAAAAATCAGGGAAGGAGAATAACAATGAATATGTACAACTATATACTAATTTTATGCAATAAATACCACTGAATAATTTAGTCACACAGACTCGAATGCACATAAGTACAGACGACAAAAAGATAGCAAACATAAGGCCTTGCATACAAACCTGTTTTGCCAGATTGCAAGCACGATCTGGTGAGTTAAGGATTTCATAGTAGAAGACTGAAAAGTTGAGTGCAAGTCCAAGCCTTATCGGGTGGGTTGGAGCCAGCTCAGCGAGGGCAATGTCCTGCATGAAAGAAAACAAAACAACCTTAAGGATCACTACAAAAAACACAAGCACAATTAGAAAACTAAAAGTGGCATAATGGCAAGCTGAAAAACCAACCTGAGCAGACTTGTAAGCCAACAAAGTGCTCTCTGCTGCTTCTTTCCTTTCGCCTCCAGTCTTAAACTCAGCAAGGTACCTGTGGTAATCGCCTTTCATCTTGAGGTAAAACACCTTGGACTCGGCGGATGAGGCAGATGGAATGAGGTGCGACTCAAGAAGGTTCAAGATCCCATCACAGATCTTGCTGAGCTCAGTCTCGATCTTGCTCCTGTATTCCTTGATAATCGCGACATGATCCTCATTCCCTCTGCTCTCCTCCTTCTGCTCAATGGAAGATATGATCCTCCATGAAGCCCTCCTAGCTCCGATCACATTCTTATAAGCCACGGAGAGGAGGTTTCTTTCCTCCACTGTTAGCTCCTCGACATCAACAGTCTTGGCAACTTTCTCCATAAACTCAACCATCTCCTCATATCTCTCAGCCTGTTCAGCCAATTTGGCCATGTACACATTCTCCTCGCGTGAAGAATCAGTTGGCGACATCTTTGCTATGTAAGATTAAATCTGAAACCTGGGAATTAATCTGAACAAACATCAATTGAAGTGATCTATATTCATAGACGCATACAAGCATATCATGACACACATCACAGAACAAAACATCATAGCACAAATCAAACTAGTTACATACAAAACTAGCACGCAAGAGATAAACAAATAAATGATTACTCAGATCTGCTGAAGCAAAAGCGGAACACAGTTGAATTAGGTACAGTTAAGTAAAAACATGCTAATTCCATAAAAACCTATAAAAAAAAAGCAATTAAATTTGTTAACTTCAGCAAACAAACAGATCGGGATCCTTAATCTACTATCACAAAATCAGATTAGAGCAATAAATCTCGCTCCCAACTTACAAAACAGTAATTCCCAAGCTTTTAACTTTAGTCAAACCAGAAAAACCCCCAATTTCCTTTCCCCTCTTTCAAAAATACACATCTTTAGGGAAAAATTGAAACACACTTCCACTTCCCCAGCAACCAAACAAGTCACAAACTCGAAATCGAATCGATCCAACGGTCAAATCAACTATCAAACAGCTTAAATTAAATCAGATCCAACCACAAAAACATAAAGTTAAAATCCCCCGAATCAGAAATCCAAAACCCTAGATCTCAGACAAGCAATCATCACACACAAACAGTAGATCAACAACAAAAGATTAAAATTAAAATTAAAAATTGAAATTAAATCGGGAAAAATCAAACCCTAAGTTAACCCTAGTTCTTGAGAAGTTGGGGGCGTCCGTACCTTCTCTGGTCCACGAGGAAGAAGAAGATCTAAGCTCGAAGTAAAATTGGGGGAAATGAGAATCCGGGTGGGGGCTTAAAAATGGTCGCCACGAGGAAGGGGTAGAGAGGTAGGTCCAATGGGAACGTGACACGTAGTGGGTGGCGGAGATTCCGTAGGGGTTTTTTTGGGAGTGGCCACGCTGGCGTTGACGGTCAACGCAAACTCCTTCTTTCTTACCCTTTTGGGTTGTCGACTTGTCGTTTGATATTATTGCTGCTGCCTGCCGTGCGTTGTGAGCTGCGGGTGTTGGGCCTCGTGGGGACGGACGGACGGACGGACGGGCGGACTTGACGGTGTCCAAATCTAATTAATTAAAGTTAGGAACGGGCAACAAGAATCACGCTGTGCTGACGGTGTTTTTGTTTTTCCGTTAAGTCAGATGTTCAATAATTGGCATAATTGACATAATTGACATTTGGTGAATGGCACCTTCATGCTTAATTGTGTGTTTAATGCCTTTCGCTTTTCTTTATCAATTATGTATTTTCAATTCATAGAATTTCTTATGAAGAGTATTATTGACGCTTTAAACACGTCATTCTAAAACATTCTCTTAGTCTCATGTGTGAGGTTAATTAATTCAAACATGTGAACAACATATATAGGGTGTCATGAATGTAAAACACGTGTCTTCGGGACCCAACACTATATTATGATGATACTAAGAAAAAAGTTGAGATTCCGCTCTAAAATCAATTGGCATCAGAATATTGCTTAACTCATTATAAGCTCTTGCAATGTCTAAAATAATGAGATTCACACTCTTAACACTATTATTGATATTTCGAAAAAGTCATCATACATTATGAATTCTTATAAACCCTTGCAACTTCTTTATTTACTGTATATACACTTTCCATTTTCAATATTATTTTGGTCAATGATCAATTTTTCAATTATAGCATTGACTTCCTACTTGTTATGTGATATGGTCAAGCAAATCAAATCAAAACACAAGCTCATAAGCTCTAACACAAATGAAAATAAAATAAAAGGCGGAAAAACATTAAATTGATAACCACACTTGAACAACCGTGGAGACTTAAGAGGATACTAGTCAAGCAAACAAATCAAAGCAATTATAAGGCTTCACCAAAAGGGGGAAACCGTGTTTGTTAGGGCTTTTATTTTTAAATTTATTATTATAACAACCATAATTCGAAAAGGTTAGGGATCAATCAAGGGTCATTTAATCCCAAAGACTAGTCACAAACACAACTGGCCCCTTGCTTATCCTAAATGATGTATTTAAAATATGAAAAATAAAAATGTAATCTTGGCATGTCCCATAGGAGGTGCCATGTCAACACTTTGAAGTCTATACATGTGAAAATAATACATATGAGACAATTATTACTAAAGAAGTAAATAATAGATATGAAAAATGAGTAGGGGAGGAGGTGAGAAAAACAAGATAGTTACATTCTATTAGAATACATGATAGGATTTTTATTTGAAAGATTGTTATTTACTATTTTACCATTGTTTCATTATATTTTTAATTCAAGGGTAAACAAGAGCATAATCGAAAATTTGTCAAACACAAAGAGCCATCTCTCAAATAAATAGGTTAGTTATTCTAATATTGGTTTAAACATAATGGAACAATTTAGAATTTGGAGAAAAACTTTGGTATAGGTGCTTGACTACTTCAATTGTATGAAACCTCTTACAAAAGCATGAAACATTCATGGAAAAATCTTGAGTGGTACGTACTATTTAATGGTACGACTATTGAATGGTTCAGATTAATTTGCAGTGGGCCCCAAATGAATCTTAACCATTTAACAGTACGTATCATTCAATGGTACGTACCACTGAAGTTGGACCCAACATTCATGTATGTTGATATCGCTGGAGCCCATGCACTCTTATCCAATATGAAAGATTTTCTTGTCAGGCAGCCTTACCGATAATATACTCACTTGGATAGTACGTACTATTCAATGGTCAAACCATTAAATGATTCAAAATTTATTTAGGACCCACCAAAAATATACATGTGAAAATAATACATACCACCCAAGATTTTTTCGATAATTTCAATTGCTTTACTTCTTTTTCTCTAAGGAATGGGAAGACAAAAAGAAAACCATTTAGGATTGGGTCAGATTCAGGTTTAGGTCCATTAGTAATGGGTTCAGTGCCACATAGCCACTTCAAACAAGCCCACATGAAGCCTAGAGCCCTAGCATTTTAGACCTGGACTATTACCACCCGCCGGTGATGGAGCGTGCGATCACCCCATACTGTTAGTTACTGACTGCGAGTGCATCTCTGGCTTCTGCGCCACACTCCTTCGGTGCTCCGCAGTAAAGTCTGTCGTCCTCTTCACTAGCTGAGACCTACAGAGAGAGGGAGAGAGGAAGAGTGGGTGAGAAACCAATGGGATACATACAGGAAGCACGTGAGAATCACGTGAAGAAGAAGGTAGAAGAAGGTATGATGCTGTATTTCAAAGCTCAATCTCTCTAGGGCTCTCAACAACTATTTTTTCTTTTTTAATTTTTTTGCTACAAAATGCATAATTTGTTGTTATTGTGCTAAAAAGTGTATAATTTGCTATTTTTTCTTTTAATTTTTGTGCTTAAAAATGCAAAATTTATTGTTATTGTGATAAAAAAATGCATAATTTGGTGTCGAAATTGCTGATTAAACAGCATTGCGGAGCAAGATGAAGCACAAGGCGCTGCAGGAGTGCAAGGATTTGGCGTCCAAGTACGCGGAATGCTCGTACGGCAGAACCATATCGGTCGTTTGGCAGTGCCGGCAGCAAGCCAAGGAGTTGAACGAGTGCCTTCACCAATTGTAAGCCCCAATTCGTCGATTAATTTCACCCCGATCATTTGTTAATCGCAAGATAAAAGGGAATAGATTGTGTTTTTAGAACAGGGTTTTATGCATTAGTCAATGTTAGGTGTTTAATTAGGAATGATCTTACCCAAATGTAATGGTGTGTGTTTAGACTTGTTTTTTATGAATGTTGATTTGCTTGAGCTGCGGTTGTAGGGAATAGCGGACTTGCAAAAATTGTTCCGATTTTTATGAAGATTTCTGGTGATGCTTACTAGTTACTAGGGTATTAGTAACTCAAGAAATTAGTTGGCTTTATATATGTTGTGTGTTGGTTGAGTCTTGATTTACGTTTTAGAAATGGACCTACCCAATGCATCGAATTCGTCATTGTTTACATAAGTGGGAGGCAGTAGGGGTGGTATTTGATCATGAGATATGGCAGAGATGGTGGCAACCTTAGGGCTGGAACTGAGTTGTGTGGTTTGGATTAATACGGTGTTATTCTTCAATTTCCCATCTTTTTAAATTTGGCGTTTTGGTTGCTTCCTAGTGTTTGCATGAACCAAACCAGAATGTGGAAACTGCATTCTGGTTTCGGAAACCTTGTGGGATTAGAACTATAGGCATAGTGTTCTATGAATTGTTTTCTTGTCCAGTGTCAACCAGTTATCAGAAAAATGGAAATCGTGCAACATTCATCAGTCACGGCAATGGTAGAGGCATATTGCATGGGCTCATCAAGGGCAACTTCTTATGGAATCTGTTCGAACCTAGGTTCTAAATGTTTGTTTTTGGCATTCAATTGTACGTAGATATAGAACAGAAAAGGTACCCCTATCTCTTCTTGCATTTGCTTTAAACTTTAGAGAGCATGAAGCCAGAGAGAAGAGAAAATTTCTCATCGATGAGCTGAATGGTAGTCCTTCGGCATATTTATGATTAGTTTACGCTTAAGGAATGGTTTGGTGAAGTGATGTCTGCATGTTGTTTTTGTTGCTAGTTATTGCATCACCTCTTTTTGGTAGTCTTTGAGTAAGAGAAACGAAATTGGAGTGAACTTTACAGATATCCAATCTACCTGCGCTAATGCATGTGAAATACGTTTTTTTCCCTCTAGGGTTATGAATTTGCAAAGCCTCCTGATGTTGTTTTGATATTTGCAGCACCAACGATGATGTCTTGGAGGAAATGAAGAGAGCATACATGCTTCAACAAGACGGGAAAGTGCCTGCAAAAGTCTGAGCTCATCACCGGTTCATGATTTTGATGTAGAAGTCTGTTATCTGAATTCTGGCAACGCCACTGGTTTATGATTTTGATTTTTGTAGTTCGGTCGATGCCAGGGGGTTGTGTTTGAAATATTTCCAATTAACTCAATAATTTTAGAGATTTCACATGGATTATGTAATATTTTCTCGAGTAGTTTATCTAGTGATAAATAATTTCGTCTTGAATTTATTGACTAGTTTGAGTGCGAAAATTCCGAGCAATTCTGACCACGAAAATTCTGCAATACATCAAAACATAAAATTTTAACTACAATACTTATATATATTTAATACAATCACTGTATGACTATCGAGATGATAATTGTATTAAATACATATAAATATTATAGCCAAATCCGAAAAGATGATCTAGCCGTTCAATTAAACTCGAAAATTCTATTAATTGTTGAAAATTCAAGGACAGAGGCCAACAAAATCATATAATTCTTTTCCACCCTGGTTGAACCGATTCAACCTCAAAAACGAGTGGTAAATGCGAACCTCGAAAAGTTTTAGCGACACTAGATGTATATATTACACAAATTCCTCACAAGATAAAATCCAGAGCAAATGCAAATTCAGATTCCCTCTTAACAATCCTCAAGAACACAACTGCCCTCGTCAGTTACATTAAGGTAGTTTCAACCAAATCATTGCACTGAAGACATACGCTCAAGCTTCACACGGCCAAAAACATACGCTCAAGCTTAAGTTGGCTTCCGCATGTTACGCCCAGCACGAATTACTTCATCGACCAACAACAATTGAGATGCAATTACAGGCCTGCATAAAATAAAAACGAACATCAATGAGTTACATAAACCGAAAAAGATTTGAAAGCAAAAGGATTTCAAAATCATGCCACGTACCCTGAGTTTATAATCTGTCGCTTCACAGAGTAGTTGTCGAAGATACCCTCCATCTGTGGGTCAAGCGGTTCCCCAGTGTTGTGATTTAGTCCCACGACATTTCCCTGATCATGCTCTCCCTGAACAAGCATCCACATAAGAGATTATTTTCAATCACTTGAAGAAAGATAACCAAATGAAAAACTAAGGAACTTTTATAGAAGTATACCGTAAGAGCAATGATCACATCTTGCGTATCAAGGCCAGAATTCTCAGCAAGTGTCTTGGGTACCACAAGGAGAGCATCAGCAAAAGCTTCAACGCCAAGTTGAGCGCGCTGTTTCAAAGTATGTAAATGTAAGAAAGACAAAGGTTTAGAAAGATAAGAGGCGCTTAAAAGTAATACCCAAGAGGAAATTTAGGGAAATATTCAACTACCCCTTTAACAGTTTTCTTCACTTCGTTTACTAAATATTGTCTGGCTGCAACTTCAAAAGCTCCAGCACCCTGATTCACATATCAAAAATGTTTCGCATATCACAATCAGATGACATTCCAGAAGCCAAAACTTATGCCTAAAGCATATACAACATGGAGAAGATCATATCATTCAAAATATAAAAGGAAAATATGATGGGGAAATCTCTAATTCAAACTTACTAAGATGACAGCTTCGTCTTCAACTGTGTTTTTAACCGCCCTCAGACCATCACGAACAGCATCCTTAATCTGAGCAATTGTATGATCATTTGGCCCTGCACCATTAAAAGAGTAAATAAGGATTACATCACCACAGGACTCGCCAAAGGCAATAGAATGAGGCATATCATGTAATAAATTGCTAACTCCCAGATAAAATAACCAAGAATATTTTATATTTTGCAAGACGGTGAAAATACCAATGGAGTACCTTTGATTAAGATTGTGCAAGAATGGGGATTCTTCACATTTTCAACAAATGTATACTTCTCTTCACCAAGGACATGCTCATATACAAGTCCAGCCCAACCAAGGCAATCAGGAGTTAGATCATCTACAGAGTTTACAGCCTCCCCGCCACAAGCTAAAACCAACCGTTCCATATTTCTCTTCTTTGCTCTTCTCAGGGCAATAATCTAAGAAACCACGGGATTAGAAAAGTACCAAATAAGTGCACCAATCATAGTAAGTGCACAACACAACACCAATAAAAAAGCTGTAGTGTCTATCTGGTTGATATCTTGGAAAATAATTGGAAAGAAATCTAAAATAATGATCCATGACTTACCCCTGCCCTTGCAAGAAGGTCCAGAGATGGGGGATCAATTCCCTTCTGATTGATAACGACAAAATTATTATCATTACCAGAGCAAACCTGCAAATCATCCAGTGCAGGAAATATTTCAGAATCTGTAATGTTGATATGCTAGGGTGAGTGCTAAATCAATATCAAGCAAACGGCATCAATAGCAACACTCTACCTTATTTTTCAGGTCAATGATTTTTTTAACTCTTTCGTCAACCTGACGCCTTTCAGCTAAAACCATTGCTTCTCTCTGCTCCGCATTTGAATAGAAAAAGCCTGAGTTTACTTCACTGAGATGAAAACCATCAAATTCATAATGATCAGGAAATCATATCCACTATTCTACCCGCCTTTGGATAAAAGCACAGTTACATAAAGACATATTCTAACATTATTGTGTAAATGAAAGAGAATGAGAGTGAAAGTGAGAGGGGGGAAGGGAGAAACTATTGAAGAAAAAATGTAACAATCATTTGACCAAATTTCTATATATTTACCTTTTGTCATACTCCAAAGATACATTGCTTGTCAAGATGAAACAATTCTCTGCTCTCCGCTTCATATCAGGATGCCTAGAACCGTGATCGAGAACAAGACCCTCAACCTACAAGAAGACATGAATGAGATGAAAAACCGCAGGATAATGACACATTCTTCTATTTTGTAACCAAACATATTGCACCATGCTCAGAAATTAAAATTTAAACTGGTTCTAGGCAGTACTATCATGATTTACAATTTCATCATTGGAACTTGGAACTAAGAAAGAAAAACTAAAGCACTACGAAACCACCAACATTATTTGGTAAAAGAAGTAGGAAGGAAGTGAACAAACAATTGAATATGCTTTTGCTCAAACTATTATTAAATGATACCACCAAAAGAAACAACTATAGCACTACGAAACCATCAATTGATGCACATAGCAACACCAGAAAAAGAATACATAGCCATCACTATATGATTACAACTCTAACAAAAGAAAATCTAAATCATTTGCAGAACGTTTGCAGAAGATTGAGGATCCAATGTCAATAGAACTTCCTCTTAGAATTCATCAAGAGATAAGGAGTATCTAAAAGGTAAAGTAGAGAATATAAGACATTAACATACCAAGCGTGTGTCTACATCAAATTTGTGTCGCATGTGCATAATCTCCACCATGAACAGATCAATGGGTTCCTCAGGTTTGCGGATGCAAAGAACCTGTCATTTGTAAAACCCTATTTTCGTCAAACATCAAGATGCCAAAGGTCTATGACTTATTCTAGGTTCCATAAGAACGAATACAAAATTAGAAGCATGTGTGCAATAGCAACATTTCAAGTATTCTTACATAAACCACAAACACTCACCGAATTAACAACTATGTCAGTCAATTGATCTGCCAATGCTTCATATAACTGCACAACAGAACATGCCATATTCAATATATAATGTGTAAAAGAATTTCATTTTCTCTGAGCTGTATGGAAACCCAGCTTTGCCCAAAACCATTTAAACAGAAAGAAATAATACAAACAGAATTAAAACCTTTGTTCGCAATGTTGTCCTTGCTACCATTTTCAGAATCTCTTTGTCGGGCTCATTGCCCATCACCACAGGAGTTTTGAATTTCTCAAGAAACTGAAGTGTTGCTCTTTTGGCAATCTCAAAACCATCAACTAGGACACGGGGATGCATCCCTAGAACAAGAACAAACTCACTACTATCAAGGGCGTCACAATAAAAAAGGAAGAAACGAAAATAAATAGAATGACTTGGGGAACATTTCGGAACGACGAGGTGCAAAGATCTAGACTTTTATCCCTATATGAAGAACCGGATCAAATCGTCCCATCATTGATTACAGGTAACTGTGAGTCTGTAGCAACCAACCTTCGTCAATGTATCGCTCTGATTGTTTCATAAGCTCGCCAATGAATAAGACAGTAGACGTGGTGCCATCTCCGCTAATGTCATCTTGAGCAACAGCTGTCCTTGCAATCATAATTGCTGTTGGGTTTTGAATTTGCTGCAAACATTTGACAGAACACCAATGAACCAAGCAAAATACGAAAAACACAAAACATATGCAGAAATGGAGGGTTGAGTAAACCCTAACCGCGGTCTGATACATCTCGTATTCTCACATTTGAAGCAATCAAGTCATAACAAAAGCAATCGACTTCCAGAGTTTCGAAAACATATCAAACTTTCGACAACCAAACGGAACCTCGGTTACTAAATACAGCTTCATTTCGCACTTCGATAAAATGGATAAATCCTTAAACCCTAATTTTAACACACTCTACGCAACTAATGACTGCACCAACCAGAAATCTAGGGTTTCGAAAACGAAAAACCATACCATTTCTTTGAGCAGAGTGTTGCCATCCTTAGTGAGCTTGATGTCGCCGGCTCCGCCAACAAGCCTGGAAAATTAACAGAAAATGTGAGAAGAAATTAAAATTGAAAAATCAATCAAAAAATGAAAAATAAATAAAAAAATTATAAAAGTTGTGTAATTTTTGCATACATTTTGATGGTGCCCTTGGGTCCGAGGTTGGTCTTGAGGACGTCCTGCAAGCCCTTGGCGGCGTTGATGTTCATGTGCAGCGCCGCCGATTTGTTCAGCACCTCCGCATTCGGATTCAGCACTCGAATCGACATCCTTTTACTTCTCCTTGTTCTTCTGCTCAGATGAAATCCAAGTGGAGGAGAGAGGTGCGAGGTTTTGAAACTTTTGAGTTGGAGGAGAAGTAGAAGCTGGAAAACTGTATGCTTTTATGAATCTCAGAGTGTGGGTTTTTTTAGGGCTTTCTGGAGGTGGGATTTTTTTGAGTTTTCATTTTTTTTCCTTTCTGAATAACGTCGTCGTTTTTGCTTATAGTAACGGGCCAAATGGGTCTTGCCCCTGAGTTTAGAGACCGACTAAATAGGCCAATTCAAAAGTATAAAGTCCAAGAGGGAAATGGGCCACAAAAAAAAACCCAATTCTTTTTTTCTTTTTCTTTTCTATCTTTCTCTCTTCGAGTCTCCTAAACTTCTAAGAAGTGGACAATGATAGTCGAATTATTTCTTCTTTGGTCAACTCTATAACATCTATTTCTATGCATAAAATACTCCTCTTAAAATGAAAAATCATTATCTGCTATTTTAACTAGGGCTGGGCAAAAACACAGCGACACCCTAACGAAACCCAACGACACTTCTCTTTTTGATAATGACAATATCACAACGACGCCACAACTACACTCCAACGACAATTTTATCAACAACCAAAAATCCATTTTCAAAGAACCTCATTTAACCAAAAAAGACTTACATTTCAATTTTATTTAAACCAAAATTCTTAGGATTTTGAACCACCATTGTAGCAACAATAATTTGATGACGCCACAACGACACTCCAACGATACTCCCCATTTTATGATTTTGAATCAACACAACCACGACAACAATTTGATAACGCCCCAACGACACTCCAACGATACTCCCCCTTTTATGATTTTGAACCAACACAACCACAACAACAATCTGATGACACCCCAACGATACACCCCCATTTTCTAACTTCGAACCATCACAACCACAATAATTCATTCAAGGAACCCTTTCCTTCTTCATTCCACAACCACCACAACCAAATTTCAAATTGAAAAAATCGAATAATTGAGCTAAAGCAAGGTGAGAGAGAGAGAGAGAGAGAGAGAGAGAGAGAGAGAGAGAGAGAGAGAGAGAGAGAGAGAGAAAGAAGAATGGATGTGAAGGTGGATCGATCGGATGCTTACCCAGTTACTTATAGGTGTCGAGATGTTCTTCACCTTTCCAAATTTGATTAGTTAAGGTAGAGCAAGTGATGAAGGAATGGATATGAGAGTGTTGTTGGGTGTCGTTAGGATGTTGTTGCGTTTTTGAAATGGTTTTTGATCAATGAAGGAGGAGAGAGAGAGAGAGAGAGAGAGAGAGAGAGAGAGAGAGAGAGAGAGAGAGAGAGAGAGAGAGAGAAAGAAGGATGGATGTGAAAGGTGGATCAATTGGATGCTTACGGAGTTACTTATATGGGTGTCGAGATGTTCTTCACCTTTCCAAATTTGATTAGTTAAGGTAGAGCAAGTGAAGGAATGGATATGAGAATGGATATGAGAGTGTTGTTGGGTGTCACGTTAGGATGTTTGCGTTTTTGGTGGTTTTTGATCAATGAAGGACATGCTGACCAATAAAAAATCAATGAAGGACTGTATGGACTTTTCACAAGCAACTTTGATAAAAAGAGCAATTTTTTAAAGGAAAATGCTAAGGAACGGGCTTCCAAAAGAAGTCTCTAACAACTCTCCCTCCACATATATTTTCTCAAAAATTAATAGTAATTGAGGGTCCTACTGTTAATTTTAATTAAAAATAAATAATAATTACATTTTATAATATTATTTTCTCTCTCTTTCTCCCCTTTCTCTTTCCAGAAAAACCAAACGTCAATTTCAATGGTTCCATCTCTCAAACCATGAGATGTTCATGGCTGCAAAATTACCAAGACGGCAAGACTTCATAAAAAACGTATCAAGAAAACCCAATAACTCATACTCCAAATTTATAGAATTATTGTTTTAACAAGAATATGGATTTTGGACCCAAAAGCAAAAACATGTATTAACAATTTACATCAATGTTACCGAAAATTCTTCCATACTACGTAGTATGGAATACTACGAACATTGGATGACGTGGATTGTTTTGGATGATATGGGTCCCGTGAATCCAAACCATCCAATGCTCGTAGTATTTGATACTACGTAGTATGGAAATTGGACTCCAATCTTACATCAAGAAATCCCGATAGAAAATCGAAGAGCAAAAAGAAGATACTGAGAAAACCCATACAAAACTAACAATTTTGGGAGAGAGATATTGATATTTTGCCCCGGACCTTTTTCCAGTTACATATTGATATTTGATATTTGATATATTGATATTTTTTTTTTTTAAGATTCAATTTTGGATTTGCCTAGGATTTTTTTGGACGGATTTTTTCAACTTAACAACCATGTTTACTAATTCATGGCGTGAGAAGAAAGCAACTAGAATTTAGGGGAGAGAAAAAAAGCCAAAAGTTCACCATGCTTATGGGTTTCAGCAGGGAGGAGAGAGAATAGAGAAAAGAAAATGGTGGAAAAGAGAGAAAGTAATATTATAAAGGGTGGTTCTATTGACACTTCACAAATTGTTGACTACATTCCATTTAAATTTTTAACATTAAGGCCTTGTTTGGCAACTCGGACTGAACTGACTATTTTAGTTGGATAGGATAATATGTCATCGGACAGTACTGACTAAATTAGTTGGCCGTTTGGTGGAGTATCGGACTAATATCGACTATTTATACTGTGTTAGCCGGGCCTAGGGTGTGTGTGAAGAACACAATTTGTTCTTCATACAAACTCACTCAAATCCTCATCAAATGCAAGAACTACGAAATGTTTGATCTTCGTAGGAGATGAAGTACGTAGGTAACCTTCAATTTGATTGAAGGTGCAACCACAACTCCTCCAAGCAAAGGTGTTCATCCAAGATGAGATTGAAGACCCTCTTGGGTATTTAGCCTTTGCTCATGCAAAGAAGATTCTACAAAAGTATAGGATGATACAGCTTACTAATGTGATTTTGAGTTGGGTCTTGGTTCACAACATCTAGGCTTCAAAAGTCATGAGCAAAGTTTTATTTTTGAGTACTAATATGCTAGCTAAGAGCCTTTAATTTGTTAATAGCATGCCTAAGTGTTGCTCAAATGAACTTGTAATTCAAATATTTTCCTTCAAGCGAGACCAAGAGAGCGAGAGGAACGGACCCGACTAATTATATGGAGGTTTTTGAGGGTATAATTAGTCGGGTGTGAGGGGTATTAAATGGTGGGCCCGGTTCAAATAGTCGGGCCACTATTTTAGTACGAAGCGCACCAAACACTCGAGATTGGATTATTAGTACTATCCGGTGCGCTATACGGCGTACCAAACAAGGCCTAAGTTACTCAAATATCCTAATGAAATGGCTATTTAGGCTTGAATATTAAGATTTTGATTTCTTAACACACTCCACAAATCCCACGTGAGATTTTACACCCTAACATATTTTTATTCAAGCTATTAAGTTAACCTACTATCAGACTTCTGTTCTATTTATAAATTGTAATCCATTCAAAGCTTGAAACGAAACATTATAAGAAAACTTGGTGGTCTAGAGACTAAGAAACCATTAAAAATTAAAATAGTTACAAGTTAGTAGATAAATTACTCATTTTTATTCCTTCCCACACAGCAGTGGACAAACTCACATATACCACCATGTAAATATGAACAATCGAAAGTTTGATAGGTTAAAGGTTTTGACACATTCACTAATATATAATTGCTCCTAAAATTATATATACTTTTTACTTGAAGTACCATAGGTCCATAGCCCTCGCGTTCAGTATTGTCATTCATTGGTTTTTCTTAATAATTATTTTATTTCAATTTTTATTTTGTTAGGTGCGATTGAATCGTAGACTGTAAAAATCTCAATGGATAAACATGATATATTATGTGTTCATGCCAAATTTTAAGGTCCGGACTTTATTTTTCAGGAATTTTACTCATATCTATGAATGATCATAGTTATCTATTTATTTACTACTATATAGTTGTAGCAGGATTATGGAAGATAGGGTTATGGCAGTTTTGCAGAATTGCATCAAACAAAGGTTTTTTTTTTTTTTCCTTCATTTCTACGTGGTAGTTGAGTGTGAGGGTATTTTAGGGAGTTAAACTAGGTGTATTAAGATAATTTTTCTTTCAAAAAGTAAGTGTGGGGTGTGTTAAGTAAATGGGGTGCAATCAACAATTTGTGGGGTGCCAATAAAACAACTGACACACCCCGACCCAGATATCCCGAAGGATACCGAAATCGAGGCATGCTGGCTGGCACCCGGGAGGGTGACGAAAGTCATGCCATGCAGATGATGTGAAAAATTTCGAATAAAATAAAACCAAGTCTGGAATTATTGATACCAAATGTAAGAGTGCACAGAAGTACGGGTAGAACCATTAATACACAACATGCAATGTTCAGAGCATAGTTAATGCTACAACCCGTCCCCAAAAATTATGTGAAATTACCAAAATACCCCTATTGGTCAATGTTGACTTTTGTTGACTTTTTCGAGATGACTTCTGAAAATTTATTTCTTTACATATTCATGATGTACTCATCGATACGAACGTGTGGACGCAAGCGGAACTCAATTTGGAGTTAAAACGAACGTTTTATGAAGCTTTAAAGTGTAGGGGCATTTTAGTAATTTTCACTCCGTAAGTTGGAATTAGGGTTTTTGGCTGGCTGCTGTGCAGCCAACCCTTCCCCATTCATTCTGCACGTTTCATACAGCCTCCCTCTCTTTCTCTTCCACTTTTCTCTCTAAGCCAAAAACCTCCAAAAACCTCACCGAAACCCTAACCTTTGGACGAATCACAAAACCGTCGAACCGTTGCCCAAAATCCATACCATCACGATCGTCTCGTCATTTTGGACGAGGCTGTGATCTTAGAATCTCCAAACTCGAACCCGATCGATCAAACCGACGTCGGAACGGTATCGGCAAATTGTCTGTCAATTTCCTGTGCAAACCAGATCAAGGTAAGCCTCAAGACCATTACCATTGGTTTTATTGGATTGAGTAGGTTCAAATCGATATAAAGAACGTCCAATTTGGTGCAGTTTTGAAGGGGCTTTCCGGCCAATTTCAAGCCATCTCCGGCCACTTTTCCGGCCTCAAATTGGTATGAAAATATTCTACTCGTCAATACCTTCAATTTGATATATGGAATGTTAAATTTGGCCAAAGAACGAAGAAGTTATGAATTTTTGAAGTCTTGGAATTAATTCGGAAAATTTTTCAGAATTCCGGCGAACCAGACGGCGGCGCCGGCGGCGGCTCCGGCTACCGGCGAGGGGAAGAAGACAGAGGAATATTCCGTCAACGGTAACGGAATATTCCTGACGGCGTCAGAATATTCCGTTAAAACTAACGGTGCTGACGTCAGCAGCGCGTGGCTGACGTCAGCCGCGCGTGGGGTGACGTCACCGAGCGCGTGCAGGCGCGTGGCCGGCGCATGGCGACTCCTCCCGGCCCGTGACGGCGCGTCCGACTGTTTCCCGGCGCCTGGCGGCGCACGGCGGCGGTGGATGGCGGCTGTAGGGTTTTCGGGCCCCATAAATCGTTTTTCGAGCCCGTTTTCGCTAAAATAGTATTATTTTTTGGAATATTTTTCTATAGGGCCTATTTTAATTTATATTAGGGAGGTTCTAATTTTTCCCCTAATATTAAATAGGTAATTCTTCGGCGCCACACTTCGAGGAGGGCAATACCGAGGGAGATTTCACTCCCGATCACCTGTGAGTGGACTTTTGTTTTATTAAATGGTTTCCGTGCTTTAAAATATTTATATTTTGGATAGTTTTATTATATGAAATGATTTTGAAGCATGAATTTATATGTTATGAAATGGTTTTGTGATATTATATATATATATATATATATATATATATATATATTTCTCTATATATATATATGCGCTTTATGAAATGGGTTTAAATGGTAATTGTTTGTACCATACTTCACCAATCCCAAAACTACCAAGCACCTGTCAATTTCGTACCTTCAGAGACCTACTGAAGGGTTCGCGCTGAGGCGCCCTCGCCGAAGCACATGAGTTTCTCTCCAACCTAGAGGCCAATCACGACATGACACGTGTCAACACCAGAGAAAGCTCCTAGAGTCCCACATCGACCGCGGACGAAAACATGAGACTCTTCTCGATTATAAAAGAAGATCATTCTCTCACAATTAAGGGCTTATGATCTTAGACCTTCTAATCCCTTATTAGAACTCACTAATGATGATTATGCCTAAACCCATGTATTATGTAAACTCTACATTATTAATGAGAAATCCTCTACCTTCGTGGACGTAGCCCAACTTAGGGTGAACCACGTACATCTCGTGTTTGCTTCCCATCTCTATCACATCATACATTATCTTCACTTGATGACCTGAACAATCTAGCGAAGGTCATCTCACCTTGACACTTTACGTTGTTCCAAAGTCCACTCGATTTTGTGCATCAACAGTGATTGTGGTTATATACAAAAGTATGAATATATTTTATGAAATGGTTTATACTATGATCTCACTTATGCGTAAATATATATTGGTATTTGATATATGTTTTCG
Source organism: Gillenia trifoliata (assembly GCA_018257905.1). Classification (NCBI taxonomy): domain Eukaryota; kingdom Viridiplantae; phylum Streptophyta; class Magnoliopsida; order Rosales; family Rosaceae; genus Gillenia; species Gillenia trifoliata. The sequence continues at coordinate 5,696,091 of CM031082.1, forward strand.
AGAGGAAATATTATTTATGCGATATTAAATATTTGGGGATTATGAAAGGGATATTGCTCCTTATATCTAAACACATGTTATATATGTATGTTTTCAAACACACTTGGTATGCTTTCACTACGTTGTAGTACCGTCTCACGGCTGTAGGACAAGTCTCACATGTTTGGGTCACACGCACTGTACTCCAGGGGTATTGTCCGGTAAATACCTTAGTGCAAGCTTGTCTTACCTTTATGTTTATTTTTGGGGAAAAGGCCCCACCACGTAAGGACTCGGGTGTGACGCGCTATTGCGCAAGTGCTTACATGTGTGTGGTACTAGGAGTACAATTTTATTGAATAACGTAAAGTGCTTGTATGGGGATTGAGAGGCTGTTCCTCAACACGTACATGGGTGATTGCACATATACCCTGTGTTGGTTTTCCTATATTTATATTATTGGTATATATGATGAAAGGACTATTGGAAATATGATTTGTTATCTACGGATTTTATATTGATATGTGTTTCCAGTTATACCTAAAGTACATTTTGATTTATACTATGGTAGTACGATTTTACAATTATACTGGATTTCAAATAGGGGGTTATTATGTTGAAAAGAGAAAGGTATTTCGAAAACTTTTATTTTCGTCCACTCACACCTTTGTTTTTGCGCCCCCTTCAGGACCTAGTGATAGAGCATCTGGTGAAGTCGAGGCATCCGAGTGGCAGCTCTGATTCTATTTCCCGACCATGTAGGGATTTATCTTTTCTGTTATTCAGTTTCTTTAATAATATCCATCCCTGTTATGGATAGAAATTCTAGGAATTTGATTCATTATTTGTTTCCGCTGTTTCAAAGTAGTACGCTCTAAACCTTGTGCATGTTGACATTAATTTCCGCAACTTTATGGTAATTTAATTTACTTAAACTAAGTGTTGTCATGCATTTAATGGCTTCGTCACTTACGAGTGTCGGCCAACACGCCCGAACTCGGTATCCACGTGGGTATCGAGGGTGGGGTGTGTCAGTTAAAGTGCAGTAAAGAAAATATGCACGACTGCCAAAAATAAGGGTAAACCCATTTATCTCAACATAATAAAGCATACTCATCGTCAAAACAGTTTAAAGGCACAACTTCCAAAGATATGAGCAAACACAATTAACGCAACATAAATGCTCATCAACATATGCAGACACACAAGCCCATGCAGAAAGTAGTTACATGGAACAGGCTGGGTGTAATAGATATATGCTCAGTACTACGATCACGTGAAGCTGACACTAATCGCATCACATACGAGTCCTAGCTGCCTAATGCAAACTAGTACAGGTTGACACATACAATGGATCCAAATTGAGCATAACGGTGCGGATGTGAATGTACACGTGAAGGTTGGTCTTGGCCCGAATGAGTAAACACTGGGTGAATGCACGCATGATGAGCAAATAAAAATACACATGATCATGCCATCATAATTTCACAAATCTCAATATAATATACTTTATCCTTAAACTCGTAAGTAAAAGCATGGCATGATTGAAAATAATTCACCAAAACCATAGTGGGAAATAATATAATTAATATAAGTTTCTCAAAACGAAGCCCACTCACTGATATGTAGTTGGGTCGTAGCCGCCTTGCCTTGCCTGACCCCTGTATTTCTCGTGGTAAGCCTCACCTATATGAGATATCACTATAGTAATTATTAAACTCATAAAGGTTACTAATTAAACTAATTAACGTCAGTTAGCCCTTGTTTGCTCAACACGGAGGTCCAAAACACTCCAAAAAATACCATACATACTGGCCCAAGGTAGTACGTGTCGTCACGAGTCACCTTGCGCCGACAGAAGTAAAAAAAGTGGTCCCATGCACCCCCCACGCGCGGCTCACGCGCTCCACACGCACGGTCAACCCAAGCCGGTCAAGCTAACGACTTTAGTTGACGCTGTTAGATTTAACGGAAGATTCTGGTATCTCCATTAAATCTAACGGAATATTTCTAACGCCGTTAAAGGAATATACCTGAGAATATTCTTGATCTGAACCGGGTTTGAACTTGTTTGCCGACGTCACGGTCCGGTTTGGACCGGGTTTAGGTCGGTCTGAACCAGTCGTCGCTGCAACTCCAGCCGCCGCAGACCAAAACTTGCCGGTTTTTGGAAAATTTTCAAAACTTCAAAACTTGTTCATTTCTCAACCATTTTACACGATCTACATGTCAAAATGAAGCTAGAGAGAAGGAGACCAAGATTATACCTATTGGAGTTCGAAAAGTGGTAAGAAATGGCCTGAAATTGGCTGGAAAGTTTTGGTCTACACCCGAGGTCCGATCTACACCAAATCACAACCAAATCACACTATTTTAGTATGAAAATTCATCTACTCAACACGAGGAAGCTAATGGTGGTGGTTAGAAGTCTCACCATAGTCGGAATTTGCGAGAAACTCGTCGAAAAAGTTTGGTTCTTCCGTGTGCAATTTTTGTCAATTGGCAAGGATTTTGGGCAATCGGTTTGCACCGTTGAACTCAGTGAGTTACGATGAACAAGATGGTGGTGGTGGTTTGGCTCGGTTTGAAGAACGTGGCATGGCCACTGTGTGCACTGTGCATATTTTTCACGGGAAGGAAGAAAAGAATGAGGAAGAAAGAGAGAAGTCTGAGGGAAACATAGAAGAGAGATTTTTTTTCCAAACTAAGCAGGGGACAACGGGGTCCCTCAAGTGTAACGACCCGTCCCTAATTTTATTGTATTTTATTTTCTGAACGTGTAAATTTACCAAAATGCCCTTGAATGAGCTAAGTGGAAGTCCTACGTGGACGTTTGAGCTCTTTATGAATTTTGAATTCTTACTTGTTGTATTCAGGTAGTACTTTTTCCTACGTGCGCGTGAGCGCGAACAGGACGAAAATCCGATGTGTAACGGAAACGTTACGTTTGTTTGAATACCTGTTATGGAAATATGGTGGTGCGTGTACCAGGTGGGATCTAGTTGCCTGGCCTAATTTGGGAAAAACCTTTTTCTTCTCGTTTTCCCCTGATCTCTCTTTTCCCCTCACTCTTCTTTTTTTTCTACCCTTCTTCCTTCTCCCCGTGAAAAAGTGCACAGTGCACATCGTGGCCACACCATTTCTTTCGAACTGAGCCAAGCCACCACCACCATCTTGTTCATTGTAACTCATTGAGTTCAACGGTGCAAGCCGATTGCCCAAACTCCCTACCGTTTGGAGGATATCGCACACGGAAGAACCAAACTTTTTCGGTGAGTTTCTTAAAAATACCGACTAAGGTGAGACTTCTAACCACAACCATTAGCATCCTCGTGTTTAGTAGATGGATTTTCATCCTAAAATCGTGTGTTTTGAAGTAGATCGGACCTCGAGTGTAAACCGAGACTTTCTGACCATTTTCCGGCCATTTCCGATCACTTTTTGAACTCCAAATCGATATAATCTTATTCTCCTTCTCTCTAACTTTATTTTTACATGTGAATCGTGTAAAATGGTTGAGAAATGAAGAAATTACAAACTTTTGAAATTTTTCCAGAAACCGGCGAGTTTTGGCCTACGGCGATCGGCGGCGCCTGCGACCGGTTCAGACCGGCCTGAACCCTGTCCAAATCAAACTCTGATGTCAACAAACCAGTTCAAACCTGGTCCAGACCAGGAATATTTCCAAGGTATATTTCTTTAACACCGTTAGGAATATTTTGTTAGATTTAACGGAGATACTAGAATCTTCCGTTAAATCTAACGACGTCAACTAATGCCGTTAGTTTGACCGGCTTAGTTTGACCGCGCGTGCGGAGCGCGTGATCCGAGGCTGGCCCGCGTGTGTGGGCGCGTGGGACCACATTTTTGACTTCCGTCGACGCGAGGCGACTCGTGACGACGCGTACTACCTCTGGGCAGTACGTATGGTATTTTTCGGAGTGTTTTGGACCTCTGTGTGGAGCAAACCAAGGATCAATGTCGTTTATTAATTTAATTAGTAACCTTTATGAGTTTAATAATTGCTATAGTGATATCTCATATAGGTGAGACTTACCACGAAAAGTACAGGGGTCAGGCAAGACAAGGCTGTTACGACCCAAGTACATATCAATGAGTGGGCTTTATTTTGAGAAACTAATATTATTTATATTATTTCTCACTTTGATTTCATGATTTATTTTCTATCATGCCATGCTTCTATTTATAGGTTAAGTATAAAGAAATTATATTATGTTGAGACTTATGAAACTGCAATGGCATGATCATGTGTATATTATCTGCTTATCATACATGCATTCACTGGTGTCTAGTACTCGTCCGAGCCAGGACCAGCCTTCACGTGTATGTTCACATCCGCACCCGTTATGCTCACTTTGGATCCATTGTAGGTGCCAACCTATACTAGTTTGCATTAGGCAGCTAGGACTCGTATGTAATGCGATTATCGCCAGTTTCACATGATCGTAGTACTGGGCATATATCTATTACACCTAGCTTGTTCCATGTAGCTACTTTCTGCATGGACTTGATGTCGATGAGCATATCGTATTATATATTTCTATGTTGATGAGCATGCTATATGTTGAGGAGATTTACTCATACTTTTGACCTTGTTGCCTTTATATTGTTTTAGCGATGAATAGTATATTATGTTGAGATAAAGGTGTTTAACCATATCTTTGAAAATTTTCATATTATACGTAGTATGATTTTGAGAAACTATACATGAATTTTCAAAGAGGGGTTATTATGTTATGTAAAACAAAGGTTTTAGAAATGTGTATTTTTGCCCACTGTTTTGCGCCCCTCCAGGACGTAGTAGCTGGACTAGTGGTGAGCGCGACCATTATAGTGTTTACGACTTCCGCACCAGATAAATGTAGGATTTCTTCCTTCCTCTAGTATGTTTTATCCATCCTATTCAGGATGGGAATAATTCGTACTTTCTTTACTGTATTTTATCTATACTTTGAATATCTCATGCTATGTATTAAGGGTTCTACTTGTACTTCTGCGTATTCTGCTGCATGATTTTAATAATTCCAGACATTAGTTTTATTTTATTCAGAAATTCCACTTCATCTGCATGACATGGCTTTCGTCACCCTCCGGGGTGTCAGCCAACATGCCACGATTTCGATACCCTTCGGGATATCCGGGTTGGGGTGTGTCATCAAGACACCCAATCCAATTCACCAAAACGGAAAATAAAAATCTTCCCGAAACGAAACACCCGTGGGTGGAAAAATTACAATTTTGCCTCCAGATTAAAATGTATGTAACATTTTCGTTACACGTCGGATTTACATCCCGTTTGCGCTCACGCATTCGTAGGAAAAAGTACTACAAGAACTTGACAAGTAAGAAGTCAAAATTCAAAAAGAGTTCAAACATCCACGTAGGACTTCCACTTAGCCCGTTCAAGGGCATTTTAATCAATTCGCAAGTTTGAGAAATAAAATACAATAAAAATAGGGATGAGTCGTTACAACAACCCTATTATAAGATATAATTTTTTTTAATTAAAACAACAGTCAGACCCGTATTTAGTATTAATTCTTAAGACAATATACGTGGAGGGAGAGTCGTTAATGACTCACATATCCTTTCTTAAAAAGTGGGATCACAATCATTGTCCAAAAAGAGATTATTGCTGCAAAAAACCCATTTTAATAGGCTTTGAATTTACCAATCAAATCTTATATAGCAAACGTGTCCTAGATTTATAAAATAACTAGCTTCTTGCCACCCGCTCATGCATGCGGCAGTTTGCTTTTTTTATTTTTGTTATTTAAAAAAAATAAAGAAAAAAAAAACTACCCACTACTGGGGTAGTTTAATTTTGTTAGTTTGATTATTTAAAAAAAAATTGTTTTTATTTTAAATCCTAAATGTGGAGGGTTATTTTTGGAATTATGAATGACTCACATTTTTTTGCCTTCTAGCTTTATATATATAGAATAGATAAATTGATTGATAACATCATGTGTCAGTGTAATAATCACACATAAAAATTTCTTGTAAAGAGTGACCCTTTTGTCAAACGATATGATATTTATAAAAAATACTTCTACAACCGGGCCGTTAACTCAACCACAACAATCACAATGAATTACAGTTTAATATCGAGCTCACTATGAATATATTTAAATATATACACATCCATGTAAATTGAATATGATTCCTCATCTAACCAAGTAAAAATCGCATGCTGCTAGACCAAATAGTCAAAACTAAAATAAAACACCATATCGATTATCGCGTCTAAATATTTCATATATGAGCAATATTCCAAATTCGAAATGTCATCCTTAAATGTTGAAGTTTGGTGTCACAAATCTAAATCCACCACAAACATTGTAAAACAGAAGATGTTTGCATGCAATCTTCTCATTAATTTGGACATTCTCTTTCTACCTTTTTCATTTTTTTTACGAACATACGATGATTCAAAACTTTTAAAATAGTTTATATGGTACCCCTTACAAATGAAAATATGACTTTAGTCTCTGAAATTCAAGTTTCTTTACATAAAACTCAACGTGGTTTTTTTATCTAAATAAAATCCAGTTACTAGGCTCCACATAAGCAAATTCATTAATTCTGTTTGACTTTACACATTTTGCATTTTTTGAATGGCTAAAATACCCCTAATTATAATTTTAACATATACAATTAATTGTATGCAAATTTAAAGGGAGGGATTAGAGATTTAAAAAAATGCATTAATTTTAAATTCATTGCATATTGTAACAAATGGGAGATTAATGCTTTTGCCAAAAAAAAAAAAAACATAAAAGAAGCATTACTGCTGTACTTTCCTTAAGACTTCGTAATTGTTTTCAAATTTGTATAAAATTAGGCCATTTTAATTTAATTTTTTCATTTTTTTTGCCAAATGAAAAATCTGAAAGGCACTATAAAATAATTTACATAAAAATATAAGTAAATTATTTGGACACATGTATTAATAACAAAATGTTATAGCCCGTTCTGAAATTTATAGTATTTTATTCTAGGATGTGTGAAATGACAAAAATGCTCCTGGTTGGGCAATTGTTGACTTTTGGTTGACTTTCGTGTCGTGACACGTACGACCCTTTTCTAAACTCTTTCTTGTTGTACTCGTCGATACGAGCACGTGGACACGAACGAAACGAAAGTCGGAGTTTGAACGAAGATTCAACGGGATGTTAATTTTAAGGGCATTCTCGTAATTTTTACGAGGATGGTATTTTGTAGTTTGGGCTTTGGGTCTAGTGGGCCCTATTTCTTCCCCGTGTGCTCCCTCACTCTCTCATTCTGCAACTCTCTCTCTCACATTCTCTCCCGTTTCTTTTTCCTCGACCGACCACCGCAAAACCACCACCAAATCTTTGTAAATCCCGACTTCAAATAACCATCACTGTGGTACTATTGCATGCTTGAATCTGCCTCAGAATCGACGACCTCCGACCACCTTTTGAACTCGAAATAGGTAAAATTGAGTTCCTTATCTTCCTAGCTTCATTTTGACATATTGTACATTGAAAATGGTTGAGTTTTGAAGAAGTTATGTATTTTTGAAATTTTCAGGCCAAAATTCTAGATTCCAGCAATGGACGGCTGTCGACGGCGGTGACCGGCCACCGGAGAGCTGATGTCAGCAAACTTGGTTCAGATGTCAGCCAACCCGGTCCAGACATCAGCAAACTCTGTCCAAATCCGATTAGACTGGGAATATTTCAAAAGTATATTCCTTCCCCTAATTGGCGGTGTTAACGAAATATTCTCTAACGCCATTAGAATATTCCGTTAAACCCTGGAATATTTTGTTAAAGTTAACGGCAAGCCGTCAACTTTAACGGCGTGCATGACGGCGCTTGGTGGCTCGTACGGCGGCGCACGGCTCCCGTGACAACGTATTTGGGTTTTCGGACATCGAAACTCTTAATTTGAGTTCCGTACTCCGTATTCTTCGTAGTTTTCGATTAGTTTACTAAATGTGGTTGTTTTACTTTAGGAGTAACAACCCGAGGACTACGAAGAGCGTACAAGCAAAGGAATTACGACTACGGTCATTGTGAGTGGGCTTTTCTTTCCAAACTTATATTTACATATGCTTCGAAATGAATTTTACGTATATGCTTTGAAACGTGATTTTATAATTGCCTTGTTATCTTACTTGCTTTGAGAAATTCAAATGTTTTAGCAAATTATCGGTATTTAGACTTACGGTATTTGTGAATACCACTTTAGAAAGTTTTACCACTAGCCTTACTTTAGAAATGATATACTTTATACTATACCCCATTTTAAGATACGAGACTTTATCCATGACATGTTTTATCTTACATACTCGTTCAATTAGGATTGCTTACACGGTGTCTATAGTACTGTCCGGGACTAGGACCAGCTTCACGTGTATGTTCACATTGCACCAACATGCTCACTTTGGATCCATCATAGGTGCCAGCATGTTCTAGTTGCCTTGGCATCTAGAACTCGTTATGACGCGCTTATCGCCAGCTTCACGTGTATGTAGTACTCGAGCGTAGATTTTTACACCAGCCTGTTCATGGCAAAATCTCTTTGCATGAGCTCGTGTGTCTGCAATACCTACTGAGCATATCTTATTGTTTATCAGTGATTTTGTGATTTTCTATTTTTCACTGATGCCATGGAAGATTGCGATACTTCTGGTTTTCATTTGATGAATTCCATGTGTTGGTTTCTACTGAAAGGTTTTATATTAAAGTTTATTGTTATTTAACCCGTTTTGGAAAATAATTACTTTTTCACTTTTTATGCTGGTTTTCATACTTTACTATGTAGTATGATTTTGAGAATTATTACGGGTTTTTACAACGAAGGGTTAGTACTTTCGGAAAAGCAAAGTTTTAGAAAGTTATTTATTTTTACCCACTCACACTTTTCTGTTTTGTGCCCCTCTAGGTTTTAGTTGACTTTGGAGCTCTTGACGTCGGGACGCGGTGGCACGGTTCCCTTTTCAATGTAGGGAATCGTTCCTAGTAAGTGTAATTACTTTAGTACTTCCACTCTGTAAAGTTAGTTTTCTGTTTTTATTTCCTTGGTTCACTCACACTCCTGCGCACTCAGCCTTTATTATTTTATTCAAACTTCTTATCTTACTTAAATTACACTTATTCCTTCATATGGCTTTCGTCACCCTACAGGGTGTCGGCTAGCACACCTCGATTTTTGGGTGTCCACTTGGACATTCAAGTCAGGGCGTGTCATAAAATGTGTGTCATAAAATGTGTTCAGTATATGTAATAATACATGCAAAATAATTTACCTACAAAATAAAGAAATGTTATTTGATTCAAAATTAATTTACCTATATTTTATATAACAATATAGGTAAATTATTTTGCACATATATATTAATAATAAAATGTGCCCAGTATATGTAATAATGCATGCAAAATAATTTACCTACAAAATAAAGAAATGTTATTTGATTAAAAAAATAATGTATCTACTTACTTTTTGTTTATAAATTTTAATTTACCTATTTTTTTTGTACAAAAATAATGTATCTACAATATAATTTGTACAAATATAATTTACCTATTGTTTAATTTTTATAAAAGATAATGCATCTATTGTTTTGTTTTAATAGAGATAATTTGTCTTTGGTTTAATTTTTACAAAAAAATTTACCCACCATTTAACTTCACCAAAATAATGTATCTACTATTTTAGAATATAATATACTATTTCATGTTTTACTATTATATATGTGTGTGTGTTCGTAGAATAATTTACCTTAAAAAAAAAAGTAATAAGTTGTACATAATTTATAATATATGTGTATTAGAGTCATTGTAAGACAAATACAAAAAAACTATAAAACGTTAATTAGAAGGACTAGTTAGATTTTAATGCCCTATCAAGTCAAAATTGAATAATGGTTAACTAATAATGAATGTGTGTGATAAACATTTATAGAATGTTATGGTATAAATTGTAAATAACTTATAATAGTAGGTTACTTATTTTCTTACGTGGCAATCTATTCAAATTTTAGATTTTTGTTGAAAGTTTAAACATTTGTGAGTTTTTGTCCAAAAAATATAAGTTGTAGAGACCTATATCTAAAGAATCTTAGGATTTATTATTTATCAGTATCCAGCCCCTTCCATTGCTTGGTGCATGGCGATGGTGGGATGGTCAAAAAGGAAAGAAGAAGTGAAAGAGAATAATTTAAAGATAAATACGATGGCAGTGGCTAAGGCAACCCCATTCCTTCCTTCATGCATGGTGGGGGACTGAGAAAGACTTGTTTCTGACTTTCCATTAGGAATTTGATGCATGTGACATATGGAAAACAAGAATAGGACTAGTAGATCGATCGTGTGGGATCCGTGTACATGGATTTGCTGAGGTATCTGGATTTACGACGACTTGGTTCAATGGACTGGAAGATATCCAGGTTTAAATTATATATCTATATAATATCTTTCAAAGGTTAGATTTTTCTGGTATAAAATCTTCCTAGTAACCGACTTAACGTTGAATTTTTAAGACAAGGTTCATCTTGCTCGAAAATTCTAGAATGGATTCGAACCCTTATCATAGATCAAATGCATGAACGGTGAAATATATTTGCGGTCTGTTGAGAATGAATATCATATTAGAGAAAAAATGAATATTGCATGTGCTTATAAAAGGTTAATCCACTCGATATATTGCTAATTAGTTTTATGGTGAAACAAATAAAAGTATAAGAATATTTGAATTTTAATTCAATTGTGTATTGATCTCTCTTGGAGGTATGATATATATACAAGTACAAGTGTGTCTACATACAAAGAATTCCTAATTAAGGAGGAGATCCCAAATAATAAGGAAATTACAAATCAACACTAAAAAGGATAATTGACTCACGCCAACAGGAACTTCAACTTCAACTTCAACTTCCTTCACGGTCAAGGATCCAACTGTTAACAATTCCAATACATACTATATGCTCTGGCCTATACTAGAAAACCCCAACTTATTTAGGTAATTTTCATATTTTCTCGTTTGAAATTTTTTCACATATAGGGAACCATGTACATTTGCAAAAAATAATTTATATATTGTCTTTTTAAATAATCTACAATAATGAGTTTTGAACTTGAATATAAGAAAAGGTCGGTACAATGTCTTAAGTAAGTGGCATAACTCAAGTCAGCAAGAATAAGGTATCTTTAATTTGAAAATAAAATTATCGATCGACAACTTTTAAATTTTCTATTAATTTTCTTTGTAAACCATGGTATAGCACCATGTATGAACCATTGTACAGCACCATGCATGAACTTTATATTAAAATCTAATATGTTGTGGCCAATATTTCTGAGGGGGTGCGGCAAGCAAAGGGAAGAGAGAAAGTAGAGAAGGCTTGAGGAATTATACTGTATTGTGGTGTGTATTCCTCATGCCAGGTGCCTTTATTTATAGTGAAATAAGTACAATTACATTAGGAAACTAATCCCATACATAATGGAATATCCTAATCCATATCTACCTAGGATTTACACAATCACATTTAACACATGTGTATTTTATCCACAACATAATATATATAGTACTGTAGAAGAATAATGACGTGCACGCAAAAAGACGGACGGCAAATATTCCTGAGGCAAGTACAATATATAGAACAAAATCTAATTTCAAGAATTTCCTTCCACATGGTATTGATTCTTTTCCATTTATGTGTTCTCTTTGGTCCTTTTCTTTTTTCCTTTCTTGGAACAACTTGTACAGGAAAGGTACAAATTGTACGTGCTCGTTCTAGTTTTATGGGTGCAAAAACTACAAATAGTCAACCAAAGTTCGATTTCCAAATTCCATAAACTGAAAGATTTATGGAAGAAACTCAAAATTGAAAAAAAAAAGAAAAGAGATGATTATTGCATTGCATGAATTTCAGAGAACTCAGTTTCAGTAATTATTCACTAAATTTGTTTTTCTATTTTCCGTTAAATTCCAGTAGAGGTTTTAAATTAATAAAATGATGAGGGAATATAAGTTGAGCATAAAGACTAAAGAGTCAGAAAGCAAGTGATGAGAAGATGATAAGATATCTGAAGAATAAAATTGACTGTCCATTTGCATGACCTTTGAATTTTAAGGATATTCATTCCAAAAATTAAGCAAGGCAACTTTCCATTAACAAACAATAACCAGAGATTCCAAAAGAGGGTTAGTTTTAATGCATGCTTGTATCTTTTGCCAAGAGTTCTAATGCATGCTTTGTGTTCCGGATAAATTGAAAAATCTCATGTTTGAACGAATTGTCTGACCTCAATCTTCACTGGTCATCATCCCACTGTTGAAAACCAATTTCAGGCATGGCTGATTAGTTGACTTTTTATTTCAGTTTTTAGATAATGTTCCAAGAAAAAGAAAACGTGGTGAGGGAAGTGATGATAACGCTTTAATCAAATCAACAAAAAAGAAAATGCCAACAGAATAATTGGAAAGCATAAACTAGAAGGCAAGAACAACCTTGGTGAAAAGTTTCATTGACTCCAATCTCATTATCTTCTCAGTGCTTGACATCTATCATCAATGTGAGTCAGACACGGGTTAGATCAGTTGATCACGATAATGTGTTCGTCTCTGCATACGAGTTTGAATATCCCTCTTTGTAAATCAAACAGAATAAGAAAATTTTTAATTTTGAGGACTGTTCTAGGTCAGATTAGATGAGAACAGTGGCGGATCCAGGAATTTTTTTTTGGGTGGGCGAAATATAAAAGCATCCAACCACTTTGGGAGAAACCAACGACCATCAGTTTGTGGGAAGTCATGATCTTTTGGTCAACAAGGTTCCATTTGTATATACGCCCTTCGAATTTCATCTCGAAAATTATGATCATACTCTAACATGGGAGGTCGAAGTCCCGGGTTTGCAAGAAGATTAGCTAAGATTTCATCTATTTTCGGTTTCTTGGAACTACCCGGATTAGTCGAACTACTTGGTGGTGGCGTTGGTCTCTTAACTAAAAATCTTTCCATAACCACTATTAACCAATGAAAATACAAACCCCCTATCAATTAATCAACAAATTTAAATTAATAATCAATCTTAAGCATCACAAATACTCTCTTAACTACAAAATCACAATTAACAAACACATTCATCATATTCCACAAAATTATAATTCAAATAAGCATAAATTCATAATCACCAATTCATTATCCAAAACCTTAAAAACTAATAAGAGATATTCAAAATGAAAACAATCAATTCAAGCCATATGAAACAAATAATGAAATTTTGTATGAAACTTTGAAATTAAGGAATAAAAATTTAGGTTAAATTATACATACTTTGTGTAGTGTTCTTGCCTAAATTGCCTTGTTCATGAGCGGGTCTTAGAGATAGTGGCGCCGAAGAGATTGAGGAAGGAAGTGGAGATGAAAAAAATTGAGTGATGATGAATTTGAGGTGAAAATGGGGGTGCTGTGCTGATTGGTAGCATTGTTGCAGTGACTGGCTGATTACTCGGGATAAAAGGGTTTCAATTGGGGATCTGGATTTTTTTTAAAACGATATGTAGTTTTCTTGCAAGAGGCAGCATAAGCTGCATGTCGTTTTTTTTTTTAATTTTTTTTATTTAAAACAAGGGACCAAACGACGCCGTTTTGGTCCAGGGTTAAAAAAAAGTGTCGTCTTCTTCCTCGCGATTCCGCGAACGCCAAGCCCAGGCCACTGGCCAGGCTACCGCCGCAACTGCCCAGCAAACAGAGCAACCACCAGGTCCACCACAGTCCACAGAGGACTCTACAAGCTGCCATGACCATTGGCAAGCTCCAAATATTCAAGATTTTCTGCGTTCTGGGTGGGCAAAATTGAATTCAGTGGCAGAAATTTTTTTGCTCTGGGTGGGCAGCTGCCTACCTTTGCCACAAGGTGGATCCGCCAGTGGATGAGAATAATCTGCATGACAGCATATGCTGAGTTCAAATCCCACTTTTCAGATAAAAAGAAGGGAAACTTTAATTCTTTCACCATGAGCCTAGCTAATGTTTCTCATTTTCTATATAAAGATCTTGTACGTGCCGAAGGAAACCACATTCACATCCACTGATCCACAAACATTGTATGAAATTTAGAAGAAATATGGCAGCCATATCTCTTGATCCAAGGCTTAACCTCCAAGCAACTAAAAACCCTAACCAACATGGAGTTGTACTCGAAGAAATTGAAGGCCTCATCCGAGTTCACAAAGATGGATACATCGAAAGGCCTCCGATCATCCGAAGTGTTCCCAGCACTCTAGCTCTACCACCTGGTGTCACGGCCAAAGACGTTGTCATTGACAAATTTACCAACTTATGGGCACGTATTTACGTTCCAAGCCACCCCGGAAACCTCCCTGTGATTGTCTACTTCCACGGCGGCGGATTCTGTGCTGGATCTACTGCTTGGAGCTGTTACCATGAGTTCCTGGCCAAACTTGCTTCACAAGCAAGTTGTGTCATCATCTCTGTTAATTACCGTTTAGCCCCCGAAAGCTGTCTCCCTGCTGCTTATGATGACGGATTCAAAACCCTTATGTGGGTAAAACAACAAGCTCTGAGTGAATCTAGTGAGCAAAAATGGTGGTTAAGTAAGTGCAACTTGTCCAGCTTGTTCATAGGTGGTGACAGTGCAGGGGCTAACATAGCCTACAATGTCACCACACAGTTAGGTTCATGTAACCCCTCCATTTTAAGGCCATTGAGTCTCAAAGGCACCGTCTTGATCCAACCCTTTTTCGGAGGAGAGGCTCGAACTTGGTCCGAAAAATGGGCAACTCAGCCGCCTTACTCCGCCCTAACTCTGTCAAATTCGGATGCGTATTGGCGGTTGTCTCTTCCCTTAGGGGCCAGCAGAGACCATCCGTGGTGCAACCCTCTAGTGAACGCCGGCGTGGCCAAATTGTGCGATTTAAGGCTCCCGAGCATGATGATATGCGTATCAGAATTGGATATATTGAAGGATAGGAATTTCGAGTTGGGCAACGTGTTGAGTAGCATGGGGAAAAGGGTGGAAACTACAATGTACAAAGGAGTTGGACATGCATTCCAAGTTCTGCATAACTCTCAGCTCTCTTATTCCCGGACCCAAGAATTGATATCTCACATCAAGGCCTTCATGATCAAGCAATAATAGCTATTTCATGGATTTCTTTTTCTAGTTTGATATTTTATTAGGGTATTATGTATATATAGTATGCCGAAATTAAACTTAATAATATTGATACTTGTTAATTACTTGTGTATGTATAATGTATTATTTATATAATTATCTTTTCATATATACAAAACATGTGTACAAAATTGGATTTGGATTTAAGAGAATAATATTTGTGCCATATTTATTGAACATGAGTGAGACTGAAAGTAATAAATGAAAAGGTAGAATGATAATGTTTCATGCATGACTTCTTAACCATTGTTCAACAAAAAAAAAAAAAGAAAACCAGATTACTCTGTCTACTGTTTGATTAAGCATACATTTATTCAAATTTAAAGTTTTCCTAAGGTTATATTTGAGTGAGGGTTTTGCAAGTCATGGGTTTGAAAGCTAAACTATAAAGAAAATGATAAAAAACTGTTGGATAGGAGGGATTAGGAAATGCATCATCTAAGTATTACAAAGGCATATGAGAGAAATTAACTAATCCCTCCTTACATACCTTTGAAATTCTCTATGGTGGATTTCCTAATCCCTCATATCCAACATTTTGTGATCATTTTCTTTGTAGTTTATTTTTCAATCTCTTAATTTGCAAAACCCCCATCTAGAGCCTAACATTATTCATCACATGTCTTCTTCAAACTTTCCGTATATAACTTTCTTTTCTAAAACCCAAAAGTTATTGATATGATAGTACTTATCTTCTTAATAGTAAAATAAGTCTGAGTTCGAATCTCCACCTCCATTGTTAAGAAACCAACTTTCTATGGGGAGTTTTGAGGAAAAGCTTTGATCAAAAATTTAAAAAAAGGGAAGTATTATTGACACTTCAAAAATCTCATTGTGTACTTCTCATAAATGTATTTTTATTTTTAAATATAAAAAGTTTAAGTACAAAATAAAATTTTTAGAGTGCCGATAATGATTCTTAAAAAAAAGAAAAAGAAATAGGGACTTTGAGTCCATACAATAATATTGTTTATCCAAAAAGGGCCCAATTAAGAAACCCAACAAAATAATTGACCATAACCCCGTTTTGATCAAAATTCAATTATTTGGAGGCAAATAAATCAACATGTGCCCTAACTCTGCGATTTTCGCCGCGAGTTTTTTCGTACCAGGTAATCAATCTCCTCTGGATCAAATTTTCTTAATTTTGGAAAACATTTTGCAAATTTGTTACACATCTGATTCAATTTGGATTTAAGGTTTAGTTTTTTTAGCGTTTCCTTGTCTGAATTGTTTTCCCGTTGTTTGTGTTGGTCTGAGTAAGGAGTGAATCGAGTGATTTTTTTTGTGGGTTTCGTGAATTGCAGAGGGTTATAGATGAACGAGGACTTCGATCTGTTCGAAGCCTTTTGCAGGATGTAGGCAAGGAGCATACGCGTTGGCTTAACCGCTGGTTTACACCTTCTATCGGATTGGTTCAACAGCAGGCTTCACTTTGATTCCTTCGAATGAATGTTTACGAGGCCTTTGTCGTTGGTGTGTTTGTCAGGCGTGCCACTATTGGCATTCTGCCAATAGAAAGATGTATATTAGTTTTAGTATAAGTTAGTTTACAAATATATTAGGTACTTGCGCCCCAAGTAATGTAACTTCTGTTCATCGGATTGGCGACTTAATTAGATTAGGTCTTGGTTAGGTTCTTTTTATTGCCTTGCTTATTAAGGACTTTTAATATCTCTCAATTGTTTATACCAGAGATTGCTTAAGATGGGATTTTGGTATAAACTGGTTATAACAAAATGTTCCACACTCGCGCATACATAGGAAAGTAAAGACGATAAATAAAGACAGAATGTAAAGACAAGAATTGAAATACTTAAAAGTAAAGACTTGTAAGTAAAGACGTTAAGTAAGAATTGGTATTGAAAGATTTTAAGTAAAAAGTTCAATAATAGTACATGTAATGGTTATTTCAGATTGAATAAACACCCATCAAGTTGGTTTTAGTTCCATCGGGATGGTTTTCAAAGTTGGTTCCTTACAAAGAGAAATAATCAAAGACACATTGGCCTAAGATTTTCTAATCGATACTATCAAAACAGTGATGATTTGATGACAGAGCTTAATTCACTACTCCTCAAGGGAGTTAGGATGTATGATCCTAGGGTTTTGGTCTTTGAGTTCTCAAAGTCACAAGCTACACAAGTAGTGTGAATGAGAAAGCAACAAATAGAGACGAAGTTTGTATCTGGGAAAGGCTTTGAGGGATTTCCTCATAGGTTTCTTTCTGAACTTAAGAGTTATGGTTTTGGTTGTTTTGAGTGTCCTCTTCTTCGAATCCTCCCTTTGTTTATATAGACCAACATGGAGCCCACGTCAGCCGTCACTTCTCTCTGCCACCGTCTTTGAGACTCAGTGAGGTAAGGCTTAATTAGTAAGGCATGGGTAATATCCTTGATCAGCCTACTCCCACTGAGAAAAGGTTCTTTATTCATAGTCTGATTCTCTCTAAATTGTCTAATGCTTTGCATTAAATGCAGTCAGTGGAGGACTATTCAGACTTCCCTCATTTTTGTCCACTGGCCTGGGTTGGGCCCTTTCTTTCTTAGGCCCAACCTATTAAAAAAACAAGTTATGGCCTAATGGATATTTTTCAGTGTAAACAGTTACCCCCTTGAACTTACTTAAGCCGTTTCATGATCGGCTTTAGTCAAGTTTAAGACTCTTTGAGACTTTCTCCATTATCTTCGAATCTGTGATAACTATTCAATGCCTCTGTGTGAACTTATTTAAGCCGTTTATGACCGTCTTTGGTCAAGTCTAAGACTCTTTGGTAATCTCCCACTACCTTAGAATCCGTGACAAATATCTGCTTTATATAGCCGTTATTTAGGTGGCATATCAAGCATCAGCATCGCCATCCTCAGCATCCAGAAACACTCTCATTCCTTTCAGTTTTATATCAACGCCAATGATCCTATAGGGAGAAATCCAGTATGTCTCTAGTGAGAATTTTGCATAATACCTACAAAAATGGGAACAGACCCTTGAGGCTTGTTCCAACTTTCATATTGTTTCCTCATCATAATGCACCTATGGCACTAGTGATCAGATTGTCATGGGGATCCTATCATGCCCCACCATCTCTGTACATTTGTTGTCTGGGTATAATCTCCTAGAACCCGGTGGAAACTCCCCCAGGATCTCCACCGTTTTGCCGATCCCCACATCCTCAACACATTTTCCCTATCTCGGGATTTGGCACTTTTTCTCCAGTCTTCAGCTTCTGGACAAAAATGGGGGTTTGAGAAGAAGTATGGATTTGAAGAATAAATTGTTCGTGAATTTCTTACTCTAGGCTAGAATTAGGGCTGAATATTAGTGTCTGAGTTTTCTTCTTTCTAGTTTATTTTCAGGTTGTCTGAACAATTTCTATCCTATAATAAAACGAGTTTATTTTTCTACCCTAATTTTGTTCAAACAAGGACCCTGAGAAATAACCTATTTGTCTTACTAACTCACTGACCCTAAATAAACAATACTAATAATCCATAAAGTTGGAAAAATCCACTTACCCCTTTAAACTTAATTAAGCCGTTTCTAATATGCCCTTTGTAAGTTTTAAGATGCTTTGATATTTTCATTTTGCCTCAAAATCTGTGATAAACGCCATTCCCTGGCGCACTAAACACGTTTTAGTGCAAAACGGTTCCACTAACCGTTACTTCTGAGAGCACGACCGGGAACCCTTAATTGCCTGTCTTTGATTCGTACGAACTTTTCCACCTCTATAACTGTGATTTCTGGAAAGGCACTATGCATCCGCCGCCAAATTCTTATTTCCAGAATTCCTTCTTCAACTCAACTCTCCCAAATCCGCTACCTTTGCCCTACTTCCAACTTCTCACTTTCAACAATGGCTCCCAGGAAAGAACCCCAGTATATTTCTGGTCAAAAATTGGAACAATACAAACAGAAATGGGCACAAGCCCTCGAGGTCTGTGACACACCCCACCCTCGATACCCACGTGGATACCGAGTTTGGGCGTGCTGGCCGACACTCGTAAGTGACGAAGCCATTAAATGCATGACAACACTTAGTGGAAACAAAATTAAAATACTATTAAGTTTGCGGAATTCAATGTCAATATGTATATGGTTCAGAGCGTACTAATTTTGAAACAGCGGAAACCAAATAATAAAATAAGTTCCTAGAATCTCTATCCATAACAGGGATGGATATTATTATAGAAACTGAAAAGAAAAGATAAATCCCTACATGGTCGGGATAGATGATCAGAGCTGCCACGCAGATGCCTCGACTTCGCCGGATGCACTATCACTATGTCCTGAAGGGGGCGCAAAAACAAAGTGTGAGTGGACAAAAATCAAAGTTTTCGCAAAACCTTTCTCTTTTCAATATATTAACCCCCTATTTGAAAACCAGTATAATCGTCGAAAACATACTATCATAGTATAGTTCAAAAGATACTTCAAGAGTATAACTGAAACGCATAAAAGTATAATATTCGTAAATCACAATTAATAATTCCAATAATATATATAAGGGAAAACCAACACAGGGTATATGCGCGATCACCCATGTACGGGTTGAGGAACAGCCTCTCAATCACCGTACAAGCACTTTACGTTATCCATTAATTTGTACTCCTAGTACCACACACATGTAAGCACTTGCGCCGCAACGCGTCACACCCGAGTCCTTACGTAGTGGGGCCTTTTCCCCATAAACAAAAATAAACGTAAGACAAGCTTGCACTAAGGTATTTACCGGACAATACCCCTGGAGTACAGTGCGTGTGACCCAAACATGTGAGACTTGTCCTACGGCCGTGAGACGGTACTACAACGTAGTGAAAGCATACCAAGTGTGTTTGAAAAACATACATACATACTCATGTGTTTAGATATAGGATACAAGATTCCTTTCATAATTCCCAAATATTCAATATTGCATAAATAATATCTTTTCTCAAAATCACATATCAAATACCATTTCATATTTATGCAAAAGTAAGATCATAGTGCAAACCATTTCATAAGGTATATCCATACTTTGGTATAATACCACAATCACCATTTAATAATATATATCCAAATATATTCAAATCTCAAAATCATTTCATAATATATATATAACCATATATATATATAAGCATGCCTCAAAAACATTTTAAATCATTTAATATATCAAAACCGTAATCATTTCAAAGCATTGAAATCATTTAATAAACCAAAAGTCCACTCACAGGTGATCAGGAGTGAAATCTCCCTCGGTGTTGCCCTCCTCGGTGTGCGGAGTCGAAGAATTACCTATTTAATATTAGGGAACAAATTAGAACTTCCCTAAAATAAATTAAAAATAGGCCTTAAAGAAAAATCCCCCAAAAATATTATTATTTTAGCGAAAACGGGCTCGAAAAATAATTTTCGAGCCCCAAAAACCCTACCGCCGCCGTCCTCCGCCGCCGTGCGCCGCCGCAAGCGCCGCCATGCACCGAGAAACGGTCGGACGCGCCGCCACGCGCAGGGAGGTGGCCTCACGCGCTGGCACGTGTCCTCACGTGCTGGCACGTGTCCTCCACGCGCGGCACGCGCCTGCTGACGTCACCCCACGCGCATGCTGACATCAGCGCCGTTAAAGTTAACGGAATATACCTTTTTGGACGGAATATGCTGACGCCGTCAGGAATATTCCGTTACCGTTAACGGAATATTCCTCTGTCCTCTTCCTTGCGCCGGTCGCCGGAGCCGCCGTCCTCCGCCGCCTGGTTCGCCGGAATTCTGGAAATTTTTTCCGAAAATGTCCAAAACTTTAAAAATTCATATCTTCTTCGTTCTTTGGCCAAAATCAACGTGCCATATATCAAATTGAAGGTATTGAAGTGTAGAATATTTTCATACCAATTTGGGGCCGGAAAAATGGCCGGAGATGGCCTGAAATTGGTCGGAAAGCTTCGGGAAACCCTAATTCCGTTCTCCTTCAAAACTGCACCAAATTGGACGTTCTTTATATCGATTCGAACCTACTCAATCCAATAAAACCAATGGTAATGGTTTCGAGGCTTACCTATGTCGGGATTGTACAGAAACTTGAATGGCAGTTCGTCGTTTTTGTTCCGGCATCGGTTTGGACGATTGGGCTCGAGTTTGGAAATTCTAAACTCACAACCTCATCCAGAATGACGAGACGATTGAGATGGTATGGATTTTGGGCAACGGTTTGACGGTTTTGTGATTCGTCCAAAGGTTAGGGTTTCGGTGAGGTTTTTGGCTTAGAGAGAAAATGGGAGAGAAAGAGAGGGAGAGAGGTTGTGAGACGTGCAGAATGATGGGGAGGGTTGGCTGCTGTGCAGCCAGCCAAAAACCCTAATTCCCACACACGGAGTGAAAAATTACTAAAATGCCCCTACACTTTAAAACTTCGTAAAATGTTCGTTTTAACTCCGAATTGAGTTCCGCTTGCGCCCATGCGTTCGTGTCGACGAGTACATCAAGAATATGTAAAGAAATAAATTTTTACAAGTCGTCCCGAAAAGTCAACAAAAGTCAACATTGACACTAGGGGTATTTTGGTAATTTCACATAAATTTTGGGACGAGTTGTAACAGTCTGTCTCCACAATACCTTCACTGCCTCGATGCTGACCTCTCTCCATGGTGCCTACACCATCGACCCTTGCTGGTTATCGCCTCGTGCTCATTCTGCCATCCATCAGATTGATATGAGGCCCTAGACCTGCCCCCCACCTTACATGCGCTACCTGGAGAAGACCTCCTGGAGTTTGGTGGAAAGAGGGTACCCCTCACCTTTTGTCTATGGGGCCGAATCCGACAGGAAGAATAAGAGTCTCACCTGGTCAGACTGGGTCGATCGCCTTCAGCGTATGGTGATCAGTGGAAGGCCAACGGGATCTTTCATCTGATTGAGATGACCAAGATTGTGCAAGAACCCGATCTTGCCCTGGTTTTTACCGATGCCATGTTTTTGAATACCACCACCAACACCTTTGACTTCCGGTGTGGCCCTATGTCCCCAACTGTCTTGGACATGGCCCAACTCTTTGGGCTCAGGCCAACGGGAAGGGTGGTGGATGTCACCGGCGATTGGAGTAACTCTTACATCCAATCTGCTCAGGAAAAAGAAGCAATCCGATTGCAGTTGCTGAAGGTGGAACCTGACAACGACTTCAGCAAGCACATTGCTTTTGGCCATTATCTTGGGTACTACAGTCAGTCGTTTGCCCAAGACCCTGCTCGGGAACATGTATAGTTTTTAGTGTATTTCCTGAGCAGGTTTCTCATCCCCAACGCATCCAAGTGCGTCAAGGCGGAATGGTTCCCGCTGGCCTTAGCTCTCCATTCTTTCAATGACTTGGCTATGGGGCCGTTCGTCCTGGCTCATATTTACTATATGATGCACAAGATAACTTGCCCCAAGCCATTATTCTTGAATTTCAACGGGCCTACTTGGATGCTACAGATCTGGCTGCAATGGTACTTTCCCCGACTTAGGGCTCCTGATATCAGCTTCAGCAATGACACCATTCCTGCAATTCAACTGAAGTCCTCGGCCGCTATGAACCTCTCATCTGCCGCTTATCTATATTATTTCCGGGAATGCAAGACTAGGACAAGGGAAGAATGGGGGCTTTCTGTCACCAGGACGTATCTCCGGTTTGCAGAGAGGTCATTCTCTGAAGGATTGGGAAGCGATTCTACCTTTGCCAGGCACTTCTTTAGCTGTATCTTCCCTCGGGATCTCTCTTGGGGCGTGGGTCGTGCATCCCGACACACCCACGGGGTTGAAGTATACCACCCTAACTTCCTTTGCCGCCAGTTTGGTCTTCTTCAGACCATCCCTGAGCCTCTGCATCATAGCCTGAATGGAGCGACTTTGTTTCGGGTCAAAAAGCCTTCGGATGCACAGATGGTTGAAGCGAGGAAGAGTTTGTTTGTGGTGCAAAATGCCTGGACCAAACCTGACACATTCAATGTTCAGTGCACCCAAGAATTTGATACTTGGTGGGAAACACAGTTCCTGGAGAGATTTCCAGAGGATCTCATCCAAGCAAATACCAGACTCTTCAAGCTGTTTGATATGGGGAGCAACATGAGCTCCCAACTCCATCAGACCTTTGCACGGGAACTGGCCATCAAGAACAAGAAGGCCCTGATTGGTAAGCTCATGCTCCTCGTCATCGGGTTACTTCTTCCATTATCCTGTTGTCAGGATGATTCTTTTAGCACCCTCTGACTTGTGCCTTGTCTGTATTGCAGTTGGTGTGGAGCCTAACAACAACAATAATACTGGAGATTTCTTTGGAGATGATGGTGAAGAGGAGGTCCAGCAGCCTATACTACCTCCTGTTGGTCCATCCCGACCGTCCAAAAAGGGCAAGGAGAAAGCCTACGAGGCCAGGACGAAAAGAAGGGAAGACCGGCCCTTGATTCCTGTTCACCACTCACCATAAAGGGAATCGAGGGAACCATCTCCGGTTCCTACTCCAGCCCCTGTTCCAGTAACTGATGTTGTTGAATCTCCCACAACTGCAATTACTTCTCCTTCCAGTAAGTTCTTTGCTTCCAACAAAAACCATTTTGGTTCTGTGTTTTTAACCATAACTTATGACGATTAGGGTTTATCTTTTCAGATAGGCCTAAAAAAAAAGACGAAGAACTATTGGAGATGAAGATGAACCAGAAGAAGAAGGCCCTGCCCACAAGGGTCCATCTCTTCAGGTAGTGTGTATAATCTTTGAAGGGTATTGAATCCGATCAACCTTTCCTTTTAGTCTTTGTACTGATTGCTTCTTTTTGATGTAGGTTGATACTTTCTTCAACCCCTTTGTGGTTCCTGAAGCAGGCCAATCCGCCAGGCCCTTACTTCCAGCCCGGTTTAGGGACATAGACACAAATGTCCTTACTCCGTTGGCTGTAATGTCGCCTGCTCTTGATTTTGTTCTTTCCTCGGAGGAGATAATCCGGGATTCAAACAGGCGTCGTGAAGTTTTGGGCTTGGTCCTCAGGGGTCAATCTGCTGAGGAAATCGCATCTGAGCCTCCCCTTGCTGGCTTCCAACCTCAGAAAAAGAGGCTAAAAAGGAAAAGCCATAAGGAAGCCTGGTCTAAAGAGGTAACGATCATTCCGATGAAAACTTTCATATTTTCCTTTGTTTTTATAGTTAACGTTCATCGGATTGATAACTCGTCTGCTTTTCAGTTTCCTGTTGGATCTACTCGAGGGGAGGAAGACCAAGCTCCAGAACCTGCAGAGCCTCCTGCTCAGGCCTTGCCTTCTATTCCTCCACCACCAGAGATGTCATTAGTCCATGTGAGGGAAGAGCATGCCGCTCCCCCAAGTCCACGGGTTTCTGGTGATGAACAAGTTGCTCCAACAATCAGCCCTATGGAGCAATCCGATGTTCAAGCCTCGGCCTCTGGTGGAGTGGAAGAAACCTTGGCCATCCCTACCAATAGTGGTAGGGATGATCAAGTTTCTCAAGAGTCTGATCGAACTGGAGAGGTGAAAAGATGTTTCTTTTAAATAAACTTCCCCGTTCTCTAACATAAAGTCTTTTTATGGCTCTAACTTGTGTTAATCATGCTTCCAGGTTGGACCTTCTTCTCCAACTGCAAGGGTGGCAGCCTCCGTGCTGACTTCCTTCGTAGAGTCTCAACTCGATGAGGTGGCAGAGCCATCAATGGCTGCTCCTCAAAAAGCCCCATCTCTCGGGTGTAGACCTTCAATCCTCTTTCAACTAGCCAGGATAAAGAGGCTGAGCAGTGGGGCTCCACCCAAGACTCCTTAGAGAGATATTGAAGATGCCAAGAATATAGTGAAGTCTTGGGTCGGCCAGGACTTTAACATGGCGTAGTAGCAGAGCCAGCCCACAAAATTCAAGATGCCATCAATCTGTTGGCAAAGGTCAGGTTGCTTCCTCAATCTGATTATAGCTGTTTCCTCTCTTGCTTGACCATCATTGGTCAAGCACATCGGGATTTTAAGGAAGCAATTTCCAAGGCAAGGGAAGCTCAAGCTTTCATTAGCTCACATTCTGAGAGGTCTTTCCTGCTTCAATCCTCGGTGGAGGAATGCTCAGTGATCGGTGACGAACTGTCCAACGTATCCAACAGGCTTGAGGCTCTGCTAGCTGAAGTCAATCTCCTGAAGGCCAAACAATCAGACTTGGAGGATCTTTTGAGGATTAAACTTGAAGCTTTATCTCCTCTTCAAGCTCAAACTCAAGAGATGACTGCACAGCTAAAGGAGAAGGGGAGTGAGGTTAATAGACCAGGGCTACTGGAGGCTAGGGTTAGAGCAAAATTTGAGCAATGTAAACTTTTAACTCGCTCTTTAGATTTCGGATTTCCTTCTTTGTAGCTTGTTTCTAGGTTGTATGAATAATTCCTATCCTATAATAAAACAAGTTTATTTTTCTATCTAATATTGTCCAAACAAGGCTCCTAAAAACTCACTTTTGTTTTTACTAATCTGATGACTCTAAATAAATATCTCTAACATCCCAGAGAGTTGGAAAATACTTTTTCATCCATTTATGGAATGTTGCTGTTGAACTCCTTCCACTGATCTGAACTTATATGCCCCCTTCCCGATCACCTGATCAATCAAAAAAGGGCCTTCCCAAGTTGGACTCCATTTTCCAAATCCTCAGACTTGAGTTCCAAATGGAAGGATAGCCTTCCATACCAACTCATCGGGTTGGAAAGCTTTCCCTTTCACCTTTTTGTTATACGCTCTAGCCACTGATTGCTTGCCTGCAAGAATTTTATTCAAGGCTTCGAGCCGGACCTCGTCCACATTTTCCACCTCCTGACACATAGCTTGTAAGTACTCATCAGAGTGCAAACCATATTGGTTCTGAACTCTGAGAGACATCACATTAATTTCCATGGGAAGCACCGTACCATGGCCATAAGTTAGAGCAAACGGTGTGGTCCCTGTACTAGACCTTTTGAAGGTCGTATAGGCCCACAAAGTGTCTCCCAACTTCTCATGCCATTTTCTAGGATTATCATCAGTCATCTTCTTGATGATGTTCACCAAGACCTTGTTACTGGCTTCAGCCTGCCCATTAGATTGCGGATAATATGGACTTGATTGTATCAACTTGATCTTGAATTCCTCTGCAAAATCCATTGTTTCCTTATATATAAAGGATGGTCCCTTATCAGTTACGATAGTTTTTGGTATCCCATATCTGTGCAAAATCTTGCTTCTTATGAACTTAATGACTTCTGCAGAAGTAATTTTCTTGACAGCCACGGCTTCTACTCATTTGGTGAAGTAATCTGTAGCTACAATGATGAACGTGTGTCCTTTAGAGGAAGGATGATATATTTGTCCAATGAAATCCATGGCCCAGCCCCTAAAGAGCCATGGCCTGACCACAGGATTCATCGGGATGGCTGGAACATGCTGAAGAGGGCCATGATTCTGGCACTCTTCACATCCTTTGGCATACTCTTGGCGATCTTTTGCATTCTTGGCCAAAAATAACCATATCTTCGTATTAGCCATCGCATTTTAATCCCAGCTTGATGAGCACCACAAATCCCTTCATGTACCTCAGCCATTATCCTCATAGATTCAATAGTTCCCAAGCATCTTAGTAGAAACCCATCTGGTGTTTTTCTTACTAGATCTTTATCCCATATTGAATAATTCGATGCTTGAGTCCTTAGCTTCCTTTCCGTCTGTACTGATGGATGGTTGAGATAGTTCAGTAGTGGAACCCACCAGTCTTCAACTTCTGGTTCTACTTGCATAACATCCATCTCGAACTCTTTATCAAATACAGAGGGAAGCGATCTTGTCTGGACTTCAACCCATTCACTGGCCTGGCCAAACTGAATCTGCAGTCTAGATGCTATTTGGGCCATATCATTGGCAGCCAAATTCTCTTCTCGGGGGATGTGCTCTGCAGTGATGCAATCTTCCCAGGTTTTCACCAAGTATCCGACAACACCCATGTAACTAGCCATCACTAAATTTTTGCACCTGTACTTCCCTGTAAGTTGATTGATGACTAGCTCTGAATCGCCAAATATGTCTACACTTGATGCCCTCAATTCCATCAGTAATTCCAACCCGATGATGGGTGCTTCATACTCGGCTCGGTTGTTAGTTAGGCCATCAAAGTCCAAATGGAATGAAAAATGATGATGTTCACTCTTAGGACTAACCAATACTATTCTTGCACCTGCTGCTCTGCTGGTACAGGAACCATCAAAGAACAATTTCCAAGGTGTAAGCCATAAACTGGCTATATTCTTGGAAATGTCGAAAGAACTATCCTTTCCTTGCTTGGTTAGTAGACCCAATACTGCTGATTCTGATATTTTAGGAGGCTGTTCATTCAGCACTGTGGAATTGTTTGGATGAGATGCCAAAAAATCTGCAATAGCTTGTCCCTTAATAGCCTTTTGAGGCACATATTGGAAGTAGAATTCTAACAGAGCCAACATCCATTTTCCAATCCGACCAGCCATCATTGGCTTGGATAACATGTATTTAACCACATCCGTATTAGCAATTATGTGGACTGTGTATGGCAACATGTAATGCCTGAGTTTGACTGCTGTAAAATATAGAGCTAAGCATAGTTTCTCTATTGGGGTGTATCTTGTTTCTACATCAGTCAAACTTCTGCTCAGATAATAGACAACATACTCCCTACCTTCATCATTGTCTTGGGCTAGAAGACTACCTATTGATTCTTCAGAAGCTGAAATATACAACTTAAGGGGTTTTCCTTTCTTTGGTGGCATCAACACATGTGGTTCTGCCATATACTGCTTTATCTTGTTAAAAGCTTTCTGGTGACCGAGTCCCCATTCAAACTTTTCTGTTTCTTTGAGTTTTAGCAGTGGGGATAGAGGTTTTAGTTTTCCAACCAATTTTGCAATAAACCTCCTCAAGAAACTGATCTCTCCTAGCAACATTTGAAGTTCTTTCTTATTTCTTGGTGAAGGTGCTTCTATGATCGCTTTGGCCTTATTTTTGTCTACCTCTATACCTCTTTGATGTACTAGAAAACCTAAGAAATTGCCTGCCCTTACCCCAAAAGCACATTTCTTTGGGTACATTTTTAGCCTATGCAACCTCATCCTTTCTAGCACTTGTCTTAAGTCTATTAGATGATCTATATCGGATTTGGATTTAACCACTACATCGTCAATATAGACTTCTAGGTTGTGGCCAATGAGGTCATGGAAGATGGCATTCATGGCCCTTTGATATGTAGCCCCTGCATTTTTTAAACCAAAAGGCATGACTACATATTCACAGGCTCCAATATGACCAGGACATCTGAAGGTCGTCTTACGTATATCATCTTCAGCCATTCTGATTTGATTATAATTAGCATTTCCATCCATGAAGGATATAATTTTATGGTTGGCTGCAGCATCAATAGACATGTCTGACATAGGCATCGGATATAAATCCTTAGGAGTAGCATCGTTAATATTTCTATAATCAATACAAACTCTTATTGCCTTGGTCAATACTTTTATTACAGGTACAATATTAGCCAGCCATTCTACATACTTGGCCGGTCTAATGAACCCTGCCTTCAAAAGTTTCTTTATTTCTTCCTGTACTTTTCCTTCAATTTCCTTAGACATTCTCCTGGGTGCATGTTGAACTAGTTTATACCCTTCCTTGATTGGCATTCTATGTTCTACAAAGGCTGAATCCAACCATGGCATCTCATCGTAATGCCATGCAAAGCAGTCTCTGAACTCTGTCAACAATTTGATCAACTCAACCTGATAATCGCAGGACAACAAGCCACTGATCCTGATTGGCCTTGAATCACCTTCTGTCCCTAGCTCGATGGTTTCCAAGGGATCTTGAACCTCTGGCATTGGTCTATCTGGTTCACTTGAAACAAACTCTAGCATTTCAAAGCTTGGTTCAAACTCATCGGGCCAATTCAGATCATAGGTGTATTCTGTTATCTGCACCATCGTATCAATGACTGATATGTCTAAGGTTTGAACAGTTTCCTCCTTGGTTCTCAAGGTACTGGCATGATTTTCAGCCATCTCTCTGGCTGAAATATCTTTTAGTGCCCTTCTTTCTTTTCCATATTCTCCTAGCTTCTGGATTAGTGATCGGATTACCATCACTCGATCCTTTCCTTTATCAGTTGTACTCATCATAAGGCTTGTAGGCTAGGAATCAAGAATGGTCGGTCCCATTCTTCCTGGGTCATCGATGTACCTTCTGTTAGGAGCTTTCGGGCCGTCATCTGTGTAGAGCGGCCATCTTTATCAGCTCTTGTACATCGGAATGTCCCCACATACAGATTGTAGAAGTTTGTCTCCGATATGCTGGCTGTCGGAAAGACAGGCCGTGAATCGGCCTGTACCAGCTCCCAGAAACCTTTTGACCCTTTTGAAAGTTCTTCACGATGGCAATCTGTTGGTGGAGAGTGGACGGTATGCACAAGGACTGATGTATCCAGTCCATTCCCAGTAATGCACCATAAACTGAGGTGCTTTCCACTACGAAGAAAACCACCATAATCTTCTTTGATCCCAAGACTACTTCTAGAGGTACAACACCATAGGTTTTGGTGATGCCCCCAGAGAAGTTGGATACAGAGCTTTCTGTCGGCATTAAATCTGCTTGGGATATATTTAATTTCTTCAACATCTTTACTGGCAAGACATTCACTGATGCTCCTCCGTCGATCATCACCCTTGAAAAGGGCACTCTTTCTAGACGAGCAGTCATGTAGATTGGCCTCATGTGCGCAACCATTTTCTGGTTTGGCCTTGCAAAAATCATCCTTTCATCATGTATCCTCCAGGATTTGTTTATTGCTCATTCCGAAGATTGAGATTCAATTCTCACATCTTCTTGTTGGCTTTCTGAGACAGTGATAAGGGATATGGAAGGATCACCCGAAATGTAATCTCCCTCAAGAGTCCCTTCTTGATCGGGTTCGGCATGAAAGAAAGATGACAACACGTAAACCATGTTGATGTCAAAATTAGAATTTTCAGCATTGGTTTCAAGTTTAAGCTCTTCTTTCTTATTTGCTTGACCTGTCTCAGTGTCGGCAATCATCTTCTTTAGCCAAGACTCTGACTCCTCATCTTCAATAGCCTCCATGGAATCCTCCTCGTTGCTCTGGACAGGCAACAATACTTCTGGTTTGGAGCCATAATCAACCAGTTGTTCATTTTTAGTGGGAACCTCATTTATCTTGTCCACTGATCCGAACTGGATGTCGCAATCCATTTTTTCCAGCAGAGAAGTTCATTCTGTCTCGATTATTATTGCTTCTTTGGCGATCGGATTAACATCTTGACCATTACTTGGTCCTCCATGCTCGATCGGGTTGATCTTCTGTCCCTTGATAAGGACATAAACTTGAGTCAGTCGAGTCTTTTGGCTAACTTTCGAGCTGTCAGCAGCCTTGCTTGTAGATGGTTCATTCACGTCAGTTTGGGCTCGCATGAATGCTCCATACTTCCTTTGGATTTTCCTCTTGGCTGTTCTGGACAATTCCTCTTTAGCTCGTCCATTTCTGCCAACCCGATACCATTTCCCGTTTACTTCAACGAGCTTTTCTACTTTGCTCGGGGTAGGGGTTTTCACAGCTTCTTTGGGAATCTTAACTTTTAAGACCTCATCTGTGCGTGTCAGGCTCCCCTTCACTGGTTTGGGAATCCATTTCCTGGATTCCGATGTTCCTACCGATCCTCTAGATTGTTGAGGGCCTTCTTTCTGACGCCCCCAATCCGATCAAATATACTACTCATTGGTAGTGACTCCCTGGGATTGTGAAGACCATAATTCTTGACTGGACTCTTCATTGCCTGAAGTCTTAGTCCTTCTCTTCTTCTGACCAAGTCCTGGTCAATAACAGCCCCTGGAGCAGGTATCTGGAGTTTGCACTCACACTTGCACTTACTGCACAGTACAACTCCACCTTGTACGTAAGCCTTTGGTCTATCGGGTTGAGATTCAATTCTCACATCCCGATGACTGCCTGTAACTGCCTTTCTCTTGTTCAGGTCCAGTGTTTCCTTCCTTTGGCCACTTCTTTGCCAGTTTAGGTTCACCATGTTGATCGGGATCTCAAGGAAAGGCTCTATGTCTATCATCGTGTTGGCTTGGGACTTTTCCAAGACCAACTTCCCCTTGTTTATCATCTCCTGGATCCAATCTCTGAACGCCACGCAATTGACGGTATTGTGATTCCAAGAGCAATGGGGCTTGCAGTATTTCTTTCCCTTAAGCTCCTCAGGCTTGGGCGTCCTCTTTGAGGAATCCAACCTGATACACCTATTCTTCACCAATTCATCAAATATCTCCGATGATTTGGTAAGGTCAAAGGTGTAACTTTAGAACTTTGGGGGTTTGTTGGGAATATAGCCTCCTGCTTCCAAGGCTGGCCTCTGGTCTTTAATCGGTTTCACCAACCCTTTAATGACCACCGGGGAGGTTGGTGGCAGCATCTCGACCACATAAATCTCCAAATCCTCAAACACGTCACTGTTGTCATCGGGTTGCTCGATGAACTCGAAGTCTAGATGATTGACAACTTGTTTGGATTTGAAGTAAGGCACCTTTGAGGAGTGCTGATGTTGAGACTCCTCTGCCAGCAACCTTTCATACTTAGTAGCAACCATCACGATCTCCTAGAGGTCGTTAAATTTGGCATCTCCGAACTTTTTCCGCAAAGAGATCTTCAGAGCCCTTTGAGCTATAACCACTGACTGGTCATTGCTCATAGGGAACTTGCATTTCATCTTTGTTTTTTTGAACCTCATTATGAAGTCCTCAGTTGTTTCATGCTCGAATTGCTTCACCTCCACCAAATCGTTGATGGTCACCTCAGGTTCTAATCTGTAGAACTGGTCGTGAAAGGCTGCTTCCAGGATCTTATAGAGTTCGGGGCCAAATGGGAGTACCAATGAGAAGCCATTCCCAACAGAGAGTTGCCGAACAGTCTGAGTTTGTAGTTGGGGTTATCCTCAAATGCCACGCATTGGTTGGAGTACTTCCTGATGTGCTCCAAGGATGATACCGATGAGTCTTCCCCATTGAAAGTGGGGAAGTTTGGTACTTTAAAATTCATCAGGAAAGGATTTTGCTCGTCAATGTAGGCAGGATATGGCTTCTGATACACCGGCCTTTGATTGATGGCCTCTTCTGGCCTCGCTCTCCCGAGGATTAACCGTCTCAACTCGGCTATCTCATTTCTCAACTCGATGTTATCACCATCTTCTGGCAATAATATATGATCGGGATCCGTTGGAGAGTATTGGGGTGCCCCTTGACTGCCTTCGGAACTCTGTTCAAGGTCCCTACCTCTCCAGGAGTTGGGGTTGAAGCCTATCCTCCCAGCCATATATGGCTTTTGGGGCACTGCTCTTCCCTAGCCTGCTCTTGTATTGATAACAGGTCTTCCTTTGCGAGCAAACTCTCCAGGGAACTTCTCAGGCTCCGTCTTCTTGGGAATATACTTCCCTAGTTTAGCCTTCGGAGCGTTGGTGGTGGCTCCCCCTGTGGTGTTGAGAAATAGGCTTTCTCCAATCACCAGGGAACTGCTTGGTGCCCCCAACCTTTCTTCTGACGAGGGATCATGCGTCATCGGATTGGGGGTAGCAAAGCCTTTGTTCTCTTCCTCCATTCTGCCCTTGAGAGGAGACTCAATCAGAAGGAAAAGTGGCTTGAATGAGTCCATTCCGCCCAGGTTCAGTATAGGTTTCTCCGATGACCTTTTCATACCACTTAATTAGTTAGAAAGGAGTGAGAACCCCTGATCTATTTTATTCTGAATGTTATTAGAGGAGGTGAAGAGATTTCTGATGTCAGTTCTGTTGTCTAGAGCAATTTTCTTCATGGATTTCATCATCTGCGCCATGGTAGACTGCAATTCCTCGCTTCTGTCTGTCTTAGCCGGTTGGCTGGAAGCTTGGGTCTCAGGTGATGCATGACCCATGTTCGTCGGGATGGATGTAGATTCCTTTCCCGTCATTTTCAGAAGCTGAGATTGAGAAAATGTGCTTCTTGGTCTTTCCTTTTTATGCTTGGGCATAAACAGCTAGAAAGAAGTATCCCACCGGGCGTGCCAAAAATATGTTCGAAGCCTTTTGCAGGATGTAGGCAAGGAGCATACACGTTGGCTTAACCGCTGGTTTACACCTTCTATCGGATTGGTTCAGCAGCAGGCTTCACTTTGATTCCTTCGAAGGAATGTTTACGAGGCCTTTGTCGTTGGTGTGTTTGTCAAGCGTGCCACTATTGGCATTCTGCCAATAGAAAGATGTATATTAGTTTTAGTATAAGTTAGTTTACAAATATATTAGGTACTTGCGCCACAAGTAATGTAACTTCCGTTCATCGGATTGGCGACTTAATTAGATTAGGTCTTGGTTAGGTTCTTTTTATTGCCTTGCTTATTAAGGACTTTTAATATCTCTCGATTGTTTATACCAGAGATTGCTTAAGATGGGATTTTGGTATAAACTGGTTATAACAAAATGTTCCACGCTCGCGCATACATAGGAAAGTAAAGATGATAAATAAAGACAGAATGTAAAGACAAGTTGAAATACTTGAAAGTAAAGACGTTAAGTAAGAACTGGTATTGAAAGACTTTAAGTAAAAAGTTCAATAATATTACATGTAATGGTTATTTCAGATTGAATAAACACCCATCGGGTTGGTTTTAGTTCCATCGGGATGATTTCAAAGCTGGTTCCTTACAAAGGGAAATAATCAAAGACACCTTGGCCTAAGATTTTCTAATCGATACTATCAAAACAATGATGATTTGATGGCAGAGCTTAATTCACTACTCCTCAGGGGAGTTAGGATGTATGATCCTAGGGTTCTTGTCTTTGAGTTCTCAAAGTCACAAGCTACACAAGTAGTGTGAATGAGAAAGCAACAAATAGAGACGAAGTCTGTATCTGGGAAAGGCTTTGAGGGATTTCCTCAGAGGTTTCTTTCTGAACTTAAGAGTTATGTTTTTGGTTGTTTTGAGTGTCCTCTTCTTCGAATCCTCCCTTTGTTTATATAGACCAACAGGGAGCCCACGTCATAGCCGTCACTTCTCTCTGCCACCGTCTTTGAAGACTCAGTGAGGTAAGGCTTAATTAGTAAGGCATGGGTAATATCCTTGATCAGCCTACTCCTACTGAGAAAAGGTTCTTTATTCATAGTCTGATTCACTCTAAATTGTCTAATGCTTTGCATTAAATGCAGTCAGTGGAGGAGTATTCAGACTTCCCTCCTTTTTGTCCACTGGCCTGGGTTGGGGCCTTTCTTTCTTAGGCCCAACCTATTAAAAAAACAAGTTATGGCCCAATGGATATTTTTCAGTGGAAACACGATCTCCTCGACGAGGTGGGGCCCGCCCTCAAGGTTGGCGAGGAGAAGGAGATCGGCAAGCAGGACTTGAAGAAGAAGAAGAAGCAGCTCCTCAAGGAAGGTAATTTTGATTTGTTGGATTGTTTTTGTTGATTTTGGACTGGGGGGATTGATTAGCTTGGCTATGGTTAGTTGCAGATGGGTTTGCTGATAAGAACGTGAACCAAAATAATTATAGATGTTGGCAGACACCACCTTTGGATATCTTGGAGAATATCGTGCAGCGCCTTAACTTGCGTGATCGGATTCGCTTAAGCATCCTCTGCAAGTATTGGTGTTCAATTACTATGCGAAGAGACATCCGCAGTGCTCCGCCATTGCTCTAGTTACTACTCACTCAATGAAGTCCCGAGTACTTAGAGTTCTCCATTCCATATGAGCGTATGTTATCAAGTTAGGGTTGCCTAAGCGAAATGAAGGGCGGTTTCTTAGTTCCTCTAAAGGTTGGTTGATTATGGCCGATGAAAATAACTCTGAAGTATTTCTACTTAACCCTATTTCAGGAGCCAAACACAAACTGCCTTCCTTGAGAAAAATCCCATCTTTCCTCAACCTTTTCGAAGAGGTTGAAATAACTCTGAAGTATTTCTACTTAACCCTATTTCGGAGTATCAATTCTTATCCAAAAGCCAACTGCTTTCTTCGTGAAATTGCACTATCCGGTTCAAATATCTCAGAATGTACGGTAGCAGCAATTTTTTCTTCTATGGAGATTGGTGTGTGCAGGCCAGGAGAAAAAAGTTGGAGAATCTATTAGATGTTGGATTGTAAAATTCTTTTCTTCTTGTGGCATGCTATACGCCATGGTAAAAAACAATGAGATGAAGAGTGGGCGTGTTATATCTCGCACATTACGCTTCGGAGATGATGAGCTGGAATTGAAGTTGGTTTATGACAAAGAAGAACCACGAGACTGTCATACTATAATTTTCATTCACGTCGTAATCCCTTGTTCGAGTTTGAGAACAAGTCATATTTGATAGATTCAACAGCCAACAATGAAGTCTTGTTGATCCATCAGGTGAAGGATCCATATGTGGACAATGGTGAAACCTCTATAACATATTAACCATATCAGGGTATCATACTTTGAATGGTTTTTGTTGTAACTCGTAGCATCGCGCGGGCACCTTTGCTAGTTCTCCTCCAATGGTAAAAAACCAAATTTACATAGGAAACTAAAGAGTTGATGAAATAAAATAAAAAAGGAACTTTGAAGAAATAGAACGGTGAGTCCATATTTATCCAAAATTGGCCGAATCAAGAAACCTAACAAAATTACCGACCGACCATAGCCCAGTTTTGATCAAATTCAATTAATTGGGAGGCAAAGAAATCAATCTGCCCTAACTCTACTTTTTTCCCCGTTCGCGAGCTTTTCTGTATCAATCAAGTAATCAATCTTTTCTGCATCGAATTTTCTCAAATTTTGAAAATATATATACGAATTTGTTTTCTTCTAATTCGATTTGGATTTAGGGTTTGCTTCTTAGTGTTTTCCTTGCCTGAATTGGATTCCTGGTCTGAATTGGTCTCCCGGTTTGAATCGGTTTCCTGTTGATTGTGTTGGTCTGAATCGAATGTAAGTCAGATAGTTGAGTGATTTTTTGTGTGTTTTGTGAATTCAAATGCAGAGAACTATTATTGTTATAGAAGGAACTGGAAGCAATATGGTTGATGAGGGCAAACATAAACCTAGGAAGGAGCGAGAATAGAAAAGGATTAGCGGTCGTCGGGATGGCGAAAAGGAGAGGAATGGAGAGAGGAGACATAGGGGCAAAGATATAGATTTTAAGAGAGATGGTAATTCTAGTCGTTCCGCGAGAGACAAGTTAGATAGAGATGAGAGAAATTGTGATTCTAGACGTTCCGCGAGAGACAGGTTGTGTGATTCTGCAGACGAGAGGTACGATGTAGAGAAGCGGCATCGAGGATATAGGGAGAGGTGGTGGTCATAGGAGAACTAGAAATAAAGAGAGGCATAGGGAGAAAGACAGAGAGAGGGAGACAAAGATCGAAAGAGAAGGGCGCAGAGTGATGATATAGATGAGGAGGAGGATGATGATGTTAGGGATGAGTGATAGGAAGTGGCATAAGAAAGATGACAAGGAGAATGTAGAGAGAGAGAAAGAGGGAAAGGAGTAGTAGCAGGTCGGATAGACATATGGATGGTCGAGTAGAGAGCCCGGTAAAGAAAAGTTATGAAGATGATTCAGTTAGGAAAGAGACGAAACTGATCTGTGAGGCTGTGAATGAGGATTTAAAGGATGAGTAGAGGAAATTAGATGAGGAAATGGAAAAGCGGAGGAGGAGAGTTCGGGAGTGGCAGGAATTAAGAAGAAAAGAGAAAGTAGTTGAGGGAGAGAAGCACGGTGAAGGGAATGTTAAGGAACCCAAGTCTAAAAAGACCTGGACTCTTGAGGGAGAATCTGATGGTGAAGAAGAGACAGGTATGGACATTGACAAAGAAGCCAATCTCACTGACAAAGAGGATGGAGCTGTGACATCCCACATCGACCAACGGAGAGGGGGTGATGTGCCTTATATGTACATGCCCACCTCCCTTTAACACGAGGCCTTTTGGGAGCTCACTGGCTTCGGATTCCATCGGAACTCTTAAGCGAGTTTGGGCTAGAGCAATCCCAAGATGGGTGACCCACCGGGAAGTTGCTCGTGAGTTCCCAAAAACAAAAACCGCAAGGGCGTGGCCCAAAGCGGACAATATCGCGGCTACGCCGAGTCGGCCGATGTGACGTAACGGCATCGTGAGCCACTCCGCCGCTCGGTATGATGCCGGCGAGACGCCGGGTTCCTTAAATGGGGTGGATTGTGATATCCCGCTACCGACCAACGGAGAGGGGGGTGATGTGCCTTATATGTACATACTCCACCTCCACTAGCACGAGGCCTTTGGGAAGCTCATCGCTCGGATTCCATCGAACTCCGGGTTAAGCTGAGTTTGGGCTAGAGCAATCCCAAGATGGGTGACCCACTGGGAAGTTGCTCGTGAGTTCCCAAACAAAACCGTAAGGGCGCGGGACCAAAGCGGACAATATCGTATACGCGAGTCGGTCCTGTGGATGACAGAATGGTATCGCAGCTACCTGCCGCTCGTACGGATGCCGGCGACGCCGCCGGGTTCCCTTAAATGGGGTGGATTGTGATATCCTTGGCCACTCACCAACCGAGAGGTGGGGTGATGTGCCTTATATGTACATACCTACCTCCCAATTAGCACTTCCAGGCCTTTTGGGAGCTTCACCGCTTCTCGGGTTCCATCGAACCCAAGCAGCTGGAAATAATGGGAGTAATCCCATGATGGTGACCAATCGGGAAGTTGCTCTGTGAGTTCCCGTAAACAAAACCGTGAGGCGTGGCCCAAAGCAGACAATATCGTGCTACGGCGAGCCGGTCCGGATGTGACATTTAATGGTATCGTGAGCCACTGCCTGCCTCGGTATTTGACAAAGCCACAGACGCTGTTCCCTTGGCAAGTGGATTGTTATATCCCACATCGGTTTCTCAACGGAGAGGTGATGTACCATGTACATGCTCACCTCCACTAGCACGAGGCCTTTGGGAGCCTTTTCACTGCTTTCGTTCCAATGCGGAACTCCGGTTGCTTTGAGTTGGGCTAGAGTAATCCCATGATGGGTGACCCACTGGAAGTTGCTCGTGAGTCTCGTAAACAAACCGTGAGGGTGTGGCCCAAAAGCGGACAATATCGTGCTACGGCGGAGCCGGTCCGGGATGTGACAGGAGCTGTCATGGAGGTTGATTCCAAGAATGAAATAGCTGCACCTGCTTCGCAAGATGACAAAATTGATCCATTAGATGCTTTTATGAATTCTACGGTGCTGCCTAAAGTTGAGAAGTTGGCCAATGCTGCGGAACAATTGGTAGTTGTTGGTGAAATTGGTTCAAATAAATCTTTGGGCAGAATAATTCCTGGGGAGGATTCAAACTCGGATTATGGGGACATTGAGAATGCTGACGATCCCTTAGAAGATGAAGACGATGAGGAGTTCATAAAAAGAGTGACAAACAAAAATGGAGAAACTCTCTAGTGGACCACTCAAAGATAGATTATGAACCATTCCAGAAAAATTTCTACATTAAGGTGAAGGAGATCTCAAAAATAACCCCAGAAGTTGTGGGTTTATACTGAAAAGAATTGGAATTGAAGATACATGGTAAGGATGTCCTGAAGCCCATTAAGACATGGCACCAAACTAGACTTACAAATAAAATCTTGGAAATGATAAAGAAGCTCGACTATGAAAAGCCAATGCCTATTTAGGCTCAGGCAGTGCCTATAATTATGAGCTGTCGAGACTGCATTGGCATTGCAAAAACTGGCTCAGGTAAAACACTTGCATATGTGCTGCCAATGTGACACTTTACTTAGGGATGTGCTTAGGCATGGATATCCTTGTCTCTCGCTTCACGGGAACAAAGATCAAACAGATCGTGAATCCACCATATCTGATTTTAAGAGCAATGTCTGTAATTTGTTGATTGCAACAAGTCTTGCTTCCAGATGGTTAGATGTCAAGGGGGTTGAGTTGGTGATCAACTTTGATCCTCCATATCACTACGAGGACTATGTTC
Source organism: Gillenia trifoliata (assembly GCA_018257905.1). Taxonomy (NCBI): domain Eukaryota; kingdom Viridiplantae; phylum Streptophyta; class Magnoliopsida; order Rosales; family Rosaceae; genus Gillenia; species Gillenia trifoliata. The sequence goes on from CM031082.1 coordinate 5,735,262, forward strand.
ACCGTGTTGGTCATACAGACCGAGCTGGCAAGAAAGGTTGTGCTATAATGTTCATATCTGAGGAAGATGCTAAGTATGCCCTAGATCTTGTCAAAGCATTAGAACTCTCTGAGCAAGCTGTTCCAAATGGCCTTAAATCTCTTGTTGATAGTTTCATGGCAAAAGTAAAGCAGGGACTCGAGCAGGCCCACGGGACTACTTACGTGAGCAGTGGTTATAAATTTAATGAAGAGGAAGACGAAGTGAGGAAAGCAACAAAGAAAGCACAGGCCAAAGAATATGGTTTTAAGGATTGTTACAACCCGTCCCAAAATTTTATGTGAAATTACCAAAATACCCCTAGTGTCAATGTTGACTTTTGTTGACTTTTTGAGACGACTTGTGAAAATTTATTTCTTTACATATTCATGATGTACTCGTCGATACGAACGCGTGGACGCAAGCGGAACTCAATTCGGAGTTAAAACGAACGTTTTACGAAGCTTTAAAGTGTAGGGGCATTTTAGTAATTTTCACTCCGTAAGTTGGATTTAGGGTTTTTGGCTGACTGCTGTGCAGCCAACCCTTCCCCATTCATTCTGCACGATCTCTCTCCCTCTCTCCCATTCTCTCGGCCAAAACCACCCAAAACTACACAAACCCTAACCTTTGGACGAATCGCAAAACCGTCGAACCGTTGCCCAAAATCCATACCATCACGATCGTCTCGTCATTCTGGACGAGGCTGCGATTTTAGAATCTCCAAACTCGAACCCGATCGATCAAACCGACGTCGGAACGGTTTCGACAAACTGTCCGTCAATTTCCTCTGCAAACCAGACCAAGGTAAGCCTCGAGACCATTACCATTGGTTTTATTGGATTGAGTAGGTTCAAATCGATATAAAGAACGTCCAATTTGGTGCAGTTTTGAAGGAGAACGGAATTAGGGTTTTCCGAAGCTTCCCGGCCAATTTCAGGCCATCTCCGGCCATTTTTCGAGCCCCAAATTGGTATGAAAATATTCTACTCATTAATATCTTCAATTTGATATATGGCATGTTGAATTTGGCCAAAGAACGAAGAAGTTATGAATTTTTGAAGTTTTGGAATTAATTCGGAAAATTTCCCAGAATTCCGGCGAACCAGACGGCAGCGGCTCCGGCGACCGGCGAGAGGAGGAAGAAGAAGGAATATTCCGTCAACGGTAACGGAATATTCCTGACGGCGTCAGAATATTCCGTTAGAAAGGTATATTCCGTTAACTTTAACGACGCTGACGTCAGCAGGCGCGTGGGGTGATGTCAGCAGGCGCATGGGGACACGTGCCAGCGCGTGAGGCCACCTCCCGGCGCGTGGCGGCGCGTCCGACCGTTTCCCGGCGCGTGCGGCGGCGCACGGCGGCGGTGGACGGCGGCTGTAGGATTTTCGGGCTCCGGAAATCATTTTTCGAACCCGTTTTCGCTAAAATAGTGTTATTTTTGGAATATTTTTCTATAGGGCCTATATTAATTTATATTAGGGAGGTTCTAATTTTTCCCCTAATATTAAATAGGTAATTCTTCGGCGCCACACTTCGAGGAGGGCAACACCGAGGGAGATTTCACTCCCGATCACCTGTGAGTGGACTTTTGTTTTGAATAAATGATTTATATGCTTGAAAATAATTATTGAAATGGTTTCTTACATGATTTTAAATGTTTTGGGACATGATTATATATATATATATGTTGGTATTCAAGTATGCAACCATATGGTATTTATTTATGGTTATATATTATGAAATGGTTTGAGATATGTTTATATACAGGGATATATTTTATGAAATGATTTTGAGGGTTGAATATATTTATATGGAAATATTGGTATTTAATTATTGGCTTCTACACATGATATATGTATGTATGTTTTCAAACACACTTGGTATGCTTTCACTACGTTGTAGTACCGTCTCACGGCTGTAGGACAAGTCTCACATGTTTGGGTCACACGCACTGTACTCCTGGGGTATTGTCCGGTAAATACCTTAGTGTAAGCTTGTCTTACGTTTATGTTTATTTTTGGGGAAAAGGCCCCACTACGTAAGGACTCGGGTGTGACGCGCTAATGCGCAAGTGTTTACATGTGTGTGGTACTAGGAGTACAATTTAATTGAATAACGTAAAGTGCTTGTACGGGGATTGAGAAGCTGTTCCTCAACACGTACATGGGTGATTGCTTATATACCCTGTGTTGGTTTTCCTATATTTATATTATTGGTATATATGATGAAAAGACTATTGGAAATATGATTTGTTATCTACGGATTTTATATTGATATATGTTTCCAGTTATACTTATAATGTACGTTTTGATACATACTACGATAGTATGATTTTACAATTATTACTGGATTTCAAATAGGGGGTTATTATGTTGAAAAGAGAAAGGTTTTGCGAAAACTTTATTTTCGTCCACTCACACCTTTGTTTTTGCGCCCCCTTCAGGACCTAGTGATAGAGCATCGGGCGAAGTCGAGGCATCTGTGTGGCAGCTCTGATCATATATCCCGACCATGTAGGGATTCATCTTTTTCTTTTCAGTTTCTATAATAATATCCATCCCTGTTATGGATAGAGGTTTTAGGAACTTATCCTATTATTTTGTTTCCGCTATTTCAAATTAGTACGCTCTGAACCTTGTGCATGTTGACATTATTTTCCGCAACTTTATGGTAATTTACTTTACTTAAACTAAGTGTTGTCATGCATTTAATGGCTTCGTTACTTACGAATGTCGGCCAGCACGCCCAAACTCGGTATCCACGTGGGTATCGAGGGTGGGGTGTGTCAAGGATGACAAGTCAGATTCAAAAGATGAAGATGATGGTGTCAGAAAGGCTGGGGGTGACATCTCACAGCATGCCGCCCTTACTCAAATATTAGTTTAGACCCCTGTCTTTGCTGCCCAACTGCATCCCAATAGTGGATTACTTGTTTCTCTTCTAGGTGTCCTTGGTGGTGCAATGTTGTCAGCGACAGCAACCATTGTGCCTGGGATGGGTCTGAATCTTGTTGGACATGAAGGGGCAGCTCGGGCAGCAGCAATTGCAATTGCCATAAATTTGCAACATAACCTGGCAAAAATTCAATCTGATGCAATGCCCGAGCACAATGAAGCAGAGTTGGAAATAAATGGTATTCCCCAAAATGCTCGATGGAAGGTTACCTATAAGGAAACTTTGAGCCTTATATCAGAGTTGACTGGAGTTGCCATTATTATCAAGGGTCAATATTTCCCACCAGGCAAGGTTCCAGGGCCGGGAGATTACAAGTTGTACCTATTTACTGGAGGTTCTACTGAACAAGTTGTACCTGTTTACTGAGTGTCTATTGGAGTGAAATTTCTCACAAGAAGAAATGCCTCCACAGGTTCGTTGATTGTAATCCGCACGCTGATCGAATCCTTCGTCGAGATGTGTCATCGAGCATCCTCTCATAAGCTTGGTTTGAGCAAGGGGTGTACCTGCAAAAGACACTTCGACGCTCAAGCTAATTATGGTGGATTGATGTTTTCTAGTCAGTGGTTCTCCAATGCATACCCTGTTCTCTATCTCAACCTTCTTCTTATAGAAGTCTCATGCTTGGTGAGCAAGTACCACTCCCTTAATTCTCGTTCCCTTTCTCGTAGTGGAGGTAGTTGCTCACCCTTCTCTCCTCTTATGCGTAGATGAGAAGTCACCAACATACACTCCTTCCACGTTTCACACGACGTGATAGAGTGACAATGTTGATGAACCCATGTCTTTGATTTAGCTTATCTCTTTTGGGCTTTCGCCGAAGGACCATGCCCTTGGGGTCGTTTCGCATCTTTTTAGATAATTCATGATAGCCACATATCGACACCAAATTTTATCTACCCACATTGCCCCATTTTTCTCTCTTTTACCCACTTGCAGGTAAAATAGGGAAAAACAAAACCTAACTTTCGATTTTATACTACCTTGTCTCAAACTCATTCCTGCTGATTTTCTATAAACCCAATATGTCTCAAGGATCCCACTTTTCCTAAGCCCTCAACTCGGCTCCACTTTTCTCTTCCTCCAAATTCTCTTGAACCTTCAATTCCCACGGGTCCCACTTTTCTCTTCTTCCAAATTCTCCTAAGTCCTCAATTCCCACGGGTCCCACTTTCCTCTTCCTCTAAATTCTCCTAAGCCTTCAATTCCCACGAGTCCCACTTTTTCTTCCTCCAAATTCTCCAAAGCCTTCAATCCTCACTGGTCCCACTTTCCTCTTCCTCCAAATTCTCTTAAGCCTTTAATTCCCAAGGGCCCCACTTCTTTCTTTCTCCAAGTCCTCCTATGCCCTCAATGTTTTTTTCTTTTTTTCCCTACCTTGCCGTCCTTCTTCAAGCACATATATATATATATACACACACACATACTTTTGTAACTTTCTATACTCTCTTGGCCTTAGCATCATTTTTGGTAGGAAAACTCTCAACTTTGTCACGCAGTAAATGATGAAAGAACAAATGCAAAAAAAGTGGTTCGGAACAAATGGAAAGGCACTTGTGGCCCTTACTCATTCTGTCATACTACCATCACCAGTCAAAATGATTTGAGAGGCAATGAATTATGAATAGAAAAGAGACAGATTTCTTACGTGTCATCACCCCATCTGTAGAAGTAACTTTGGCTTTAATTCTGCAAGTTGGAAACACCATTCATTCATGAAAGACAGGAATGCTAAAGTTCAAAATCCTTCACGTGCTTTTACTAATGTCTTCCCCATGCATGAATTCTCTTCTTTATAAATTGTTCCTCTTTCTTTTCATGATGTATCCTCCCTTTCCCTTGGTTTCCTTGGCCGAGTTCTCCAGCAAACCCATTATTTCGGTTGCCTCACTTGGCGTAACCACTTATCTTTCAGGTAATTTCTTAATCCACACTTCTTTTATTAAATTGCCAACCGTCTAGTCTCGGGATTTCTGTCCACTTTTTAAGTGATCTAAGTTCCTCCCCCGATCCTTTTTGTTTTAGTCCAAGTATGTGAATTTTGCCTTTTGCTTCATATGTCGAGACGTGCGCACTGGCCTAAATATGGCGGAGCTCCGCTGAACTTTGAACTTCGAGATCGTCAAAATTCGTGACAAATACCATGTGCCTGACGATGTGTTCCTCAACCCATTTCATGCAGGAGCGGATATGAATTCGGGTTCCGGCATTCCTCCTGGGGCCACGATTTTGTCTCCAGATCATCTAGGAGTTATTGGCTTTCCACTCCATCCCATGATTTATTTCTTCCTGTTTTTCGCAGATATTCACCCTATGCGACTTTTCTAGCCCTGGGTTTGAAGCTCGGCGTATCTCTAGGTTTCAGGGATTTCTTTTACCTTTTTTATTTGACCATCATTAAAAATGAGACTTAGTACTTTAACGTCGCCCCTAGGTATCGCAAAAAGTTCTTGTCTTTAGAGCCCTCGAAAACCAAATACTGGAAAAAACGCCCCATTTTGGTTTCAGGGAGCTGGGCAGCTCCTGAGCTGTCTCAACTACCCATCCCTTCTACATTTGGTCCCAAGTTTGGTACATAATTCTGCTTCCGCAATCAAACTTTTTTGTAGTTATGTACACCTAACTAATCACGTGTTTCTTTTGCAGTTTTTTCTGATGCCAAGGAACAAATAATTTCAGGAGATCGGAAAAGTTGGCTAAAGAAGTTCGTGACGAGAAAAGTATGGGGCTTTAGAGAAGTCGCTGACACACTCACTCAAATCACTTTACTCCGCAACTCTATCATTTACTTCCCGTACTTTTTGGTTGATCAGACATTGCACACTAACGCCCTACTCAGATCTCTCTTGAGTCTTGATTTCGTCCTGAAGGCGTTTTGACCTAATGCATTTGCTCACTTTTCTCCTTAGACTATGAGTTTTGTCCTACCTTGGGTTTTACCATAGCCAAATTTTGTGAGGTTTACTTTTATATGCATTATTTTGTTTGTTTTGAGACTCACTTCTCTACCTATGCCAATTAGACAAGACGACTTCATCAACTGTTTCTACATCATCGTTGAGGATCTAATGCGCATCTACTTGAGTATTTATACACTCAAGTGGGAGTGTTGTAGTTAAAATTATAGCACATGTGTGATTGTGTAAATTCCTAGTAGATTGTGTTTAGGATTTCTATGTGATCTAGAAGATCCTATTCCTATAGACTTATATTGCTTGGAAGGCAAATAAGCCCATTAGGTTTACTATAAAAAAAGAGCCCATTAGGTTTACTATAAAAAAAGGCACGAGTGATGGGAAGCATCATCACATAAATTACCCAAACTCTCTCTCTCCTTTCTTCTTGTCGCCACACCCCTCTCTCTACCTTCAATGAAATTAGGCCTACAACAATATATATATTCGTTCAACTTTTGTATTTTTGTCATGTTCATTGTTAATTTTGGAATATATTTTATTCATAATTTTTATATTTAATTATACAATTATATATTAATGATAAACATTTAAGCATGGTAAATATTCGGTCAAATCCGGATATTGGTTTGCAGTGACATTGAAGGCAAGGATGTTAGGTGCTGGTGAGTGTAGTCGAAGTGGTATATCAAACTAAGAATTAATGTGTGGAGTGTCATTTGGAGTTTAAAAATTCCAAACAAAGTCAAGTTCTTTCTTTGGAGAGCTTGCCACAACTTTTTACCTTGTGCTGCAGTTTTAAATAAACGACGCATCAATGCTTTTGCTACTTGTCCAAGATGTGGCGTAGAAGATGAAGCAGTGCTTCACTGTCTTTGGGAGTGTGGGGAAGAAGTTAAAAAGATTTGGAAGATTTCTTTCCTATGGCCAGTTTATAAGAAGTGGAGGGAGCCTGGGTTCGTTGATTTGTTGATGCATATTGTGCATGAATACCAAAGTGGAGAGGTATGGAGAGAAGAGTCTTGAAGCAAGAGCTTTGTTGATGCCTTAAATGTGATCAAGTCTATGAATCATTCTGGGTGGGATTTCAGTGACAATGGTGTGATTCTAGAAGAATGCAGAGCTCTTGGAAAAACCTTTGATTGTATTAAAGGCTGCCCATTCCCTTGCTAAAGCTGCTTTGTCCATGTCGGTGCCGGTTTATTGGAAAGAAGTTAGTCCCCCATGGTTGGATAATATTTTGGCTGATGATTCTATTGTAACCACAAGTTGAGTTGCTTTGTATTTACATTCAATATATTCTCCTGCCCGGCCGGGGTTTTGATCCCTTTGGATTTTACCCGGGAAAGGTTTAGCGAGGCCACGTTTTGGCCCCTTTTTTGTAATCATCTTATTCAATGAATTGCTCTTCATTATAAAAAATGAATTGCTCTTCATTATAAAAAAAAATGGTGTGCAAACAATGGTGTCCTGTAGCTAGTTTTCTTGTAGTGAAAGAACATCTTAATATTTACCCATTAAGGTTTTTCCCTCTTGGATCATACCCTAGTTATTTTTGGAGGCAAAATTAGGAATGACATATACAAATCCTAATTGGTTTAGGAGTCCTATTCCTTGTAGGAAGAAATCCCTCATACTCTATATAAACGGCAACTCTTCAATCCCACCACAACACATATATGCCTGCCCTCATATCAGACAATCAAACTCTCTCTCCCTCTCTCGTTTTATTAAATATCTAATTAAGTTTTCTTCTTATTGTCTTTTGTTTCGTTGTATTTAATCATAGGTAGGTCTGAGGTCGAGAATATATTGAATCTTTAGTTTGTTTCATTAAGCATGTAAGCTGCTAGAACCATGGAGATGCCGAGGACGAAGAGAATGAACCACTGGACTACTGAGATGCCGAGGACTAACAAGAGAATGAAGAGGCAGCACTATTACGGCAAGAGCACAACGCAGTTGATGGATCTCCCCATCGAGATTCTCCACAAAATCCTTTTGAGACTACCTGTGAAATTACTATTCCGCGTGCAAAGCGTCTCTAGGGCTTTGTGCAACCTAGTCAAGTGCCCGTCTTTCACTGCCATGCATTTACGAAACACTGCTAATGGTACTACCGATGAAGAGCCTCAAGTTATGGTTTTTACCCGTTCTAGATTAATCATGTCGCCGAGGTTGGAATATGATGTAGGGAATGGCAAGACAGGAATCCAAGGTTACAAATTTGCCTCTAACACCTCGAATTACATTGTAGAGTTTGTTGCTTGTGGTTTGATCTGCTTTAAAGAGTCAAAGCAATTAGGAGATCCAGCCTTGTTAGCCAATCCTGTCACAGGAGAAACCCTAAAACTCCCACCATGTCAAGAAGATGAGCAAGACCCTCCATCCAAGCGTAAGTATGAGTGGTATGGTATGGGGTTCGATGCGATTACTGGCGTCCACAAGATTGTATGTGTTTGTGGACCGGAATTGGATTGCCTTGGGACGCACGTTTATGCATTGGGCACAACAAGTTCATTACCATGGAGACGGATACCCTCAATTACTCCTCCTTCTGAGTTAAGTAGGAGCTCTGTGTCTGCGTATGGAAACATGCATTGGCTGATTGGTCCTGAAAATGAATTCAGAAATAGGATAATTTCTTTTGACTTCCAAAAGGAAGAGTTCAAATGGACTCCGCATCCAAACTTACCAGACTTAAGGAAACGTAGGCTTCAGTTGATTAATTTGAGAGGATCTCTTGCCATTGTTGATGTATCAAATTTATCAAAAGGAATTATCCGAATTGAGATATGGGTAATGAAAACTTATGCTACGGTAATGTGGGAAAAAAAGTACAGCATAGATATTGATTTTTCTTCTTTTCGTTTGAAACAACCGCATAATACTTTCAGATTCCTTGGTGTTGATCTTCGTTCTTTAGGTGCTTGGGAGCATGGCATATTTTTCAGTGAACGATCTTCACAAATTAAAAACACTGTGTTCTTTTGGGATGTAATTCGCGGTAACATTAGAGCTGTACATGTTCAATCTAAGATTTGGATTGGTGGGTCCAGCAAAATATTCAGTTATACTGGAAGCTTGATTTCTCTAAGAAAATATGGCAATTTGATAGAGGCAGATGCAGGGGATCAGGGTAAAAACTTTCGTATGGGAAAGATGCATAAGTTTATGGTGCCACATTTCATGGAAGTTGTGGAAGCTGCGGAGCTTGATTACTCCACGAATGAAACATATGCAGATGCTGCTGAGCGTGAGTAAATTGATCCATTAGTTGCTGTCATAAATTCTATGGCGTTGGCGTTGCCGCTGCAAGTTGAGAAGCTGAACAATACGGTGGAAAAGAAAGATGATACAAATAATGGAGAACAACCAAGAATAATTCCTGGAACGCAGTTGATGGAATTGATCCATTAGTTGATTTTATGAATCTATGAGCAATGCTGTGGATAAGTAACTTATATTTTCTTGAATCTTTGATTAATGTCTGGATCTTCAAAGGTTTTAATAAATTTATGTTTTGTCCATTTTAATGGATTAGTTGGTTTAGTACATTCTGTTAATTTTATTATCACGAATGAATGATAAAAACTGTTTTGGGGTACACTGAAGTACAATGATTTCACTTGTATGAATGGTTGAGGATGACGGTTTTAACTGTGCAACCGTCGTTTGCAACTCAACGAGGTAACAGTTTTTAGACTTCGTCTGCACTCAACCAGGCAACGATTTTTAAAGTGCAGACGACCTGCTACAACTGAACGAGACCATGGTTTTTAAAGTTAAACATAAAAAACTACATATGTTGAGATATTTCTTAATTATGAAATCCTAATTGGTTTAGGAGTAAGATTTTTTTAATCAAACTATGAAGGATATATATATGTCCTATTCCTTGTAGGAAAAGAAATCCTCATACCTCTCTATATTAAAGGCAACTCTTCGATCCCACAACACATACATGCCTGCCCCAATATCAGACAGTAGTCAAACTCTCCCTCTCTCCCCCTCTTTCGTTTTATTAAAATCTAAATAAATTTCATCTTCAATCTGTTTAGTTTCGTTGTATTTAATCATACGTACATGTGAGGTCGAGCATTGAAACTTAAATGTGTGTCATTAAGCAAGAAGCTGCTAGAACCATGGAGATGCCGAGGATGAAGAGAATGAAGCAATGGACTATGGAGACGCAGAGGACCAACAAGAGCACAACGCAGTTGACGGATCTCCCCATCGAGGTCCTCCACAAAATCCTTTTGGGACTACCCATGAAATCACTATTCCGTGTGCAAAGTGTCTCTAAGACCTCGTGCAGCCTAGTCAAGTGCCCGTCTTTTGCTGCCATGTATAGTGCTACTACCAATGAAGAGCCTCAAGTTATGGTTTTTACTGGTCTTAGATTAATCATGTTGCCAACTTTCAAGTATGATTTAGGCAATGGCTGGACAGCAATCCAAGGTAGATTTGAGTTCCCCTAAAAAACTTGGAATTACATTGCTGACACATCCAATTTACGATACTATCTAGAGTTTGTTTCTTGCGGTTTGGTTTGCTATAAATAATGCTCAAGACGATTAAGAAAGTATCCAGCCCTGCTCTTAGTCAATCCACTTAGGGGAGAAACCCTAAAACTCCCATCATGTCAATAAGATGGACTGCCTCAGTCTCAGCGTAAGTATGAGCGTTATGGTATGGGATTCGATGCCATTACTGGCAGCCACAAGATTGTATGTGTTTCTGGACTGGAGTTAGACTGCCTTGTGACTCACGTTTATGTATTGGGCTCAAGGTCATCGTCATGGAGACGGAGACCCTCAGTTACTCCTCATGATTTAAATAGGAGATGCGTGTCTGCTTATGGAAACACGCACTGGCTAATTGATCCCTCGTTCAAAAGCAGCTGGATGCTTTCTTTTGACTTCCAAAAGGAAGAGTTCAAATGGATTCCTCATCCAGTAAACTTACTGAACTTCAACAAGTGTCAGCTTTAGTTGATTAACTTGAGAGGATCTCTGGCAATTGTTGTTGCTTCTACGTTATCAGATGTAATTAATAACCAAATTGATATTTGGGTGATGAAAATTATGCTACGCGGACATGGGAAAAAAAGTACAGCATAGACATCAATTGTTCTCCTGATGATTTTAATTTCCAATGTGTTGTGCTCTGTTCTATAGATGCGTGGGATCATGGCATATTTTTCAGAGAACGATTTTCGGAATTTAAAAACACTGTGTTCTTTTGGGATATAAATCATGGCCGGTAACATTAGAGCTGTACATGTTCTATCTGAGATATGAGATGATGTGCCCAACAAAATACTCAGTTGTAATAGAAGCTTGATTTCTCTAAGAAAATATGAAGCAGGGGCAGGGGATCAGGGTAAAATCTTTCATATTAGAAAGATACATAGGTCAACGTTGCCACATTTCATGGAAGTCATGGCAGCCGCAGAGCTTGATTATTCCAAGAAAAAATATCTGCAGATGCTGCTGAGCATGAGCAAGTTGATCCATTATTGCTGTTGTAAATTCTATGGCGTTGCCGCCACAACTTGAGAAGCTGAACAATGCTGCGGAAAAGAAAGGTGATCCAAATAATGGTGAAGTTGAACAACCAAGCATAATTCCTGGGACGCAGTTGATGGACCTCCCTGCCAAGATCCTCAGCTTACTTTCGAGACTGCCCACAAGGTCACTGTTTTCTTGGCGTTGTCTCTGTAAGACCTTGTGTAGCCTAATGGACCACCCCTCTCTAGCTAACATGCGTTCGCAATATGTTGCCGCAACCGATGAAGATCATCCGGAGCCGCCTCAGGTTATGGTTCTTACCAAGTCTAAATTAATCACCTTGCGAGCTTTAAATTCATTCTTGCGCAACAATGAATTTTCCTTTGACATTTCGACCGCCATTGGAGCTGGATAATTCTAAAGTTTGTTTCTTTTGGCTTGCTTTGCTTTACGAAGAGTCGAGATCATTAGGAGGAGGTCAAGCCCTTCTAGTCAATCCTCTCAGGGGAGAAGTTCTAAAGCTCAAATCAAGTAAATTTGATGAAGCTCCACACTGCAAGTATGAGTGGTATGGTATGGGATACGATTCCATTACTAGCTCCTACAAGATCGTACATGTTTCTGGACCGGAATTAGACTGCCTTGTGACCCAAGTTTATGTATTCGGCACAAGCTCGTCATCATGGAGAGAAATACGCAGAGGCACTCCTCCTTTAGATTTAAGTAGAAGTCGTGTGTCTGCGTATGGAAACGTGCATTGGCTTGTTGGAGAAGGAAATTGGCAACAGGAAACACTATTGGTGACAACAATGTACAAGAGGGCAGAAAGCAGCAAGCAGCCCACTCTACACCGTACATCAATCCATCCCCCTAAAACTAGGTTAACAGCTTGTACACTTCTTCTAATATGTCTTCTGTCTTTTGGCTCAAAGTAACCAAATCGACATATGGACGATGAAAAGTTATCGTACCTCAAAGTGGAAAAAACTGTGCAGCATAAACATTGATCTTGATCCTCGTTATGGTAAACGATGGGGGACTCCTTATTCTTTGCTTCGTGTTCGACCTGGTTACGTAGGTATTTGGGAGCGTGGCATATTTTTCAGATTCTTCGACATCTTAAAATATTGTGTTCTTTTTGGATATCGACCTTTGTGACATTAGAGCGGTACAAGTTGGATCTACTTCGATTAGGGATTCAGATCTTATACCCGATGTATTAAGTTACACGGGAAGCTTGATTTCACTAAGAAACTGTGGTAATTTGATTGAAGCAGACGCAGGTCATGAGAAAAAGTTATTTTATGTGGTAACGCTTCAGAGGTCAATGTTGCCCCGATATTGTGGGGAAGTAGGAGCAGGAGGGCTGAGATGTAAAAAATTAGTGTAAGTTTTAGCCATGTAATTAACTTCTCTTGATTAATGATGATATGAACTTAACACGTATCTTGATTAACGTTCAGTCTTAAACTTTTGCATGTTATAGTTTACAGTTCCAAAATTTCTTAGGTTAGGTATTTTGTTGTTTTTTAAGGCCCTTCTTTTTATCATAAGCGCATATAAGTATAAATGCTTCTTATTAAAATACTAAAAGTAAATTATCGTGGCCCAAAAAGCATTTTTAATTCGAAAACACTTGAAAACATGCCCTAATTAGGGTAGATGAAAATACGCAAGCTAGCATCATATGATGTGTTCGTACACCAAATGTCAATAAACAAACAAGAGAATGATGGCATTTCAGGATCTTAGAGATTTTAAACATTAAAAAATACAAAAAAAAAAGCTTGTAAAAAAAGAATGTTTGGAAATTAGAGTTTTTAATTTGGTGAAGAGATGTAAAGAGGAAAGAACCATTTATTTATTGAGGAAAAGATGATATATTGAAAACTCAAAAGAATTACATAGATTCTTGGATGAAGAGATCCCGAATGATAATGATATCAGGAGGATCCTTAAACCAAACTAGCTCATTGCCAATCGAAAGAGCATACTTTGTTAACCTATGGGCAATCCCATTCCAAATTCGAGACACATGAACAAAATGTTTGGACTGAATAGGAGATGCCAGCTTAAAAACATCCTCAGCTTGTAACCCATTTACAGACCTATCACAAGTCCCGTGATTAATCGCACCCAAGGCATGGGTGGAATCACTCTCAATCACCAACTGTTGCAGGCCGGATGTTGCTAAACGGAGACCTTCACAAACAGCCACCAGGCGATCAAGTATACCTTGCAGGAAAAGAAATCCTCATACCTCTCTATATAAATATAGCTCTTCAATCCCACAAGGCGATCAAGTCTCTTATTCTCTCTCTTCTGCTTTGTTATCTAATTAAGTTTTTTTCTTGATTGTGTTTAGTTTTGTTATAATTAATCATATTCGATAAGCACGTGTGAGGTTGAGAATTGAACTTCTTTTATTTAGTTTGATTGAGCAGGTAAGCTAGGACTATGGAGATTCCGATGATGAAAAGAAAGAAGCACTGTACTATTGTAGAAAATTTTCAGGTCGACGAGCCGAGGGCCCACTCCAACAACACCAATATTGTTCCCACTTAACCACCTGCACAATCCTCAATCCTCGGGTGTGGGGTTTTATCACAAAAGGTCTCAGTATTAGATAGAGTGGGGTAATTCTATTTAAAGTACTCTTGCTCCTTCCCTCTGTCCGATGTGGGACAATTGGTTTCAACAACTAAGAAGATGCTGGGGACCAAGAGAATGAAGCAATGCAGCGAGAGTGCAACGCAGTTAATGGACCTCCCCATCGAGATCCTCCTCGACATCTTTTCGAGATTGCCCACAAAATCGCTATTGTGTGTGCAATGTTCATCTAAGACCTCGTGTAGCCTAGCCAAGTTCCCATCTTTGGCGGACATGAATTTACAAAATACCGCTACTGCGAATGAAGAGCCTCGAGTTATGGTTAGCAAAGGTGAGAACAAATTCGCCTATGAAAATTTGAATTCCGAGGGATCCATATACAGTCTAGTGTGGTTGTTTCTTGCGATTTGCTTTGCTTTAAAGAGTCGGGAACATTAGGAGGCATGGCGCTGTTAGCCAATCCTACGAGGGTGGAAATTCTAAAACTCCCACCGAGTAAAGAAGATGATCAAGTGTCACAGTGCAGGCGGAAGTATGAGTGGTATGGTATGGGATTTGATGCCGTTACTGGCACACAAGATTGTATGTGTTTCTGGATCGAAATTAGACCGCCTTGTCACCCACGTTTATGTATTGGGAACAAGCTCATCGTCATGGAGACGGATACCCTCATTTCCTCCTCCTTGTTATTTAAGTAGGAGCTCTGTGTCTGCATGTGGAAACATGCATTGGCTGGTTGGCATTTCCCCTGATTCTTCTGATATTTGCGAAAGGGAATTCAGAAACCGGATACTTTCTTTTGACTTTCGAAAGGAAGAGTTTGAATGGACTCCTCATCCAAACTTACCAGACTTCCGCAGTCGTACTCTTGAGCTGATTAATTTGAGAGGATCTATGGCCATTGTTGATGTGTCTTCAGTATCAGCTATAAAAAACCGAATTGATGTATGGGCGATGAAAAGTTGTCATAGGGTAGTCTGGGAAAAAAAGCACAGCATAGACATCCGTTAGATTGATCCATTAGATGCTTTTATGAATTCGTTGGTTATATGAATTTCGAGTCCTGCCTCTCAGCAAGGAAGATGTCAAGTAATACTGTTTCAACTTGATTTAGGCTTAATTTTATCTGCTTATGCTGAACTTAATCTTTGATATTTGTATGACTACCTATTTCGTTAATCTCTAAACACAATCTCGTTATTCTAATCATGGTTTACACAATGAGTAAGTTACATACATGTTGGAATTTATTGTGTTAGTTATGAATTTGTATTGCTTTGCACAATTTTCCGGCCTCCTTTTGATCATCTTTCTTTCTTCTTTTGTTTATCGCTTCTCCTGGCGCTCAAGGGACATTATGCTCGCGTGTTCAATGTTGTCTCTGCCCGTTACAATGCTGTCCAAGAGATGCTCGATCGTGGTGCGACACTTTCTCCTCATCTTACTGATCTTCAGTTCAAAGGGATGTATGTATTGTTAATCTTCTGTTGCATGTTCTCGTTTTGTTTTTGTTCCGCGGATTGGGGTATCTGCAATTAAATAATTCTAAGTTTCGTGTTTAGTCAGTTTTAATTTGAATGTCTTAATTTTTTGCGAAGATCTTATGTAGACAGTAGTTGATCGTCGACAGTGAAGCTTACTGATCATATGTGTTGTTTGTTTGATTGTTTGTTTCAGCTTTAGCTATTATCAAAACAAAATCTTATGACATGAGCTCTTCAAAGTGAGTCCGCCATAGGCACAAAATCTTGCAGAGCTCGGCGTCGAGAGCGTTCCCCGCCCCGTTAGCTACCGGAGGGACTGAGGATAGGATAGGTGGGGTGATTAGTGTTGTAATTTGCAAGGATATTTAACAAGAACAAAGTGAAAATAAAGTTTATCTTATTTGGATATCAAGAAAGAATGTGTTGAGAGTGAATTCCACGTCGGGGAAAGAAAGACACATTGCATGTGCTTATAAGTAATTGTAGTACTCCCTATATTGCCAATTGGTTTTATAGTGGAACATTCATGTGTTTTCATGCGCCATGTATGTGATTGGAGGCTTACAAACATTGCATTAACTCTAAGGTCATATATGGCCTCAACTTTTTTCGTGCAATGGAGAGTATTGTGTCAAATTTAGACTCTTAACTTTTTTGGCACATTGGACATAACTTTGTATGTGTTAAAACTGAGAAGTTTACAAAGTTGATAAATTTCATGCAAGTAATTGTTAGGAAGATAATACTTCCCTCTTTCCCAGGAATGACTTTCATCTTCCACTAATGTGACATAATTTCACCACACAATCGAGATTCGTCCCGTATCATCAAAACCGTTGATTTGATCAAAATTAATGGTGCCCTTGGTCCATCATAACTTTCTAACATGGGCTTACTAAATAGTGGAGGCCTTTATGCTATCTCCAATCTAAAAATTTTAACCTCTTTTTTAGCGTTAAGTAGCTGATAACTACCTAATTTTTTAGAGTGATTCCAAATTAGTCTCAACCTTCTAAAACATTTCAAAGAACTACTTAAAATTTTGAAAATTAGATGTATGGTAGATCACTGACGTTAAGTGATGACCTTACCAACATTAAGTGATGACGTTACTAGCATTAAATGATGAGGTGGACAAATACTAAAGTTAGTTTTCACTAATCTCCATCTTTGGAACTCTAATTTCTCAAATCGACCCCCTTTAACAAAGTTTAATAGTAAATTTGATTGGCTAAAATGCGTCGATTTGGAGATTCAAAGCTTCATAGATGACTTGAGAGTTAAAACACGCTTTAATATTTGTCAATGTCATCACTTAAAGCTAGTGAATCTAATAAATGTCTATTTTTCAAAATGTTAAATAGTTATTTAGAATGTTTGAAAACGTAGGACTAATTTGGAATCACTACTAAAGATTAGAAAATTATTTGAACTTAACCTTTTTTTTAATGCAAAAATATTCTATACTAAGGGGAGGGGGATTAGGCTAGGCCACTCAACAAGTTAGCCACTAACTAGGTATAAAGTCATATTTAACTCCAAATGCGGTGGTTTAAGCTATAACATATCTAATAGATACAAAATCAAATTTGACTTTTAACTTTTAAATCTTATGTATTAGAGAGGGGTTATGTCAATTTTAGTTATAAATTTTAACTTTTATATCTTCTAAAAGTAGGGTTCTTATTTATTTCTAATTTATAATAGAAGTCAAATATGACTTTACATGTATTACAGATATTGTCATATTACTTCGTACTATTGAAGATAACCATATTTTATTATTATTTTTAATTAATATTAACTATTAGATTAAACATAAACTAATGTCATCTGTCCATTATGTCATAATATTCAATAGTGTATAGCACTAAAAATTTTTCGATCAATCACCATCCGAACTACTTCTCAACTTTCCAATTTAATTGATAGAAAATAGACTCCCCAGTATTCGGACTAGTGAATACAAAACAAGTCACCTCAATTTTTTCCGTACAAGGGAAAGGGGTTGAGTGACATTGGAAAGGGGTTGAGTCAGTGTTTAGAGTTAAATTAGAGTCGTATATGATTTTTTACTCTAAGTTTTCCGGTAGATAGTCTGAGATTCTCTCTCCCCTCCAACCAGAGCAGCTTCGTTAGCTTTGGAGTTCTAGAGAGAGAGAAATGGAGGAGGAGAGACGGATGAAGAAACTACTGATACTCTACGCCACCCAAACCGGAAACGCCTTAGACGTCGCCGAGCGAGTGGGCCGCGAAGCCGAGCGCAGAGGCTGCCCCGTCCACCTTCTCTCCCTCGACCAATACGACACCGTAAGCTGCCTTCCATTGCATTCAATTTCCCTTTTTTTTCTTCTTCTGATAAACAATAATAATACTATCTGAATAATAATAAAGTGTTTAACTTTGCTGTTTTTTTTACTGTTATACTCAGAGATGCTTAGCTCAAGAGGGCACTGTAATTTTTGTTGTTTCAACCACTGGCCAGGGAGATACTCCTGATCCCATGAAGGTAAAAAGATTTTGCTTTTGCTTAGCAATTTAGTTAACTTGTTTATTTAGTGTAATTTTCCCATATGGGTAATTTGATAAAGGTTAAATATGTGAAAAAGATTGCATCTTTATGTGTATGCAGGGGTTTTGGAAAGATCTTCTGCAGAAAAATCTGAGTAGGCAATGGCTGGAGGGACTCCATTACGCTGTTTTCGGATTGGGTGATTCCAGTTACCAGAAATTCAATGTATATTGTTTTGTGCCATTTCTTTATCTTCTGCGTGATTGTTTTGTGTAGTCTGTTGCATGATTGATGAGTATAAAGTGTTGCTTTTCGACCTGTTAATATAAATGGAATTTATATGCTTGTGATGTTTAAGTTGTGGTTTGCAGTTTGTGGCAAAGAAGCTTGACAGGAGACTTTTGGACCTTGGGGCAACCCTGATTGTCCAAAGAGGTTTGGGAGATGATCAGCACCCATCAGGGTACGATTATGATTCCTTTTATTTCAAAATTAGTTAATGAAATCTTGGTATATGTAGAAACTGGGACAATGTATTTTCTTTTACCGTTAACAGGTACGAGGCTGCTCTGGATCCGTGGATGGCATCACTCTGGAATATGTTGAATAAAATCGATCCCAGCTACTTCCCAAATGGCCCAGACTTTTTGATTCCATATGAAAATTTTATGGCGAAACCAAAGGTTCAGATTCTGTATCATGACAATGAAAAGGTGGACTCACAAGTTTCATCTAAATCAGGTAATTTGGCTGTTTATAATTCCCTTCTTGCTATAGTCATGTATATACCTTTTCGTTGTTTGCAAATATCATCACACAGATCAATAGTTAGAAGCATGTTTTCAAAAGCAATAGGCTTTTTACTAAGATTGATAGGTTTTCAGATTCTATTAAACGGCACATCGCAATTTCTTATGTTTTCCTTGCCTTTCCCACTTAACCCTTTGAACCAAAATCAATTCAATGTTAAACAATGAATGTTTGATATCCCATGTGTGTGACATTTCTGTTGAGCTCATCCTTGCATACAGTTTGTATGTAGTGTCTAATTAAGTCATGCCTTTGTGGTTTTCTCAGACTTGAATCACATTGCGTTGCAGATTGAAAGGGGTTGCAGAACGTCTCCTGTGAAGTTTTCTCTTGACAAGCCTGACTGCATTCTTAAAATGGTAATGTTAGAATGCTATTTTATCATGTGCAGAATCTGATATTTCTAAATGCATAAGCACCTGTTATTTTGTTTCATGCATTCCTCGTCTCATTTTAACTTTTTTCTTGTAGGTGAAAAATGAACCACTGACTAAAGCAGGTAGTAAAGACAAAGAGGTGCATCACTTCGAATTTGAATTTGTTTCATCTGTAAGTTGCCTACTATGTGCTTGTTACCGTTTATTTTTGTTTCAACCAATATATAGCATAGTATTCCTTTTGTTTCAAAGTGCAATGTTTCATTTGATATGTCAGCCTATTCCATATGAGGTTGGTGACGTCCTTGAGGTTCTCCCCAGTCAAAATCTTGCTGCGGTGGATGCTTTCATACTTCGTTGTAATTTGGACCCCGAGTCATTCATCACAGTGAGTATTTTCTCTTGTATATTTGTTGAAATTTTGAGTGGGGCTACCTTAAACTTTTTACTAAAATAATTTATTGAACTTTTTTGGAACTTTTTTTTCTTTTGATATAATATTACATCGAAATTTTTTTTTAGAAATCTGTTTATAAGAGAAAGGAAACATAAATAATCTTTCATCGTCTCATTTTTATTCTTAATTTTGGCATTGTTGATTTCAGGTTCATCCTTCAGAAATGGAGAATCAGCTTCTTGATACTTGTATTCCCATCAAATTAAAAACTTTTGTTGAATTGACAATGGATGTTGCATCAGCTTCTCCTCGACGCTATTTCTTTGAGGCAAGAATCTAGCATGTAACTCATGGATTTCTATTAGCAAATTTCTGATAAAAAGTACCCACAACCTGTTTATACACATGGTAGTGCCCTTCAATTGATCTTCCATGAATATTTTTCAGGTCATGAGTATGTTTGCAACCGCTGAACATGAAAAAGAAAGACTTCAGTATTTTGTGTCACCCGAAGGAAGAGATGATCTATACCAATACAATCAGAGGGAACGAAGGACTGTTCTGGAGGTTTTAGAGGATTTCCCCTCTGCTCAAATGCCATTCGAATGGCTGGTACAGTTGGTTCCTTCTTTGAAAACGAGGGCTTTCTCCATCTCTTCGTCCCCTTCTGCCCACCCCAATCAAGTTCACCTAACAGTTAATGTAGTATCATGGACAACACCTTTCAAAAGAAGTCGAGCAGGTCTCTGCTCAAATTGGCTATCCAAGCTTGATCCTGAACAACGTATGTCATATGCTGTACATATAAAGCATATTATTAACAATGCCGTTTCATGTCCTTGATTTTTGTTCTTCTGTGATAAGCAGGTGTTTATGTTCCAGTGTGGTTTCAGAAAGGTTCCCTTCCTCCCCCACTACCATCACTTCCTCTCATTCTCATTGGACCTGGAACTGGCTGTGCGCCTTTTCGTGGATTTGTGGAGGAAAGAGCCATACAAAGTTTGACTGGTTCAACTGCTCCGGTGATGTTCTTCTTTGGATGCAGAAACGAGAACAATGATTTTTTGTACAAAGATTTTTGGTTATCCAGTTCACAAGATGGTGGGGTACTTTCAGAAGGGAAGGGCGGGGGCTTTTATGTTGCCTTCTCAAGAGACCAGCCACAGAAGGTCTACGTGCAGGATAAGATGCGGGAACATAGCCAGAAGGTATGGAAGTTGCTGGTGGAGGGGGCTGCTGTTTACGTTGCAGGTTCGTCTACAAAAATGCCAGCCGATGTACTATTAGCCTTTAAGGAGATTATTTCCAAGGAAAGTGAGCTTCCACAGGAATCGGCAGCGAGATGGCTTAGAGAACTGGAAAAGGCCGGCAGATACCATGTTGAAGCATGGAGTTGAGCATCACTGGAATCATGACTTCAGAATCTTCGGAATATTTTTATAGAAGAACCTGATTGAACGCTAGGACAACGCGTTATTGCACTTGACATTAACTGTTCAAAAGTGAGATTTTTTTGGTTGATAAAAGTGTTCTTCATTAACATTAACAGTTGTCGGGGGGATTACACTAGTTAAGTAACTAGTGCCATGACTTCAATACTGTAGAAAATGTGAATTAATTGATTGTATTGATACATATAAGATGTATCAAGAGGCAACCTAATCACGTATAAACAGAAAACGCTATAAAGTAAAGTGGATCGCATCAAAATTACAATACAACTAGAACACGAGATGACAGGTCATCACTACTAAATGACTAGTGATTAACACATGGTTCCACTGCGAATTATGCAAATTGGCTAAAGCCGTGCGCCTGCCTCTTACACTCGAGTTCGAAATCCCCTCCTACTAGAACTATGACCGAGTTCTGTTTCATCTTGGGTCGTTTGGATTGGGCTAGCCAGCTAGATTTAGCATTGGGCCTGGGTCACCAAAACAGCCCAAAGAACCAGAAACAAACAAGGTGGGAGAGAAACTGGCACTTTATCCTCTCACAATCTCTTCATATGAACAGATATCTGTCTGTCTCCGAGTCTCCACTCAAAGGGGAAGATAAGAACTTAAACAGAAGAACAAGAAGAAGAAGATGTTGTCTGTGGGAATGGGAATCGAGTGCCAGACGAACCTAAACGCCGCCGTATTGCGGCTGAAACTGCCGCAGCAAAAGCTTGTGTTTGTCAGCAGTGTTAATCAAAGAGCATCGAGTTTAAAGCCAAAGGCTTCTTCTTTCTCTGTTTCTAACTCGCTGCCGGAGCTGAGGCTTAGACTTCCCCGCGCCGCAAGAAACGTCAGGCTCTCCGCCGCCCCCGAGTCTCTGGTCGCTGAAGAAACGGCCACCGATGACGATACCGCCGACACCGCCCGGGAAAAAGAGGTCTGCTTTATCTCCTCCTCAGTATATCTGTTGGGTTTTTGTGTTCCTTGTATGTCTTGTACTATGATTGAGAATTCTTTTGTTTTTTTACTGGGTTCTGTTTGGTTGCTGAGAAAATGTAGCCATAGGCTAGAAAGTGCGAAAAATCCTTAAACTGAGAAACTGTGACATTGTGATTTTCCTTAACACTCAGGTTAATTCGTAATTGGGTTTATCAACATTTATATGCTGATTTGAATGAATTTGTTATTATTTTTCCTCTGGATTTTTTTTCTGAGATTGTAGAATTTGAAATTTATCTTACTCGGTTATAACTTATAAGCATGAAACTATAATTATGGATTGTTCTAAAAGGCCTAAAAGCGTTTTCTTACAACTAAAAGCGTTTATGACAATGTTTGCAGAAGAAAGTGCTTATGCATTATAAAACTCTCTGTAGTGCTAGGTGCTTCTTCTAAAGCACTTGGATTTAAAAAAGAAAATATTTCGACTTTCTTATGATGAAAGTGCTTATGAACATAAGTGCTTACTTGAAATTACCTTTTGATTTCCCATATTTTTCCAATTACCAAGTACAAGTATTAGTTGTGAAAAACACTGCTCTTTCAGTTAAGCTTGTGCTTCTGTTTATGGATGATATAGAAGCTCGGAGTTGTTGTGAAGCCGTTTGAGAAACCGAGGCTCGTATTGAAGTTCATTTGGATGGAAAAGAACATCGGCATTGCGCTCGACCAGATGATACCTGGCCACGGCTCCATCCCTCTCAGCCCCTATTACTTCTGGCCGAGGAAAGATGCGTGGGAGGAGCTCAAGGTCTTGCTCGAGAGCAAGCCTTGGATATCTCAGAAGCAGATGATTATCCTTCTCAATCAGGCTACCGATATCATCAATTTGTGGCAGCAGAGCGGCGGCAACTTGGCGTAAGCTTCGTATGTAGAAAATTTGAGTTTTAAGCTGTGCTGTGCAACACATTTTGGTTATTTGTGAATCACATTTTGTTAAATTTGAATGAAATATGGGTTCTTATTTCTCTTCAGATGATATCGACTGTATTTTCCGATCACATTCTGTTTCGGTCGAAATTCTTTTCACGTTCGCAACTGAATCGTGTAGCTCAATATGTTGGTATGCATCCATGGATGCCAAGCTAGGGTTCACTTATGCAAGAGAACCTTCTGGCAAAGCGCATTTCGTGTTCAATCTTATCGACTGTCTTGATCTCTTGACCAATCTCTTTTAAAACGCATAAGCTGCATGTCTTCGATTGCAGCGTTCACTGCAACTGCTGCGTAAGTAAGCATCTTCAGAATACTTAAACATAAATACGAATTACGAAAATATAAAACCGAAATCATTCACATTTTTTGAAGAGAAAAATTCTGTATATAATATGGAAACCAATATTTAGAAACAGAGAACTTATGCCATCCAAAACATAAAAAAGGGATCGACACCGTCTGCTTGGAGATACAAGACAAATAGCTGGAATAAGAGTATAAGAAACCCTATTAAACTTAAACCCACATGGCAAAGAGTTCGGACACTGAAAAGATAGACCAAAGAAAACCCAATTGCCATTTGCCATCATCATTCCTCAAACTCGTGCATGTGATCGAGAAGATAGTTGGCCGCCAGCTCCTCGTTCTTGTTGCAGGCAAAGTATACCTCCAGTACTAGCGCCCGATCAAAACCCATAGCTTCAAGCTGCAAACAAAAGTTTCGGATTGTCAATAATGACCTTAACGATGATACTTCACATACCAAGTGGAACAAATGCACTTGCCACATGTACAGAGAAATATACTACTTACGCGTTCAATGGCCTCTCGCTCCTCAGGGGTGACGGTCACAGCCTGTGGCACTGCTGCACCCAACTGCTCCAATAGGTTCCTGAAACATATGGAGTTCAATATAACTTAGCAACATATGCATCGAATTATCAACAGAAAATCAGCAAGTAAAGAAGATTTTACTAACCCTTCACCCCCTTCAACCGGCTCATTAATCAAGCGTAAGAAGTCAGCTTGATGAGCCTGAATGAGCTGCATTAGATGCGGATTTTGTTTCCCCAACTCTTGAAGCATAGGCTGCAACAAGATAAACCACCGTGAGTCCTCAAATTATAATTAGAAATGACAATCTTGGCCAAACTGAGAAAATTAAAGAACAAAATAAAATCAGCAAATATATAATACCTGTAGAATTTGGGGGTTTGCTTGCACCATAGCTCGCAAGGCTTGGAACTGAAATAGTGAGTTGGAAGCTCAGATACCTTTCTCAACCAAGCATATAAACAATAAGCGGATTCACAAATAAAAAAGATGCATATATATACATACCTGTGGACTGTTGCGCAGGAAATCCAAATTGCCCGCACCAGCATTTGCACCCATATTGGGAAGGCCCTGATTCAACAAGAAGAGTTAATCATTTGGACCTATAGGTTAGAACGAGGTACATAGATTACTAATCAACAGTCTACCTGTGGAAAAAGATCAAGTGGGTTTGCATTGGGCCCACCAGTAGGTGCTGCTGGTTGTGGAGCCTGAGCTGGAGGATTTGCGACCGGAGGATTTGCTGCCTGTTCACCAGCAGGAACTTGGGCTGCTGGCGGGACTTCAGCTTGCTCAGGAATGCCCTGACATGTATATCAATATCAGTTTCTGTGTCCATCTGATAGTAACATCTAAACATGCTTCCTAATGCATATAGGGATACTATATACTGGAATCGAAACAAGTAATTGACGAGGAGTAAAAGACCAACAATTTCCTTTTTCCAATTTTCTTCAAGGTCATGACAACAAATATGTACGAAAAATACACTTACAATATATGACACTAACATCTGATGAACATCAATCAATAATCTCTCTTATTTTCACTTTGTATGTTATTTTGAACAGGAGCTACACTATAATCCAACTCAAATCACCTGCCAATTTCAATGGTCTATGTAGTTGTGAGAGGGAAAGGATCATAACCCAACACCATTGAGCATCATCATTATAAAAGCGAATATCACAAAGTACAAGATGTTTATCAACAAAAAGCCTAATGGTCAACAATTCTGAGATAAACAGAGACAAAATAAATTGTCTACTGCTAAATGACACAGGTGTTAGGTAGAAAAACAGAAACATTACCTACTAATTAATCAAAATTGATATACGTTTTCTTCCTCATTTTCAGTAATCAAACTTCTTCTATCTAAATTGCCCAACTAGCTAACATGAAAACAAATAAAGAATCAAAATCTCAAAGTTGAGTACTCACAGAATATAGATACTCAACAGCCCTTTCAGGGTTGTTAAAAGCAGCCCTTAGAGCACGGACAACGGTTTCCCGATCCCAACTTCCTCCACCCATATCTAGAATCTGCTGAACGGTAGACTCTAAAGTAGTTCCTGCAACTAGGTTTGATGCAGCTTGGCCATACACATCTGATCTTGAATCAGTAGGAGCTACAACAGCAGCAGTTTGAGCGGCAGGCTGTGGTCTGGACCAAAGGATGTCATAAAATTATACAGTACATATAAAAGAATGAAATTCAGGTTGAACAGTGAAAAACGAAGACGGCCTTAATGAGTTAAAACAAATTAAATTATATATAACTCAGAATACTTCTTAATAGAGGCCATAAATGAAAATTAACACACTTACAAACGAGCCATTTATTGGTAACTCAAAAATTATTTAAATGATAAATAAAACATTTTAAAAATTGAAAAAGAAAGGGATGAAAGCAACGGATAAAAGCATATTGTACACTCAAAACCATAAGCAAGTCAAAACTACTCTAAAAGTTAAGGTACTATTTGAAAATTGAAATTTCTTCCTCTATTTTGGTAAAATTTTATAATATGACAAAAATATGTAGTTTCCACTAAATTGAAATGATAGTATACTTCATATTGCGCTGACCAATCAGTAAAAATATTGTTTCACATGCTAAGAACATATCAGAAAGTTAACATTTATAAGTCTTCCGTCAAACAATTTTAGATGAGTGATTTAAAAGAAAATCAAAGGTGTGAAAGTATACTCACTCTGCCACCACTGGCTCAGGAGCTGGAGCTGCTGGGGGTGGTGCTGCTGAGGTAGGAGCAGTACTAGCAGGTTGGGGCTGCAAAAGCATAGCCTACATAAGATGTACTTTAAAAAACAACGTATAATACTGCTTATTTTTGTATTATATACCTCGTAATGAGTGACTATATAGTGAACATCTATACGTCTACAATTCACCAGAAAGTATATGCAACTTCATAAGTACAGTTCCCCAAACAAGAATCCCCCATATATCGTTCCGCTCATATTCACAGAAACCTCTTCCTAGATAAAGAAAAGCAGATATGCTTCCAAGGTTGGTTTATTAAGGAAAAAAAAAAAAGAAGATGTTTTCTATCCATGGAGTCAATAAAATGATTATCAGAATCACATGCAGTACCGATATGAAAAAAGGTCATTCCAAAACAATGATAATAAACACAGAAACTGAGCTGAATTTACCTGACTTGTGGCTGCACCTTGCTTACTGGAGGCTCCGGTCGGTGAGGCCTTAGGCTGCAATTGATAATTAGAACATAGATAAGTAATTAGCATCTGTAGTATCATTACAATTGTAGGTTTATTAAAAACACCATATACTTGCTACAAGATTATAGTAATATGATTATAAGAACAACAGACAACTCATAAAACAAAACAACATAAACCAATCAAAGCGAGATAATTAATCGTTATCGCATAACCAACTTCATGCTTTAATATTCTCTTTAAGGTTAACAAGTCCACTTCGAAATACTTTCTTTTAAAGATTGAATAAAATAGTAAAAATGAGCACAGTTTCATATCTTGTACTTAAAAATCCTGTAAACAAAAATTACAACCCTTTCGTTTCTTAAGTAATCTTGACAACTGTAAGAAAAGCAAACTCACCTTGGTTAACATTATCACAATAAAACTATTTTCAGCAACATTATTTGCTTCTAGAGTTGTGTCATCCTTAAGAACTTTCCCCTGATGAATAAGCATCTGTTGTGGGGCAGGGTACACATCTGCACCCTGTACCGTCTCTATAATTGTCTTGACATCAGCAACCTGGAAGAAAGAATTAACACAATAATTACCACAATGAGCTGAAAATCATAAAAAAAAGGATACAAAAAAGATGTTGAGGAACCAAAAGTAAGTGCATGAGCTGCTTAGTGTCGTGCATATTAAGTGGGCTACGTAACGAAACAGGCACTTGAAATTAATCGAGTCAACCATCCAACCAATCCTTCTAGGCTTCAGATTACCTCATTCACTATAGACCATGAATTCGAATCAATGTAAATAGAATAAAAGATTATACATTGAGTCCAAATTAACTAGAAAACTAAATGCCCATAGAAGTGCATCCATACTCCAATAAACATGATCTTCTCCGAGTGATCAAAGCAGAAAAATTCCGCAATAATGTCAATGTTTGACTACAACACTAACGCCTAAGCTAAAGAATTTGCACAACTGAACAATAAATTCACTAAAAGTTCAACCAAATTCTACAATTATGCAAACCAAAACAGCGAACAATCAAACAATCTGAACTCTAACAATACCGGGGCACGAAAAGCCCTAATTAGAATTCAATCACCCAAAAACCCTAATACCCAAAATTGAAGCTATTAACATCAGAAATTAAGCACAAAAGCAATTGAATTTTACGTCTCCGATGATTCAAATTATTGAAAAATATGTATATGCATGTGTTTATACCGTCTCTTCGGGTTTCACTTCGATCTCGAAGTTGGTGCCCTTCAAAGTCTTGACAAAAACCTTCATCGTCTTCTTCGACTCGCACGATTCGGCCCAATTCGTACAGTTCCGATTATCCGGCGAGACTCCTATCTCCGGTTGCCGCCGGTCACGCTTTCCAGAGAGAGAGAGAGGAGAGAGAAACGAGAGAGAGAGAGCACGAAGTCACTGTAAAAACGAAAAGCCGTGGTCTTTGTTCTCTCGGTTATATAGTAGCTACAGGATGGGGAGAAGGACTGATCCAGTAAACTGGTGATTTCTCATGTAGTAGTTTTACAACCAATGATATTACGCCACGTGTACTATATGTGTTATCGGTGGGGATTGGGAGATGGTAAAGTTTGGAGAGGATAAGGGTTTTTACCTTCGTGAAGAAGAAGTTAGGGAGGATTTGGACTTTGGAGCTTTTAATAAATTAAAGATTTTTTCTTTTATTAAAAAAAATTACAAAATAATATTTTAAATTACTCTTAATCAACATATAGGAGGATTCAACTTCAATAAAGGTACTCTCTCAAAATAATAATAAATTTCAATATCTATATCTATATGTCTATATATATAAGGGGAGCACCCAAAATGGTAAAACATTCAAAATACCATAAATTATCCCTCATGAACTCTAAAAATTACAATTAAATTAAAATTTTAAAACTTCAAATAAAAAAGAAATACAAATAAGAAAATACTTAATTCCTAAATCATTCCTTTTGGTAAAAAAAAAATTAAATTGACATACAAAAGTCAATTACCACATGCATAAACTTGTGACAAGAGGCTAGTCGTCCTTTAGTGCAAAGAGGAGAGCTTAATTCACGTGTGCCAAATTTTATGAGTTGTATTTTGCAATTTTGATCAACATTGCCATAGGGTAAGATTTTTCCTCTTTATTGGAACCCTACCACATGAATCACACACATTTATTTATTCTCACTTTTTATTTTATTTTATTGTATGTTTTATACATTGTCAAACGAGTCAACTACAATAGAAGAAGAATGGAGAACAATAATAAATTTGATAAAACGATAGAGTGATGTCTATATCCTAAACAAATATTAAGTATGATGCACTTGTTAATTAAAAGTTGATCACTTCCATACCTTTAAAATATGTAAATATAAGTTTATTCGAAACTCTACTTCTAATTGTTGAGACACGACACGACTAATTAGTTATATAACTCTATATCATTTCTAAGTGTGATGAACTTATAAATACTGAAATTAAACGTATTAAATTGAACAACCACCTTACATACTACGACTACATTTTGATTTTTAATTGATTAAGGTCGTATGTTTGTTATTTTTCTCAATCTAGTTTTTTTTTTTTTTTTTTTTGGTGATTCCCTAAAATTGGCCCAAAACAAGCAAACACGAACAAGAGGCAGGCCCAAAGTACCACAGCCACAAACAAACAAGCTGGCCTCACTGTCGGAACTGAGGCCCAACCCATCAACCGAAAACCTAAGCACACAAAACAAACAGCGTCCCGGAAAATTACCAAAAGCTTTCGCCTTTGTTCGACTCTTGTTCTACGTTAGCTCAAAGTTTCCATCCAGGTACACATATTCTCTCTCTCTCTCTCTCTCTCTCTACTTCGATTTTCGAACTTGAAATTGTTGATTAGTTCGCATGTTGTTTTCCACTACCTGAGGAACTGACAGAAATCTAGGACTGCCATTTTACCAACTCAGCTAAAAAATCTTATCAAATACCCTCAATTTTTGTTTGTTTGTTTATTACGTTTGAATTTTTTGTAGTTTCCTATGTGTTGGAATTATTATAGTGTTAGCGTTTGCCATAGTTGTTGTCTCTGTAACTGATTTCATGCATGAAACGTTTGACTGGTGAAAGAATGTTTAATGTTTGATGCTGAATTGTAGTTCTGATGATGTTTCCTTATCTGGGTTTGATTTAGTTAATGTCCATTGGATCAATTTCGATAATTCATCGTAAAAGCCCTTTTCTTTTTCGATCTTCGACATTTTTTTTACTAGGAGAGAAATTTTTGTGGTAATTTATACTACCAGATAGCCCGAAATAACCGGTGATAGGAAGCGTTTGATCTAAACACTGAGCAGAAGAAATGAAGGAAGAAGAAGTGAATCGATGCCAGATACAGGAATGGTACCCGAAGTTTAAATCCGTTTCTATCAAATCCCGAATTCATGAACTTCCAGAATCCTTTGTCCAGTACCTTCTCGATGATTCGGGCCCCTTCCTTCTCCCTGTTTCAATCTCAAACGACGATGCATTCCCCAACAGAATTCATAATCCGGAGGAGGACGATGACTATCAAGTATCAGAAGGGTCTGGTGATGAGTCAGAGCAGCCTTCTATGCCGCCCTCTTTCCCTGAACTTGAGTTGGAGATCAAGGAATCGATTGAGTCCCTTGGAGGTTCTGTGTTCCCTAAGCTGAACTGGAGTGCACCAAAAGACTCGGCTTGGATCAGCACAACAGGGAGTCTCAAGTGCTCTTCGTTCAGTGAGATTGCACTCTTGCTACGATCGTCTGACTCATTGGTCCATGATCTGTGTCACGCGTATGATTCTTGCAGTGATAAAACCTCATCAAGGCCTAGGAGTTTCTTCCTTGCGCTTCGCAAATGGTACCCGTCCCTCAAGCCAGAGATGGAGTTCCGGTGCTTTGTACGAAATCAGAACTTAGTTGGAATTTCACAACGCGAGGTCACGACTTGTTATCCTGCTCTGCTTGAAAAGAAAGACAGTCTTCAAGCATCTATCGAAGACTTTTTCGTGGATAATTTGATGTCAAGATTTGAATCAGAAAACTACACCTTTGATGTATACGTGACACAGGATGATCGCGTTAAGGTTGTGGATTTCAACCCATGGGGTGCATTTACGCTGCCTCTGATGTTTACATGGGAGGAATTGGATCAGAATCAAGGGGATGGTGTGGAATTCAGAATTGTAGAGAGTCAGTTATCTGTTAGGCCAGGTCTGAAGACAGCAGTGCCGTTTGATTATTTGGACACTAGCGCCGAGAGTGGCTGGGATCGAGTTATCAGAAATGCTGATGAAGAGTTGCAGCAACAAACTAGGAATGCTCAAGCGGGTGCTTAAGGCGATCATCGGTTCGATCTTTCAGGTTAAAGTTGAAGACACTGTTTCACATATCACCTTTACTTGCCAGGTTGAACTGGAGCATGGATATTCCAATTTAGGCCGTGCCTAAGCAAGAAACAAAATTTTGCAGTGATAGTTTATGTATTTATTACTCTTATCAATGTCATTGATGCAAAAATAGTGATTGAATCAGCCAAATATCTGTCTTCTTACTCCCTCTTCGCTGCTGCACCATTAGGTATAAAGGAATTTTCTTAAGATCGGTAAGTTTTAGAGTTTTCATGTCGATATATCTTAAATTTCTTGTTGGATTCGGTCAATTTAGTTCGAAATTTGTATGTGGTTTGATGGCTCCTACTTCCTCTGCCTCCTCCTGATCTGCAATATATGCTCATATATTAGCCCGAATTCTCATGAACGTTTGGGAGCTGATTTTCACACACCATTTTTGGTTTCTCACACGCATCTTTTTATTTATGGCCAAACAAAAAGCAGGATTAAAAAAGGTGTGTCGGGGGGACAAAAAAGAGTGTCATTTTCCTATACAATTCCAAATGCTTGTAGTCCCTTTAAGTTTTAATCTAGCCTCCCTTTCTCTAATTTAGCCTAAATTTCAACTGTTAATATTAAGTCGAAATCGATATTTAGATTGAACACTACTTGGCTCCTTAGTCCGTACAGGCAAGGATTCATCCTTCATTGCTTGTAAATCACAGACTGATATGCATAAGTAACTTATAAGCACAAAAGAAAATGTGTTTGCATAAGTAAAGCTCGAATCGAGTTAAGTAAATACTGGTTACCCCATAAAGATTTCTTACTTCGCATTTTCGTGTACAAGTGATGGGCTTTTGTAATTGACTTGAGCTGGAACTTGTTGGTGGGCTTACTGTAGACAATATATCCAGTTCTTGATGAACCAACTCTTCATCTTTTTATGTTGCAATGCAAATGGACCTTAACAATGGAAGGGTGGCTCTTGGTTGGCCGACCAATTTTTAGGTCACACTTAATGCGAGGTTCTTTAATTTTAGTGAACTTTATTGCCAAAATTAGGGTTGGGAATTTCAGACAAGACACGTTATACTGTTCAAAAGTTACACGAATATAGGGTGATTAACCCTGTACATCTAATATTACATTAATAAAAGGAAAAGTTTTCGCATTATTCTGATAAATGTAAATGTTGTATTTTTATATTATTTTGTGTGTTGATCAACTCAAGAGTAAACCAAATGTGTATCAAATTTCCGGGTGTGGCTTTAATGTTATGCGCGTTTTAACCATTAGATTTGATTTTCACAACTATTAGATCCTCTATTTTTAATCTTAGTAGTTTATTTTTTGTACCACTCAGTGCTACGTACCGTTGAAAAAAAAAATTGCATTTTTCCTACAAGTTTATGTACAAGAAACAAAAACAATCAATAACCGATGTAATAAAAATTGAGAGCTTTTAGTTTAAATACCAAATTCAAAAGAACTTTAAGCTAAAATACCATAGTTTTAGTTTAGATACTAGTTGAAAAGTCAAACTAATTTGCTAGTTAAAATGACAATATTGCCTAACCCTACCATCACAAGGCCATAACCATTAACCTTCTCAATGAAATATGACTAACATGCATATGTAAGACTTTTTTTAGAAGAAAAAAAAGTTCACTACGTTAATCGCTTAGGGCATAGGTCTAGTTCCCAAATTTTAGGCTCCGCCCAAAACCCAAGACTAATCCCTAAGCGCCAGGCTCCTCCCAAGGACATTCTCAATCCCTATACCCAAAATGATTAACCCCAAACCTTGACGGACCTTTGAAAACCCTAAACCCTCAAAGTCAACTCCGGGCTCTAAGAGACCTTATAAAATTTCAAAAGAAATAAGCTTGAAAATAAGATGGTAATCTCAAATGTATTTTATTTAGTCATAGACTCACTTGCAATAAAGTTTGTGACTTATCCTAAAATATTTAATTGAACTTGGTATTTATTCTTAAAATCTATGCCCAACTTGATATTTAATATGAATTTACCTAAAACCAAATACTATGCAAAAAGCATAAGGTCCCATCTTGAAAAATACGTCCCAAGATTTCTACGTTCGATCCAATATCAGCCGTACAAAGCAGCTATACTATCAACATGATGTACGGAATTCAAATGTCATGGTTTTGTTCTCCATTTCATAGGCTCTATAACTTATGTGGCTCATGCCCCTAATTGTAAGGGCAACCTGCCCCATAAGAATATATTCCATTTTTCTTGCTTTCCTACAGTAGCCTGCTTATGTGCATGTTTTCTCCCTTCCCATCCTTTTTGACTCATACAGTCAACGATTCCTCTCTAATCTCTATCCTCCCTTTTAATAATTAAATTCTTAAAGTAATGGTATTTTACTCATGAGCAGATTATGATTCTGCAAGTCCTTTCCGCTAACGACGACAAATTTTAATCTTAGTTTTGACAGTAACTAAACATTTCGATTAGTATTACGCACCGACGAACCAATCATTAACGTCCGAAAAGGGTACTGCATATTGATGGAACATATCCAAAGATTCTTGGAAACTGTTAACTAAGCTAACTACCTCTTTTATCATAATTAGCAGGTCTCGATCAAATTGTTAATGCAGATGCCTATGTATTTGTTTAGTTTGATCAATTCTTAATGGAGATATCTAAACTTGTTTACTTTCGGCTGGGTTCCCTGAACCCCACTTGGGTATCGGGGAGATATCTAAACAGATTAGAAGATTCGGTGTGCATGCTTAGAACACACTAATGTCAACTATCAAAGCTGATCGAATACTTATAGTAGTGGCTGCTAATTAAACTTTACTTACTGTTCATACTTCATCCCATCGTCAATCTGCATGTGCTACGCACGTCGATGCATTATAGAGTGAGACATACAGTTGCATACGTGAATACAATTCAGTCTGTCAATCTGAATTATTGATTATGTTAATTGTGACATGAACATGTGGTATTCATATTCACTTACGGCAAGGAAGTCTCAAACAATCACAAACAAGAGCCAAAAATATCGGACGTGTTCAATATACCCATAATTGCTGCTATAACTGAAATTGGGAAGGATTTTTATTTTTTAATATTAAAAATAATAAAAAATGTGCATATGACAGACATGTAGACGTCTCGTAGAACAACTCAAGAGACTACACATGTCAAAAGAACATCACAACCCTAAAATTACAAACACATCAAAAATACAATACGATTCTTCAATCATGGAGGACCCTTAGTCCTAAACCCTAAACCCTAGTCACGAGGATGAAAACATTACAAGCCCGAGAACTATAGTAGAGGCTCCATGAGCAAAAGACCGCACCAATTTATGATGATTTTACAATCGTTGGCAAAGAAGCTCTGCTATGAATCCCTTCCAAAAAACGGCGAGTTTCCTTCTCACAGTCTTTTTCCGAGCACACAAACCACAAACACCACCACCTTAGATCTGAACGACAATCGCCACTCTAAAATCCGAGATTAAACAAACCACGATCATGACCACAACCACAAAATCTCTCCTCGACAAAGCAAGAGAGCAACCACAACCACAAACTAAAAGCTCTCCTCGATAGAGTGAGAGAGTAACTACAACTAGAAACAAAAAGGAAAAAAAAAAAAGAGATCAAGAAGGATTGCTACCGACCCAACGCCAAAAACAGGGATCGACGGCTAGGGTATTTTTCTCTAGCGGCGGGGCTCTCAATATTACTTGTATTTCATAGATAGTTATTATTCATGATTAGTTTATATTGATACATCTGTATTGTTAACTGCACCGGTTCTATATATTATAATGCAGTATCTGTAACACCTTTCGAATTATTTTCCACCTGCAGCCTCAAGGCACCATCTATGAGAGCAGAGAGAGAAGGGCCTGAGAAGAAAGCTGCTGTGTAAGATGGTGGAAGGGCATGTGCAAGCCAATAAGGAATTAGGAAGAAGCACTGCACGAGGCAAATAATTGATAATGTTATTAACTGATGCAAAGCATGCAATGTAATGTGATGAAATTCATGTATCTAATCTACCCGCATATACAAAAGCTTTACGTACGCATATATTTATGTAAAAGTTGTCACAAGTTGCAGGAGAGAAATACAGATTATGCATTATTAATCTTGATCCATGCACCATGAATTCGATTAATCGTACGTTTTAAGCAAACATTAACAAAAGAGTTAGCCCCCATTCGATGATTTTAACTTTGATCCCACCTGACAACTTGTTCTTGTTTTTTTTGACATGCAGCGGATGATAAATTCCACATCACACTGACACAAAAAGTCAGAGCAGCATCTCCTTTGGATTTATTTTTTATTTTTACTTATTCTTTTGGTAATCACCTTTGGAATTAAAATTGACTCAAAAGGTCCACCAAGTCAAAGTCGTCTATTGAGCAACGCAATGGCCAAAAACCCCAAGTCACACATGGATTTCAAATACATTTTAGATTAAGTTATCATTAGGAGTACTTAAACCAAATGTTAATGTAATATATGACATGGAAACTTATTGCATTAAAAGTCTATTGCATCAAAATTCGATGTATGTATTAAACTAAGTAAATCACGTGTAGTCGTGTTATGAAATAAAATTCGTGCTTTTTACTTGTATTGTGTCACCTCTTGCGAATTCGTCTAATTTTTTATGGATGTTGTGCATAAACCTTAGCTATATAATATATATAACATACAAGTTGATCATTAAGAGATATTTAGATCTTTAGAATGTTTATCATTGCCTAAGTTAAGTTCTATATATAAAACATGTTTTTGAAGCATAGCAAACGTGTGTTTCTGAGTAATTTGATTTAGTAAAAAATGTGTCAACATCTTAGTTAATACATGAAAGATATATGAAAAAACGAAAAAACAGGATTTTGGCTAATCATGAGGGCAGAGAACTATATAGAGGTGTGTAACAATGCAGAAACTGATCGAAACTGCTGAATATTGTTGTCAGCCCAACTAAGTACGTCCAAATAGGTACACTCCGCCATACACAAATTATCATATTATTTGTACATTTGACTTTGAGAAAATAAATTTAACTTTTCTTAATCTACTAATAACTATCATTTTGCTCTTTAAAAAAAAACAGTTAACACTCTCAAATCTCAGTTCTGCATGCACCCTAATGTGACGTTTCAAAATATTCATCCTCCAAAGTTCTTTGAAAGCATAACAAAAAAAAAATGTGGAAAATGTGAGAAAGGTGAGTAATGATATTGAGTGTTGGAATAAAACATTCCATACGAGATATTTGAAAAAATAATGCAGGCCAAGGAAAAAACAGCAAAAAGGGAAGAACTAACGTTGCACACTCTAATTATACATATTGAGGCAAAGTTATATTGTTATCAGAGTTTGATACAATACCAGATACATTTAATTTTCACACACAACGTGTGTGACATCCCACATCGACCAACGGAAAAGGGGTGATGTGCCTTATATGTTCATGCCCACCTCCAATTAGCACGAGGCCTTTTGGGAGCTCACTGGCTTCGGATTCCATCGGAACTCCGAAATTAAGCGAGTTTGGGCTGGAGCAATCCCAGGATAGGTGACCCACTGAGAAGTTGCCCGTGAGTTCTCAGAAACAAAACCGTGAGGGCGTGACCCAAAGCGGACAATATCGTGCTACGGCGGAGCCGGTCTGGGATGTGACAACGTGTCAGTTATAATTAGGTATCGAATTCAACACAAATATCATACGTTATCGTCATTTATGTGAGTCAAACCAAAAACCTTTCACTTATAAGTGAATAAGAATACTACTAAAGTGTAGTACTAATTTGTTAGATATATCTAAACATTAGAAATCCCACTTTTGTTTCTTTATATAGAAGGCTAGTGAGTATGAAGGGGTTGGGGAACAAATCCTGGCAGATTGAGGGAGGGAAAATGGAGATTGGAGATCCATATCACTCATTGGATGAATTTGACGGTAGGATTCCCTTCTATAATTAAAGAGACATTACATATTATTTTTTATTTTCAACTTCCAGAGAAAATAATTGGAATTAAAATTAGCTACCCAGCAGCACGCACCTACCTATGAAGCATGAATTCCTTTTATATTACGCCTTTCTAGGGTCCGGATGGACTCCACTGGGCATGCGTGGGAATATAGACCTACCTCTCAAGTCACAAATATTTAGAAACTTGTTCTTTTAAAACCTCTAAATTGTGGTGGTTGTTTAATTTCTGTTTTGGTTTTTACAAAAAAGATGCATATGTTACAACTTCTTTTTGCATCTTTAGGCCAACAGAAAAAAAAAAAGAGAGAGAGAAAAAGATAGATGCATGGAGTAGAAATTTGATTTGATTAGTAAAACTGTAAAACTGTAAAACAGGGTTATGAGTTGTCCATGTTAAAAGAATAAAGCAATGCTATGAAGTTAAAATTGTCACTATCTAGAAATTTTAGTTTCTCTAAAGTGTCAAATTAATGCATCAAGTACGTATACTTGAATTTTAAGGCTCGTTTGGAAAGTGCATTTAAATAATTGAAAACGTTGTTAGAAAAAATATTTTTGGGTTCTAAAAGCACTTGAAGTGCTTCCCGCAATAAGAACTATTTATGTGTTTTTTTCATGAAGCACTTCAAGTGCTTTTTCATTATTAACTTGCATTTTTACTAAGGATTGGTTTCAAAAACATTTTCTCTAAAACGCTTTTGGTTTTAAAAATATTTTCTCTAAAAACGCTTTCAATCATTTAAAAGCACTTCCCAAACGAGCCCTTAATCCAAACATTTTATATGTGCTCCTATCAAGCCAAAAGAAAATGCTAGGGATACCACATTTTTGTACCATCTCATATGGCAAGTGATGTATACATGTCACGTCAATTAATGAATTTATGTGATTGAATGTTGATTAAATGCATCACTTGCTACATAAGATGATACACAAATGTGGTATAAATATGTAATCTCCCTAGCATTACTCTAACTAAAAACAAATAAATGTTGTGTGCTGCTAATAGAAATTCATGCTTTATAAGAATTTTACAAATGAAAATGGGTCATGTTTTGGGAAAGCTATTATAATTAAACTTGTTCCTTAAATGAACAATTTTATCTGTAAAAGAGAATCCATATAATTTTCCAATCTTTTTTCCATTGATAAGATGTTTATGCTCAAAATTATGTTGTGTATTACTCCGAGCTTGTTGTCTTCTGTTTGATTGAACAACTTTATTGTTTATAAGTTAGGATTGTTAGTTATCATACGTAGATATATTATTTTGTCTAACAAGGTTCCAAAATCCGATATTATCTCTCCCTCTCTCATTCCTAAAGAATGGCTGCTTTGTGTGGCCAGATCGAATGGCTGACCTGTAATGACTGTAATAAGAGTGTGATGCCATGTGTCAGACTAGTATTGGGCTGTCATATTAGTTTTGTACTAGTATGTGTTGTCTTAGTAGTCAGTTAAGATGCTTAGCCTTTAAGCAATTGTCTAAGAGTATAAATAGCAACCAGTCAATGTAATAACGATTCATTAATAAAAAGATCAGTTTCTCTCTCTAAGTTTTCTGTTATTTCTCTAAGTTTCTCTCTCTAGTTCTTGATTAATCTTCAATTTTGCTTTACTGTGAATATGGTATCAAAGCCAGTGAATCCACCTGTGGATCGTTGCCTGAAATTTCTTTGGGGCTGGCGTTTGGAGGTCGAATCGGAGACGAAGACAATTTCAGACGAGGAGACGAATTCAGGTTCTTTGGACGAAGACGAATTTAGGTTTTGTTCTCAATTGGTGAATTTTTAGTGAGATTTGGATCTGGGAATCTTGTTCTCTGGAAGTGTCATTCTTTCAGTGAATCTGTGAATTGCTTCAGAAAGTTTCATTCTTTCGTTACACAATTGTTGTTCTTCATCTGGGTATTATTCCTGCATATTGCGGTTTTGTTTGATTGCTTTGAAATGATGACTGGAATTGTTAAGATTGAAGGTATTCTTGGTATGATCACAATTAAATTGAAGGATGATAATTTTGCCAAATGGGCTTTTCAATTTAAGTCTGTTCTCAAAGGTTATAAGATGTTTGATCATTTTGATGGCACATCTGTTTGTCCACCCAAATATGTCATTAATACAACCTCAGGAGTTACCAATGAGATTACTGAAGCATTTCTTGAATAGGAATCCATTGATATGGCTCTTTTAAGCCTGTTAATTGCTACTTTGACTGATGATGCTATAGAATATGTACTTGGGTGTAAGACTGCTCATGAGGCGTGGACTAATTTGGAGGATAGGTATGCCTCTGTTTCTAAGGCTCGTGTGAATCATTTGAAGACTGAGTTACATACCATTCAAAAAGGAGGAGATAGTATTGATAAATACTTGTTAAGACTCAAGAACATTAAAGATCAGTTAGTTGTTGCAGGAGAGTTTGTTTCTGATAATGACTTAGTAATTGCTGCTTTGGCTGGTTTACCAAAAGAATATGCTATAATTAGAACTGTTTTGTTGGCAAGGGAGACATCTATTTCTATGAAGGAGTTTCGAGCACAACTTTTAGGTGCTGAGAAGGAAGTTGAAGGATCTTTAAATACTCTTTCTCATCAAATGACTGGTCTATATGTCAATGGTTCAGTTGGTTCTAGTGTTGGTTCAGTTGGTTCTAATGTTGCATCTTCTTCAAATACTCAGGGGTTGGATACTATGTCTTCTGCTACTGTTAGTTCTGTTACTCATGGTCCTTATGTTTCTCCTTCTCAATCACAACCATCCTTTTATCCCTCTACTAATCCTGGTGGCTTTTCTCCTTATTTCCCTGTTCTTCCAAATCAGGGCTCCTATGGTTATGGCTTTATGGGTACTGCATCTTATCCTGTTAACAATGGACCAAGACCACAAGCGTTTAATGGATCAAGGCCTACTTATGGTGGTCAGCAAAGGAATCAAGGAAGTTTTAAATCTCAATTTAAGGGAAGTAAAGGGTTTCCATCAAGTGGTTCTAAAACTTCCCAAACATGGTCTGGCAATACAGATTCCAGAACTACTTTTACACCTGAATGCCAAATCTGTTCTCGAAGGGGACACACAGCTGCAAATTGCTATCACCGAAATACTAATTCACCATCCAGTGGCTATATGGTGGAATGCCAAATATGTGGGAAGCGAGGACATACAACATTAGATTGCTATCATAGGGCTAATTTTGCTTATCAAGGTCAAGCGCCACCACCAAATCTTAATGCTATGGCTGCACAGTCTGTACCAACATTTGCTCCAACCGATGCTTGAATTGTAGATTCAGGGGCATCTCACCACATGACATCAGATGTTTCTTCTCTGGAACAAGTCACACCTTATAGTGGTGATCAGCAAATAAGAATTGGCAATGGTTCAGGTTTATCTATCAAACATATCGGTTCTACCACTATTCATACATCATCTCATAATCTTTCACTTAACAATGTCTTACATGTTCCTCATATTGCCATGAGTTTGTTATCTGTTAAGCAGCTATGTAAGGACAATCGGTGTTGGTTTATCTGTGATGATGTTGTATTCTTTCTACAGGACAAAGAGACAAAGGAGATTTTGTACCAGGGAAGGAGTCAACCTGATGAGTTGTTTCAGATTCCTGTGTCTATTTTTCAACATTCAAATATTACAAATTCAGCTGCTTTATTGAGACAATTAGTGAAGAGTTCAATATGGCATCAAAGGCTCGGGCATCCAACTAATGAAGTTCTCTCTGTAATGTTGAATAAATCACATATTTCTCATTCTGTAGATGTTAATCATAGTATGTGTTCTGCCTGTATTAAAGGCAAGATGTCTAGACTGTCTTTTCCTGTAAGAATAGAAAAGTGTACTAGACCATTTGAAAAAGTCCACTCTGATATTTGGGGTCCATCTCCTGTAAAAACTACTGAAGGATATCGATATTATGTGTCCTTTATTGATGAATATACAAGATATGTTTGGATCTTCCCTTTGTTCAATAAATCTGATGTTTTGACAGTCTTTGTGAAGTTTTACTGAGTTTTTGCACTCTAAGGGTATCTTACATATGGTGTCTTGTCCCTATACTCCTTAGCAAAATAGAGTTGCTGAGAGAAAGCATAGGCATATTGTGGAAACTGCTATCACTTTGTTGATATCTGCATCTTTACCACATGATTTCTGGTATTTTGCTTGTGCACATGCTGTGTTTCTTATTAATAGGATGCCATGTAAGACTCTTTCTATGGAGTCACCCTATTCAGTGTTGTTTAAGAAGACTCTTGACTTACATTCTTTGAAAGTGTTTGGAACTACAGTGTATCCTTACTTAAGACCATATAATGATCACAAGCTGCAACTAAGGTCTGATTTGTGTATATTTTTGGGATACTCCATGGGATATAAAGGAGTTCTATGTTACAATTTAAATTCCAAGAAGCTGATTATTTCCAGGCATGTGATTCATGATGAATCGTTGTTTCCATTTAAAAGTGTTGTTGTTGGTAGTGATCAGAACTTACAGACTATGTCAAGTTCTTCTTCAATTCCAGTAATTGTCACTCTACCTGTTCAGTCCACACATTTATCTTCTTCATCAGGATTACAGAATCAAGATGGGGCTTCGGTTCAGATGCATTCCTCCAGCTTGGGTTTTAACGGTTCTGTAAATTCAGTAGAGCGAAGTCATGATGTGAAAATAATTAAGCACTCAAATTAAACACTCTTTTGACAATTGTAGTGTAATATGTAAGTAGGGATCGTTCTAAACCGGGGATTAGGAGGGATTGCTAATGACCTCTAAACTGACTCAAAAATATTAAAAACAAAGTTAAAAACGTTCAAATAGACTCAAGAGACTCAAAACTGACTTAAGACACTAAAAACAGCTAAAAACAAGCAAAAAGACTCAACTCTAGACCTAACACTTGGTTTTGACGAAAATAACACTTTAAAGACTTGAAAAACTAAGAGAAAACAGATTTTGACTCAATAAACAAGACTTAAGAAAATGGGGATTTGTTCTGACGAAATTAAAGTTTAAAACAGAAACTTAAGAAAGCAACCTTATGAAAAACGACTTTGAATGAATTGAATGGGTAAAAGGCTAGTTAGAGGACCCTTCTCCACACATGACACATATGCAACATAAATCAATCTCCAGTTATTATTCCAATAAACCATGAATCTCAACACCCCAAGTTAATTAGTTACGCTTAAACTAACCTTCAGATTTTCCTAGATTCATTGAATTGGACGTAGCGACACAACCAAATTATTCTTATCAAGTTCCCTATATGATAGCATACTAGAGATACATCTCAAAGATCATTAAGTTCTATGAAAATCATAAGTGTTGACAGGGTAATTATGACTATGATAGCATGACACTCTTACCAGGAATTTACTTAACACGATTGTGACCAACAACCTTCACTACTTGTGAATATAAGTTTCTAACTATTAGGTGAAAGTCCCTTATACTCTAGCATCAAATTCATGCATGTAAACTAAGTATGCATCCTCAATAAACATACAAAAATACGTTTCGATAACTCAGTTAAGTAAATTGCATTCACGATTTATGAAACAAAAACTGGATGTAATCAACTCAAGTCACATATATGTTCATGGCTTTGAATTCGCCTCTAACTAAAAAGAACTTAGTTACACATGATTGTAAATAAAAACATTGAAATTAAAATAAGAATACACCTAAAACCTCCAGAGCTTCGGCACTAATCTTCAATCTCTGACTTCTCGCTCCTCTCTGTTCTCTAGTTGTCTTCTTTGCACTTCTAATTAATAGCATCCTCAAATAACTCTCAAGCACGGTTTTCTAGAGAGTTAAGACCTCATTGGAACTCCTACATTCATCTGAATTAAGTCCCAGAACTTGCACAAACAGATATCACGTTATCTTCCTTGAAACCCAATCCGAGAAGGACTCTTTTTCCTGATTCGACCTCCAGTCACTAAAACAGCTGTAAAATCTGCAATACGTATCCAAATGCCAATCTGTAAAATCCTATGAAAACTAGACTTCCAGAGCTTTCCAACCATGTATGGCACGACACGTAATTCATTCTAACGAAATCTGGGCGCTCTGTCGAAGTTGACCTTTATGCACAGCGTTGTCCAATTCCTCTCGGATTCTGCCTTTGCAATGTACTTGTCTTCCAGACTTCTATTTCCACTCTTTTAGGACGGATTGAACTCCTCAAACACTCAGATTATCCAATGTCTTTATCTGAAAATAATTCTCCCATTGCAATTAGAATTAGGTAGAAACTGATAGTGATAAGATAAGGATAGGATAAGGATAAGATAAGGATAAGATAAGGATAATGTTCCAGATAATGTTCTTCCCTTATCTTATCTTATCTTAAACTTATCTTATCCATCTTCATAACAGATCCTAGCCTCATTTGAACTCCAAATTCGTCCATTCCCTGGGCTCCATATACATGCACTCCAGTTAAGCTCCATTTTGCTCCAAAATGCACCAAAATGCACTTTCTTGCTTCACTTGTCATTTAAACCTACAAACACACAAAAATAACTTAAATCACTACAATAAACAATAACTAACTACTTAAATGCAAGAAAACAAGCTACTAAGTCGCATAAATATGCTCCTATCAGTCAACAGAAAACTGAAACATCACACTCATCATCAGACTCTGTCAATACTTCCTTTCCTAACAATTCTCATTTGTTGCCTATCCTCAACCCTGCACAACTCCAGGTATTATTGCCTCATTCTCAGCCAACTATTATGTCTTCTAATACAAATAGAAGCTCACCTATTCAAACAAGACTTCATACAGGAGCTATTTCTAGAAAAGATTACACTAGTTGTCTTGCTTATCTCCCTGAGTTACAATCTTTACAAATAAATCATGATGATTTAAATTGTGGGGGTTTTTCTTTTGTGGCTGAATTAAATGATGGTCGAAGAGCCTAAAACTTTTAAAAGTGCCTCTTCTAATGAGAATTGGCAGAGAGCTATGCAGGATGAGTTTGATGCTCTCAAAACTCAGGGAACTTGGGTTCTTGTTCCCCCACCTACACATAGATCCATAGTTGGTAGTAAATGGGTCTATAAGGTGAAGAAAAATCCAGATGGAAGTATTTCTCGATACAAAGCACGGCTGGTTGCTTAGGGCTTTAGCCAAGAACAAGGTCTAGATTACACAGAGACTTTTAGTCCTGTGGTGAGGCACACTACTGTTAGACTAATTCTTGCTCTTGCTGCCACTTATGGTTGGGAATTGAGACAATTGGATATTAAAAATGCTTTTCTTCATGGAGATTTACAGGAAGAAGTATATATGAAGCAGCCACAAGGTTTTATAGATCCTGTTCATCTCAATTATGTTTGTCGGCTTGTCAAATCTCTTTATGGTTTAAAACAGGCTCCAAGGGCTTGGAATTCTAAATTTACAGGATATTTGCCAGCCTTGGGATTTGTTGCTTCACAATCTGACACAAGCTTGTTTATTAAAACAGATGGGGATGATGTGATTATCCTGTTGTTATATGTGGATGATATTATCTTAACAGGGTCTAATTCCTCCAAAATTCAAGTAGTTGTCTCAGATTTGGGAGAGGTGTTTGACTTGAAGGATATGGGCAGATTGACCTATTTTCTTGGATTGCAAATTGAGTATCGAGACAATGGAAATATTTTCATTCATCAGTCCAAGTATGCAAAGGAGTTGATCAAGAAGGCTGGAATGGAGACATGTAAGTCATCTCCTACACCTTCTAAACCTCATACTCAGTTACTGAATTCAGAAGGTACTCTTATGAAAGATCCTAGTCTGTATAGAAGTATTGTGGGTGCCTTGCAGTATCTTACTTTTACAAGACCAGATATAGCTTATTCAGTGAATGTGGTCTGTCAGTTTATGAATCAACCCACTGAGACTCATTTTCTCTTAGTTAAGAGAATCCTGAGATATTTA
The DNA here is from genome assembly GCA_018257905.1 of Gillenia trifoliata. Lineage (NCBI taxonomy): Eukaryota > Viridiplantae > Streptophyta > Magnoliopsida > Rosales > Rosaceae > Gillenia > Gillenia trifoliata. The sequence continues at coordinate 5,780,093 of CM031082.1, forward strand.
CAGGGTACTATTACATGTGGATTGACTTACAGCAAAGCCACAGATCATCATCTTTTTGCTTTCTCTGATTCTGACTGGGCAGCTAATATTAACACTCGTAGATCAATCACTGGTTATGTTGTTTTTCTTGGAAGTAATCCAATTTCTTGGCAATCCAAGAAACAAGCTTCAATGTCTCGAAGCTCTACAGAGGCAGAATATAAAGCTTTAGCACATTGTGCTGCTAATGTTTTTTGGATTCGATTACTGCTCAAAGATCTACATCAGGTTTTGCCTGCTCCTCCAATATTGCATTGTGACAACCTATCAGCTTTAACTTTGAGTTCTAATCCAGTATTTCATTCTCGTATTAAACATCTTGATACGGATTATCATTTTGTACGGGAAAAGGTGCAAAAAGGAGACTTGGTGGTTCATTATGTTCCCACTGAAGAACAAGTAGCTGATATATTTACAAAGGGGTTACATAATCCAGTCTTTGTTAAACATTGTGTCAATCTTAGGCTAGGAATCCCTAGCTAAGATTGAGGGGGGTGTAATGACTGTAATAAGAGTGTGATGCCATGTGTCAGACTAGTATTGGGTTGTCATATTAGTTTTGTACTAGTATGTGTTGTGTCTTAGTAGTCAGTTAAGATGCTTAGCCTTTAAGCAATTGTCTAAGAGTATAAATAGCAACCAGTCAATGTAATAACGATTCATTAATAAAAAGATCAGTTTCTCTCTCTAAGTTTTCTGTTATTTCTCTAAGTTTCTCTCTCTAGTTCTTGATTAATCTTCAATTTTGCTTTACTGTGAATAACCTGAAGGACTGGTGTTGGTGGTCGTGCAGCCTTAGGCAAAGAATCTAGAGCTTGCGCCACCTTGGGTGACGTGGTCTATTGAATTTCTGCCCTTTTGGTGTTCAACAAGGGCTGCTCCGACGATTCCTCAACGTTTTTATGTGGTTGCGCCGCCTCATACATTCATATCTAACTGCCACGCTGCATTGGGGACAAGATTTGATAGTCACACCGCCCTGGGCAATGGGATCTAGGTTTCACGCCGCCCTGGGTGACGTGGTCTGTTCAATTTATGCTCTTTTGGTGTTTAGCAAGAGCTGCTTCGATGATTCCTCGATGTTTTTATGTGGCTGAGCCACCTCATACATTCAGATTTGACTACCACACACTGCATTAGGGACATGATTTGACTGTCACGCCGCCTTAGGCAATGAGATCTAGCTTTCACACCGCCATTGGTAGCGAGATTGGTTAATTCCGCCGCATTAGGCGTTCTAACATGGTTGTGTCTGTTGCCATGTGACCTCAGATCTAACGGATGATCGCCTTAGGTGACTGGACCTGACGGATGCGCCACCCTAGGCAACCAAATATGGCGTTTTGCGCTGTCTTGAGTGACCGGATCTATCGATTTTGCCGTCATGGGCATTTAGACATGGCGGCTTCGCCGCCCTGAGCTTTGGTATTGGTGGCTCTGTCGCCTTTTTCGACTCATGCAGTGGTGAACTCCATTAGAAAGGAGATGTTGCAGGTAACCGTGGCCTGAGTGTTTTAGCATTTTATGAGCTGATTGGTGGGTCCCTTCTCAGCGTAGTGTAGTTTGTTGTCTCACCTAGCGAGTGATGTGGTCGCATTGTAGCTATGGCTGGATGTGGTCTTTGCGCTGTAGCGATGATGGATGTGGTCTCGTCTACCAACGATGACGTTATGTGGCCTCGCTCCTTAGCGATGATTTTGTGTGGCCTCACTATTTGGCAATGACCAGTTTTAGTCGTTGATACAAATATGTTGCGTTTATCGTATTTGTGACAAATTTAAGTTGGTGGCGTTTGTGGTAGCCGTGTAGGGGTTTACTCAAGTTGTTTGTTTGAGCATATTCACTTCAGATCAATTTCTTGATCACTGGAGCATTGTACCCAATTGGCACCTATATATCCGTTTGTATTGTTTAATGAATATCACTCTATCGCTTCTTGTCAAAAAGTTAGTCAAAAAGTTAGGTTTGTTTGGGTGTCTTGTTATTTGTTTGTTGTCCCGTGATAGTATCATCCGTTAGCACATCTTTTTTAAAGATGATGCTTTTGTTTAATGATGTTCGCGTTTGGATTTTGGACTCATGTGGCTGTCCTTTGTACAATTTCAAGGTATTTGAATAAAAGATTTATTCAAATTAAAAAAGGTTTAGGCTTCCTTTTAATTATTTTCTTAATATATATAAAAAAAATATTTAACTTTAATTCCCAAAACAACGTTCCAACAAAAAAAATCCCAAAACAACGGCAATTTGAACACAAAGTATACAGTATCAACGTACTAGAGAGAACCCTAATTCCAACCAACAAAAGAGAGAGAAAACCTAATTCATAATCTTCAATGATACACTTATTCCGAGAATTACAATGAAGGGACGGTTCTTGCTCTCTTTCTTTATGAATTCGATCAAAATTCATGAAATATTCCTATCATTGGATTTTTTTTCTCATTTTTTGATTCAATGTATTTTGTCTTTAATTTAATCAAAAGTTAGATGCACAGTTTCGGTTTTTGGAAAAAAAATTAAAAGGAAAGAAGCATTCATGCTAAATCAGATTTGTATACCACCAATTCAAATTAGGTAGAAAGAATTTATAATAGATTACTTTCCTAATTGGTGCTTATACACTTGTCAATTATAGTAGTAAATATTGAAGGAATGTTATATAGGGTGATGAATTTCTCTGGACAATGCATATATGGCATTTTCTTAAATAGATTTACTATAATTTGACAAAAATAAAAATAGATTTACTATATTAGTTCGGTATTTTATTTATTTATTCTTTATTCCCTCACAATAATCTTAGAGGCACAAAATTTTATCACAATCAAAGTGATAATATTTCATCTGCTTCCATTTTACATGTTGCCAACGAATTATATTTAAAAAATGAAGTTGATTCTAACTTTCTAACAATTTTTTTTTAATGCAGGGTGAATTTTGCGAAATGTGAGTGTCGATCGATCGGCCGATACTCGCATTTATCCGGCAATACATCCGTATTGTAGAAAACCTCAATTCCCCAATCTTACTCAATCACTAGGAAAAAAAGGTCGACCCTAGGACAACGATTGAACTCATCTCCTCACATATATGTTTGACAATTGACATGTTCTCCCCTACCGTTAAAATTGAATCCCAAATAAATTTTGTGTTTCAGTTTTAGTAAAATTAAGGATTCGATTTTAACACAAAACATATGGTTAAAAATTAAAATGTAAGCACTACAATTGCCCTTTGCCCCTCCCAACCAAATAATATTTCACCCAATTTCCTTCTTATTTTATGTATATTTTTTTATTGAACATATTTCCTAATTTAAAAATTGCTGGCAGGCCTTCCTCTTGGCCATTATAAATTGGGGTAGTCGCTGGTACCTTCACATTAAAACATCACACACTGTCTCTCTCTCTCTTGTTTGAGTGTGAGGCGTCAGAAATTGCAACAAAAAAAAAAATCCTCTGTTTTTCTTCTTCTTGTTTTGTTTGATCACCACCATGGCTGCGGTGCTCCTACCAACTCTGTTGGTCATATTTCTTAGCTTATTACTAAGAGTTGCTTACGACACTCTCTCATGCTACTTCCTAACCCCAAGACGCATCAAGAAAATCATGGAAAAGCAAGGAGTGCGTGGCCCTAAACCCCGCCCTCTCAACGGCAACATCTTGGACATGGCCACCCTTGTCGCCAAATCAACCTCTCACGACATGCACACGATCGACCACGACATCGTCGGCCGGCTCCTGCCCCATTATGTCGCATGGTCCAAACAATATGGTTCGTAAATTCTTTCAATTTGATCACTACCTCCATCACCATATAAATATTTGTGTAATTTTTCTGATATTTGAGTTGGGTTTTAGGAAAAAGATTCATATATTGGAATGGAATCGAACCCCGGATGTGCTTGTCGGAGACTGAATTGATCAAGGAGCTTTTGTCCAAGTACAGCACCATCTCCGGCAAGTCATGGCTTCAACAGCAAGGCTCCAAGCATTTCATCGGCCGCGGATTACTGATGGCCAACGGCGAAGATTGGTACCATCAGCGCCACATCGTTGCACCGGCATTCACGGGAGATAGACTCAAGGTATGAATATGATGATTCTTAATGTTTCCGTAAATTTTTACAATAATAGTACGATATCTGTTATTAGCATTCCAAAAAAGTCATTATGCAATTCTCTCTAGCAAAAAATAAAAAGGAATATAAAAGTGCATAATGACTATTTTACAATGGTAATAACAATTTCCTAACTTGAATTATTGTGATGAATTAATAATTGCGATTTTGATTAATTTTGGTGCGATTTTCATTAGAGCTATGCGGGGTACATGGTGGAATGCACTAAAGAGATGCTCCAATCGCTGAAAAATGAGATAGAGACTTCAGGGAGAAGGGAGTTTGAGATTGGAGAATACATGACAAGGCTCACAGCTGACATAATTTCGAGGACGGAGTTCGATAGCAGCTACGAGAAGGGGAAGCAGATATTTCGACTGCTAACTGTTCTGCAGCATCTATGCGCCCAAGCAAGCAGACACTTGTGCCTTCCAGGAAGCCGGTGAGTGAGTAGTACATAGAAATATTTGAGGTGCATTTTAGGAAGGATATTTAATTGGATTCGTTTATGTTTTATAAATAATAAAAAGAGCCAATACATTTCTTTTACGTGGTCACGTTTTCTTGTTCCTAATTTCTTTAGCAGATTCCATGTTTTTCCAATAAGCTTCTCTTTGTTGTCTTTTTTATCTTATTTTTTTTGGTTTGCTTCTATTTATTTTATAGTTATTATAGTTTGTTCTTTGTCAATTGTCAATCACTTTCAAGAGTCAGTCGTTGAACGGCTTTAAAACCATGACATATGTACTAATTATTTTTTTAGGTCATACAAATTTATTTCATATTCTGAAAATTTTAATTGGATTTCAGGTTTTTCCCAAGTAAATACAACAGAGAAATAAAATCTCTGAAAATGGAGGTGGAGAGGCTGCTGATGGAGATAATCCAGAGCCGAAAGGACTGCGTTGAGATCGGTAGGAGTAGTTCTTATGGAAATGATTTGCTGGGGATGTTGCTCAACGAGATGCAGAAAAAAAGAGGGAATGGTTTCAGCTTAAACTTGCAGCTAATCATGGATGAATGCAAGACATTCTTCTTTGCAGGACATGAAACAACTGCCCTTTTACTCACTTGGACTGTCATGTTATTAGCCAGCAATCCCTCTTGGCAAGAAAAGGTTAGGGCTGAGGTGAAGCAAGTATGCAATGGTGGAACTCCATCTGTCGATCATCTTTCCAAGCTCTCTTTGGTAAGCAAGCTTACTTTGTATCTTTCTAATTATTGTTAGCTTTTAGTTGTTTTGGTGGTTTGGTATGGTGGGCATTTGGGCCATGAAATTACTAAAAAGTTAAGGTAGTGAGAAGGGACAAGATATTAGAGCCACTGACCAATGCTTCCAAAATTTTTAAACAAACATAGATTTTTTGGCATGAGCCTAAAGGCTAAAACTTCACACCTATCTGTAAGCCTAAGTTTGGATTTTACGGACTTGTATTAAATTAAGTGACTAGCAATTGTAACAATTTTTCAGTCTACTACAATTTATGATAGAATATTTAGTTTTTGAATGCAAACGACTAAATAAAGTGTTTAAGCTAATATGGGTATTGTCTTAGTAATACGTAAGATTAGATACTACTATTTTTTTCTAATTAAATTGCAGGTAAAAAAAAAATAATCCAAACTATTAGATTGTTGTAGCATGTAATGATCCGTGTCACTAAAATGTTTTCGAGCTGCCACCCAATTAAGTTAGTAGTATAAACAATTTACTATATTTTTACCTCTTCATATTAGAAGAGGTGCTCTAAAAAAGCCTCAAAAGTGAAGCTAGCTAGCCCTTGCTTTCGGCTTTTTCATATCCATAGTTCAAGAGAGTGGCCCCTAATCTACTCCTATCCATAGTTCAAGCCACACCATCTTAATTTTGTGGTTCTACTTAATTATCAAAGAGTGCTACTAAAAACACTCACTTGTCTTATTTTTCTACGCATATTTTAATAAAAATATTAATAACATGTTTATCTTTTTATAAAAAAAATTTTAAACCCCTATCCTGTTTCTCTCCCCCCCCCCCAACCGTCTCTCTCTCTCTCTCCGTCCCCCGTTTCTCTCTCCCCCCGTGCTTCTCTCTCTTCCATTTCATCTGTCTCTTCTCGGCTTCTCCACCGACCGCCACGGCTGGAAGCTATTGTTGGTCTACTAGCTCATGCCTAATAGAAGCCTCCAGGAGGCACTGCTGGATCGAAAGTGCCCAGAGCTTATGGTTTGGAAGAAGAGGTTCAGTGTTGTGCTTGATGTGGCTTGTGGGCTCGAGTATTTGCACCATGTTTGTGACCCGCCGGTGATTTACAGCGATGTGAAGCCTAGCAATGTGTTGCTGGACTCGGATTTCAAAGCCAAGATTGGGAATTTTGGGTTGGCGAGGTTGAAAGCAGAGGCGGAGGATCAGGGGGAGCACGTCAGAGTTGTGGTGGTGGAGGAAGGGCAAGAGGAGGAGGAGAAAGAGAGCGGGGGAAAGGAGAAGAGGGTTAGGTGTCCTTCACGGGCTACTCTTTCTTCTTTACTTTGTCCTCTTGATTTGCACCCATGGCTACCAATTAACGCGTTTTGCTGCTAAAGGAAGTTCAGGGAGCGAATGGTGGTGGAAACAGGACAATGCATGGGTGGTGCTATGATAAATGTTATTTTAAGAATAACAGTGGGTTGGAAAATAGGATTTTAAATTTTTTTTATGGTGGGTAAAATTATAATGCGGGTGTGAAAATAAGACAATGGAATAAGTCTAACGACTCTATTTTTCAAAAGCCTAAATAAAAAAAAAAACCTAGAAGACCAAATTGAAGTTTTTTAAAAGGAGATTAGCTGGTAATGGAGAGCAAATTAGTCAAAAGCAGGTCAAAAGGCTTGGCAGTGGCAGTGCCTTGCATGTCTAGTAATCATAAAAACTTTAATAAGCCTTGCCAAGCTAGCTAGGTCATTGCCTTTAATTTGTATGTTCTTTTCTGAAACAAATTCGAAGAGTTTTAGTCTGAGCTTATTGGTCACATTATTTTTTTCTTTGATTCTTTGCAGTTAAATATGGTAATAAATGAGTCACTGAGGCTGTATCCACCAGCAACTGTTCTACCTCGAATGGCTTTTGAAGACATCAAACTTGGTGACCTACATATTCCAAAGGGGCTATCAATATGGATTCCAGTGCTGGCCATTCACCACAGTGAAGAGTTATGGGGTAAAGATGCAAATGAGTTCAACCCTGAAAGATTTGCTTCTAAGTCCTTCACACCCGGGAGGTTCATTCCGTTTGCTACCGGTCCAAGAAATTGTATCGGTCAATCTTTTGCTATGATGGAAGCTAAGATCATATTAGCAATGTTAATCTCGCGGTTTAGCTTCACTGTTTCGCCTAGTTATCGTCACGCTCCGGTTATTGTCCTCACCATCAAACCCAAGTATGGTGTTCAAGTATGCTTGACCCCCATAGACCCTTCAAATTAGCATACTAATTTTGGGATTAGAGTGCATGCATGAGTTTGTCATTTGAGGAGCTAGGGAGCTTGAGATGGAATTTTGGCCAACTTTATCATTGTAATTTATTTTCTTGAGTTATACATAGTGAAGAGAATGAGATTGACATGATGTTTGTGCGGATTAACCAAACGAGTAAATGTCAATAAAAATAAAAATTACAGTGTTTATTCTTACTTTTAGCCTAATGTTTGACAATATATTTTCTTATTAGACCGTCTATTTATATGTTACGTTATCAATCTATTAACTATACATTCTTGTTTAATTTGAATGTGGATGCAGTTTAACAATCCTAATCAACGTTTAATCCTACAGTTGTTTAGAGGTCAAAACTTTTTTTTTTTTTTTTTTGATAAACTAGAGGTCAAAACTTGCATAAATGAGGGGATACGCATAGAAACGATTAACGATATAACTAAAGCAATCGAAACACACACACAGCGATCGACGAGTTAAAAAGGGTTTCTTCTTTAGCTTTGATGGCCCATGGAATGATAGATTTGATTCTTTTTATTCTATCAGATTGATTTAACAAAGTGCTTATCTTTCAAGATTAATTAAAATAAGCCAACTTGTATTTGACAGGGGGTAGGGTCAGGATCATCCTTTTAGAGGCTTCATATAAATATAGAGTGCTTTGGCAGCTATCCCATCATCTCTCCTTACACCAATCTCTGATTCTTCTGCGCATCCCACTACTCAATTTTTTTCTCATTGTTTTGTTTTCAACTACCATTTATTTATATCTCTTCTCTGTCACTGTCTAATACACTGCATACGAAAAATTCCAATGCCACACTTTTTAATACGATTTCATTAAGAAACAGAGAAGCTCTCCACCCCAATATCGAAAGTTTCTGAACCAATTGCAATTTCTTGTAATTTCAGAATTAAATTCATGTATTCGACCCATAAACTTTAGATTTTACCTTAATTCCTTTTACACAAGAATAGTTTTTTACAAAAGTAGTTTCTTCAATTAATTTTTCATCAATTTAGGAATGTAGTCAAATTAAAATCTAACAGGATTTTAATAGATTTTGTTAAGTGATGGATTTCATAGGATTATGTAGACATCTACAAAGTCCATATGAATTTTAATAAGATTTGAGAAGATTCATATAACAGATTTTTATGAATTTTGATAGACATATGGAGCTTTGAATCTTGGCCGTCAAATAGATCAAATGGTGATAAATAGTGCCTAGGTCATAAATCTAATCAAATTGTCACAGCAGCCATGATTGATGGTTCTCATCCACAACTCGTCCCCTCCTTCTTATGCTATTTTTGTCAAATGTTTTTTGGGCATTTTTCTGTCTTTTTCAACCTCGATTGCTCTCATATGGAAATACAACCTCTAGAATGGAATCCACAATTAAGCATAATGTTGTAGTGAAAGTTATGGAACGGATTGGATCTCAATGGCAGGTGACTTGGGTGAGAGTCAAGTTTATGGATGACCATAATCGTTTCATCATGAGGAATGTCAAGGGACCAGTGAGGGAAGGAGATATCCTTACCTTACTCGAGTCCAAGAGAGAGGCAAGAAGGTTGCGGTGATCAATCAGAGATGGTCTTGTTTGTTGAAAGAATTGATAAAGAAGAAAATATTGCAAAAACAAAAAAACAAAAAAGCAAAATGGAAATTGTGAAGTTGATATAGATATAAGTAGGGGAGCTGGCAAGGAATGAAAAAACATGAAGGGCAGAGCAAATGGGAGCCATGGCTGCTCTGCATAGCATAGAAAGGAAAGGGACGAGCAGGGACATGGTCGGAGAGAGAAGTCAGCTTGAGAAAAAAAACCTTGAAAAGAAATTCTAGGGATGGAGGTGGGATTCTTTATAGCCTTTGTTATATATAAAATTCACTATCAAATCCTACAAAATCTCTTACTTAATGAAATCCTTCAAAATCTATGACATTTTGAATACCTATAGATTTGTATGGACTCTTTAAAAGTCTTTTAAAATCTTGATTGACTATCCATATATTTGAATGGACTCTTTTAAAGTCTTTTAAAATCCTAATTGACTACACCAAAATTCTAAAATCCTTTAAAATCCTAAATTGACTACACCACTTATTCTCTGAAAACCTAAAGTTTACAAGTTTCACTTTTATTCTAGCACTCATTTCAAGTCACTTGATCGGTCTTAGCTTTGAGGAGAAGAAGTTCGAACTTTAGACCTGTTCTTACAACAAAGTTGAGAATTATCACTAAGACAATAATTATATTACATTTACTCCCTTATAATGTGCCCATATCATCTCAATATAGGTAACTTATAACATTTCACAAGTTTTCTGGAATATATTTAAACTGAACTACAAATGACTAAATACAATGTAATAAAAACATTATCTAACAATATTGAGATGACTATGGCAATTGATTGAAATCAATTCATTTTTCCTATTCCTTCTTATAAATGTATAGATTTTTATGTATTACTAACGTTATTCGTCACTTAGTACTACAGTTTAGTGATATTTCTCTTTACTTGTAAGTGGGAGGTCTTAGGTTCAACTTTCATAGATGGCGAATTCGACACAAAATTATTATAACTTACCCATTGTATGACTTAACCGAAACTTCTCACCCCTTAGTGTTACATTGCATTCTACAAATTATAAAAACATTTTATATACTCAAGCAGCTTATCTATAAATTAATACATAAACTTCCTAGATTAGGAATTCCCCATTCCAGAATGAATGTATCACCCCCAACTCCTTCTTTTCAACTTTTTCACACATGGGATCTTACATGGATCAGTAAAACTGAACAGTGAAGCATTTTCCTACATAGTACAATATACAAATTAAGTTGCATGCATATCATGCAGATAAACTCCTTAGAAAAAATCAACCCTAATTATAGTCAAACTTAGAATGCATGAATGTTTTGATGTATTCTTTTCACTAGGAGGAAATATATATAGTTGTACAATGCTAATTACAATTAATCTAGGAAATCTATTAAGAAAAGTACTGACGGATCCACATTGGGGTTATAGGGGTCAATTGACCTCTTGAAGTTCATATTTCTCCATAAGAAAGTCTGGTCTTGACCTCTTGTTTGTGTAGTTTTGGCTCAAGTTATGCCCTTCAACTGCTTGTGAAAATGCCTTAGTGGCTGAAGCATCGGATTGTTGATGGGTTCTTGGAACTCATGCATTGCTACCCAAGCTTGCTTTCTTTTTATTTCAAAGTCTCCATTTTCAAACAAATATATAAATTATACGACTCAAAATAACTGATTGCAATTGCTTGAGTGTGCATAGAGACTTCCATTATTAATATTGTGAAAAAGTCCATTATGTTATATTGCGAAATCAATAATCGAGTGATACATTTGTTGTTTAAATTTTAAGGGTATTTATTGTTTAAAAATAAATTTGGTAAAGTTTACATGTTGACCACCTAAAGGAAAATTCTTGGATCCACCGCTAAAGGAAAGGAATCCCTAATACAATCAATTACAATATTCACATTCCTATTCTAATATATTATAGCACTTCCCCTCAAGTTGGTGCATAGATATCGAACATGTCCAACTTGCCCATAAGTCTTGCAAATATCCTATTTGACATAGCTTTCGTTAAGACATCTGCAAATTGATCTTCAGACTTGACTCTTGGTATCTCAATAATCTACTAGTCTAGCTTTTCCTTGATGAAGAACCAATCTACTTCTAGATGTTTCATTCGGTCATGATGAACAAGGTTAGCTGCAATTTCCCACGCGGCTTTATTGTCACAATATAGCTTCATCGCCTTTTTCGAATCATATCCCAAATCTTTCAAAATATTCTGTAACCAAAGCATTTTAGTAATTCCCAACGCAACTCCTCTATACTCTGATTCGGCAATCGAGCGAGCAACGACTTTCTGTTTCTTACTCCTCCAAGTAACCAGACTACCTCCCACAAATGTGAAGTAACCTGATGTTGACTGCCTATCATCAATCGATCCTGCCTTATCGGCATCTGTATACACTTCAACCTCCAAATGACCATTATTTGAGAACAAGACCCATTTTCCTAGAGTTGACTTCCATATTGTAAAATTCGCATCAATGCATCCATATGTTACTTTCTAGAATCATGCATAAACTAGCTTACCACACTCATAACACAAGCCAGGTCTGGCCTCGTATGAGCAAGATACATCAATCTTCTTACCAACCGTTAATATCCCTTTTTATCACACGGTAGTTGATCCGGATCAGAACACAACTTCAACCCTTCTTCCAACGGCATATCAACCGGTTGACAAGTTGGCATTCTTGTCTCATGCAACAAATCAAGATCATATTTCTTCTGTGACACCATCCTTCGAACGGGCAGCTTCAATGCCCTAGAAATTCTTTAGCTATTCAAAATCTTTCATCTCAAACTAGCGTGCCAAATAACTTTGCAATGCTTGTCGCTCATTTGGATCATCTCCAGTTACTACTATATCATCTACATAGATAATGAGTATTGTAATCTTACTTTTTTTCTTCTTTAGAAATAAAGTATGATCATAGTTACTTTGCTTGTAGCCGAAGGCTCTTATAAACTTCGTGAATCGCCCAAACCATGCTCTCGACGACTGTTCGAGACCATACAATGATTTCTTCAATCGACATACTTTATTTTGATGCTTGGATGGTCTATTCGAACTAAGTGGAAGTTCCATGTATACTTGTTCAGTTAATTCACCGTGCAGAAATACATTCTTCACATCGAATTGGTGTGACGACAAGTCGAGATTTGCTGCTAGTGACATGGGAACTCTAACGGTGTTGAGTTTCGCTACTGGAGAAAATGTCTCGTCATAATCAGTTCCATATGTCTGAGTGTATCCTTTCGCCCTAGTCTTACTTTGTATCTTTCTATTGATCTAATCAAAATTATATTTCACCGTGTAAACTCATCGGCGCCCTATGGGTTTCTTACCTGGTGATAATTCAACGATATCTCATGTCTCATTCTTTTTCAGGGACTTCATCTTTTCATCCATTGCTGCTTTCCACCTTGGATGGGCAAAGGCTTCTTTCACATTGTTAGGAATATATATACAAAAGATAATTGATTTACAAGTGACAAATATGACTTCGATAACCTATGGGTTGACACATAATATCTCATAGGGTATTTGACTTTACTAGTAAGCTATGGCTCATATATAGCTTTCAAGATACAGCGTGTAATTCGAGGAGGAAGTTCCCTTCTGTGTATATCGAATGACGATTGGTTTAGAGGTCTCGTAGACTGCTCTGGGGAGGACATTTCAGACGACTGACCAAAGGCTGATCGGCAGTGGACTGATCGGCAGTCAGATCAGCAGTAGGCTGATCGGCAAACTGTTCAACAGTGGTTATTTTGGGAATTGATTCATCCACTTCACTCATTTCACCACTTAAATCCAAAAGTTTACCACTTGTTTCAAAGTCAACAATCGAGTGTTGTGGGACTTCAAACGTCTGAACTTCACTTTGTTTCCCCTCCTGAAGTTTAGGGTACTCATCAGCAAAGTACATGGTAGATTCACCCCAGGAATACACATCGAAGAGCTAGCGATTTCAGTTCAGTTTGTTTCGTTGATGTGGATAAAGCTGAACAAACGCAATACAACCAAACACATGTGGATGAAGGTTGGCTGAGGCTGGCGCTTAAACTAGATCAGTGAAGACTGCATGAAGGGTGCGAAAATCCAATGTATTAGAGGGAACCAGATTAATCAGGTATGTTGCGAACGCAAGGGCTTCCCTACAATACTTCAACGATGCATGACTATCAAAGAGGAAACTCGAACAACCTCAAGGAGATGCCGACTCTCTTGTTTAGCCACCCCATTTTGCTGAGGTGTGTAGGGATATGTAGACTGGTGAATAATACCACAATCAGCTAAGTACTTTTTTAAATTCGCACTCAAATACTCGCATCCATTGTCACTGGGAAGCACCTGTATTTAAGCCTTGTACTGACACTGAATCAACTTATGGAGCCGTTGGAACAATTCATTCAGTTCACCTTTCGATTTCATAAACAAATCCATGTCATTTGGGTACAATCATCGATAAATGTAACAAACGAACGAGCACTTCCCAAAGTAGTGTGCTTGGAAGGACCCCATACATCAAAATGAATGATCATAAAAGGAATTGAACTTTTATTCGAACTCGGAGAATACGAAATACGGTGACTTTTAGCCAGTTCACAAGGCTAACCAAATGACCAAATGAAGCATGCCCCAAACGATGATTCCATAGCCAAATCTCATATTTTTTTCCTCTCTCCCTCGAATGCATCTACGGACAAGGCTTGAGTCAACTATCTTGTGCTATCAGATACCAAATTCAGGTGGTAAAGCTTCCCTTGTCTAACCTCATAACCAATCGTCTTTCTTGTTCAAATATCCTTAAACACACAATAGTGAGGCCAAAAAATCACAATACAATGCAGGGCAAGGGTTATATATACAAGCAACATATAATAAATTATAATTCAGAGATGGGACAACTAGAACATAATCCAAATTAAGGTTATCAGTAAGTGCAATTAAACTCTCGCCAGTAATCAGGACAAGGGTTCTATCAACGGTGGATATATTAGTTTTGGTGGAGGGTTCTAATTTGTGGACCTGTCTAGAATCGAAAGTCATATGATTTGTAACACCGAAATCAATTATCCATGTATTATTAGAAACAAGTGCAGAATTAGGAGACGTCTTACCAATATTATATGTTATAGCTGCCAAAACAGAGCCTTGATTGACATTATTCGGAGGTTCTTCAATAACACTAGCAACTTCAGATGACTGACAACCTGAATTTCGTTTTTCTAGGATCCCTGCTACTATCCCACCATTCCAGATAACCCACAATCTCATAGCAACGAGATTTGGAGTGGCCAGATTGGCCACAATGATCACATCTTCGGTGAAGACAGCTTCGAGCTGCCAGTGCAACATCATTGGGTTTTGTTTCGGCATATTTCTTCTCGTCAGCCATGGTGACAAATCTTCGGAGGAGTTCGATTAGGGTTTTTAGAATTTGAAAGCAGCAGTGGCGCGGAAGACGGGCCATGTATTTGATTCGAAGTCCAGCACCTAGATTCAGTTATAGGGTTTTCTTTGGTTCGATGAAAGCTGGTTGAACTACATCAACTATTTTCGGTGGGCTGCGATAGAGGGCACCGCGCGGTGGTTCGGTGGAAGACGGCTGATCGAGTGGCTTCTACTTTAGTGGAAGCCGGCTGGGTCAGGGTCAGCGGCTTCTTGCTTCGGTTGGCTATTGTGGAGAGTGACGACATAGTGTTTTTTTTTTTTTTTCCAGTGACTTCTAGCTTAGGCTCCGATACCTATTTAAAATTCACAAATGCTTAGATGTATTCTTCTCACTAGGAGAAACTATATATAGTTGTACAACCCTAATTACAATTAATCTAGAAAACCTATTAAGAAAAAAAATTCTCAATACAATCGATTACAATATTCATATTCCTATTCTAATATATTCTAACAGTCAAAAGAATTGGGGATGATTGGATTGGAGGCTGAGCTCAGTATATCTGAGATACCGCGCGCTAGGTGTTATGTCAACTACAACCACGTACTCAGCCCTTCTTTTCCACATATTTGGGGAAGGTTTTTTAAACCCTACTATGTATTAGTAATTTAGTATTAATATTATTGTCAAAAGAATTAATTTAAAACTAATTAAAATCACAAAAATCTTTGTTTTTTGATCCGACAGTGATATGTAGAGCAAAAATATGCATGTCACTATATAAAATTTAAATACATACTTATTTATCTATTTAAGAAATCACATCTTATCGATTCAAGCTGGACGAGATTATGAAGAATAGATGGAATGCATTCTTTCATCCATGTGATTTAGAAACTTTTGAATATGTTGAAGTAGAAGTAGCGCAGAACATAATGATAGAAAAAGATAAGCAGCTAGGCGGTTCAAAAGAAATATTGTATATGAAATGATTATATATGAGGATTAGGGAAATCTAAGTTTTGGGAAGTTGACCACTGGCACTCCAAGCTTGAGGAATAAGAAATTTAATTAATTTTTAATTCAAGTTAAACATTTTACAAAAATAATTCAACTAAATTAGTCTGCAGTCCTCTCATGTGAATAGGATCCAGCGTTCACATGCTTGCTCATATTAACAATTTTAACATGAGAATGAGATGCGCAAAGGTTTTGAAGATTAATGCTGAACTGAATAAATGTCAATATCACGCATTGTCTTTTTTAGTTGGTGGTGACCTCGTGTTCAATGCTTCAACTATTTGTGGGTACGTTGTTCACCAATTTGTAATCAAAATGTGAGGAAGTGGATTTAGGAGGAGTTAGACTATGGCGGAGTTAGGCTCATACTCTCGTTCAGTGGTGGAGCCATAATTTCATGTAAGGAGGGGCCTCTCACAAATGTAAAAAGATTTAAACGAATGGTTTTTACAAAATTAGTAACCAAAACATCATATAATATATATATATATATACACACCCAAGTAATAAAAAGTCCAAAATAACATAGCATCGATAAAAATTTTTTTGAAAGACTTATTAAATTCAGTAGGAAAAATCTATCAATAAAAAATTTACAAACCCTAGCACTCAAGTAGAGAGGTAGGGCTACGGGTGCAACTTGGATAGGAAATTCCGATTCCGACCAACTCCGAACCGAAAATTTTCAATTTTGGCGCACCCAAAATGAATCCGAAACCCAAAATTCTGAAATCTGAAAAAAAATTTGGATAGGAATTGGAATGTATTTGAAAATTCCGAATATTTTGTTTTCCGAACCGAAACTTGTCGAACTCATTCCGATCTAAAAATTCTGAAATGTGCTGAAATATGCCGAATTTATAGCAATATGATTATTAATATATATATATCTATATATATATATCTGTGTATAATAATTTGTTTTTATTATTTGCAATTCCCTTTTATGTAGATATACTCAAAGTCTCAAAGATACATTTACAAATAATTAACCTATAATAATGAGTTAGGATTTGGGGACATAGGCTTTTGATACACGTTTTTGTGGGACCCACTCCGTAATGTATTTCAATGATCCAACCGTCTATCTTTTATGTCCTACATCAAAGATCATGTCTACCAAAAATCACCCAAATTCGAAATCATATGACAGTTGGATTAAATTTAGTGTTTCTTTATAGAACCGTATTCGTCTATTTCTTCACTACAAATGAATGTCTTAATGGTATGGATTTGTCTATTTTTTTGCAACGATGATGAATGATGTACTAAAATATAGATGGTTCAGATCATTGAAGTATATTACGAAGGGGGCCCTACAAATGGGCGTCAAAGCGTGTGTCAAAAGCGTGTATCCCCGGATCCTAACCCATAATAATATAGGCTTTCTTGTTCATCCACCATACATTTTTATTGTTATAGTACAATGGAATCGAACCCTAGACCTACATAGGCATCATCTAATCATTATGATTGGATACAATGGATAACCCACTATATTTATTTAATCACAATGTATAGGACTTGTCTAGTCACTAGGATTGGATGATAATGGATAATTCGCTATACTCAAGGTTTATTGAAGGGAGAAACGAAACTAAAGTAGAAAATGGATAACTCATCAATAAAACTAAATCATTCTTGTCCCCATCAAAATTGTAGGATTAAAAGGGATAAGTTTCATTCATATCAAATCCTCTTCCAATCCCCTTAAAAATAAAAAATCATTCACCTCTACTTTAATATAGCTTCATTATAAATACTAATCACTCAAAGTTAATCCTAGAGACTAACTGAAACTACTATAATTGTCTATAATAAATAATAACAATGAAGTCATATATTTTTTATTATATTTATACTGTTGTAGGCCAAAAATTTAGAGAGAAAGAGAGATAGAGTTAATAGAAAGCTTTGACAACTGTATGTATGTGGCTATGATGTTTGAATCTAAAAAAGTTGGTTAATGTTGTATGATCATTATTTTTTAGTTTGTAATGTATCGTGTACCAAAATTAATATAATTCCGAAATATCTGAAAATTTTGAAAATGCCGATAATTCCGAATTGGCATGAGTTTATGGAATTTTAAAATTCCGATTCTGAATTTGGAACGTATATTCATTTTCAAAACTTTTTTGGATTGGAATTGGGAGCATGTGTTTCCAATTCAATCCGACCGAAAAACAGGCCAAGAGAGCAGAGGAGAAACCGAAAAAATTATAGCCAATAGATTTTACTTGCCTATAACCCATCATATTATTTTTATCAAAACAAAACCCAGTGATTATGATCCAATTAACCAACTTACCAAATTAAGTTTGTGTGTCAGTTTTTATATTGTTTGGATTCCTAATATATCCCCAGCTATACCATTATTGTAGTATGTATATTAATATAAAAAACTAATATGGAACCATTATTGTAGTATGTATATTAATATAAAAAACTAATATGGAAGGTTTGATCACGTGCATTCAAGTTTGGCAAGGTCTTGTAGCCATGAAATCTAGTTCTAACCATTAATTTGATTTTTTTTTAATTTCAACAATAAATATGAATTTGAATATACCTAATTTAGTGAAATAGTCTATCCATTAATCTTTTTCTTTTTCTTTTATCACAAAATTATTGTATCTATTGTTTAATTTTACAAAAATAATTTACCTACAATATAATTTTATTAAAAAAATTTACCTACAATATAATTTTACTAAAATAATTTACCTACTGTTTAATTGTACGAAAATAACTTACCTACTGTTTAACTTATATGAAAAATAATGCACCTTTTGTTTAATCTTTACAAATTTAATGTACCTACTTTTTTAACTTAAAAATAATTATTATTTACCTACTTCTTTTTATCGTATTAGTATACATAATATGTATAATATATGTCCGCATATACTTGATCTATTTAGGTTTTGGATTGGGAATTTCACACAAAATAAAAATAACTTAAACAAATTAAATGTGGTTGACCAAAAAAAAATTAAATATAGCAAAATTAAATGTCTACAAAAAAAATGTATAGGGATTTGATGGTATGATTTTCTAAATAAAACCCAAACTTTGTATACAATGTCATGTTGGATAATTGACCAATAGGAGAAGAGCGGTAAAGAAGAAGATTGAAAGAGTTTTAGAGGTCAAACTTGGGTGGTATGTATTATTTAATGATCCGACTATTGAATGATTCAAGATTCATTTGGAGTTCACCGCAATTTAATCTGGGACCATTCAATGGGCGGACCATTGAATGATACGTACCACCCAATATTTTTCCGAGTTTTAGTACTCATTTTTTTTCTTTTAAAAATATGAGGATGGGCCTAGGACCATCCTAGTCCCTTCATCCCCCGCCCGTGCTCTTGCCGAGAGGGACTTCACCTTGTAATTTATTAACAATACTCGTATAAAAAGTAAATAAAATATTATATTAAAGTAGTTTAGTTATATTCTAATTTAAAACTAGTCTCTTAGCACATACGCTCCTCACTTAGCTATTCAAATGTGTGATTTAGAACTGAAGAACGAACCTTGTACAGTACAGTATTGTATATTACAGCTAGCCATCTCCTTAATTTAATTAATCCTCATGTACATGTACATCAATCTTTCTGGGAGCACGCACACACATAAAATATAAAAGAGATTATCCGATGATATACAGTGATTAGATATAAACCTTTTTATTCCTTTCTTTTCCCCTTGCACGAGTGGGTCTGGGTGGCTCAAAAGTAGTTACCTTCTTCTCTCCCTCCCTCATATAAAGTAGTCATGATATGTCCAAACTGGGGTCCCTTCCATAAACTAATTAACGAGCTTTGTGACTTCAAGACAGAGTCAAATTAGATTATAGGGTTGATATCTCTTTAATACAGGTGATTAAGCTTTTGCTAATGATTAAAGAATATATAAACAAAGGCATCAGATGTCAAATTATATGCGCCACCATTAATATCACCTCCCACTCCCACCACCTTCTTGCTTCTTCTTCCCTACCACAACTCTCCCGACCTCACATAATATGCATAACTACTCAATTACATGATAATTAATGAATTTTTAATTATAATCAATGAAGTAGTGCTTCTCGATTTAAAAATTATTACGCACCTGACATTTTGTCTTAAAAAGAAAATGTGGCTTTGGTTCATATCAATCAATTTGTCATTTCTGATATGATACAAATTTAAGTGGCTGACCATGATTACATTCATAATTTAAGTGATGATAATTTTAAACCTCGTGCTACCATTTTAATTGTATTACCATTGTCTTATTAATACTGTATATCTTTTGTTTTTGTGAGGAATAATACTATATATAGACCTTTACTCTTGACAATATTGCTGCATTTGACATAGGACCTTGGCAAGTAGCTATATTCAACAATTCATTAGAAACATAAGCGGCAATATATGTTTCTGTCTTGTACATAAAAAGTGGCAATCTCTGCTTTTTGATGGAAAATTTACTTAACAAGGTGTGATGTGGCATTTTTCAACTAGGAAAAGAAGTGAAAATCTCACACCCTTACTTTATATAATTGCAATGTTGAAGCTCAGTTCACCAAATATATGGTGCGCTAAAGTCATCTCCAAAGCAATACTCACATTCTCATCCCTAAATTCTCACATTTAGGCATAAAAGTGGTAGGACCTAAAACTTAAATAGTTTTTACTTCGTTGCATATGACTAAAAAGTTATAATTGAACATAGGTATGAGCTTTTAATTCCTTTGGGAAAAAAATTTCCAGGGTTGAGTTTTGAATTTCTATGCATGGTAGAAGCCCTTATCAAGATTTGAATGAAATATCACTATATAGTACTGGACAAAAATGAATAAGTTAGTTGTCTAAGTAATATTCTATTCACTTTAAACATTAATATAATAGATCAGTGCATTTCCTAAAATAGTTTTCTAGTTTTTTTTTTTCCTAGGTCTAGTTCTAGTTTCTAGCCAAGCTTTTTCCAAGCTTTTTCCCCACTTCATAGAGGGCAAACTTTACATTTCCGGTTTTTCCCTGATTAAAATTGGTAAGATTCGTGGTATTTTTGTTACTTATACTAGGGTCTAGTGGTATTGCTTTTCACTTGTAATTAAGAGGTCTTATGTTCGATTCTAGCCAAAGGTGAATTCGAACAAAATTATTACGGTTAACCTATTGTAAGGCTTAGCCAACTCCCTCACCCGTTAGTGTAGATAATATCGTATATATTAAAAAAATAGTAAGATTCTACTTTGGTTAAGGCCAAAGCCACGCGCTCAGAGTTGGGGAAGGGAGATTTGGCCAATGAACCTCTGATGCTTAAATTAGTTTTTCTGAAAAGAGAGAGATTTATGATTGACTTGTGTAGAATCAACTTACCTGAGAAGTGTGTAAAATGAGGTATTTATAAGAGTAAGTGGCCGGCCACAAGTGCAGGGAAAGCCCATGCCATGTGTCGGCGTATAATTAGATAAAGTGTGTCATGCGTAGGATGCAGTTAGAAAATATCTTTAAGATGATGTAATATCTTAAAAATACTTGAGAATAATCCTTGAAGATATTATTAAGTTGATTAATAATATCTTAAGAATTATCTTTGGAGAATTCTCGATTGATTATAATTTTGTTTCCTTGATTAAATGAATCTTTCTTCAATTTACAAAGCTTAAAGGTAGAAATTAGTTATTAATTTTACATTTAATTCTCTTGTCTTTATCTTCCTTGCCATGGACAGTTGAACTTTAAATACTTGTAGTCAACAATTTAGGGCTTCTAGCTCGATTGAACTGCCGGTGAAATAAATGCGGGCCTTCTGGTCGGATCGCATTGAATGAAACCCACTAACCTTTTAATAAAGGCCTTGAGAATATTTTGAATTATTTTTTACTCCACATTCCTACAAATGACAATGCTCTCAATTATCATTTGGACTTTGGAGGATAAAGACACCTACTAAGTATTAACTACCTGAAGAGAGCGATGGGATCTTTTACAGCAAGTCCTGCTAGGTAATGCATCGAGTTAGATATATTACTATTATAGGAAAGGCAAGCCACCTCATAAGTCATGACATTTGTCAGATTCTAGAGATCAACCTTAACTGTTCACCTTTCAATTTTTTCAATTATATATCATTGACCAACATTGAAATATCGATCGATATGCAAACCTAAATAAAAAATAATGATGCCAAACATGTTCAATAATAATTTTATACAATGCAAAACCTAAATGCTTACTAATATCTGGTTTTTGACTGGAAGAGAAGATCAACCCAATCTGGAGCATTAGCAAGATTTTGTTTTTGAAGAGGTCAATCATCTTTGGATTTGGGGAATGTTTTGGGTAGATCTTTGCAATGGTTGGCATATTTTTAAAACACAAGCAAGCCAAATCTAATTGTCTATCTAAGTGTGAGGTATATGACTCATCAATTTTTAAGTATAATATATGAGAATATTTTTGCTCACGGTGCATTAATTAATAAGTTTAATAAGTTTAAATTTTAAAATTTTCTTGAAGTATATAAATTAAATTACACTCATTTAATGATAATCAATATAGTATAAACATCACCACCATTTAAGGGTGATGAAAAAAAAAATGCACTCATTATGTACGTTCAGCTCCATTTGAAATTTAATGGAAACTACCTGAAAAATTGCGGCCACCCAGCACAACCATGTCCAAATGAACTGCTCCAAACGGTTGTTTTTCTTTAATTTTTTAGGATAGGCTAACAGTACTCTAGGGGCACTTATGAATAAGGAAACATGTGTGAATTGTCATCACCAAGCATAGCACTAGGAAAAATAGTTACCTATAACCTGACAAGAGAAATTCTTGCATACAATGGCAATCTTATGCACATAACAATGACCGATAATAAAGAAAAAAAAAATATATTCTTACATACAACGCTTATCTCATAGATAAGACCAAATTGTTCGAATAAAGTGAAGCGTTATATATATTTGTTGAATGCAACAATTTTCATGTGACAGATGTCAATGCAAAGTCAAACCTAACTATTCATTTGCCAGCAAGAGTGACCCCAAGCACTCTTATATGGGACAGAGATATAGTGCATGAAATTGATTAACATGAGAACCCTATCTTATAAAATGAATGTTCGTGATCGAGCTTAATTTTTCTCGCAACGTACACACATACTAAGGACGAATTATGTACAAAGTTGTCGGACCACTTGCGTAAATGAAATACTGTGCATGTTATTCCCTTTGTATTCCTAGGCTTTTGGCTTCATAGACATGATTCATGCTAAAACAAAGTTTGATCGAGTTATGGCATATATAGTTGGATTCTCATTTTATGCCATGAAATGATGGGAGTAGGCTACAATGCTTTCGCAAGCATTGAATGCTTACGATCTCACCATTAAAATGAGGGAGGAGAGGGGAGAGAGAGGGGAAAGGAGGGTGAGATCGGTGTGAGCATTCAATGCTAACGGCTGCTTGCTAGATCCTGATGAGACCATATTGTTCACTTTAGATAAAATTATAAATGATGGTGATACGAAGAAAATCGTGAACTGTAATTATACGGAGGTGCAAATTGAATTGGAAATTATAATTCTAACATTAAAGTTCTATTATGAATCTCAATACTTTTCAAAAAAAAAAAAACTAGATGGAAATTGAATACATATAGAGATCATGAAAAATATATATATATATATATTTAATCATACATATACTATTTTATTTTTGTCTCATATATATGTATCTATGCTATATACAATTATAAACATACTAGTATACTAAAAAAATTATTTTGATACACTAATATAAAGAGTACTAAGAAAAGAATATTAAATTGTATATATACAAAAAGTTCAAAATATCCAAAACTTGTAAAATGTGTAGGAGATTCCGTAAGATGTTTCAAAATTATGAGATAACTCTCATTCTAAAATTTCAATTTGGAAAGAAATTATTCGAATTTTTGGAATGAAAATTGGAAACCCTGTTTCCAATCTGATCCATCTGAATTGCAGCCATAGTTGGGACTGGATAGTAGTAGACCTGATCTTCTTAGTTTATATAATTACCACTTTTGGAAACGAGAATATGTTGGACAGTTCTTCGGTTTAATTTATCACCATTGTTAAGTTCCTCGACCATAGAACATGACAATTAATTCATTTTAAATGTTCCACGTTTTATCTAGTCCCAACCACTAAATACCTCAAACCCTACTGGATAAGGAGAAACTTTGCCCACATATTTAAGAAAAGACAATTTAGATTTCATGATGCATGAACACTAAATTGCTCGTGTGTTCAATCAACAGATGATGGTGATGGTGGTGATATTAGTGTTCATAGATATCAATGATTCAATGAAGCCAATAAACCATATATGGATAACATGAAAAAGCGTTTTATTATGGGATTTCATGGGAATGGATGGAGGTGACAAGGCAAACACCAAAACCTTCTCAATAGGGCTCACCACAGTGCACCAATTCCTCTACTAAGTGGCCAAGTTGAAGAAGCACTTGACCTTATTGAGGCTGAGAAATTATACCATCTTATGCAAACTCTCTTTGCTTCTTCTTTTCGTGGGGCTTTTGAGGTACTAGGGTTATCTAATTGGCTGCTTGATTCCTTATGCACGTGTGGAATGGAAATACTATCATCTAATTGCAACACGTAATGAAAGTTTGTACTTTTTTGTACCAGATAGATGACCACTAATTATCAAAACGTCAACCCTAGATTGGAACAAGTGCTACACAGCCCATGCTTGTAATGCAGTAGTAATGGAGTTGCCTCACTTGATGGGACTTGCCGACATGCTTTGACAATTTGGCATGTAGTTACTGCTGGTGGCATTTGGATATACAAGGCCGTAAATTTTGGTGGAACTGTCGGAGTAGAGAAGTTCTGACACATGTTACGTAAAATTTGGTAGGACCAAAATGTATAGAACTTTATGTTTTTGTGAGAGACGAATGACGTGATCAGACACTTCTACTCAAGTTTTTCTTGTGACTCATATTATAATTTATAGAAGAAACTGGAACTCTTTCAACATTTTATTTCCTTCACTATCATCATCATTCATCTCTCTTCCATTTCATAAGAGAGCAACATGAGCCATGCTTCTTGTTCATTCACTTGGTATGATCCAAATGATGAACAATAGTTAGGGAAGTGGTTTTATCATTAACAAAGTTTAAGCTTCCAAATGGATGTTAAGGCCCATGAGTGTGTCTTGCTGTCCAAGAAAAGGTACATGTCATTTGCATTTTGTTATTGTATCAGCGGGTTTTTTCATCGACTCGATCCTCCCCTACCATTGTAGTTGCTTTGCAATTACCACAGTAACTTTTTCTTGGTTTAAAAGAGATCTCTTCAAGACACAGAATAAAATGTACAAGAAATTAAAGAAAGGAAAATTCACATACAATCAATTACTTCCAAACAGAAAATCCGTACATTGGAGACTACTGCATTTCTGTAACGTACTAAAGATGTGTACAATTCCCTGGAGTACATAACAGAAAGTGTTTCTTTAGTCACCAAGAAACTCAATGGAATTTGACAACTTATGCGTTTTCTAATTACCCTGTCGGTTTGCTAATAACACCAACAGTTATCTAGAAGCATAATATAAATTATGATACAAAAATTCCCAAATTAGAGCCGGTGATGCTAGGCACCTTGCTGCGAAGTATAGTTGTGGTAGGCGCCTTGAGGAGCATTCGTGTTGGGGTATGATCCTTGTTGAGAACTCAATTGATAGGGGCTTTCCTGAGTATTTATTCGGTAGGGGATTTGCGGAGCATTGATTCGGTAGGGGCTATGCTGAGAGTTAATTTGGTAGGGGCCGTGCTGAGGGTTGATTTTGTAGGGGCTTTGTTGAGAATTGATTTGGTAGGGGCTTTGTTGAGGATTCAGGTTGTGGTAGGCACCTTGTGGAGCATTCACATTGTGGTAGGAACCAGATTGAGGACTCACATTTTGATCCGCAGAAGCCAAGAAAGCCCGAATGATACTCCGCGCTGCATTCAAATGACCAGAACCACGAATCTCAACAGCACGTTCAGAGCCACCTCTTTGGGAGTCTTGGAGCTGCGCTCTTGATCCGCCAACCTGAATCGCAATTAAAGAAATTAGCAATCATATAATTCGTATTGCCTTAAGAACGGTTTTTCAACAATATATCAAATTATGCTTCAAGATGAGCATTCAAATTATGCTTAATAATAAAAGAATTCAATTATGCCATCAAGGGATACAATTCCTTTATTCCACAAGAAAGCTAAAAGAATTACTCAAATCAAAGCAACACCATTCAATGAGCCAATTCAGCTTTTTATTCATAAGATACAATTAATAAAAATTAAATACTTCCCGATTTTACTAATGCTTAGATACTAAAGCTGAGTGCCATGTAGCTGCTTTGCTCGACACAATAAGGCGCTATTTTTGAACCTCACTGTGTACCAAGCTCTTAATGTGCTTGACATGTTTGAGCGGAAGTTGACAAATGAAATAATATAAAATAAATCAAACTTATAAGACACCAGCTCACAGTGAAACAATTACAACATAATCCATATGCATAACTAAAAGACGATTTCAAAAAACTTAATGCAAGGCATGCCAAAATGAGCCCTAGACCAGTCTACGTTTACTCCTAAAGGTCCTGTCAAGAACACGCCGAAAGATGAAATTTCAAAAGGCTAGATGTACAATTTTCTTTGTCAAATGTGTTTGTAATACGACCATGTCTCTTATCCTACTACTGAGAATATACCTCTTTAATAGTGGAAATGCCGTGCCCTACTGTTACAGGAAAAGAATCCACTGCATTCTTTGGGATCTTACCCTCCAAAGCATAGTTGACCCTTGGATAACTGGAACAATATAAAACAAGCAAACAAATCAGGCCGATATGAGTAATACTTTGTACATAACTATGAATACTTCCATACCCAGAAGCAACTGGAGCAATTCGATAACTCTGTGGTTCATATTCATGTCTACCAGCCTTCAAGAGTGTAACAAGGAACTTTTAGCAATCATTCATGGACATATCATTGGAGTCTGATAAAGAATTATGGTTCAACATATGGGTAAGCTGTGGATTACATGTACTGTTATTTCTAAGAAGATCACAGATGCTCTTAAGTGACTCGAATTCCATCCAATCAGTAAAAGCTACAAGATGCTTTTAGAACATCTAACAATGTATCTAATACTCATGCGGAAAGGAAGACAACCCTTTTTCTGTGAAAGTTGAGGGCAAAATGGTAAATATCAGTTGAATCTCATGTACAGATACTCAATTACTCATTGCTGCAAGCTTCACTTTATGAGAACCATTTCTTGCCATCAACAAAGTACCTCATTGCACCAGTTCTGCCGAAACCAGTGCTTTGAGCACGCATTAATTTTAACTTGATTATCACATAATGGGATTGGGACGATTATTAAGATCTAGACAGTGATGCTCATCATGTTCACATATTTAGAAAGTTCAATCTCTAGTATTGGTTCTCCTGAGAAACATTGTCACATTTTACATGATCCTATTGAAGACATGATTAACAATATCAATGGAAGTTCTAAATGATTGAATCTCTTGAGTAATTTGCGACCTTTCAGTTAATAATAAACTCTACATAAAAAATGTAAGACAAAAAGTTGCCAATCTAACGAAAAAGATCAACTAAAAACTAACTGCAAAACCGAGGCAATCAAATCAAAACTCCTCCCAACCAAGATAAACCACACCAAAAGTAACTCCCCTAAAATGGTTTAACAATGTTTTGATAGGACTAAAATGTTTTGACTTAAAACTACACAGGTGACCGCAAACTTGAGCAGAAGTTGTAAAATTCAACTTATGTCCTTGTCAAATTAAAGCTCATTAAGTTTCAGTGAATTAAAAAACCGAGGGTGGTACCTTCACCAGGTGGTGGTGGTCCCTCACCAGGTAAGCGGCCTGCAGGACCAAATCCGCGGGTAGGGACAACAGGAGCAGGTTCTGCTCCAGCATTTGTATCTTGCAGAGCTCTCACTCTCAGCCTTGATGTAATCTCAGCCAAAGCATCTTTAGCAATACCAAAGTACCCAGAAATCTTAATGACCAAAAGAAAAGGGAGTAATCAATAACTGCAAAGTAAAGGGGAAAGTATAGGGGATAAAAAACAAGATGTGCTTCACCTGCACTAGCTCTTCATCTTCAGCTGCACACGCAGGCCTATCATCCTTCGAGTAAACACGAATCCTAGTAGTGATTATACCTTTATCAGAGAATTCACTTGTTCTGTTCTGAAGCTCAAGAATTGCCTCAATGGTTTGTGATCTGGGGTTCCACAAAGCCTGAAAAAGTATGAGCAAGGTGATCCATCGCTAGCATACCATTAATCCACAGGCACCGGCAAACAGTTGGTGGACAGTACATTGTCCACGCAAATAACACTTCTAAGCCAATATGAAAAGAAGTTAAAGATGGGAAACCGGTTGTGTATCACAAAATGGCATACCTCAAAAGCAGAGACATGAATTACACGTTCTTCTGAGTCCGTTGATGCATCCTGAACATGAATACTGGCTCCTGTTTCCAGTTGTAACTGTTTTACATTAAAACCGCCCTTGCCAATAACCCCACCAATTTTCCCAGTTGAACACAAAAATTTCATAGAAAACTCAGCTAGAGCTAGGGCTTCACCCCCATGCCTAGGAGGAACACCATTAAAACCACGTCGAGCAAATCCAGAAGAACGGTTTTCATATCCTCCTCTCCATGGCAATGGCGGCTTAGTGTGGGAGGGAGCCTGATTAAACAACATTGGATTTCCAGGTGGAAGGACATTAGTCATCGGGGCTCCAGGAGGATGAAACCCCTGACCACCAAAAGGCATAAGAAAGCCTGAAGGAGGCTTGTCCTTCCTAGGATTCTGATGCAGTAGAGTAGACACTTCATAAAGTGCACTCTTTGTTGCATTTGGTTTTCCAGATATCTGTCACTTTTGTTGAAAGTTAATATGGGCTGCAAAAAGAAAAAAATAATACAGAACTTTTCATGTAAGTTTCATATAAGCATGTTCGGAAATTCAAAGTGACCAACCTACACAATCATATACTTTTACAAATGAAAAGGAAAAGACATGAAAAATCTCAATACACCCACAAGTTACCAGCAGCAGACTTCACTGGCACAAAGTGAGTCCATATGTGGACCTCCATTTGTATACGTAGACATTAGGGTATATAAATGAGCACCAAGAAATTTCCCAATAATAACATAGGCAGCTAGGAACACACGTTAATATGAACACAATAAAAAATCATTTTTAACATAAAAACAAGTTTTAAAAAATTAATTTTAATCAATAGAGCTCAATCAAAAGTCCAAACCATCTACATCATATAAAATTTTCTTTTGGAACATTATTTCCTATGTTAGAGAATATGCAAGGAGCAAAAGAATAGAAAGAGTACCTGTACCTGCACCAATTCATCAGTTTCCATAGCACAGGTTGGAAGCTGATCTGCAGGAAGGACACGAATACTTGCACTTGTCTCACTTCGCAATCTCTGAATAACATCTCCACGCTTTCCAAGAACACACCCTACCATATTGTTTGGAACTACAAGTCTTGTGGTGACAACACTGTTGTCGTTGTCATCATCAAATGTAACTCCGCCAAAAAGATCTTCCTCTACAATCCTGTCATGAACTTTCAAGAGAGCATCCTGAGCAGCACAGTGCGGCTCCATGGTCTCCATTTCATTTCCCTCACCTGAATCTTCAATGTTATTTTGTTTGCTTGAAATTTTTGTTGGAGAGCCACAGATAATAATTACTCTCTCATCTTAGCCAGCCACAGTGCGGCTCCATTTCATACACAGTTTCAAGTGATTGATAATAACTGCAGCAGACTAAATTTTAAGCAGACCTAAATACCTGGATTAAAACTTAAAAGAAAGAAATACTAAAAGTTTCCATTGCCGAGAAAGAGCTTTAAATATCATACGAATATCTGCAAGCAGGAATTGAGCTCATCATTTCTAATTTCCGACGGAACACTAAATTAAACAAATCCCGTTGAATTACGACTGCAATTAAAAAAAGTGCAGTTATGCAATATTGTAATTAAATGACGTACCAAGATCCAGTAAAGTATTTGCAACGAGCTAGTAGCCAAGCAGCCGTAATTAGTTGAGTGTTCGGCTTGACCCATCGCCCTAACGTTCCAAAAACCAACATAAAACAGCTCAGAAACAAAAATGGAAGCAAATTTTTTGGGACAACCAAGCCTGTACAATATCAAAATTCAAGCATTTTCTTTTCTGGGTACCAACCAAATTACCAAAACAAAAAATGAGAGAGAAAAGTTGGAATCTTAGTTAATTAACAGCGGAAACAATGATTTTTGATGGAGGACGATCAGAGATATGAGAGAAATATAACACAGATCACAGTAAGTACAATTATGGGTCTTGTGGGGAAGGAAGTGAAACAAAGTTTTTGAACTTTTAGTACCAGAGAGCGCGAGAGAGAGAATCAGAGGTAGAAGTAGTGTGTCGCCGCTTGCTGTATGATTGGCGGTCCCCATCTTCGGAGAGTGGACACTGGTCGTAATGGAGCTTGACTTGCAGAGTTTTCCTTTTTTTTTTGGTGGAAAAGAGGTCGGCTTTGACCCATTTTGAATTGCAGCAAAAGGCCCTTCTTCCAAGAGGCCCTGTCCAAATCTGAATCAGTGCAGGTCCAACATGAAGAAAACCCTGAGCACACACTAATTTTTTGTGGAACATTGAGCACACTAATTTTTCTGGTCCTGAATGCCTATGTATATTTTTGGATTTTGAACTGAAAAAATAAAACAAGTGCGAAAAATTATTTTCCAACAATATTTACTGAAGCTGATCTTTGAGGGAGATCCAAAATATAAAATAAAATATGTAATGAGGATCAGTCCAAATGGAACTCTACAAGAGATTTTTATCAAAACTTGGATACTTATTTCACGTTGTTCTTAATATTCACAGAGCAAAGATATTTTAAAGTGTGACCATCACACAATATGGTTTCATCAACTGAGGTGTTATGGACGCAAGCAGATGGTATGGTTGATATTTCATGGATAGATGATATGGTATTAATTTATAAATACACGTAGTATATGTGGTAAAACCATGTGGTGGTATGGCCATCGCACGTGAAATTACCTTCCATATTTTAAAAAAAAAATTCATATATCCATCCTATACAAAAATTAGACAAATTGTAAATCATTAAGACATGCAAATTGTGATATAAGGCAAACACAATAATTTTTTTATTACAAATAATATTCTACACTAATCTACACTAAGAGGGTTTGAACCAAGAATGCAAAGTGGGATTGAAGAGGAAGACGCTCAACCATCAGCCAATCCACCACTTGCTCAAACACAATATTTTTTAAAAGGGGCAGAACTGCCCGCTTAGTCCCTAAGTTACCAATCGAAAGAAAATTAGGTCACTAAATTATTTTTTTCGCTAATTGTCCTCCTAAATTTATTAAAATCACATCATCCCTACTATCATAATCAAAGTTATTTTATCCCAATTTTCGTTAACTTAAGTCCTTAATTTAGAGGGTAATACCATCATTTCTTCTTCTTACATATAAGCCCAACATCGCATATGCGCTATGTATCATAACGCCTATTTTACCCCTCCAAAGTCAACTCCATGCACTATTTCCTTTGGGGAAAAAAAGTCCTTAAACTCATAAAAACTATCAATCTACTCTTCAAAGTGTATCACATGCAAGCTACATGACTTAAATTGATGAAAATTGAATAGAATAGCATCGAATCTAATATTAGGATGTAATTGGCAGATTTTAATTAGTTAAAGGATCATTGATTTTTTTGAAAACAATAGTAGTTTAGGGACCAAATTTTAACTCATGATAATTTAGAAACTAAATCGGCAAATTACAATACACCAATATATCTACTATTTAAATCAACAATTAAATGGTTTTTGGGTTGAATGAAGTTTTACAAACATAATCTTTAAAGGAAGACTTAAAAACTAATTGTTTAAGTTATTATTAAACTACAGAATATAGTAGGTCTTAAAGTGTCCCACAAATAACATTATTCATTCGTCATCAACAACAACAAAACTATTTGAAATTTTGAAGTGTCACTCAATTGAAGCATAAATTATGTACTTTGAAAAAAAATGTTTAATAAAAAAATCTAGCAATGTTGGCTTATGCATAAAATCATTAATGTATAATCATTTTATGTCCAGTTACTAATGCATAATCATTTATAGTGCTGAATTAGTTAACAATTAATGTCATACTTCGGCATAGGTTAACCGACATTTTCTAACATGGGATTAGTGGAAACAAGTTTCTTTAACCAAGATCAATAAAAACTATTTTTCTCTCTTGTTTCGCCTTTCCTTAGAAGCACAAACTGTTATCATTTTACATGTGGTATCATTTTCAACCAGCAATTGGTCTAATAATTGTACAATGTAATGTAACTGATGACCTTTCGAGTAGGCTTGTTTTTTCGTCGGATCGGATTAGAACGACGTTTCTCAATTCCAATCCAAAAAGTTTTGAAATGAATATATGTTCCAAATTCGAATCGATTCCATAAACTCATGCCAATTCGGAATTATCGGCATTTCGAATTTTCGAAATATACAGTGCACAAAGGCTCCAAACTTGAGCTCAATGAACCTGAAGGGCAGCATGACAACCGGAGGATCGCAACAACATCAACAGTGAACCTGCAAGATGCGATTCCTCCCAATTATATGACTGTTTACAATATGTTTAAAAATTGTGTCATCGCTGGAACATTAACAGCAAATGATTTTTGTATTCCCGTTTCTAGATTTTGGATGGAATAAACTAAAAACATGGTCAAATGAAATCCGTACATAGATGTGTATAAGGAAAAAGGAATGTGAGAATTATTTTCCTGTATAATAAGATGGAAAGTTGAGCAAAGACAACACCAAAAACCAGATTGCTTCTCGCCTGTAGCCCGAAGAGCATTTAGCACTGAACTAGATTGGTATTTTCATCGTTGCTACATGAAACAATGCAACGTACGTCTGAGTGTTTTTGGTCACGACCTTTGTAAACAGATGCTTTGACACAAACAGTTTATAAATAGGGATGCCCATTGCACTATTCAATCATCCAATTCATCCTAAAATTCTACAAAGGATTTTGTCAACAATGTCCTTATCGTATTTGCATTTACAAAATATGGGTAGGATTTGGCCCTTAACAAAAATTGAAGTTCATGCCCGAAAAAGAATACAGAGATTGAAGTTGGAGTTTATTACCGAATCCGGAACACGTACATTATACATTCTTTAGCTGCAAATAGAAAGAGTGCAGAAATCATGTATTATTATTCTTTACACAAATCCTAAAACTTCTCAAAAGTGACAGAAACATATATCAACACAAAAATGACTAAAACAGTCAAGATGAACTGAAAGACGAAGGTTTGCCTTTTGTTCGTTACAAATATTCAGCTCCGTAAGTAGAAATGAAGATCTCAACAAGGAGGGAAAATTGCATCCATACAAAGGAGACAACCGTGGAACATCAGGCAAGGAAAATGATCGAGCCACTATCCACTCTTGCTTCCAGCATAAGAAAAAGGGCAGAAGAAAACGCGATCATCATGGTAACGATAGAGTGAGAAGAGAGGGTGAAAAGGCCTATAACCATTTTTGATGGCAATGATTTAAGGAAATCATCTCTGCATAACGCGAGTTGAGGATTCCTAAGAATGTCACTACTGAAGTTGTGGCGAAAAAGTGAAAAGACATCCGCAACTATAAAGACCAAGTAAATATCCTTTTATTTAAGAACACGGAAAGCTCCATTGCTTCCACCAGGAACTGAAAATACGCAATAAACATGATTGTAATAATAAGAGCACTACAACCGTACAAGACGTTGCTGTTGCTTTCATTGATCTTTCACCTCGTTTGCCAATTCCTGTGGTTCTTAGTAAATAGATCACGGGCGGTCATGCCATTCAGGTATAGTTTACAGCTTCAAGAAACTTCGAAGGTACAATTTTCCACCCTGCATTTCAGTGAATAGAAGAAACTCACGTATCTCTTTATTTAATTTATTTCAAACACACTCAAATCGTATTCCAAGTAATTAATAATTTTTGTACTCTACAAATCCTTCAATATATGCTCTTTGACCTTGAATATATATGCTCAAATCTAATCCCAAATAACCGGAACATTCTGAGTTCGTAACAGTAATCAAAGTTTCATTTTGTGATTTCCATTTTTATTTTGGTTGTTTCCTATTTGAGAGTACTGCAAAATTGCTGTCACAAATATAATCAAGTTTTAATTGGTATATTTTCCAAATAATCAAGTAATATACCGATTTACTAACACGTGATTGTGAACTTTGCTACAGTAAACCTATTTATAGTGGACAGGTGGATTGCTTTGGTGGTAAATGTGTTTTTTTTAACCCACTATGTCTTGGTTCAAACCTCTCATCCATTTAGTCTAGCTAGAATAGTAATATTGCTTGTAAAATTTCCTGTCCCAACTTTAGCCAATTATAAAGTAATTATCTCATGTTGTAATAAGCTATATATTTCTTTTAGGTCACGTCAAAGAAGAGAGGTGATGTTTAAATAGAATACTTTACATCGGGATGCAATGAGGCCACATTTTAATAGTCACTTAAGTTTGTAACTTTTTTATATAAAGATATTGGTCGTGGTGGTGGGTTCCGTATTGAGTTAGTTTATAATCGATATCAAACTCATATCTATGAAAGTCTAACTTGAAATTTGATTAACAATATAGTGAAATTTGATTTCTTGATTAGAAAAATAAAATATATATAGGAGTTGAAATTCTAACCTTGAACCATTGTAATTCTCTCTGCATTTGGTAACGCTGCACATGGATATGTTTAAGCTGTGCAGCTGGGGATAACCTCGCTGCTGAATGTAGTAAAGTATTGTTGAACTTATCTACTCTGGATTTAGTACGAACATTCATGATTCGGATAAATTCATGGAAAAAGTTGCATAGACTTTTTTCTGACGGCATTCAATAGAGAACTGAAACAGCCCTTGCAGATTTCGCCGTACATCCCAAAGTTATTTATTTCAGGTCAAACGACTTAAAGAAAATATTTTCAACATTCTCTATGTCTTAACTGCTGAGATGGTTGCCTGTACGGAACTTCCTTGCATTTGTTTAAGGCTTACACCTCTGTCATTTTGCACATGCCTTGTAAAACTTCAAGGATCACATGCTTTTGATCTGTTTCATTTGTATACGTGATCGATACCTAGGTTGACATAGAAAATTATTAATCATTAAGTTTCAAAAAGTACGACCAAAAGAAGTTCTAAGCGATGACTGGACAAATGTTAGACTAAAAATTGAAAGAAAAAAGATTAACAAAGAGTTGACATGAAGCATTACCAAAAGTTTACGGAGATTTGAGACGAGCCTCGCAGTAAAGCTTACACCACATTGCAATGGCAAAAATGTTGTATTAGCTATTGGAAAGAATTGTCAATTAGGTATGATTCATAACAAAAAGCAAAAGATGCGTGCCTGAGACACAACTCTCATTTTTTACTATATAGAGTGCCATTTCACATGGATGTTAAGTATACCCGAGGGAATTACAGATCCCTGATTAACCGGGTCATTGGCTTGTTTTTTGCACATCTATACGAACATCACAGATCCCAGAAGCATGTGGTATGTGTATACCTATTAAGAAAAAACAACACATGCCTCTAATCAATATATAGAACTTTTTTGGTCGAGAGTCTGGAAACATTGAACCTTTCTTTTACTGTATAAATACGCTGTCTGTGAAAGAGAAGTATACCAAAATAAATGATTAACATAGCAATACAATGGACACTAATAATTCATGTGACGTTGAGCACGTGTGGCTATTGCGCTCACAACCTATGGGCATCTAAGCACGCAGGGGAAGAGAGACTTGTCGACTTGCCTAGCCTGCTACGGCCTACTAGTAGACGACTTATGGACCTCTTCCATTATATACAAAAGAGCCAAGCCACAGGGAAACTGATTTATCACAAACTCTATTCAGAATACTTTCAAATTTTAGTTTCTCTAACTTTTCTAACTTGGACACGGACACAAATTTCATCCAGACAGAAAATGCATTTTTTTTTTTCATACTAAGTATAAAAATATAAAAAAAATGAGCATTGAGATAAATCAAATCGTTGAATCGTGGTGGAAGTAGGTATCCTTGCATGTATAACATTTAGAAATATCTTATTGAAAACCGGTTGACGCCCACCCACTAGAGGGACAAAGAAATTAATAAAGTATAAAGTTTATCATAGAATAGAGAAATGTAGTTACTAATCGTTATGTATCCGTTGTCGCTGTAATCCGAGACGCGTCCCACTTAAAAAAGAGGAGCATGTCTACCCCCGTAAAGGTGTTTTCCTTTGTGAGCTTGTAGCAAAGGCCAAGTTTGGACAACGCCGAATTAAATCCAGCAATATCTACAATAGGTAAAAGAAGAAGAATTATATATACATGGCAAAAAGTAATCAATATTTGTTAGGGAAAATGCCAATTTAAACACACAAAAATAATACATTCTCAAATACAAGTGAGTCTTACATATAATGAAACCATCCACCCCGCCTAGAGTGTGTTTAAATGTGTGTACGGATATTGTATCTTAAACATTTACATACCGAGTTCTTTGGAGCTAAAACAGTGGGAAATAAGGTCAGCGCCAGTCCGACAGTTGTCTTGGGTCGACGTCAAAGCTTCCGATGAGTAACTGAATAGAGATAGCGAGCCAATTCCCCAATGGCTGTGACAAGCCATGATCAGTGGGATCATATTCAGGATTGCATGGGGATGCAAAGTAATCTCTTGTTCTTTCAATTATGCATCTAGCCACTTCGGGTCCTGTTAGCGTAGCTAGAGCTATAGCTGTGGACACCATTAGCATCTTCTATTTCCAATGTCTTCCTCTGTCATCCACTCCACTAATTGTTTCGCCATATATTGGTTTCCATTGAAAACTGCCATGTGAAGAGCTGTCGAGCCTGATAATGAACCTCTTTCTCGATTAGTGTCGGGATGCAGAGTAAGATACTTCGCAGAATCCCAGTCACCTTTTGTGGCTAGCATCAATCAAGGGTTGATGGTGGGGGAACTCATTGAAGTCGCCGATAGTGTTATAATAATCGTCAAGTAATATTATTTATTGTTTGTTAACTAAACGTCAATAATTTGAGGATGAATTATATATAATGTTGAAAATAAAAGAGAACTAAATCAATAAAAATGAAACAAGACAACAAAAATTCATGCATGCTACAGTAGAGATCACATATTACCACGTACGTACTCCTCATTCCGCGTCAGACCGGTATTCAATTCTTCATGCTATCAAAGGCACTTCCTGCATACATCGATCACGCACGGTGACTTTATTAGAAGAAGAAAACTCGATTTTGATAGTTATATTGGAATTAATTTGAAAGGAAACATGTACCTGTGTTTTCCAAGGCTTGATCGGCCGGCTTCAACTTTTCAGCCAAAGTATCCCAGGTGACTCTGGCCGTACTAATGCCTCGGATAAAAGAGTAAGTATCATCACTGCAACAACTCTGGATTGCATGTAAAACCTGGCATTATTCTTCCTCCAAACTATAAATTCAGCTTCGCTATCTTTCGTCTAGGAGGTTCAGTGTCTTCCACAACCTCCCAAAGATCTTCAGCCAACAAGTAGGTTTTAAACCGGAAACTCCAATCTTCATAATTATCATGACTGAGAACTTTAAGATTAGCAATTACACAAGGAACAACTGTAGCTGCCATGTTCAATTTGGTAAATGTAATCAATTATCCAATGATATTATTGCCGATTGGATTAAGAAAATAATGCAAAACAAATCAATATAACTAAACTCACTCCTAGATCGAGTAGTGACAATCTAAAAATAATTAAGCTGCAGCTATGAGCTTAGCTTAAGTAAATTCCCACCTCTGCACTTAATGTGACTAAACTTTTGATGTATATATAGCAAATGAGCAATAAAAAGACAAAAACTCAGAAGAAATTCAGCTACCTAATACTCTAATAAATTCCAACTAGCTCTATCTCTAGAAATTCAGCCATACAACACTGCTTGTCTTCACTAATTAACGGAGAGAGACTTCTATCTACTTGCAACCATACAAAACTGCTTGTACCTTTAATTTGTGTCCTCCCATTTAACGTGGATCTCTGTAGCTTGGATTCTGTAGCTTTGTAACACTCTTAGGCCTTGTTGGGTATTGGAGATTTTTTTTTAACCAAAAAGCTGCTTTAAAGCATGCAAAGA
This sequence comes from Gillenia trifoliata, assembly GCA_018257905.1. Lineage (NCBI taxonomy): Eukaryota > Viridiplantae > Streptophyta > Magnoliopsida > Rosales > Rosaceae > Gillenia > Gillenia trifoliata. The sequence goes on from CM031082.1 coordinate 5,818,159, forward strand.
TACGTTGAGAATTAAAAGATATTTTCCCAACCCAAACCCAAATTATATCCCACGTGAATTCCTACTGACATTTTTGGCTTGTGTTTTGTAGCGCATACATTATTAAAAAAAAAACCTCACACACACACACACAAATATACAATAATGCTTTATCTTCAAGTTAAATTTTAACTAAAAATATTATTAGAGCTCTCTATACAATTTCTATTCCAATTATGCTCTCTAATTTAGAGAATCAAGGACTATGAACTAATAGAAATAGAGTTTTTTATATGTCGATTAGTGTTGAATATCACTTGAAATTAAAAAAAAAAGTAATAATTAAAGTTAGAAGCTCCTCTCACTCCCTAGATATAGGAGTTTCTAGCGATTTGCAATCATAAGTGCATGATAAAATAATTAGAGTGAGATGTAAGTGTACGATAGGGGAGTGATTAAGAGAGAGCTCCAACTCCAAATCTAAATTATATCCCACGTGAACTCGGTGATATTTTTAGGGTAAAAAGTTTTGACATGCATGAGAAAACACTTAGCTCCAATGTCCCACGGTCTCCACCCTCCTTGTCAAAACGTCGCAATACCTGAAAAGTCCACATCCGATACAATTTTTTGGACATACTCCCTAGTCTCTACTACTATAATTCTCCACAACTGACACGATTCTTTTGATCGACCAAAAAAGGCACAATTCTTTCGATCGACCAAAAAAGACACGATTCTTTTCGAACACAAATTCCCCAGTCACCACCACTACTAGAATTCTCCACAACAGTAATCAGACAGTTTTTCGGCCATACTCAAATAATGGTACCGTCATACGCAATAATGGTACCGTCTTTTGCTCCCAAAGCTCAGACGGTTGATTGATTAGGTGTCGGTTTAAAAATCATCAAATAACATGGACCGCCATTGCAATGATTATTTTGCCTTCACACAAAAGAAAAGGCCGGTCCTTCTTCTTGGTCAAGAATGTCTTATTTTCTGTTTCCCATCTTTTTCTTTCTTCTTTTTCCACCGCTAAATTTTAAGCACACCTAAATACCTGGATTAAAAACTTAAAGAAAGAAATATAAAAGTTTCGTTACTGAGAAAGGGCCGAATATCATACGAATTTTCGCAAGCAGTGAAATTGAGCTCATCATTTCTAATTTCGGACGGAACATTAAATTAAACAAATCCTGTTGAACCAAGGATTGCAATTAAATCGACGTACCAAGATCGTAGTAGCATTTCCAACGAGCTAGTAGCCAAGTAGACGTAATTATTGAGTGTTCGGCTTCGAGCCATCGCCCTAATTGCTCCAAAACCAAACATAAACAGCTCAGAAACAAAAAATGGAAGCAAATTTGGGATAACCAAGCTCGTACAATAAAATTCAAGCATTTTCTTTCTGGGTACCAACCAAATTACCAAAACAAAAAAAAAATGAGAGAGAAAGTTAATCTTTAGTTAATTAACATCGGAAAACAATGATTTCTGATGGGAGTGATAATCGAGAAATGAGAGAAATATAACACAGATCACAGTAAGTACAATTATGGGTCTTGTGGGGGAAGTGAAACAAAAGTTTTTGAAACTTTTAGTACCAGAGCTCGGAGAGAGAGAATCAGATGTAGAAGTAGTGTGTGGTTGCTGCTTGCTGGGGCGATTGGCGGTCCCCATCTTCGGAGAGGGATGGGATCGGCCGTAATGGAGCTTGGACTTGCAGAGTTTTCCCCTTTTTTTTTGGTGGAAAAGGAGGTCGGCTTTGCTCCATTTTGCCAGCAAAAGGCCCTTCTTCCAAGAGGCCCTGTCCAAATCTGAATCAGTGCAGGTCCAACATGAAGAAACCCCTGAGCACACTAATTTTTGTGGAACATTGAGCACACTAATTTTTTCTGGTCCTGAATGCCTATGTATATTTTTGGATTTTGAACTGAAAAATAAAACAAGTGCGAAAAATTATTTTCCAAACAATATTTACTCAAGTTGATCTTTTTGAGGGAGATCCAAAATATAAAACAAAATATGTAATGAGGATCATCCAAATGAACCTTACACAAGAGATTTTATTTCGAAACTTGACATATTTCTCATGTTGTCTTTTAATATCTTGTTAGAGCAAGATATTTTAAGGTGTGACCATCACACAATATGGTTTTATCAATTTGAGGTAAGTATAACGCAAGAGATTTATATAGCTTGATATTTCATGGATATGATGCAGTATTAATATATAAATACACGGTAAGATATGTGGCAAAATCATGTGGTGGTATGGCCATCACACCGTGAAATTACTCATATTTTAAATTTGTTTTTCATAACCATCCTATACAAAAACTAGACAAATTGTAAATCATCAAGACATGCAAATTGTGATATAAATAAATAGGCAAACACATAATTTTTTATTATTATTACAAACGATATTCTACACTCAAGAGGAGGGAGGAGAGTTTGAACCGAGAATGCAAAGTGGGCTGAAGAGAAAGACTCCTAACCACTAGGGCACCCACCACTTGCTCTCAAACACAATTTTGGAAAAGGTGAATCGCGAGAGAGGACATCCCACACTCACTCAACAGAGAGGGGTGATGTGTTTTATATGTAATGTAGCTCCATCGGGAAGTTACTCGTGAGCCTGTAAACAAACTATGAGGGCGTGGCCCAAAGAACAATATCGCGGCTATTTTATTGTTCTGGCTCCTGTGATGTGACATTTAGTCCCGCAGTTACCAATTGAGTGAAAATTAGGTCACTAAATTATTTTTTTCGCAAATTAAGTCCCTAAATTTATTAAAAACTCGGCTAATTTCATCCTACTATCATATTCAAAGTTATTTTATCCCAATTCTCGTGAACTTAAGTCCTTAATTTTAGAGGGTAATACCATCATTTTCTTGCATATAAGCCCTTAACGATGCATATAGGTTGTACTACAAAGTCTAATTTACCTACCAAGGTCAACTCCATGCACTATTTCTTTGAAAAAAGAAGTCCTTAAACTCATCAAAACTATCAATCTATTCTTCAAAGTGTATCACATGCAAGCAACGTGACTTAAATTGACTAAAGTTGAATAGAATAGCTTCGAATCTAATAGTAGGATGTAATTGCGTATTTTAATTAGTTAATACGCTTTTTTGAAAATAGTTTAAGGGATCTAATTTTTACTCGTGTGATAATTCTGTAGAATTAAATCGCAGTTAATATCCTTTAAATAATACACTAAAATATCTTACCATTTAACTGAATAATTAAACGGTTTTTTGAGTTGGAATGAAGTTTTACAAACATAATCTTTAAAGGAAGACTTCAAAACTAATTGTTTAAGCCATTATTAAACTACAAAATATAGTAGGTCTTAAAAGTGTCCCACAAATAACATTATTCATTCGTCATCAACAACAACAAAACTATTTGAAATTTTGAAGTATCACTCAATTGAAGCATAAATTATGTACTTTGAAAAGAAAATGTTTAATAAAAAATCTAGCAATACACATATCCATAAAATCATTAATGTATAATCATTTTATGTCCAGTTACTAATGTATAATAATTTATAATTTTAATTATTAGGATAAAAATTAACATCATATTTCGGCATAGGTTAACGGACATTTTCTAACATGGATCAATGGAAACAAGTTTCTTTTTTAACCAAGATCAATAAAAACCATTTTTCTCTTTGTTTCTTGCCTTTCCTTAGAAGCACAAAATGTTAATCATTTTACATGTGGTATCATTTTCAACCAGCTATTGGCCTAATAATTGTACAACGTACACAACTGATGACCTTCTAGGCTTGTTTTTCTACGGATCGGATTAAAAACACATGTTCCTCACTTCAACCAAAAAAGTTTCGAAAATGAATATATATTCCCTAAATTTAACTCTAATTCCATAAACTCATGCCAATTCTAATTATCGGCATTTTCGGAATTTTCGGATATTTTGAATTGGATTAATCTTTATATTACGATAAATTAGACAAATCTAAAACCATTAAGACATTCATTTGCAAAGAAGAATGGACGAATATGGTTCTACAAAGAAACACTAAATTTAATCCAACTGTTATATGGTTCCTAATTTGAGTAATTTTTGGTATACATGACCTTTGGAGGTAAGACATGTTATTGCATTTCATGTATCACAAAATACATGGGCCGTAGTTGGTCCCATAAAACGATATCAAAAGCATGTGTCCTCGCATCCTAACTCATTATAGTTAAATATTCAAGTGTGTCACATTCGTAAACTTCTTTGAGTATATCTACATAAAAAGGAATTGGCAGATAATGTAAACATGTTATTATACATATATATATATATATATATATATATATATTAGTAAGATATATTGCCATAAATTCGGCATATTTCTAAAGATATTTCGCACTTTGTAGATCGGAATTAGCTCGCAAGTTTTTGGCTTGGAATTCGAATATTCAAATACATTCCAATTCCTATCCAATTTTTTTCTCGGATTTTTCAATTTGGAATTTTGGGTTTCTGATTCATTTCGAGCGCTACTAAAAATTAGAAATTTTCGATTTGGAGTTGTCTCGAATCGAATTTCATCTCGTTGGGGCATCCCTACCTTCGAAGTCATAGAGCGTGCACACAAAGCTCCAAACTGTGCTCAATGAACCCGAAGGGCAGCATGACAACCGGAGGCTCGAACAACATCAACAGTCCATTTGGGAATTCCACAAGATATAAGATCTCTCCCAATCATATGAATGTTTACAATATGTTTAAAAATTGTGTCATCGCTGAACACAATAGCAAATGATTTCACATTCTGTTTCTAGATTTTGGATGGAATAAACTAAAAACATGGTCAAATGAAATCCGTACATAGATGTGTATAAGGAAAAGGAATGTGGAGAATTATTTCCTGTATAATAAGATGGAAAGTTGAGCAAAAGACAACACCAAAACTAGATTGCTTCTCGCTCAGAAGCCCGAAGAGCATTTAGCACTGAACTAGATTGGTAAATTTCATCGTTGCTACATGAAACAATGCAACGTACGTCTGAGTATTTTTCAGTCACGACCTTGTAAACAGATGCTTTGACACAAACAGTTTATAAATAAGGATGCCCATTGCACCATTAAATCATCCAATTCATCCCAAAAATTCTACAAAGGATTTTGTCAACAATGTCCTTATCGTATTTGCATTTCATAAAATATGGGTAGGATTTTGGCCCCCTTAACAAAAATTGAAGTTCATGCCCGAAAAAGAATACAGAGATTGAAGTTGGAGTTTATTACCGAATCGAAAAAGTACATTATACATTTTAGGCCAAAATAGAAAGAGTGCAGAAATCATATTATTATTCTTTTAAACAAATCCTAAAACTTTCTCAAAAGTGACAGAAACATATATCAACACAAAATGACTAAAACAGTTTAAGACGACTGAAAGACCAAGGTTTGGCTTTTTTGTTCATCACAAATATTCCAGCTCCGTAAGTAGAAATGAAGATCTCAACAAGGGAGGGAAAATTGCATCCATACGAAGGAGACAACCGAACACTCAGCGCGAAAATGATCGGAGCCACTATCCACCGTTTTGATTCCAGCATAAGAAAAAGGTGGAAGAAAATGCGATCATCATGGTAACGATAGAGGAGAAGAGGGTGAAAGGCCTATAACCATTTTTGTTGGCAATGATTTCAGGAAATCATCTGAGCATAACGCGAGTTGGAGTATTCCTAAGAATGTCACTTCTTCTACTGAAGTTGTGGAAGAAAAAAGTGAAAAAGACATCCGCAACTATAAAGACCATAAATATCCTTTATTTAAGAACACGGGAAAGCCTCCATTGCTTCCACCAGAACTGAAATATTGCAATAAAATATGATTGTAATAATAAGAGCACCTACAACCGTACAAGACGCGTTGTTGCTTCATTGATCTTTCACCTTCGTTTGCCAATTCCTTGTGGTTCTAGTAAATAGATTTCACGCGGGTCATGCCATCTGTATAGTTTATAGCTTCAAGAAACTTCGAAGGTAATAATTTTCCCACCTCCTGCATTCAGTGAATAGAAGAAACTCATATCTTTATTTAATTTATTTTCAAAGACACTAAATCTAATCCCAAGTAATTAATATTTTTGTACTCTTCCAAATCCTTGAATATATGCTCTTGACCTTGAATATATATGCTCAAATCTAATCCCCAAATAACCTAACATTCTGAGTTCGTAACACTAATCAAAGTTTCATTTTTGTGATTTCATTTTTGCTTTGGTTGTTTCTATTTGAGAGTACTGCAAATTAAGGTCAAGCTAAATAATCAAGTTTTTTAATTGGTATATTTTCCAAATAATCAAGTAATATACCGATTTACCACGTGACTAGAACTTTATACAGTAAACCTATTTATAAGGACCTGGTGGATTACTTTGGTGGTAAATGTTTTTTTTTAACCCAATTACGTTTTTTGGTTCAAACTCATCCATTTAAATAACTTAGAATAGTAATATTGCTTGTAAAATTTCTGTCCCAACTTTTAGCCAATCAAAAGTAATTATCTCCATGTTTTAATAATATAAGTATTTTTTTAGGTCACATCGTAAGAAGAGAGATAGTGTTTAAACAGAAATACCCCATATCGGTTTTTAATGAGGCCACATTTTACTAGTCACTCTAAGTTTGTAATCCTTTTTTTTTATATAAAGATATTGGTGGTGGTGGTGGGTTCACGTATTGAGTTAGTCAGCGATTAGATATCAAACTCGCTATCTAAAGGCGAACTTGAATTGATAAACAGTATGTTAAATTCTGATTTTTGGATTAGAAAATAAAATATATATAGGAAGAAATTCTGAACTTTTGAACCATTGTAATCTTCTGCATTTGCAACGCTGCACATTGGACGTGTTAAGCTGTGCAGCTGGGGATAACCTCGCTGCTGAATGTAGTAAAGTATTGTTGAACTTATCTACTTCCGGATTTAGCGCTGAACATTCATGATTCGGATAAATTCATGGCAGTTGGTGACTTTTCTTGACGGCATTCAATGGAAAACTGAAACAGGCCCTTTGCATTTTCGTCATATATCCCTGTTGTGGATATTTGCAGTAAACAGCTGACTAAATAAAACCCCAACATCCTACGTTCAACAGCTTTGAAGAGTGCTGTTTGTACGGAACTTCCTTGCATTTGTTTTAAGGCTTATAATTTTCTGTCATTTTTGTACATGCTCTCGTAAAATTTCAAGGGATTGGACATGGATCTATGTTTCATTGTATACGGATCGATACCTAGGTTGATATAGAAAAAATTATTAATTATTAAGTTTAAAAAGTACGACCAAAAGAAGTTCTAAGCGATGACTGACAAATGTTAGACTAAATTGAAAGAAAAGATTAACAAAGAGTTGACATGAAGCATTACTGAAAAGTTTACGGAGATTTGAGACGAGCCCTCGCAGTAAAGCCATAACTACATTGCAAATACAAAAATGTTTGCATTAGCTATTGAAAGAATTTGTCAATTAGGTATGATCTATAACAAGTAAAAGATGCGCCCTGAGGACACAACTTCATTTTTTACTATATATGCAGAGTGCCATTTCACATGGATGTTAGATACCTGAGGGAATTATGAGATCCCTTTGATTAACCGGGTGATTGGCTTGTTTTTGCACATCTATACGAACACAGATCCTGAAGCATGGTATGTGTATACCTATTAAGAAAACAACACATGCCTCTAATCAATATATAGAACTTCTTTTTTTGGTCGAGTCTGGAAACATTGAACCTTCATTGCATAAATATTTATGTCTGTGTCTCTGAAAAGAGAAGTGCATACCCAAAATAAATGATTATCATAAAGACACCATGGACACTAATAGTTCATGTGACGTTGAGCACGTGTGGCTATTGCGCTTCCACAACTCACGGGCATCTACACGCAGGGGAAGAGAGACTAGCCAACTTGCCTAGCCCGCTACGGCCTACTAGTAGACGACTCTGTGGACCTCTTCCATTATATAAAGAGCTAAGTCATACAAGGAAACTGATTTATCACAAACTCTATTCAAAATACTTTTCTAAATTTTAGTTTCTCTCAAACTCTTCTTGACTTGGATATCGAAGACGTAATTTCCATCCAGACAGAGAATGCATTTTCTTATGTTTTTATTTTTTCATATTAAGTATAAAAGATATGAGGCATTGAGATAAATCAAATCGCATGAATTGTGTAGGTAGGCATCCTTGCATGTATAACATTTAGGAAATATCTTATTGGAAAAACCGGTCGACGCCCACCCCACTAGAAGGACAAAGAAATTAATAAAGTATAAAAATTTATTATAGAAGAGAATGTAGTTACTAATCATATGTATCCATTGTTTCTGCATCTGAGACGCTTCCACTTAAAAAGAGAGGGCGTACAAGCCAATTCCAGAAAGGTGTTTTCTGATAGAGTTTGTAGCTAAGGCCAAGTTTAATAACGTCAATTAAATCCAGTAAGCAATATCTATAATAGGGTAAAAAGAAGAAGAATTATATATACATGGCAAAAAGTAAGTAATCAATATTTGTTAGGAAAATGCTAATTTAAACACACAAAATAATACATTCTCAAATACAAGTGGGTCTTATATATAATGAAACCGTCCACCTCAGTTAGAGTGTGTCGAAAAATGTATGTGTACGAATATTGTATCTTAAACATTTACATACCGAGTTCTTTGGAGCTAAAACAGTGGAAATAAGGTCATGCCAGTCCGACAGTTGTCTTGGGTCGACGTCAAAGCTTCCGATGGAGTAACTGGAATAGAGATAGCGAGCCAATTCCCAATGGCCGCCATGACAAGCCGCGATCAGTGGATCATATTCAGGGATTGCATGATGCAAAGTAATCTCTTGTTCTTTCAATTATGCATCTAGCCACTGAGTCCTTATTAGCGTAGCTAGAGCTATGGGCTGTGATACCATTATACGCCTTCTATTTCCACGTCTTCCTCTGTCATCCACTCCACTAATTTTTTTCGCCATATATTGGTTTTCCATTGAAACTGCCATGTGAAGAGCTGTCGAGCCTGATAATGAACTCCTTTCTCTGATTGCGTCGGGATGCAGAGTAAGTATACTTCTCTGCAGAACCCAATCACCTTTTGTAATAGCATCAATCAAGGTTGATGGTGGGGGAACTCATTGAAGTCGCCGTTAGTGTTATAATAATCTGTCAAGTAATATTATTTATTGTTTGTTAACTAAACGTCAAAAATTTTATAGACGAATTATATATAATGTTAAAAATAAAAGAGAACTAAATCAAATGAAATTAAAAGTCAACAAAAATTCATGCATGCTGCAGAGAGTATAAAGGGTATAAAGATAACATACTACTACGTACGTACCCCCTCATTCCGCTTCAGACCAGCATTCAATACTTCATATGGCATCAAAGCACCTTCCTCTGCATATCGATCACGCACGCTGACTTTATTAGAAGAAGAAAAAACTCGATTCTTTGATAGTTATATTGGAATTAATTTGGAAAGGAGACATGTACCTGTGTTTTCCAACGCTGATCGACCGGCTTGATCCTTTTCAGCCAAAGTATCCCAAGCGACTTCCGGGCCGTACTAATGCCCCGAATAAAAGGATAAGTATCATCACCGCAATAACTCTGGATTGCATGTAAAACCTTGGCATTATTCTTCCTCCAAACCATAAACCAGATTCGCCATCTTTCTCGTCTAGAGGTTTAGTGGTCTCTTCCACAACCTCCCAAAGATCTTCAGCCAACAAGCAGGTTTTAAACCGAAACTCCAATCTTCATAATTAACATGACTAAGAACTTAAGATTAGCAATTACACAAGGAACAACTGTGGCTGCCAAGTGTTCAATCTGCAAATATAATCAATTATCCAACGATATTACGTCGATTGATTAAGAAAATAATGAAACAAATCAATATAACTAAAACTCACTGCTAGATCGAGTAGTACAATCTTAAAAAAATAATTAAGCCGCTATGAGCTTAGCTAAGTAAATTCCCACCTCTCTGCACTTAATGTGACTAAACTTTGATGTATATATAGCAAATGAGCAATGAAAAGACAAAACTCAGAAGAATATGCCACCTAATACTCTAATAAATTCCAAACTAGCTCTATCTCAGAAATTCAGCCATACAACACTGCTTGTCTTCTGGCTAACACAGGAGAGAGACTTCTATCTACTTCCAACCACACAAAAACTGCTTGTACCTTTAATTTGTGTCCGCTCATTTAATGTGGATCTCTGTAGCTTGTAATACAAATAACTCTTAGGCCTTGTTGGGTGTTGGGTAATTTTTATTTTTTAACCAAAAAGTTCTTAAAAATTGAAATTAGACGTATCATTCAAATTCAGCATTTAATATCGAATTGGTCAGACACTCATAGCGGTACTAAACGCATCTTAACTATTTAACAAGATACTCATTCAACGGCTAAGACATACGAACGTTTCTGATCAAAAAAAGCCTGGCTTTAAAGTTAAATAATAAAATAAAATATAAAATATATTTTAAAAGCAATACCTGAACAACAATTTTGCTGCTTTCATAAAAGTAGAGCTTAGCTCCTTTAATAATTAATGGCATTTAGACTATTAGTTGACCCAAATAAGATAGTGTTTAGACTAAAAACTTGGATGGTTTTATAAATCTAATTTAGGTCCCTATCTTAATACTCAATGACACATCATATTAAATTAGCTTTACCAATTTCCTTACTTACAAAATGTTGTCATCAAAAAAATTTAAACACATCCATAATTAAGCCTTAAAACGGAACTAATTTCCACCTACTACAAATCTAGAAATTAATAGATGATGCTCCATTTAATATTCAAATTGTTACTGTAACCAATCATCATACTTGTAGAAAAAATATTTATTATAAAACTAACAATTCATCATATGACACAAAGAATTACCTATCACTGACAACATACGAAAATTTTATATAGTACCTAAATATAGGTACATACATTTAAAACAAAAAAACTTATAGGTACATAACTATGGGTCCATACATATAGGTACACAAATATAGAAAACATAAGGCCAAAGCTTATATTATAAGGAAACTTAAAATCTATCAAGCACCTATAAGGTTATAAAATGACCTAGTCAATTAAAAATCAGTTTTCTTTGCAATGCACAAATAAAAAGAGTTAAAAAGAAGAAAAAGAGTTCAATAATTATAGAGTAAAAACGTATGAAATGGAAAATCCAAAGGACAAAAATCAAATATTGAATCTTACACCCGGTTTTAAACAATGAAAAGTATTATTTTTTAAGGAATATAATCTAATTGTTTCAAAAATATTTTCAATTCCTGTAATGCTTTTATTAGTTTTTATAAATTATGTTGTTCATTCTTTGCACACATATTTTCTCCTTTAGAAAACAAAGCCGAAGACCACCACCATTACAACTCGGCCACCACAACCACCCCATGTCGCGCCTCCTACCAATTAATAAGTACTTTTGCACCCCCAACCACCATACCCTTACATTAAGACCACCACTATACTCTTACCATTGTTGCTACCAAAACACCCTCAACACCACAACCACCTATGAATGCAAGTCCGCAACCACCACACCTTACGCACTATCCAGACTACCACCATACCCCCACCATTTTGCTACTATCACCACCATTGCTATCGCCAATGCCGTTTTCTCGCAATCACCCCCAATACTATGTCCATTTATGTCATTATGTATACATAATATTTTACATTGATATTTACCAAACGCTTTTTACATCGCTTTTCAAACTCACAAACACTTTTCAAAGTATAGATTATCAAGCACTCAACTGCTTATTCTTCAGCCACTTATTCTTAAAGAACGTTAAAAAGAAGATTTTTTACAAAAATACAACAATTCCAAACTGCCCTTAATCTCACTCTAATAAGCAATTAGCAAGAAATTAACTAATTAATACTATTACCGAGTCAGGCTTTGAAATGTGACTTGGCCGAAGCTTTAATTTCGAAGTTGTTTCTGCACTTCTCTCACTTCGCCTAACTTCACAATCTCGGCCAGGTTGCCTAGTTTGTGATCAAGCAATGTTTTGTACATGGGACTGACGTAACCCTTTTCACAAAAACATCAACAAATTGCCTGTAGATATTGAACCATCAAATCACCTTGTCAACTCTTCTCTCATAAAATGGTAATTAATATCAAGGTGTTTAATCCTAGAATGGAACACATAGATTCACACTTAAGGATAAGCCGACATGCACAAGACACACCATAAAATAGGAGGTTCGTGCAAAACTCATGTATGTCTCTCAAACATTTTATCCACGTCGCATCTCTGTACCGAGTTAGCTTAGAGCTTTATACTCACTTTGTGGAACTTTTTGGAAACTCAACTGCTTTCTTAGGTTGCCAAGATATGGGATTGTTAGTTACTTCTCCCAAATCTTACTTTCATAAATTATCATATTTTATCCCTTATCCACTCAGGGTTCCATGTATTCACAAAGAGTTGTGGATCAAGAATTAATCAAGAAACAGAGAGAAACTTAGAGAAACACTAAAACTTAGAGAGAGAAATCATCTTTTATTAACGAATAGTTATTACATTGACTCAAGGTTATTTATACTCTTAGACAATTGCTTAAAGGCTAAGCATCTTAATCGTACCACAAGACACAACACATACTAGTACATAACTAATATGATGTACCTCAATACTGGGCTCCGACACATGGCATCACACTCTATTACGCTATTACACTCCTCAATCTTAGCTAGGGATTCCTAGCCCAAGATTGACATACAATGTTTAACAAAGACTGGACTATGTAACCCCTTTGTAAATATATCACTACTTGTTCTTCGCTGGGAACATAATGAACCACCAAGTCTCCCTTAAAATTTTCCTTTACAAAATGATAACTGTGATCAAGATGTTTAATACGAGTGAAATACCGGATTAGAACTCAAAGCTAAAGTTGATAGGTTGTCACAAGTGCAATATTATGAAGGTGCAAAACTGGCGTATCTCTTACAGAACGAATCCAAAACATCATGAGACAATGTGCTAAAGCTTTATATTCTCACTGCATAGTTTCGAGACACGCTTGTTTCTCGATCGCTTAATAAATTGGATTACTTCCAAGAAACAACATAAACGTGGACATCTACGAGTGTTAATATCAAACAGCCTACTGTAATCGTGAGAAAGGCAAAAAGATGATTTATCCGTGGCTTTATGTAAATCAATCCACATTTAATAAAATTCTCGTAAATATCTCGGGATTCTTAACTAAGAGAAAAATGAGTCTCAATGGGTTGATTCATAAATCATTGCACTACATTCAATCAATGAGCTATATCCGGCTCAAAAGTAAGATATCGCAAGGCACCCACAATACATCTATACGTACTATGATCTTTCATAAGAGTACTTTCCTTTAATTTGAAGAATCGAGTATGAGGTTTAGAAGGTGTAGAGATGACTCTACATGTCTCCATTCCAGCCTCTTCTTGATCAACTCCTTTGCACATACTGGGACCGATGAATGAAAAATATTTCCATTGTCTCTATACTCAATTTGCAATCCAAAATAGGTCAATCCGCCCATATCCTTCAAGTCAAACACCCTCTCCCAATCTGGAGACAACTATTTGAATTTTGAAGAATTAGACTCGTTAAGATAATATCATCCACATATAACAATAAGATAACTTCAACATCTATCCCCATCCTGCTTTAATAAACAAGCTTGTGTCGTATCAGAAGCAACAAATCCCAAGGTCACAAATATCCTCGTAAATTTAGAATTCAGTTCTCTTTGTTCTGCTTTTAAACCATAAAGAGATTTGACAAGCCGACAAACATAATTGGGATGAACAGGATCTATGTAAAACCTCGCGGGCCGCCCATATATACTTCTCGTCGTAAACTTCCATGAAGAAAAGCATTTTTAATATCCAATTGTCTCAATTCCCAACTATAAAGGGCAAGCAAGAGCAAGAACAACTAACAAGAGTGTGTTCACCACAGACTAAAAGTCTCAGGTAATCTGTGACCTTGTTCTCGGCCATAAAACCCTCATAACCAAATGCTTGTATCGAGAAAATACTCCATCCGGATTTTCACCTTATGTAATTCATTTACTACCAACTATGGATCTATGTGAAAGGGGAGCAAGAACCCAAGTTCCCCGAGTTTCAGAGCATCAAACTCATCCCCGCATAGTCACAATTCTCACAAGAGGCACTTTTAAAAGTCAGGCTCTTCGCCATCATTTAATTCAAACCCACAAAAGAAAACCCCCAATTTTAAATCATCATGATTTATTTGTAAAGATTGTAACTCAGTGGAGATAAGCAAGACAACTAGTGTAATCTTTCTAGAAATAGCTCCAGTATGAAGTCTTGTTTGAATAGTGAGCCTATTCAGGAGCCTAGAAGACATAATAGTCAATGGTAATGAGGCAATAATACCTGAGTTGGGCAGTAGGTCGAGGATAGGCAACAAATGAGAATTGTTAGGAGAGTAAGCATGACGCAGTCCGACGAGTGCATATGTTTCAGCTTTCTGACTTCTCTCTACCGAATTTATAATCGTTAAAACCCAAACTCGGAGGAAATGCATTCAATCAAGCCCCATCTTGATTTCGTAATCCTCACGAAGAAGATAAATTTGACCTAATGGTAGAGTGACACCACTGGAATCAAGAAGAACTTGACATAGTCCAAGTTCCCATCACTACCAACAACAACACTTTTAAATGGAAACAACGATTCATCATGAATCACATGCCTCGGAAATAATCACCTTCTTGGAATTTAAATCTGTAACATGTAACTCCTTTATATCCCATGGAGTATCCCAAAAATATACACAAATCGACCTTGCTATGTACTTTGTGATCATTATATGGTCTTAAGTAAGGATACAATCGTAGTTCCAAACACTTTCAAAGAATAAGTCGCAGGCTTCTTAAACAAATCGAATAGGTGACTCCATAAAGAGTCTTATGACATCCTATTAATAAGAAACACGAAGATGTGTGCACAAGCAAAATACCAATCATGCATGTGTGTGTAGATGCAAATATCAACAAAGTGATAGCATTTCCACAATATGCCTATGCTTTCTCGCAACTCCATTTTATTTGTAGGAGCATAGGACAAGACACCATATGTAAGATACCCTTAGAGTGCAAAAACTCGCAATTGCTTACTTCATATTCTCCACCTCCATCCGATTGGAAACATTTAATACTTTCACCAAATTGAGTAGTAGTAATGAAATTGTAAAACTTCACAAAGATCAGAAACACGTATTTATTGAACAAAGTGGAAGATCCAAACATATCTTGTATATTCATCAATAAAGGACACACACATCGATATCCTTCGCAGTTTTTACAGGAGATGGACCCCAAATATCAGCGGATTCTTTCAAATCTGGTCAGCACAATTTTCTGTTTCCATGTTTAAAGACAATCTAGACATCTTGCCTTGAATATAGGCGTTAATACATACTATGATTAACATCTACGTAATGAGAAACTGCGGATTTATTCAACATTACAGAGAGAACTTCATTAGTTGGATGCCCGAGCCTTGATGCCATATTGAACTCTTCACTAATTATCCTAATAAAGTAGCTGAATTTGTAATATTCAATGTTGAAAAATAGACACAGGAATATGAAACAACTCATTAGGTTGACTCCTTCCTCGTACAAAAATCTCCTTTGTCTCTTTGTCCTCGTGAAAAGCATTACAACATCATCACGTATAAAACTAACACCGATTGTCCTTACATGTTGCTTAATAGACAACAAACTCATGGCACATGATGTAATATGGGCGACATTGTTAAGTGAAAGATTATGAGATGATGCATGAAATAGTGGTAGAACCGATATGTTTACGATAAAACCTAACCATTGCCAACTCCTTATTTATTTATCACCACTATAAGGCGTGACTTGTTCCGGTGGAAGAAACATTCAGCCGGCCATGTGGTGAGATGCCTCGAATCTACAACCAAGCATCGGTTGGAGCAAAATGTTGTTACAGCATCGCAAACCATACATTAAGATTCGTGGTGGCGCCGACCTTGATAAGCAAAATTAGCCCTATGATGAAGAATCAATGTCAGAGTGTCCTCGCTCTACATATTTGGCATTCCACCATATAGCCACCGGATGGTGAATTAGTATTTCTGCGTGAGGGGCAATTTGCAGCAGTTGTGCCCCTTCGAGAACAGACTACATCTCGTATGTAAAAGTAGTTAGCGGAATCAGACAAGCTGCATCATGCTCGGGAAGTTTTAGAACCATTTGATGGAAACCCTTTACTTCCTTAAATTGAGATTTAAAACTTCCTTGATTCCTTTGGTCGCATCACCATAAGTAGGCCTGATCCATTGAACGCTTGTGGTCTTCGTCCATTGTTACCAGGATAAGATGCAAGACTCATAAAGCCATGTCCATAGAGCCCGATTTGGAAGAACAGTGGAAAATAAGTGGGAAAAGAAACCAGATTAGTGGTAGAGGGATAAAAGTGATGGTTGTGATTGAGAAGGAGGAACATAAGGACTATGAGGTCAGAACTAACAGTATGTACACATAGTATCCAACCCCGAGTATTTGAAGAAGATGCAACATTAGGAACTAACCGAATCAACACTAGAATCCAATCTAACCATTGACATATGTGACTACCATTCGATGAGAAAGAGTATTTAAAGATCCTTCAACTTCCTTTCTCAAGACCTAAAAAAGTTGTGCTCGAACTCCTTCATAGAATATTGTCTCCCTTGCCAACAAAACAGCTTCTAATTATAAGATATTCTTTGGTAAACCAACCAAAGCAGCAATCACTAAGTCATTATCAAACAAACTCTCCGCAACAACTAACTCCGATCTTAATGTTCTGAGTCTTAACAAGCATTTATCAATACTATCTCCTCCTTTGAAATTGCATGTAACCTGCCTTCAAATGATTCACACGAGCCTAGAAATAGAGGCATACCTATCCTCCAAATTAGTCCACGCCATGAGTACACTTACACCCAAGTACATATTCCTATAGCATCATCAGCCAAAGTAGTACCAATGTGCTTGAAGAGCCATATCAATGGATTCCCATTCAAGAAATGTTTAATCCCCATTGGTAACTCCCGAGGTTGTATTAATGACATATTTGGTGGACAAACAGATGCCATCAAAATGATCAAACATCTTATAACCTTTCGGGAGAAATGTACTTAAATCAAAAGCCCATTTGGCAAAATTATCATCCTTCAATTTAATTGTGATCATACCAAGAATACTCTCTGACCTAACAATTCCACCATCATTTCAAAGAATCAAACAAAACCTCAATACGGCGTAATAATACCCAAACAAAACCTCAATGTGCGTGAATAATACCCGTGATGAAGAACAACAATTGTGTAACGAAAGAATGATACTTTCTGCCAATCATATTCACCGAAAGAATGGCACTTCCGTAGAACAAGATTCACAAAGCGGTTGCAATATTCGATATACCCGTGATCCAAATCTCACTAAAAATTCACCAATTGAGAACAAACCCGAATTCGTCATTCAAAGAACTTGAATTCGCCTCCTCGGCCCCGAAATTGTTCGCCTCCGATTCACCCAAACGCTGCACCTAAAGAAATTTCAAACAAGCGCACCACACCATCCATTGTGTGTATTCACCGGCTCTTTGATACCATATTCACAGAAAGGTAATCGAAGAATTAATCAAGAAATAGAGAGAGAAACTTAGAGAAATAACAACAAAAACTTAGAGAGAAACTAATCTTTTTATTAATGAATAGTTATTACATTGACTCGGTTGCTATTTATACTTTAGACAATTGCTTAAAGCATCTAACTCGACTACCAAGACACAACACATACTAGTACATAAATTAATATGACAAAATTCCAATACTGCCTTACACATGGCATCACACTTCATTACAGCCATTACTATGACAAACTTAATTTCTCCATCAAATCTATCAATTAGCTTGCGGCCCCGATCAAGAGTTTCGAAAATTTAAAGCTGAGCATATGACTCATCTCGTTAATTCTCCAAGCAAATAGCCCACCATGAATCCCTCTAATCAAGACGAGCTCATGAAACCAAGCCCAAGCAATGCCCTTGCCAAACCGGCCGAAGTGTAACGAACTCAAAATAGAAATTCACCAAACAAGAATTACAAATATAAAGTGAAGTTGGATTTTGTTTTTTGTAAGATCAAGCATATACATTATTGAAAAAAACCCACCCACACACACACAAATATATACTCAAGCTGTGAACATTCACAATCATGCTTGATTTTCAAGTCAAATTTTAAATAAAATACTATAAAATTATGTTAGGAGCTCCTTATAAAATCTCTATTCCAACCATTCTCTCAAATTTAAGGAATCATGACTATGAATTAATAGAAAATGAAGTTTTATTTGTCGGTTAGTGTAGAATATCACTTGAACTTAAAAAAGAAGTAGTAATTAAAGCTAGAAGCTCCCTCTCACTCCCGCGTATGTAGCTCTTAGCGCATTTTGTTATCTTAATTAAGGCGTGAGTGATAATAGCAATTAGAAAGATATTTCTCCTAACTCCAAACCTAAATTATATCCCACGGAATTTGGTGATATTTTTAAGGTAAAAGTTTTGTAGCGATACATTATTAGTAAAAAACTCACACACAAATATACGCTTTAGAACATCTACAATAATGCTTTATCTTCAAGCAAATTTGTAACTAAAAATATTATAAATTTATATTAGAGCTCTCTATAAAATTTCTATTCCAATTATGCTCTCTTAATCAGAGAATCAAGTGACTATGAACTAATAGAAATAGAGTTTTTTGCTGTCGATTAGTGTTGAATGTCCCTTGAAATTAAAAAAAAGTAATCATTAAAGTTAAAATCTCCTCTCACTTCCCAGATATAAGAGAGTTTCTAGCAATTTTGCTATTATTAGAGTGAGGGTAAGTGCATGATAAGGTATGATAAGAAATAATTAGAATGAGGTGTAAGTGCACATAAGGTGCATGATAGGGAGTGATTAGGACAGAGAGACTCCCAACTCCAAATCTAAATTATATCCCATGTGAATCCTGAAAGTTATTTTTTAGGTAAGTTTTGACATGTACGAGAAATACTTGATCCAATGTCCCACGGTTCCATCTTTCTTGTCAAAACGTATTATGCACACGCGAAAAGTCCACATCAAATATGATTTTTTGACATACCCCATAATTTACAACATACACGATTCTTTTGATCGACCAATAAAAGACACAATTCTTTTTCGTGAATACGCCACGTACATTTTTACACGCCATTGAAGAATCAACTACTAGATCAATCATTTTCAAAATTTAATATAAATAAAATCAACGACCTCACCGCACGCAGCCAGCACGCGTACACGCACCACAAACTGCACTCCACCTCTTTGGACACTCTCTCTAGTCACCACCACTATAATTCTCCACAACAGACACGATTCTTTTGATCGACCAATAAAAAGACACAATTCTTTTGGACACACTCTCTACTCACAACTACTAGAATTCTACAACAGTAATCTGACAGTTTTGTCGACCATACTCAAATAATGGTACTGGTTACTACGCAATAATGGTACCACTTTGCTCCCCTGGGCTCTGACGTGGTTGATTGATTTACATCCTGATTTAAAAAGCATCAAACAATATGACCGCCATTGCAATGATTATTTTGCCTTCACACAAATAAAGGCCGGTCCTACTCTTCTTGGTCAAGAATGTCTGGCTTTCTGTTTCATCTTTTCTTCTTCTTTTTCCCACCACTAAACGACGGCCATTGCAAAATCCGCGATTCACAGTTCACATATCTTCTATCTCTGAAGGAATGAGTGGTGTCTGGTGTCTGAGTTTCAAGCATGATTCACAACTCATATACCTTTTCAGAAAGGCAAAATGGTAAATATCAGTTGGAATCTCATGGGCGTATTACCAATTACTTCATTGCTGCAAGCTTAATTTATGAGAACCATTTCTGCCATCATCAGCAATTTCATAATAGACCAGTTGTGTTGAAACCATGTTTGAGCACGCATTAATTTTAACTTGATTATCACATAATTTTACATGATCCTGTTTAACATATGATTATCAATGGAAGTTCTAAATGATTGAATCCTCTTGAGTAATTTATATCTTCAGTTAATAATAATCGAAGCAGACTAAATTTTAAGCAGACCTAAATACCTGGATTAAAAACTGCAACAGTAAAATACAAAAGCTTCATTGCTGAGAAAGATGGAATACATACGAATTTTCGCAAGCAGGAAATTGAGCTTCATCATTTCTAATTTCCGATGGAACACTAAATTAAACAAATCCTGTTGAATTCAAGGATTGCAATTAAAAAGTGCAGTTATGCAATATTGTACTAAATGACGTACCAAGATCTCTAGTAAAGCATTTTGCAATTATTAGTAGCTACAGCCGTAATTATTATTGAGTGTCTGGCTTCGACCCATCGCCCTTAACGTTCCAAAACCAAACATAAACAGCTCCTTAAAACAAAAATGGAAGCAAATTTTGGGATAACCAAGCTCGTACACATTTAAAATTCAAGCATTTTCTTTTCTGGGTACCAACCAAATTACCAAAAACAAAAATGAGAGAGAAAAGTTGAATCTTTAGTTAATTAACAGTGGAAAAACAAATGATTTGAGATGGAGATGATCACAGAAATGAGAGAAATATAACACAGATCACAGTAAGTACAATTATGGGTCTTGTGGGAAGTGAAACAAAAGTTTTGAAACTTTTAGCACTTCAGTAGAGAGCAGAGAGAGAACTGAGGTGTGAAGTAGTGTGGTTGCCGCTTGCTGGGGCGATTGGCGGTCCCCATCTTCGGAGAGGGATGGATCGGCCGTAATGGAGCTTGACTTCTGGCAGAGTTTTCCCTTTTTGGTGGAAAAGGAGGTCAGCTCAATCATTCTTGAATTTGTACAAAAGGCCCTTTCGCCTCCCAAGAGGCTCCTGTCCAAATCTGCATCAGTGCAGGTCCACATGAAGAAAGCCCCCAACTGTTGTGTGGAAGACATTTTAGAACATTGATAATAATTAATTTTCTGGTCCTGAATGCCTATGTATATTTTTTGGATTTTGAACTGAAAAAAATAAAACAAGTGCGAAAAATTATTTTCCAACAATATTTACCGGAGTTGATCTTTGAGGGAGATCCAAAATATAAAATAAAATATGTATGAGGATCATCCAAATGAACCTTATACAAGGGATTTTTATTTAAAACTTGATAACTATTTTTGGCGCTATTCTTTTAATATCTATTTGAGGAAATGACATGGTGACCATCACACAATGTGTTTTTATCAATCTGAGGTGTTATAATCTATGAAGGAGATGGTATGGTTGATATTTCATGGATATGTGATGTATTAATATATAAATACACGTGTTGTATATGTGGTAAAACCATGTGGTGGTATGGCTATCACCATGAAATTACTCTATATTTAATTTTTTTTTCATATTCATCCATACAAAAATTAGACAAATTGTAAATCATTAAGATGCAACAGATATAACAAATAGTCAAACACAATAAATTTTTTTTTTTTTATTACAAATGATATTCTACACTAATCTACACTGGCGCTTGAACCAATGCGCAGGTTAAAGAGGAAGATCCTAACCATTGCGGGCAATCCACCACTTGCTCAAACACAAATATTTTTAAAAAAGGGTGAACTATTGGTTTATCCTAGCTACCAACTGAGTGAAAATTAGGTCACTAAATTATTTTTTTAGTAAATTAAGTCCCTAAATTTATTAAAACCCGCTAATTTCATCCCTACTATCATATTCAAAGTTATTTATCCTGATTCTTTCGCCAACTTAAGTCCTTAATTTGTATAGAATACCATCATTTTCTCTGCATATGCCCTTAACGTTGTATATAGGTTGCTATCATAATGTCTAATTACCCACCAAAGTCAACTCCATGCACTATTTCTTCAAAAAAAAATAAATCCTTAAACTCATGAAAACTATCAATCTATTCTTCAAAGTGTATCACATGCAAGCTACGTGACTTGAATGACGGAAATTGAATAAATAGTTTAATCTACAATGATGTAATTAAGTGTATTTTAATTAGTTAAAGGATCGTTTAAAAAAGTTTAAGGACCTACTTACTTAGCATAATGGTAGAATAATCGGGTAATTTATATCTTTTAAATACAATTAAAATATCTACTATTTGACTAATACTAAATGTTTTTGAGTTGAATGAAGTTTTACAAACATAATCTTTAAAGGAAGACTTCAAAACTAATTGTTTGGGTCATTATTAAACTACAAAATATAGTAGGTCTTAAAAAAGTGTCCTACAATAACATTATTCATCTGTCATCAACAACAATAAAACTAATATTTGAAATTTTGAAGTATCACTCAATTGAAGCATAAATTATGTAATTTGAAAAGAAAATGTTTAATAAATAATCTAGCAATACATATGCATAAAATCATTAATGTATAATCATTTATATCCAGTTACTAATGTATAATAATTCTATAATTTTGAATTAGGTTAAAATTAATGTCATATTTCGGCATAGGTTAACGACATTTTCTAACATGGATCAATGGAAACAAAGTTTTTTTAACCAAGATCAATAAAAACTATTTTTCTCTTGTTTCGCTCTTTCCTTAGAAGCACAAAATGTTAATCATTTTACATGTGGTATCATTTTCAACCAGCTATTGGCCTAATAATTGTACAATGTACAAAATCGATGACCTTCGAGTAGGCTTGTTTTTCATTTAACGATTAGAAACACATGTTCTCAATTCAACTGCAAAAGTTTCAAATGAATATATGTTCCAAAATTCGGAATTATTGGCATTTTCAATTTTCAGAGATTTCGGAATTGGATTAATTTTGGTACAAATCTAAAAACCATTAAGACATTCCTTTGGGCAGTGAAGAAATGGATGAATATGGTCTTCTACAAAAAGTTAAAACACTTGCTAAATTTAATCCAGGTTATACTGGCTCCGAATTTGAGTAATTTTTGCATACACCTTGAGGTAAAGACAGAAAAGACAAACTAGTTGGATCGTTGAAAATACATTACGAGTTGGTCCCATAAAAACGTATATCAAAAGCATGTGTCCCCGGATCCTAACTCATTATTGGTTAAATATTTGTGTAAGTGTATATTTGAAACTTTCTGAAAGATAGTCCACATACAAAAAGGAATTGGCAAGATAATGCAGAAAAAATATATTATGCACATATATATATTAGTAAGTATATTAAGAAATTTTATTATTTAATTTTTAGATCAATGTAGTTCGCAAATTTTGGTTTGGAATTAAATATTCAAATACATTCCAATTCCTATCCATTCTTTTTTCAGATTTTTCAAAATTCAACTTGTGGCTTCGTGATTCATTTTGAGTGGGCCAAAAATTAAAATTTTCGACTGAGTTGGTTAATCGAATTTCCTATCCAAGTTGCAAATGATTTCTTTATATTCCTGTTTCTAGATTTTGGATGGAATAAACTAAAAACATGGTCAAATGAAATCCGTACATAGATGTGTATAAGGAAAAAGGAATGTGGGAGAATTATTTCCTGTATAATAAGATGGAAAGCTGAGCAAAGACAACACCAAAACCAGATTGCTTCTCGCTCAGAAGCCCGAAGAGCATTTAGCACTGAACTAGATTGGTCTTTTTCATCGTTGCTACATGAAACAATGCAACGTACGTCTGGAGTGTTTTTCAGTCACGACCTTTGTAAACAGATGCTTTGACACAAACAGTTTATAAATAGGATGCCCATTTCACCATTCAATCATCCAATTCATCCCAAAATCTCTGGCTAAAGGATTTTGTCAACAATGTCCTTATTTGTATCTGCATTTCATAAAATATGGGTAGGATTTGGCCCTAACAAAAATTGAAGTTCATGCCCGAAAAAGAATATGAGATTGAAGTTGGAGTTTATTACCGAATCCTAACACGTACATTATACATTCTTGAGGCGCAAAAATAGAAAGAGTGCAGAAATCATGTATTATTATTCTTTAAACAGATCCTAAAACTTCTCAAAAGTGACTAAACATATATCAACACAAAAATTGACTAAAACAGCTTCATGACGACTGGAAAGACCAAGGTTTGCCTTTTTGTTCATCATGAAATATTCCAGCTCCGTAAGTAGAAATGAAGATCTCAACAAGGAGGGAAAATTGCACCATACGAAGTGACAAAACTGAACATTGAAGCAAGGAAAATGATCGGAGCCACTATCCACTGTTTTGATTCCATAAGAAAAAGGGTAGAAGAAATGCGATCATCATGGTAACGATAGAGGAGAAGAGGGTGAAAAGGCCTATAACCATTTTTGTTGGCAAATGATTTCCAGGAAATCATCTTGAGCATAACGCGAGTTGAGGATTCCTAAGAATGCTGTCACTACCGAAGTTGTGGAAGAAAAAGTGTAAGACATCCGCAACTATAAAGACCATAAATATCCTTTTTATTTAAGAACACGGAAAGCCTCCATTGCTTCCACCAGAACTGAAAATATCAATAAACATGATTGTAACAATAAGAGCACCTACAAACCGTACAAGACGTTGCTGTTGCTTTATTGATCTTTCACCTTCGTTTGCCAATTTTTGTGGTTCTTAGTAAATAGATCACGGGCGGTCATTAATTCGTATAGTTTACAGCTTCAAGAAACTTGAAGGTACAATTTTCTCCACCTCCTGCATTTCAGTGAATAGAAGAAACTCACGTATCTTTATTTAATTTATTTTCTTCAAAGACACTCAAATCTAATCCTACAATTAATATTTTTGTACTCTTCCAAGTCCTTGAATATATGCTCTTGACCTTGAATATATATGCTCAAACCCATCCCAAATAACCTAACATCTCCAAACAGGCTGATCAATTGTTTCTGCTTTTGTGATTTCATTTTATTGGTTGGTTTCCCATTTATATCGCAAACTTAATGTCACAGGGTGAATCTGCCAAACAATCGTTTTAATTGGTATATTTCCAAATAATCGCTAATATACCCATTTACCACGTGACTCAGAACTTTATATGCAGTAAACCTGGTGGATTGCTTTGTGCAGAAATGTTTTTTTTTTAACCCACTACGTTTTTGTGGTTCAAACCTCATCCATTTAGTCTAACTTAGAATAGTAATATTGCTTGTAAAATTTCTCATTCCAACTTTAGCCAATTATAAAAGTAATTATCTCCATGTTGTAAATGGTTATATGATATTTTTTAGGTCATCACGCTTCATGAGAAGAGAGGTGGTGTTTAAATAGAATACTCCCATATCCGTTTAATGAGGCCACATTTTACTAGTCACTTAAGTTTGTAATCCTTTTTATGATAAAAGATATTGGTGTGTGTAGTAAGGTTCACGTATTTATTAGTCAGCGACAGACATCAAACTCATGCATTCATGAAATGAATTAAATTGATTAACAAGATAGTGAAATTGATTGGACAAAATAAATATGTGCATAGGAAGAAATTTAACCTTGAACCATTGTAATTCTCTCTGCATTTGCAACGCTGCACATTGGATGTGTTTAAGTCAGCAGCTGGGGATAACCTCGCTGCTGAATGTAGTAAAGTATTGTTGAACTTATCTACTGGATTTAGTACGAACATTCATGATTCGGATAAATTCATGGAAAAGGCATAGACTTTTTTCTTGACGGCATTCAATGGAAAACTGAAACAGGCTCCTTTGCATTTTCTGTCATATATCCCTTAAAGCTTGTGGATATTTGCAGTAAACAGCTGACGAAGAAACTCAACATTCCCATGTTCAACAGCTTTGAAGAGTGCTGTTTGTACGGAACTTCCTTGCATTTGTTTAAGGCTTACACCTTCGTCATTTTTTGCACATGCCTTGTAAAATTTCAAGGATTGACATGGATCTGTTTCATTTGTATACGTGATCGATTCCTAGTTAACATAGAAAATTATTAATCATTGTTTCAAAAAGTACGACCAAAAGAAGTTCTAAGCGATGACTGGACAAATGT
Source organism: Gillenia trifoliata (assembly GCA_018257905.1). Classification (NCBI taxonomy): domain Eukaryota; kingdom Viridiplantae; phylum Streptophyta; class Magnoliopsida; order Rosales; family Rosaceae; genus Gillenia; species Gillenia trifoliata. The sequence continues at coordinate 5,844,303 of CM031082.1, forward strand.
TAGATTAAAATTGAAAGAAAAGATTACCGTATGTTGACATGAAGCATTACCGGGAAAAGTTTACGGAGATTTGAGACGAGCTCCTTGCAGTAAAGCTTATAACTACATTGCAAAATACAAAAATGCTTGGTGCATTAGCTATTCAAAGAATTTGTGAATTAGGTATCATCTATAACAAAGTAAAAGTGATGCCTGAGGACACAACTCTCATTTTACCATATATGCAGAGGCCATTTCACATGGGCAGCACATACCTGGAGGGAATTATGAGATCCCTTTGATTAACCGGTCATTGGCTTGTTTTTTGCACATCTAAGGCTAACATCACAGATCCCAGAAGCATGTATGTGTATACCTATTAAGAAAACAACACATGCCTCTAATCAATATATAGAACTTTTTTTTGGTCGAGAGTCTAAACATTGAACCTTTTCTTTTACTGTATAAATATTTATGTCTGTGAAAAGAGTGCTGCCCAAATAAATGATTGAAGAAGTAGAACACAATGGACACTAATAGTTCATGTGACGCTTGAGCACGTGTGGGTATTGCGCTCACAACCTGGGCGTCTAAGGTGCAGGGAAGAGAGACTCGTCAGACTCTGCTTCAGCCCGCTACGGCCTACTAGTAGATGACTTATGGACCTCTTCCATTATATATAAAGAGCCAAGTCATACAAGGAAACTGATTTATCACAAACTCTATTCGCATTACTTTTCTAAATTTTAGTTTCTCAAACTCTTCTTGACTTGGACATCAATATTTAATGTATCCGCACAGAGAATGCATTTTATGTTTTTATTATTTTTTTCTATATTGAAGTATAAAAGATATGAGGCATTGAGATAAATCAAATCGCATAATTGTGTAGGTAGGTATCCTTGCATGTATAACATTTAGGAAATATCTTATTGAAAACTGTCGACGCCCACCCCACTAGAGGACAAAGAAATTAATAAAGTATAAAATTTATCATAGAAGAGAATGGTTACTAACTCATATAGATCCATTGCTGCTGTAATCTAGACGCTGCTCCACTTAAAAAGAGAGAGGGCTATGACAAAGCCAATTGTTGTAAAGGTGTTTTCCCCGATAGAGTTTGTAGCGAAGGCCAAGTTTGGACAACGCCGAATTAAACTCAAAGTAATATCTACAATAGGGGAAAAAGGGGAAGAATTTACATATACATGGCAAAAGTAAGTAATCAATATTTGTTAGGGAAAATGCTAATTTAAACATACAAAATAATATATTCTCGGCACAAGTGGGTTCATATAATGAAACTGGCCCACCTGCTTAGAGAGGTCAGAAAATGTATGTGTACGACTTATTGTAAGAATCTTTAAACATTTACATACTGAGTTCTTTGAGCCAAAACAGTGGGAAATAAGGTCAGCGCCAGTCCGACAGTTGTCTTGGGGTCGACGTCAAAGCCTGATGGAGTAACTGAATAGAGATAGCGAGCCACCCCCAATGGCCGCCATGATGTGCCAAGCATCAGCGGGATCATATCTTGTGATTGCATGATTTTCAAAGTAATCTCTGTTCTTTTCAATTATGCATCTAGCCACTTCGAGTCCTATTAGCGTAGCTAGAGCTATAGCTGTGACACCATTAGCGTCTTCTATTTCCACGTGGCCTCTCTCTGTCATCCACTCCACTAATTTTTTCGCTACAGCTGGTTTTCCAGCCAAAACCGCTGCGTGAAGAGCTGTCGAGCCTGAGCAATGAACCTCTTTCCTCGATTAAAAGCCGGTATTTTTGCGAGTAAGATACTTCTCTGCAGAATCCCAATCACCTTTTGTAATAGCATCAACTAAGGGTTGATGGTGGGGGAACTCCATTGAAGTCGCCGTTAGTGCCATAATAATCTGTCAAGTAATATTATTTATTGTTTGTTAACTAAACGTCAAAAATTTGATAGATTAAATTATATATAATGTTAAAAAATAAAAGAGAACTAAATCAAATGAAATTAAAAAGTCAACAAAATTCATGCATGCTGCAGTAGAGATAACATACTACTACGTACGTACTCCCTCATTCCGCTTCAGACCAGCATTCAATACTTCATATGGCATCAAAGGCAATTCTCCTCTGCATAATGATCACGCACGCTGACTTTATTAGAAGAAGAAAACGATTCTTGATAGAAGCGTTATATTGGAATTAATTTGGAAAGGAGACATTGTACCTGTGTTTTCCAACGCTTAATCGACCGGCTTCGACCAGCCAAAGTATCCCAGGCGATTTCGGCTACCAATGCCCTGATGTTAACAAGTATCATCGCAACAACTCTGGGATTGCATGTAAAACCTTGGCATTATTCTTCCTCCAAACCATAATTCAGATTCGCCATCTTTCTCGTCTAGGAGGTTTAGTGCGGCCCTTCCACAACCTCCCAAAGATCTTCAGCCAACAAGCAGGTTTTAAAACCTAAACCCTAATCTTCATAATTAACATGACTAAGAACTTTAAGATTAGCAATTACACAAGGAACAACTGTAGCTACACCGAACTGGGTAAAATATAATCAATTATCCAACGATATTACGTATTGATTAAGAAAATAATGAAACAAATCAATATAACTACAACTCACTGCTAGATCGAGTGACAATCTTTAAAAATAATTAAGCTGCAGCCATGAGCCCATGAGCTTAGCTTTAAGTATATTCCCACCTCTCTGCACTTAATGTGACTAAACTTTTCATGTACATATAGTAAATGAGCAATGAAAAAAGACAAACTCAAAAGAATATGCCACCTAACACTCAAGAAATTCCCACTGGTGTTAACTGCGTTAGTTTTCAATAATGAGACTCAAGTCCTTTTGGTATTGTTTTTGTTCATTAAAAACTACTTTATTTTAAAAGTAAATAGACAAAAATGCTCAAGAAAAATAAAATATATTTCTTATTTTAAAAATTACACATTTAAATAAAGAATCCTAAAAGCAACACATCGTTTTTAAAAACATCTTTGGCAACAATTGCTTTTAAAGCACAACAATCCCAAACTAACTCTATCTGTGAAATTCAGCCATACAACACTGCTTGTCTTCAATAATTAATCATGAGAGAGACTTCATGCTTTAGACTAAAACTTTGATGTTTTATAAATCTAATTTAGTCCCTATCTTAATACTCAATGACACATCATATTAAATTAGCTACCAATTTCCTTACTTACAAATGTTGTCATCAAAAAAAAATTTAAACACATCCACTAAGTTTAAAACGGGAACTAATTTCCACCTACTACAAATCTAGAAATTAATAGATGATGCTCCATTTAATATTCAAATTGTTACTGTACCCAATCATCATACGTAGAAAAAATATTTATTATAAAACTAACAATTCATCATATACAAAAAGAATTTACTCTATCATCGATAACATACTTAAAACTTATAGGTACTTCAACATAGGTACATACATTTAAACAAAAAAAACTTATAGGTACATAACTATAGGTCCATACATATAGGTACACAAATAGAGAAAATATAAGGCCAAAGCTTATATTATAATGTTCTTAAAATTTATCAAGCACCTATATACATATAAATGACCTAGTCAATTAAAAATCAGTTTTCTTTGCAATGCACAAATAAAAAGAGTTAAAAAGAAGAAAAAGAGTTTCAATAATTATAGAGTAAAAACGTATGAAATGTGGAAAAAATCCAAAGGACAAAATCAAATATTGAATTTACACCCGGTTTTAATGAAAAGTAGACATTTTTTAAGGAATATAATCTAATTATGCCTCTAAAAATATTTTCAATTCCTGTAATGCTTTTATTAGTTTTTATAAATTATGTTGTTCATTCTTTGCACACATTTTTCTCCCTTAGAAAACAAAGTGAGCACCACCACCATTACAACGCTACCACAACCACCGATGTCGCGCTCCTACCACCATTGCTACCTTTGCACCCCCCAACCACCATACCCCACATTGGCACCACCACTATACTCTACCATCACAAGCACTAAAAACACCTCAACACTACAACCACCTATGACTATAAAGTCTAGAACCACCACACCTTACGTACTATTGGCACCACCATCATACCCCACCATTTTTGCTACTATCACTCACCATTAAGTGCTATTGCCAATGCTGTTCTCGCAATCACCCCCACTATGTCCATTTATGTCATTATACATAAGTATAATATTTTTACATTGATATTTACCAAACACTTTTATATCAAGCCATACTCACAACACTTTAAAAGTATGTATTATCAAACACTAATCGCTTTATCTTTCACTCACTTTATTCTTAAATAACTAAGAAAAGAACATTTTACAAAATACAACAATTCCAAACCTACCTTAATCTCACTCTAACAAGCACTACACAAATTAACCACCAATATCATTGGTGTTGTGCTGAACTGCGTGACTTGCTGAGCCTAGCCGAGTTGTTTGCACTTTCCCAAATTTCCGCCTATCCTCGCTAATCTCGCCTAGTTGCCTAGCTTCGAGATCACAATACTTAAAATATTGACTATGTATCCCTTTGTCAAAACATCAACAACCCGTCTGGCATATATTGAACCATCAAATCACCTTGAACTCTTTCTCTTACAAATGGCAATTGTCAAGGTGTTTAACTTAGAATGGAACACATATCACAATTAGTGATAAGGTCATGCATGTTATCACCATATAAAATAGGAGGTTCGTGTGCAAAAACCTTCCTATGTCTTCAAAAATTAGCCTTATCCACGCTGCACCGCACTTGGAGTTAGCGAGAGCTTTATACTCGGCCTTTGTGGAACTTCTCTGAAACTCGAACTCGTTTTCTAAAGGTTAATAGATATAGATTTATTGTTACTACTTCCTCCCAAATCTACTTTCATAAATCGAGTCTATATTTTATCCCTTATCCACCTTTAGGGTTCCATGACAAACTTAATTTCTCCATCAAATCTATCAACAATTAGGCTTAAGTGCCTCGATCGTAGTTTGAAAATTTAAAGTTGAGCATATGACTCCCATCTCTACCTCCAAGCAAGAGCTCCACCATGAATCCCTCTAATCCAGCATTGAGTCTCAAGCCTGCAATGTCTCCGCTAAACCGGCCCCTAAGTGTAACTAACTCAAAATAGAAATTCACCAAACAAGAAGAATCATAAATATAAAGTGAAGTTGATTTTGTTTTTGTAAGATCAAGCATATACATTATTGAAAAAACCCACCCACACACACACACAAATATATATACTGGCTTTAGAACATTCACAATCATGCTTGATTTTCAAGTCAAATTTTAAATAAAAATACTATAAAATTATGTTAGAGCTCCTTATAAATCTCTATTCCAACCATTCTTAAATTTAAGGAATCATGACTATGAATTAATAGAAATGAAGTTTTATTTGTCGGTTAGTGTGAGAATATCACTTGAACTTAAAAAAGTAGTAATTGTGCTAGAAGCTCCTCTCACTCCTCATGTGCATGTAGAGCTCTTAGCGATTTTGTTATCTTAATTATGAAAGATATGGAGTAATTAGAAAGATATTTTCCCCAACCTCCAAACCTAAATTATATCCTACGTGAATTTGGTGATATTTTTAAGGTAAACGTTGGTAATAAGATACATTGCTAAAAACCTCACACACACAAATATACCGCTTGTAACATCTACAATAACGCTTATCTTCAAGTTAAATTTAACTAAAAATATTACTATAAAATTTATATTAGGAGCTCTCTAAAATTTCTATTCCAATTATGCTCTCTAATTTAGAGAATCAAGTGACTCTGAACTAATAGAAATAGAGTTTTTATATGTCGACTAGTGTTGAATGTCACTTGAAATTAAAAAAAAGTAATAATTAAAGTTAGAATGTCCTCTCACTCCCCAGATATAAGAGTTTCTAGCGATTTTGCTACTATAAGTGCATGATAAGAAATAATTAGAGTGAGGTGTAAGTGCATGATAAGGTGCATGATAAGGAGTGATTAGAGAGAGAGAGATTCCCAACTTCAAACCTAAATTATATTAGAGTGAGGTGTAAGTGCATGATAAGGTGCATGATAGGGAGTGATTAGAGAGAGAGATTCCCAACTTCAAATCTAAATTATATCCCATGTGAACTCGGTGATATTTTTTAGGTAAACGTTTTGACATGTACGAGAAACACTTAGCTCCAATGTCCCACGGTTCCATCTCCTTGTCAAAACATATTATGCAATAGTTGAAAAGTCCACATCAGATACGGATTTTTGGACATACTCCCTAGTCTCTACTACTATAATTCTCCACAACAGACACGATTCTTTTGATCGACCAATAAAAAGAAACAATTCTTTTAGACACTCTCTGTAGTCACCACTACTATAATTCTCCACACGATTCTTTTGATCGACTAATGAAAAGACACGATTTTTTTGGACACACTCCCTAGGCACCACTACTAGAATTCTCAACAACAGTAATCTGACAGTTTTTTCGGCCATACTCAAATAATGGTACCGTCTTTGCTCCCCTAAGCTCAAGACGTGGTTGATTGATTTGGTGTCGATTTAAAAATCATCAAATAATATGGACCACCATTGCAATGATTATTTTGCCTTCACACAAAAGAAAGGCCGGTTCGTCTCTTCTTGGTCAAGAATGTCTTATTTTCTGTTTCCCATCTTTTTCTTTCTTCTTTTCCCACCACTAAACAATGGCCATTGCAAAATCTGCGATTCACAGTTCATATATCTTCTATCTCTGAAGGAATGAGTGGTGTCTGGAGTCTGCATCAAGCATGATTCACAATTCATATACCTTTTCAGAAAGGCAGAGTATACTGTGCATAGTATCGAGTGAATAATAATTTTCTTTTGAACTGGATATTAGGGCGTCTCTTGAAAATTTTATGCTTAATTGTTCTCATCCATAACTAAGTTAAATTTTGCGTATTGAAGATTGTAATTAGTAAAGTATTTTCAACGATCGAGCTAGTGGTCATGCAGCCGTAATTTGTTGGGTGTTCAGCTTCAGTCCCGCAACCTAGCTAGGATATCAAAACCAAAGCATATACAGCTCAGAAAAATGGAAGCAAAAGGAAGCCTTTAGAGCATTTTCACCAATTTTGAAGGATTTGAGTCTAGGAATGGGGTTGGGGCACTGCTTTAGCCTCTCAAAAACCACTCTCCATACACCCATTTTGAATAGTAATCAGTTATTATTCACAATTATTATTATTTTTCATGTATGATTTAATAATTTAATAATTATTCAACGGAAGAGATTAATATAGAATAAGTTGATATGATTGTCCCACGTGTCTATATTTTATTTTTTCTAAGTAATATTGTCTATGGTGAATAGTGGTTTTCGTGTCTGTTTCAAGATTAAGATATCTTTTTGAAAAGGGAACAATGAGATGAATCAAACTCGTCACATTACCACGACTGAAGATGCATTTTGGAGTTTTAACTTCGTTTAGAGGTTTAAAAACAGTTCTTTATTATAATTTAGAGGGTTAAAAACAGTTCTTTATTTTAATTTTTGTGTGTCTTCTTCCTTAGACCGAGCCCCGTCGCTGGATCGGCCTACAGTCCAATCCACGACAATTATCACCAGATTTTGAGATTTCCAGAATCCTCCTACGACCTACAGTCGTCTCTGGTGGTACCCCGACCAAAAACCTTTGTCATCCCCGATGACTTTTATCGAGATTCCAGTTGAATCTTGTCTATTTTTTTTTTCCAACTTCATTGGATTTTGGGATCTCGATGTCGAGAACTTGGATTCTCTGTCGCATCTCTAGTTTCTCGATTGAAACCGAGGCTCGCCCTGCCTCTGGTCCTCCTCCTTTTTTCGGCGACTACGCTTGGGACTTGCACCAGAACACCCGAGGCCATTTGGTCTCCCTATTTTGTCTCGGCCCGCTCAAAACATGACCCCCTGTTGGGCGAGCCTGTTCCTTCCTCTTTTTCAGCCCGTGTGGGCCTTACCCACGACCACTGTAGCCTCTATTGGGCTTGGGCCTGCAGCCCACACTTCTTAGCTGGCCTGTAGTCCAGCAATTTATTGGTTGGGCTTGCAATTCCAACCCCGGTCCAAATTATTTGGGCCGTGATTTTCACACCCCGTAGGCCCCTGTAGACCTATATTTATCTACATGTTTATGCTATATATGTTAGTTTTTAATTGTTTGTTCTGTATATTGCGTTTGCTTGCAGGTATCCATGAACTTGAAGTTCATAAATTCGAACCTGAAGTTTCGAATAAGTGCCATGAAACCTGAAGTTTCCCTAAAAATTAAATACCCATGAAATCCATAGTTTTCATGAAAATTTAAACCAAAACATAGCCTGAATGTTCTACTCCAAGTCTATGAACCGTTTTTCATAGTACTGACCACAATCTTATTCCCTTCGTTACAGTTATTTTTTTCATGAAATTAAGTCCCTAAATTTATTAAAATCGGCTAATTTCATCCCTACTATCATATTCAAAGTTATTTTATCCCAATTTTCATGAACTTAAGTCCTTAATTTAGAGGGTAATACTCATCATTTTCTTGCATATAAGCCCTTAACGATGCATATAGGTTGTGAATACAAAGTCTAATTTACCCACCAAGGTCAACTCCATGCACTATTTCTTTGAAAAAAGAAGTCCTCGGAACTCATCAAAAACTATCAATCTATTCTTCAAAGCCAGACACATGCAAGCAACGTGACTTAAATTGACTAAAGTTGAATAGAATAGTTTCTAATCTACTAAGAGGATGTAATTGGCGTATTTCCAATTAGTTAAAGGACGCTTTGAAAAAATAGTTTAAGACCTAATTTTTACTGTGTGATAATTTAGAGACTAAATTGGCAGTTAATATCCTTTTTAAATATTAATTAAAAATATCTACTATTTAACTGAATAATTAAACGGTTTTTGAGTTGAATGAAGTTTTACAAACATAATCTTTAAAGGAAGACTTCAAAACTAATTGTTTAAGCCATTATTAAAACTACAAATATAGTAGGTCTTAAAAGTGTCTGCACAAATAACATTATTCATTCGTCATCAACAACAACAAAACTATTTGAAATTTTGAAGTATCACTCAATTGAAGCATAAATTATGTACTTTTGGAAAAGAAAATGTTTAATAAAAAATCTAGCAATACACATATCCATAAAATCAATGTATAATCATTTTATGTCCAGTTACTAATGTATAATAATTCTTATAATTTTGAATTAGGATAAAATTAATATCATATTTCGGCATAGTTAATGATATTTTCTAACATGGATCAATGGAAACAAGCTTCTTTAACCAAGATCAATAAAAACTATTTTTCTCTTGTTTTCAGTTTTTCCTTAGAAGCACAAAATGTTAATTATTTTACATGTGGTATCATTTTCAACCAGCTATTGGCCCACAAATTGTACAACGTACACAACCGATGACCTTCTTGAGTAGGCTTGTTTTTCGGTCGGATCGATTAAAACACATGTTCTCACTAACCAAAAGTTTTAAAATGAATATATATTCCAAATTCTAATCGCATTCCATAAACTCATGCCAATTCGACTATCGCATTTTCGGAATTTTCGGATATTGGAATTGATTAATCTTGGTACACGATAAATTAGACAAATCTAAAACCATTAAGACATTCATTTGCGTATGAAGAAATTAATTTGAATACGTTTCTATGTTAAACACTCAAATTTAATCCAACTATATGGTCTCGAATTTGAGTAATTTTTGGTATACATGACCTTGAGGTAAGACATAAAAGACAGACTACTGGGATTGCCAAATACATAATGCAGTTGGTCCCATAAAACGTATATCAAAAAGCATGTCCTCGCATTCTAACTCATTATAGGTTAAATATTTGCAAGTGTATCTTTGAAACTTTGAGTATATCTACATAAAAAAAGGAATTGCAGATAATGTAAATATGTTATTATACATATATATATATATATATATATATATATATTAGTAAGTATATTGCTATAAATTCTAAGATATTTCAAGATATTTCGTAATTTTTAGATCGAATGAGTTCGGCAAGTTTTGGCTCGAATTCTATTCAAATACATTCCAATTCCTATCCAATTTTTTTCGGATTTTTCGGAATTTGGAATTTGGGTTTTGATTCATTTTGAGTGCGCCAAAATTAGAAATTTTCGATTTGGAGTTGGTTCGAATCGAATTTCTATCCAAGTTGCATCCCTACCTTCGAGTCATAGAGCGTGCACAAAGCTCCAAACTTGTGCTCACGAACCCGAAGGGCAGCATGACAACCGGAGGCTCAACAACATCAACAGTCCATATTTGGGAATTCACAAGATATAAGATCTCTCCAATCATATGAATGTTTACAATATGTTTAAAAAATTGTGTCACTGCTGGAACACAATAGCAATGATTTCTTTATATTCCTGTTTCTAGATTTTGGATGGAATAAACTAAAAACATGGTCAAATGAAATCCACACATAGATGTGTATAAGGAAAAAGGAATGTGAGAATTATTTCCTGTATAATAAGATGGAAAGTTGAGCAAAGACAACACCAAAACCAGATTGCTTCTCGCTCAGAAGCCCGAAGAGCATTTAGCACTGAACTAGATTGAAATTTCATCGTTGCTACATGAAACAATGCAACGTACGTCTGAGTATTTTTCAGTCACGACCTTGTAAACAGATGCTTGACACAAACAGTTTATAAATAAGGATGCCCATTGCACCATTAAAATCATCCAATTCATCCCAAAATTCTACAAAGGATTTTGTCAACAATGTCCTTATCGTATTTGCATTTCATAAAATATGGGTAGGATTTGGCCCCTTAACAAAATTGAAGTTCATGCCCGAAAAAGAATACAGAGATTGAAGTTGGAGAGTTTATTACCGAATCCGAAAGTACATTATACATTTTTTAGCCAAAAATAGAAAGAGTGCAGAAATCATGTATTATTATTCTTTAAACAAATCCTAAAACTTTCCTCAAAAGTGACAGAAACATATATCAACACAAAATGACTAAACAGTTTAAGACGACTGAAAGACCAAGGTTTGGCTTTTTGTTCATCACAAATATTCCAGCTCCGTAAGTAGAAATGAAGATCTCAACAAGGAGGGAAAAATTGCATCCATACGAAGGAGACAACCGAACACTAGCAAGGAAAATGATCGGAGCCACTATCCACTGTTTTGATTCCAGCATAAGAAAAAGGGTGGAAGAAATGCGATCATCATGGTAACGATAGAGGAGAAGAGGGTGAAAAGGCCTATAACCATTTTTGTTGGCAATGATTTCAGGAAATCATCTTGAGCATAACGCGTATTGAGGATTCCTAAGAATGTCACTACTGAAGTTGTGAAGAAAAAAGTGAAAAGACATCCGCAACTATAAAGACCATAAATATCCTTTATTTAAGAACACGGGAAAGCCTCCATTGCTTCCACCAGGAACTGAAAATATTGCAATAAACATGATTGTAATAAGAGCACCTACAACCGTACAAGACGTTGCTGTTGCTTTCATTGATCTTTCACCTTCGTTTGCCAATTCCTTGTGGTTCTTAGTAAATAGATCACGGGCGGTCATGCCATCTGTATAGTTTACAGCTTCAAGAAACTTCGAAGGTACAATTTTCCACCTCCTGCATTTCAGTGAATAGAAGAAACTCACGTATCTTTATTTCTTAATTTATTTTCTTCTAAAGACACTCAAATCTAATCCCAAGTAATTAATATTTTTGTACTCTTCCAAATCCTTGAATATATGCTCTTTGACCTTGAATATATATGCTCAAATCTAATCCCAAATAACCTAACATTCTGAGTTCGTAACACTAATCAAAGTTTCATTTTTGTGATTTCATTTTTATTTTGGTTGTTTCCTATTTGAGAGTGTTACCAAATTGCTGTCACAAATAATCAAGTTTTAATTGGTATATTTTCCAAATAATCAAGTAATATACCGATTTACCACGTGGACTAGAACTTTATACAGCAAACCTATTTATAGTGACCTGGTGGATTGCTTTGGTGGTAAATGTTTTTTTAATCGACTGGCTGTTTTTGGTTCAAACCTCATCCATTTAGTCTAACTTAGAATAGTAATGGTTGCCAAAATTTCTGTCCCAACTTTAGCCAACTGGTAAAGCAATTATCTCCATGTTTTAATAAGCTATATATTTTTTTAGGTCACACGTAAGAAGAGAGATAGTGTTTAAATAGAATACTCCCATATCGGTTTTTAATGAGGCCACATTTTACTAGTCACTTAAGTTTGTAATCCTTTTATATAAAGATATTGGTGGTGGTGGTGGTGGGTTCACATTGAGTTAGTCATGATTAGATATCAAACTCGCTTATCTGGGCGAAAGGTAACTTGAAATTTGATAAAATAGTATAGTGAAATTCTGATTTTTTGATTAGAAAATAAAATATATATAGGAAGAAATTCTTAACCTGGAACCATTGTAATTCTCTCTGCATTTGCAACGCTGCACATTGGACGTAAGCTTAAGCCGCATTGGGGATAACTCGCTGAATGTAGTAAAGTATTGTTGAACTTATCTACTCTTGATTTATACGAACATTCTATGATTCGATAAATTCATGGAAAAAGGTATAGACTTTTTCTTGGACGGCATTCAATGGAAAACTGAAACAGGCCTTGTGACGTCATATATCCCTAAAGCTAGGATATCAGGTAAACAGCCGGACGAAGAAACTCAACATTCCCATGTTCAACAGCTTTGAAGAGTGCTGTTTGTACGGAACTTCTTGCATTTGTTTAAGGCTTACACCTTCTCTGTCATTTTGCACATGCCTCGTAAAATTTCAAGTGGATTGACATGGATCTGTTTTCATTTTGTATACGGATCGATACCTAGGTTGGACATAGAAAAATTATTAATCATTAAGTCGGAAAAAGTACGACCAAAAGAAGTTCTAAGCGATGACTGACAAATGTTAGACTAAAAATTGAAAGAAAAGATTAACAAAGAGTTGACATGAAGCATTACCGAAAAGTTTACGGAGATTTGAGACGAGCCTCGCAGGTAAAGTCATTGATAATCACATTGTAAACATAAAAATGTTTGCATTTAGCTATTGAAAGAATTTGTCAATTAGGTATGATCTATAACAAAAGTAAAGATGCGCCTGAGGACACAACTCATTTTTTACTACATGCAGAGTGCCATTTCACATGGATGTTAGATACCTGAGGGAATGCTGATTCCTTTTGATTAACCGGGTGATTGGCTTGTTTTTACCATCTATACGAACATCACAGATCCCAGAAGCATGTGGTATGTATACTCATTAAGAAAACAACACATGCCTCTAATCAATATATAGAACTTCTTTTTTGGTCGAGAGTCTGGAAACATTGAACCTTTTCTTTTACTGTATAAATATTTATGTCTGTGTCTCTGAAAAGAGAAGTGCATACTCCAAATAAATGATTACTATAGCACACTATGGACACTAATAGTTCATGTGACGCTTGAGCACGCTGCGGCTTATCAAGTGGCTTCACAACCCACGGGCATCTACACGAGGAAGAGAGAGACTGTCAATCCTGCCTAGCCCGCACGGCTCACTAGTAGACTTACTTGTGGACCTCTTCCATTATATATAAAGAGCCAAGTCATACAAGGAAACTGATTTATCACAAACTCTATTCAAAATACTTTTCTAAATTTTAGTTTCTCTCAAACTCTTCTTGACTTGGACATCGAAGACAAATTTCCATCCAGACAGAGAATGCATTTTCTTATGTTTTTTATTTTTTTCATATTAAGTATAAAAGATATGAGGCATTGGAGAGATAAATCAAATCGCATGAATTGTGTAGGTAGGCATCCTTGCATGCATAACATTTAGAAATATTTTATTGAAAAACCGGTCGACGTTCACCCCACTAGGTTGACAAAGAAATTAATAAAGTATAAAATTTATTATAGAAGAGAATGTAGTTACTAACTGTTATAGATCCATTGTTTCCAGACCGAGACGCGGCTCCACTTAAAAAAAAGAGAGTATGCATAAGCCAATTCCTCGGAAAGGTGTTTTCCCGACAGAGTTTGGTATTAAGGCCAAGTTTGGACAACGCTAATTAAACTAAAGCAATATCTACAATAGGGTAAAAAGAAGAAGAATTATATATACATGGCAAAAAGTAAGTAATCAATATTTGTTAGGGAAAATGCTAATTTAAAACACACAAAAATAATATACCTCAACACAAAGTGCCTTACATATAATGAAACCGCTCCACCCCGCTAGAGCGTGTCGAAATGTATGTGTACGAATATTGTATCTTTAAACATTTACATACCGAGTTTCTTTGGAGCTAAAACAGTGGGAAAGCTATCAGCGCCAGTCCGACAGTTGTCTTGGGTCGACGTCAAAGCTTCCGATGGAGTAACTGGAATAGAGAGAGATGAGCCAATTCCCAATGGCTGCCATGACAAGCCATGATCAGTGGGATCAGAGTTCAGGGATTGCATGGCGCAAAGTAATCTCTTGTTCTTTTCAATTATGCATCTAGCCACTTCGAGTCCTATTAGCGTAGCTTAGAGCTATAGCTGTGATAAATACCATTAGCGTCTTCTATTTCCGTACGTCTTCCCGTCATCCACTCCACTAATTTTTCGCTATATATTGGTTTTCCATTGAAACTGCCATGTGAAGAGCTGTCGAGCCTGATAATGAACCTCTTTCTGATTGCGTCGGGATGCAGAGTAAGATACTTCTCTGCAGAATCCCAATCACCTTGTAATAGCATCAATCAAGTGCTGATGGTGGGGAACCTATTGAAGTCGTGCCGTTAGTGTTATAATAATCTGTCAAGTAATATTATTTATTGCTTCATAACTAAACGTCAAAAATTTGAGGACGAATTATATGGCACAAGTTAAAAATAAAGAGAACTAAATCAAATGAAATTAAAAGTCAACAAAAATTCATGCATGCTGCAGTAGAGATAACATACTACTACGTACGTACCCTCATTCCGCTTCAGACCAGCATTCAATACTTCATATGGCATCAAAGGCACTCTCCTCTGCATATCGATCACGCACGCTGACTTTTATTAGAAGAAGAAAACTCGATTTTGATAGTTATATTGGAATTAATTTGGAAAGGAGACATGTACCTGTAAGCTTTCCAACGCTGATCGACCTGCTATTAGAACTTTTCTTGCAGCCAAAGTATCCTAAGCGACTTTGGCCGTACTAATGCCCCGAATAAAAGGATAAGTATCATCAAATGGCATTAACTCTGGATTGCATGTAAAACCTTGGCATTATTCTTCCCTTCCAAACCATAAATTCAGATTCGCCATCTTTCTCAGTTCAGGAGGTTTAGTGGTCTCTTCCACAACCTCCAAAGATCTTCAGCCAACAAGCAGGTTTTAAAACCGGAAACTCCAATTTACAATTAACATGACTAAGAACTTTAAGATTAGCAATTACACAAGGAACAAATCTCATGCCATGTTCAATCTGCAAATATAATCAATTATCCAATGTGATATTACGACGATTAAGAAAATAATGAAACAAAATCAATATAACTAAACTCACTGCTAGATCGAGTAGTGACAATCTTAAAAATAATTAAGCTGCAGCCATGAGCTTAGCTAAGTAAATTCCCACCTCTGCACTTAATGTGACTAAACTTTTGATGTATATATAGCAAAATGAGCAATGAAAAAGACAAAAACTCAGAAGAATATGCCACCTAATACTCTAATAAATTCCAAACTAGCCCTCTATCTCTGAAATTCAGCCATACAACACTGCTTGTCTTCAATAATTAACAGGAGAGAGATTCCCTTTATCTACTTCCAACCACACAAAAACTGCTTGTACCTTTAATTTGTGTCCGCTCATTTAACGTGGATCTCTGTAGCTTTGTAATACAAATAACTCTTAGGCCTTGTTGTTGGTAATTTTTATTTTTAACCAAAAAGTTCTAAACTCGGTTTTCGCACGCACTATTCAACTGGCATAATATCAAATTCGCCCGTGACACTCGCGAGCGTACCAGTTCCAATCTTAACCATTTAACAAGACGTACTCATCTAAATTCGCAGCATTAATGTAATCGTTTCACCAAAAAAACGTTTTAAAAGCTTAAATAATAAAAAATAAAAATATAAAATATATTTTAAAAGCACAATTTCTAAACAACAATTTTGCTGCTTTCATAAAAAAGTAGAGCTTAGTCTTTTAATAATTTAATGGCATTTTGGACTTAAGGACCATTTCAAGATAGTGTTTAGACTAAAACTTGGATGGTTTTATAAATCTAATTTAGGTCCCTATCTTAATACTCAATGACACATCATATTAAATTAGCTTACCAATTTCCTTACTTA
The DNA here is from genome assembly GCA_018257905.1 of Gillenia trifoliata. NCBI lineage: Eukaryota > Viridiplantae > Streptophyta > Magnoliopsida > Rosales > Rosaceae > Gillenia > Gillenia trifoliata. Next base: position 5,860,691 of record CM031082.1, read on the forward strand.
CAAATGTTGTTACCAAAAAATTTAAACACATCCATAATTAAGCCTTTAAAAACGGAATCCACTTCACCTACTACAAATCTAGAAATTGATGATGCTCCATTTAATATTCAAATTGTTACTGCAACCAATCATCATACTTGTAGAAAAAATATTTATTATAAAACTACCAATTCATCATAGACATGTTAATTACTCATCACTGACAACATACGAACTTATGCGCACTCCAAACATGGTGTGACATACATTTAAAACAAAAAACTTATAGGTACATAACTATGGGTCCATACATATAGGTACACAAATATAGAAAACATAAGTGCCAAAGCTTATATTATAAGGAAACTTAAAATCTATCAAGCACCTATAAGGTTATAAATGACCTAGTCAATTAAAATCAGTTTTCTTTTGCAATGCACAAATAAAAGAGTTAAAAAGGAAGAAAAAGAGTCTAACAATTATAGAGTAAAAACGTATGAAATGGGAAAAAATCCAAAGGACAAAAATCAAATATTGAATCTTTATGACCTTTAGGTTTTAATGAAAGTAGACATTTTTAAGGAATATAATCTAATTGGCGCTCTAAAAATATTTTCAATTCCTGTAATGCTTTTATTAGTTTTTGGTAAATTATTATTGCTCATTCTTTTTGCACACATATTTTCTCCTTTAGAAACAAAGTGAGCACCACCACCATTACAATCGCCACCACAACCACCGATGTCGCCGCTCCTACCACCATTGCTACTCGCACTCCCCAACCACCATACTCCCCACATTGGCACCACCACTACACTCTTACCATTGTTGCTACCAAAAAACAATTCTCAACACCACAACCACCTATGAATGCAAGTCCAACCACCACACCCACGTACTATCGCACCACCACCATACCCCACCATTTCATACTATCACCACCATTGCTATCGCTAATGCCGCTTTCTTTAATCACCCCCAATACTACGTCTATTTATGTCATTATACACATAAGTATAATATTTTTACATTGATATTTACCAAACGCTTTTACATTGCTTTTCAAACTCACAACACTTTTCAAGTATAGATTATCACACTTCAATCACATCTTTCACCACTTATTCTTAAAGAACTAAAAGAAGATTTTTTACAAAATATTAACAATTCCAAATCAGCCTTAATCTCACTCTAATAGTTAATTAGCAAAGAAATTAACTAATTAATACTATTGGCCGAGTCATGGCCGAGCCGTGACTTGGTTGGAGCTTAGGCCGAGTTGTTTTGCACTTCTCTCACTGGGCTTCAACCCCGCTAATCTCGCTAGGTTGCCTAGTTGAGATTGAAGCAAGCTTAAAAATATTGATTATGTGTAACCTTCTTTGTCAAAACATCAACAACTCCGTTCGCAGTATATATTGAACCATCAAATCACCTTGTTGAACTCTTTCTCTTACAAAATGGTAATTAATATCAAGGTGTTTAATCCTAGAATGGAACACATGATTCACACTTAGTGATAAGGTCGACATGCATGTTATCACCATATAAAATAGAGGTTCGTGCAAAACTCATGCATGTCTCTCAAAATTACCTTTATCCACAGATCGCAGCCGAGTTAGCAGAGCTTTATACTCAGCCTTTGTGGAACTTTGGAACCGAATCCTGCTTAGGTTGCCAAGATATGGGATTGCTAGTTACTTCCTCCCAAATCTACTTTCATAAATTGAGTCTATATTTTATCCCTTTATCCACCTTGTGGTTCCATGTATTCACAAGAAGCAGTAATCGAAGAATTAATCAAGAATAGAGAGGAGAAACTTAGGAGAAATAATGGTAAAATTAGAGAGAGAGAAACTGATCTTTTTTTATTAACGAATAGTTATTACATTGACTCGGTTGCTATTTATACTCTTAGACAATTGCTTAAAGGCTAAGCATCTTAACTCGACTACTAAAGACACAACACATACTAGTACATAACTAATAGGCGACAATTTCAATACTGCCCCACACATGGCATCACACTCTCATTACGCTATTACATTCTCACAATCTTAGCTAGGGATTCCTAGCCTAAGATTGACACAATGTTTAACAAAGACTGACTATGTAACCTTGTAAATATATCGCCTACTTGTTCTTCAAAGGGAACATAATGAACCACCAAGTCTCCTTTTCGTGACCTTTTCCCTTACAAAATGATAATCCGTATCAAGATGTTTAATACGAGAGTGAAATACATCGGATTAGAACTCAAAGCTACAAAGTTGATAGGTTGTCACAATGCAATATCGGAAAGGAGCAGTGCAAACTCACGCAGATTCGAGCAAGTAAACTAATCCAAAAACATCGCAGCACAATGCTAAAGCTTTATATTCCCGCTCTCGTAGTTTCTGAGACATCAAGCTTGTTTCTTGGATTGCCAATAAATTGATTATCAAGAAAACAACATAACTGATTGATCTACGAGTGTTAATATCAAATTACTACCAATCGTAGAAAGCAAAAAAGATGATGATCTCGTGGCTTCGCTATAAATCAATCCACATTTAATAAGACACTGTGAATATCCCTTGATTCTCTTAACTAAGAGAAAATGAGTCTCAATGGTTGATTCATAAATCGATGCACTCACATTCATCGAATGAGCTATATCCGGTCTTGTAAAAGTAAGATACCGCAAGGCACCCACAATACATCTATACTGCATCTATGATCTTTCATAAGAGTACCTTCAATTCTAGTAACTCGAGTACAGGTTTAGAAGGTGTAAGAGATGACTTACATGTCTCCATTCCAAACTTTCGATCAACTCCTTTGCATACTTGGACCGATGAATGGCAATATTTCCATTGTCTCTATACAATTAATTCGTTAATCCAAGAAAATAGGCTTCGATCTCATTTACATCCTTCAAGTCAAACACCTCTCCCAAATCAGACAACTACTTGAATTTTGGAAGTTAATTAGATCGTTAAGATAATATCATCCACATATAACAATAAGATAATCACATCATCCCCATCCTGCTTTAATAAACAAGCTTCGCGGTCGATTGTGAAGCAACAAAATCCCAAGGTCAAGTAAATATCCCTGTGAAATTTAGAATTCCAAGCCCTCGTGGAGCCTGCTTTTAAACCATAAAGAGAGATTTGACAAGCCGACAACATAATTGGGATGAACAGATCTATAAAACTCGCAAGCCGCCTATATATAATACTTTTGTCTGTGAAATCTCCATGAAGAAAAGCATTTTTAATATCCAATTGTCTCAATTCCCAACCATAAGTGGCAGCAAGAGCAAGAATTAGTCTAACAAAGAGGTGCCTCACCACAGACTAAAAGTCTCCTCGTGTAATCTAGAATTTTGTTCTTGGCCAAAACCCCGAGCAACCAAATTGAGCCAGACGAGAAATACTTCCATCCGGATTTTCTTCACCTTTTATGTGCACTCCATTTACTACCAACTATGGGATCTATGTGTAGGTGGTGGAGCAAGAACTCCAAGTTCCCGAGTTTCTCTGAGAGCATCAAACTCATCCCGCATAGCTCCCGCACCCCCACAAGAGGCACTTTAAAAAGTTTTAGGCTCGCCACTATCATTTAATTCAGCCACAAAAGAAAAACCCCCACAATTTTAAATCATCATGATTTATTTGTAAAGATTGTAACTCGTGAGATAAGCAAGACAACTAGTGTAATCTTTTCTAGAAATAGCTCCCGTATGAAGTCTTGTTTGAATAAAGAGCTTCTATTTGTACTAGAAGACATAATAGTTGGCCGAATGAGGCAATAATACCTCGAGTTGTGCAAAGGGTTGAGGATAGGCAACAAATGAGAATTGTTAGAGATAAGCATTGACAGAAATCGATGAGGTGATGTTTCAGCTTTTCTGCTGACTTCTCTACTCAATTTGCGTAACTGCTAAAACCCAAACCGGAGGAATGCATTCAATTGGAAGCCCCATCTTGATTCTCGTAACTCGACAGTTAAGATAAATTTGTGGATCAACAGTAGAGTGACAATTATCGTGGAACCGAAGAATCCTGACATAGTCTCGAAGTTCTCATCACTACCAACAACAACACTTTTAAATGGAAACAACGATTCATCATGAATCACATGCCCGGAAATAATCACTTCGAATTTAAATTGTAACATAGAACTCCTTTTATATCCCATGGAGTATCTCAAAATATACACAAATCGACCTTGGTTGCAGCTTGTGATCATTATATGGTCTTAAGTAAGGATACACTGTAGTTCCAAACACTTTCAAAGAATGTATCAGAGGCTTCTTAAACAAACTCGAATAGTGGTGACTCCATATAAAGAGTCTTACATGACATCCTATTAATAAGAACACAAAGATGTGCACAAGCAAAATACCGTAAAATCATGTGGTAAAGATGCAAATATCAACAAAGTGATAGCAAAGCTTCCACAATATGTTTGAGGCTTTCCTCGCGAACTCCATTTTGGCCGAGGAGCATAGGGACAAGACACCATATGTAAGGATACCCGTAGTGCAAAAAAACTCAAGAATTGCTTACTCTTTATATTCTCCACCTCCATCCGATTGGAAACATTTAATACTTTCACCAAATTGAGTAATGAAATTGTAAAACTTCACAAAGACTGTAAAACATCAGATTTATTGAACAAAGGAAGATCCAAACATATCTTGTATATTCATCAACAGTGACACATAATACTATATCCTTCAAGTAGGGTTTTTACAGGAGATGGACCCCAAATATCATAGTGACTTTTTCTAAACGCTCAGTACACTGCTTCATGAAAAGACACCCAGACATCTTGCCTTGAATATAAAGGTAACACATACTATGATTAACATCTACGTATCGAGAAATCATGATTTATTCAACATTACAAAGAGAGAACTTCATTAGTTGGATGCCCGAGCCTTTGATGCCATATTGAACTCTTCACTAATTATCCCAATAAAGTAGCTGAATTTGTAATATTTGAATGTTGAAAAAATAGACACAGGAATATGAAACAACTTCATTAGTTACCCCTTCCCCGCATAAAATCTCCTTTGTCTCTTTGTCCTCGTAGGAAAAGAATACAACATCATCACAGTATAAAATCAACACCGATTGTCCTTACATAGTTGCTTAATAGATAACAAACTCATGGCAATATGAGGAACATGTAAGACATTGTTAAGTGAAAGATTATGAGATGATGCATGAATAGTGGTGTTAACCGATATGTTTGATAGATAAACTCGAATCATTGCAATTCTTATTTGTCGATCACCACTATAAGGTGTGACTTGTTCCAGTGGAAGAAACATCTCATTACGTAAGGTGAGATGCCCCTCGACCTACAATCCAAGTTAATTTGCCAGAGCAAATGTTGTTACAGATCGCAAGTAACCATAGCATTAAGATTCTATGGTGGTGCTTGACCTGATAAGCAAAATTAGCCCTATGATAGCAATCCAATGTTGTATGTCCTCGCTTCCCACATATTCGCATTCCACCATATAGCCACCGATGGTGAATTAGTATTTCTGCGATAGCAATTTGCGGTGCGCTATGCCCTTCGAGAACAAACATTTGACATTCAGATGTAAAAGCAAGTTATGGAACTGTGATTGCCGACCATGTTTGGGAAGTTTTAGAACCATTTTACGGAAACCCTTTACTTCCCCTTAAATTGGAGATTTAAAACTTCCTTGATTCCTAGTCGACCACCATAAGTAGGCCTTGATCCATCAACGCTCGTGGGTCTTGGTCCATTGTTAAATGTGATAAGATGCGCACTCCATAAAGCCATAACTATAGGAGCCTCCCGATCTGGGAAGAACAGGAAATAAGGTGAAAAGAAACCAGATTAGTAGAGGGATAAAAGGACGTTGTGATCGTAGAAGGAGGAACATAAGGACCATGAGTAATGTGTAACTAACAAGAGTGTAATATTGCTGTATCCAACCCCCGAGTATTTCAAGATGCAACATTAGAAACTAACTGAATCCTAACACTAATCCAATCGAACCATTGACACATGTATCACCATTTGATGAGAAAGAGTATTTAAAGATCCTTCAACTCTTCTCAGCACCTAAAAGTTGTGTTTCTAAACTCCTTCATAGAAATATTGTCTCCCTACAACAAAACAGCTTCTAATTATAGCATATTCTTTTTGTAAACCAACCAAAGCGAAGAATCACTAAGTCATTATCGAACAAACTCTCCCGCAACAACTAACTCGATCTTTAATGTTCTTGAGTCTTAACAAGTATTTATCAATACTATCTCTCCTTTTTGAATGGTATGTAACTCACCTTCAAATGATTCACACGAGCCTAGAAAATGTAGGCATACCTATCCTCCAAATTAGTCCACGCCATGAGCAAAGCCTTACACCTGGCACATATTCTATAGCATCATCACCAAAGTAGCAATTAATGTGCTTAAAGAGCCATATCAATGATTCTATCTGCTAGAAATGCTTCAAGAATCTCTATTGCAACTCCCCGAGGTTGTATTAATGACATATTTTGGTGGACAAACAGATGTGCCATCAAAAATGATCAAACATCTTATAACCTTTCGAGAACAGATTCTTAAATCAAAAGCCCATTTGGCAAAATTATCATCCTTCAATTTAATTGTGATCATACCAAGAATACCTTCAATCTTAACAATCTATCATCATTTCAAAGCAATCAAAACAAACCTCAATATGTGAATAATACCCAAACAAAACCTCAATGTGCGTGAATAATACCTGCATGAAGAACAACAATCGTGGTAACGAAAGAATGATACTTTCAAGCAACAATTCACGATTCACCGAAAAGAATGGCACTTCCAGAGAACAAGATTCACAAAGGGTTGCAATATTCGACATATACCTGCATCCAAATCTCACTAAAATTCACCAATTGAGAACAAAACCCTAATCTGCCTTCATTCAAAGAACTTGAATTCTGCCTCTGCCCCAAATTGTCTTCGCCTCCGATTCGACCTCCAAACGCTCACCCCCAAAGAAATTTCCTCAAATACAGCAATCAAGCAACGATCCACACGTGTGGATTCACCGGCTCTTGATACCATATTCACAAAAGAAAGGTATTCAAGAATTAATCAAGAAATGTGAGAGAGAAACTTAGAGAAATAATAAAAACTTAGAGAGAGAACCAATCTTTTTATTAATGAATAGTTATTACATTGACTCAAGTTGCTATTTATACTCTTAGACAATTGCTTAAAGGCTAAGCATCTTAACTCGACTACTAAGACACAACACATACTAGTACATAACTAATATGACACCAATACTGCCTTACACATGGCATCACACTCTCATTACGTCATTACCATGACAAACTTAATTTCTCCATCAAATCTATCAATTAGCTTGCGTCTGATCGCAGGTTTGAAAATTTAAAGTTGAGCATATGACTCATCTCGTTAATTCTCCAAGCAAGAGCTCCACCATGAATCCTCTAATCCAAGATTGAAGTCGCACTCAAGCTCCGCAATGCTCCTGCCAAACCGGCCCCATGTAACTAACTCAAAATAGAAATTCACCAAACAAGAAGAATCATAATATAAAGTGAAGTTGATTTTGTTTTTCGTAAGATCTAGCATATACATTATTGAAAAACCCACCCACACACACACAAATATATACTGCTTTAGAACATTCACAATCATGCTTGATTTTCAAGTCAAATTTTAAATAAAAATACTATAAAATTATGTTAGAGCTCCTTATAAAATCTCTATTCCAACCATTCTCTCAAATTCTATAACCAAGTGACTATGAATTAATAGAAATGAAGTTTTTATTTGTCACAGTGTAGAATATCACTTGAACTTAAAAGAAGTAGTAATTAAAGTTAGAAGCTCCTCCTCAATTCCCGATGTAGTGAGCTCTTTAGCGATTTTGTTATCTTAATTAAGGTGAAAGATATGGAGTAATTAGAAAGATATTTTCCCAACTCCAAACCTAAATTATATCCCACGTGAATTTGGTGATATTTTTAAGGTAAAAGTTTTGTAGCGTATACATTATTAAAAAAAAAAAACCTCACACACACAAATATACGGCTTTAGAACATCTACAATAATGCTTTATCTTCAAGTTAAATTTTAACTAAAAATATTATAAATTTATATTAGGAGCTCTCTATAAAATTTCTATTCCAATTATGCTCTCTAATTTAGAGAATCAAGTGACTATGAACTAATAGAAATAGAGTTTTTATATGTCGATTAGTGTTGAATGTCCCTTGAAATTAAAAAAAAGTAATCATTAAAGTTAAAATCTCCTCTCACTTCCCAGATATAAGAGTTTCTAGCAATTTTGCTATTATTAGAGTGAGGTGTAAGTGCATGATAAGGTATGATAAGAAATAATTAGAATGAGGTGTAAGTGCATGATAAGGTGCATGATAGGGAGTGATTAGAGAGAGAGATTCCCAACTCCAAATCTAAATTATATCCCATGTGAACTCGGAGTTATTTTTTAGGTAAAAGTTTTGACATGTACGAGAAATACTTGGATCCAATGTCCCACGGTTCCATCTTCTTGTCAAAACGTATTATGCAATACGCGAAAAGTCCACATCAAATATGATTTTTTGGACATACTCCCATAATTCTCTACAACATACACGATTCTTTTGATCGACCAATAAAAAGACACAATTCTTTTGGAAATTTCTGTCATGCTACGTAGCATGACATGCTATTAGCAATCAACGGCCTAGATTGAATCATTTTTTCAAAAATTTAATATAAATAAAATTGAATGAATCTCTACCTGCATGTGGTGCCGTAGCATGTGGTGCTACGTAGCACCACAACCAGACCCAATTCTTTTGGACACTCTCTCTAGTCACCACCACTATAATTCTCCACAACAGACACGATTCTTTTGATCGACCAATAAAAAGACACAATTCTTTTGGACACACTCTCTACTCACAACTACTAGAATTCTCCACAACAGTAATCTGACAGTTTTGTCGACCATACTCAAATAATGGTACTGTCATACGCAATAATGGTACCATCTTTGCTCCCCTAAGCTCTGACGTGGTTGATTGATTACATCTCGATTTAAAAAGCATCAAATAATATGGACCGCCATTGCAATGATTATTTTGCCTTCACACAAATAAAGGCCGGTCCTACTCTTCTTGGTCAAGAATGTCTTATTTTCTGTTTCCCATCTTTTTCTTTCTTCTTTTCCCACCACTAAACGACGGCCATTGCAAAATCCGCGATTCACAGTTCACATATCTTCTATCTCTGAAGGAATGAGGGGTGTCTGGTGTCTGGAGTCTGCATCAAGCATGATTCACAATTCATATACCTTTTCAGAAAGGCAAAATGGTAAATATCAGTTGAATCTCATGTACAGATACTCAATTACTCATTGCTGCAAGCTTCACTTTATGAGAACCATTTCTTGCCATCAACAAAGTACCTCATTGCACCAGTTGTGCCGAAACCAGTGCTTTGAGCACGCATTAATTTTAACTTGATTATCACATAATTTTACATGATCCTGTTTAAGACATGATTATCAATGGAAGTTCTAAATGATTGAATCTCTTGAGTAATTTGCGACCTTTCAGTTAATAATAACTCTAGCAGACTAAATTTTAAGCAGACCTAAATACCTGGATTAAAACTTAAAAGAAAGAAATACAAAAGTTTCCATTGCTGAGAAAGAGCCGAATATCATACGAATTTTCGCAAGCAGTGAAATTGAGCTCATCATTTCTAATTTCCGACGGAACACTAAATTAAACAAATCCTGTTGAATTCAAGGATTGCAATTAAAAAAGTGTAGTTATGCAATATTGTAATTAAATGACGTACCAAGATCCTAGTAAAGTATTTGCAACGAGCTAGTAGCCAAGCAGCCGTAATTAGTTGAGTGTTCGGCTTCGACCCATCGCCCTAACGTTCCAAAAACCAAACATAAACAGCTCCGAAACAAAAATGGAAGCAAATTTTGGGATAACCAAGCTCGTACAATATCAAAATTCAAGCATTTTCTTTTCTGGGTACCAACCAAATTACCAAAACAAAAAAATGAGAGAGAAAAGTTGGAATCTTTAGTTAATTAACAGCGGAAAACAATGATTTCTGATGGAGGATGATCGGCGAAATGAGAGAAATATAACACAGATCACAGTAAGTACAATTATGGGTCTTGTGGGGAAGTGAAACAAAAGTTTTTGAACTTTTAGTACCAGAGAGCGCGAGAGAGAGAATCAGAGGTAGAAGTAGTGTGGTTGCCGCTTGCTGGGGCGATTGGCGGTCCCCATCTTCGGAGAGGGATGGATCGGCCGTAATGGAGCTTGGACTTGCAGAGTTTTCCCTTTTTTTTTGGTGGAAAAGGAGGTCGGCTTCGACCCATTTTGAATTCGCAGCAAAAGGCCCTTCTTCCAAGAGGCCCTGTCCAAATCTGAATCAGTGCAGGTCCAACATGAAGAAAACCCCCTGAGCACACTAATTTTTTGTGGAACATTGAGCACACTAATTTTTTCTGGTCCTGAATGCCTATGTATATTTTTGGATTTTGAACTGAAAAAATAAAACAAGTGCGAAAATTATTTTCCAACAATATTTACTGAAGTTGATCTTTGAGGGAGATCCAAAATATAAAATAAAATATGTAATGAGGGATCATCCAAATGAACCTTATACAAGAGATTTTTGCTGAAACTTGATACATATTTCGCGTTGTCTTTTAATATCTTGTTAGAGCAAGATATTTTAAGGTGTGACCATCACACAATATGGTTTTATCAATTTGAGGTGTTATAACGCAAGTAGATGATATGGTTGATATTTCATGGATATATGATGTGGTATTAATATATAAATACACGTGTAGTATATGTGGTAAAATCATGTGGTGGTATGGCCATCACACTGTGAAATTACTCATATTTTAAATTTGTTTTTCATATAACCATCCTATACAAAAACTAGACAAATTGTAAATCATCAAGACATGCAAATTGTGATATAACAAATAGGCAAACACATAATTTTTTATTATTATTACAAACGATATTCTACACTAAGAGGAGGGAGGAGAGTTTGAACCGAGAATGCAGTGGGTTGAAGAGAAAGACCCTAACCACTAGGGCAATCCACCACTTGCTCAAACACAATTTTAAAAAAGGTGAACTGCCGGTTTAGTGTGACATCCCACATCGACCAACGGAGAGGGGGTGATGTGCCTTATATGTACGTAACCCACTGGGAAGTTACTCGTGAGTTCCTAGAAACAAAACTATGAGGGCGTGGCCCAAAGCAAACAATATCGTGCTACGGCGGAGCCGGTCTGGGATGTGACATTTAGTCCCAGAGTTACCAATTGAGTGAAAATTAGGTCACTAAATTATTTTTTTCAGTAAATTAAGTCCCTAAATTTATTAAAAACTGCTAATTTCATCCCTACTATCATATTCAAAGTTATTTTATCCCAATTTTCGTGAACTTAAGTCCTTAATTTAGAGGGTAATACCATCATTTTCTTGCATATAAGCCCTTAACGATGCATATAGGTTGTGAATACAAAGTCTAATTTACCCACCAAGGTCAACTCCATGCACTATTTCTTTGAAAAAAAAGAAGTCCTTAAACTCATCAAAAACTATCAATCTATTCTTCAAAGTGTATCACATGCAAGCAACGTGACTTAAATTGACGGAAAGTTGAATAGAATAGCTTCGAATCTAATAGTAGGATGTAATTGGCAGATTTTAATTAGTTAAAGGACAGTTTTTTTTGAAAAAATAGTTTAAGGACCTAATTTTTACTCAGGTGATAATTTAGAGACTAAATTGGCAGTTCATATCCTTTTTTAAATACACTAAAATATCTACTATTTAACTGAATAATTAAACGGTTTTTGAGTTGAATGAAGTTTTACAAACATAATCTTTAAAGGAAGACTTCAAAACTAATTGTTTAAGCCATTATTAAACTACAAAATATAGTAGGTCTTAAAAAGTGTCCCACAAATAACATTATTCATTCGTCATCAACAACAACAAAACTATTTGAAATTTTGAAGTATCACTCAATTGAAGCATAAATTATGTACTTTGAAAAGAAAATGTTTAATAAAAAAATCTAGCAATACACATATCCATAAAATCATTAATGTATAATCATTTTATGTCCAGTTACTAATGTATAATAATTTATAATTTTGAATTAGGATAAAAATTAATGTCATATTTCGGCATAGGTTAACGGACATTTTCTAACATGGATCAATGGAAACAAGTTTCTTTTTTAACCAAGATCAATAAAAACTATTTTTCTCTTGTTTCGCCTTTCCTTAGAAGCACAAAATGTTAATCATTTTACATGTGGTATCATTTTCAACCAGCTATTGGCCTAATAATTGTACAACGTACACAACTGATGACCTTCGAGTAGGCTTGTTTTTCGGTCGGATCGGATTAAAAACACATGTTCTCAATTTCAATCCAAAAAAGTTTCGAAAATGAATATATATTCCAAATTCGGAATCAGAATTCCATAAACTCATGCCAATTCGGAATTATCGGCATTTTCGGAATTTTCGGATATTTTGGAATTGGATTAATCTTGGTACACGATAAATTAGACAAATCTAAAACCATTAAGACATTCATTTGCAGTGAAGAAATGGACGAATATGGTTCTACAAAGAAACACTAAATTTAATCCAACGGTTATATGGTCTCGAATTTGAGTAATTTTTGGTATACATGACCTTTGAGGTAAGACATAAAAGACAGACGGTTGGATCGTTGAAATACATAACAGAGTTGGTCCCATAAAAACGTATATCAAAAGCATGTGTCCCCAGATCCTAACTCATTATAGGTTAAATATTTGCAAGTGTATCTTTGAAACTTTGAGTATATCTACATAAAAAGGAATTGCAGATAATGTAAACATGTTATTATACATATATATATATATATATATATATATTAGTAAGTATATTGCTATAAATTCGGCATATTTCAGCATATTTCAGAATTTTTAGATCGGAATGAGTTCGGCAAGTTTTGGTTTGGAATTCGGAATATTCAAATACATTCCAATTCCTATCCAATTTTTTTTTCGGATTTTTCGGAATTTGGAATTTTGGGTTTCGGATTCATTTTGAGTGCGCCAAAATTAGAAATTTTCGATTTGGAGTTGGTTCGAATCGGAATTTCCTATCCAAGTTGCATCCCTACCTTCGAGTCATAGAGCGTGCACAAAAGCTCCAAACTTGTGCTCAATGAACCCGAAGGGCAGCATGACAACCGGAGGCTCGGAACAACATCAACAGTCCATATTTGGGAATTCCACAAGATATAAGATCTCTCCCAATCATATGAATGTTTACAATATGTTTAAAAAATTGTGTCATCGCTGGAACACAATAGCAAATGATTTCTTTATATTCCTGTTTCTAGATTTTGGATGGAATAAACTAAAAAACATGGTCAAATGAAATCCGTACATAGATGTGTATAAGGAAAAAGGAATGTGGAGAATTATTTTCCTGTATAATAAGATGGAAAGTTGAGCAAAGACAACACCAAAACCAGATTGCTTCTCGCTCAGAAGCCCGAAGAGCATTTAGCACTGAACTAGATTGGTATTTTTCATCGTTGCTACATGAAACAATGCAACGTACGTCTGAGTGTTTTTCAGTCACGACCTTTGTAAACAGATGCTTTGACACAAACAGTTTATAAATAGGGATGCCCATTGCACCATTCAATCATCCAATTCATCCCAAAATTCTACAAAGGATTTTGTCAACAATGTCCTTATCGTATTTGCATTTCATAAAATATGGGTAGGATTTGGCCCCTTAACAAAAATTGAAGTTCATGCCCGAAAAAAGAATACAGAGATTGAAGTTGGAGTTTATTACCGAATCCGGAACACGTACATTATACATTCTTGAGGCCAAAAATAGAAAGAGTGCAGAAATCATGTATTATTATTCTTTAAACAGATCCTAAAAACTTCCTCAAAAGTGACTGAAACATATATCAACACAAAATGACTAAAACAGTTTAAGACGACTGAAAGACCAAGGTTTGCCTTTTTTGTTCATCACAAATATTCCAGCTCCGTAAGTAGAAATGAAGATCTCAACAAGGAGGGAAAATTGCATCCATACGAAGGAGACAACCGGAACACTAGCAAGGAAAATGATCGGAGCCACTATCCACTGTTTTGATTCCAGCATAAGAAAAAGGGTAGAAGAAAATGCGATCATCATGGTAACGATAGAGGAGAAGAGGGTGAAAAGGCCTATAACCATTTTTGTTGGCAATGATTTCAGGAAATCATCTTGAGCATAACGCGAGTTGAGGATTCCTAAGAATGTCACTACTGAAGTTGTGGAAGAAAAAAGTGAAAAGACATCCGCAACTATAAAGACCATAAATATCCTTTTATTTAAGAACACGGGAAAGCCTCCATTGCTTCCACCAGGAACTGAAAATATTGCAATAAACATGATTGTAACAATAAGAGCACCTACAACCGTACAAGACGTTGCTGTTGCTTTCATTGATCTTTCACCTTCGTTTGCCAATTCCTTGTGGTTCTTAGTAAATAGATCACGGGCGGTCATGCCATCTGTATAGTTTACAGCTTCAAGAAACTTCGAAGGTACAATTTTCTCCACCTCCTGCATTTCAGTGAATAGAAGAAACTCACGTATCTTTATTTAATTTATTTTCTTCAAAGACACTCAAATCTAATCCCAAGTAATTAATATTTTTGTACTCTTCCAAATCCTTGAATATATGCTCTTTGACCTTGAATATATATGCTCAAATCTAATCCCAAATAACCTAACATTCTGAGTTCGTAACAGTAATCAAAGTTTCATTTTTGTGATTTCATTTTTATTTTGGTTGTTTCCTATTTGAGAGTACTGCAAATTGCTGTCACAAATAATCAAGTTTTAATTGGTATATTTTCCAAATAATCAAGTAATATACCGATTTACCACGTGACTAGAACTTTATACAGTAAACCTATTTATAGTGGACCTGGTGGATTGCTTTGGTAGTAAATGTTTTTTTTTTAACCCACTACGTTTTTGGTTCAAACCCTCATCCATTTAGTCTAACTTAGAATAGTAATATTGCTTGTAAAATTTCTGTCCCAACTTTAGCCAATTATAAAGTAATTATCTCCATGTTGTAATAAGCTATATATATTTTTTAGGTCATCACGTCATGAGAAGAGAGGTGGTGTTTAAATAGAATACTCCCATATCCGTTTTTAATGAGGCCACATTTTACTAGTCACTTAAGTTTGTAATCCTTTTTTTATATAAAGATATTGGTGGTGGTGGTGGTGGGTTCACGTATTGAGTTAGTCATGATTAGATATCAAACTCGCTATCTATGAAAGTCGAAATTGAAATTTGATTAACAGTATAGTGAAATTTGATTTCTTGATTAGAAAAATAAAATATACATATATAGGAAGAAATTCTAACCTTGAACCATTGTAATTCTCTCTGCATTTGCAACGCTGCACATTGGACGTGTTTAAGCTGTGCAGCTGGGGATAACCTCGCTGCTGAATGTAGTAAAGTATTGTTGAACTTATCTACTCTGGATTTAGTTCGAACATTCATGATTCGGATAAATTCATGGAAAAAGGTATAGACTTTTTCTTGACGGCATTCAATGGAAAACTGAAACAGGCCCTTTGCATTTTCGTCATATATCCCTAAAGCTAGGATATTTGCAGTAAACAGCTGACGAAGAAACTCAACATTCCCATGTTCAACAGCTTTGAAGAGTGCTGTTTGTACGGAACTTCCTTGCATTTGTTTAAGGCTTACACCTTCTGTCATTTTGCACATGCCTTGTAAAATTTCAAGGGATTGGACATGGATCTGTTTCATTTTGTATACGTGATCGATACCTAGGTTGACATAGAAAAATTATTAATCATTAAGTTTCAAAAAGTACGACCAAAAGAAGTTCTAAGCGATGACTGGACAAATGTTAGACTAAAAATTGAAAGAAAAGATTAACAAAGAGTTGACATGAAGCATTACCGAAAAGTTTACGGAGATTTGAGACGAGCCCTCGCAGTAAAGCCATAACTACATTGCAAATACAAAAATGTTTGCATTAGCTATTGAAAGAATTTGTCAATTAGGTATGATCTATAACAAAGTAAAAGATGCGCCTGAGGACACAACTCTCATTTTTTACTATATATGCAGAGTGCCATTTCACATGGATGTTACATACCTGAGGGAATTATGAGATCCCTTTGATTAACCGGGTCATTGGCTTGTTTTTGCACATCTATACGAACATCACAGATCCCAGAAGCATGTGGTATGTGTATACCTATTAAGAAAACAACACATGCCTCTAATCAATATATAGAACTTTTTTTTGGTCGAGAGTCTGGAAACATTGAACCTTTTCTTTTACTGTATAAATATTTATGTCTGTGTCTCTGTGAAAAGAGAAGTGCATACCCAAAATAAATGATTATCATAGCACACTATGGACACTAATAGTTCATGTGACGTTGAGCACGTGTGGCTATTGCGCTTCACAACCTACGGGCATCTAAGCACGCAGGGGAAGAGAGACTCGTCAACTTGCCTAGCCCGCTACGGCCTACTAGTAGACGACTTGTGGACCTCTTCCATTATATATAAAGAGCCAAGTCATACAAGGAAACTGATTTATCACAAACTCTATTCAAAATACTTTTCTAAATTTTAGTTTCTCTCAAACTCTTCTTGACTTGGACATCGAAGACAGAAATTTCCATCCAGACAGAGAATGCATTTTCTTATGTTTTTATTTTTTTCATATTAAGTATAAAAGATATGAGGCATTGAGATAAATCAAATCGCATGAATTGTGTAGGTAGGTATCCTTGCATGTATAACATTTAGGAAATATCTTATTGAAAAACCGGTCGACGCCCACCCCACTAGAGGGACAAAGAAATTAATAAAGTATAAAATTTATCATAGAAGAGAATGTAGTTACTAACTGTTATAGATCCATTGTTGCCAGAATCTGAGACGCGTTCCACTTAAAAAGAGAGAGGGCGTACAAGCCAATTGTTGTAAAGGTGTTTTCCCGATAGAGTTTGTAGCGAAGGCCAAGTTTGGACAACGCTGAATTAAATCCAAAGCAATATCTACAATAGGGTAAAAAGAAGAAGAATTATATATACATGGCAAAAAGTAAGTAATCAATATTTGTTAGGGAAAATGCTAATTTAAACACACAAAAATAATACATTCTCAAATACAAGTGGGTCTTACATATAATGAAACCGTCCACCTCAGTTAGAGAGTGTGTCAGAAAATGTATGTGTACGAATATTGTATCTTAAACATTTACATACCGAGTTCTTTGGAGCTAAAACAGTGGGAAATAAGGTCAGCGCCAGTCCGACAGTTGTCTTGGGTCGACGTCAAAGCTTCCGATGGAGTAACTGAATAGAGATAGCGAGCCAATTCCCAATGGCCGCCATGACAAGCCATGATCAGTGGGATCATATTCAGGGGATTGCATGGGATGCAAAGTAATCTCTTGTTCTTTTCAATTATGCATCTAGCCACTTCGAGTCCTATTAGCGTAGCTAGAGCTATAGCTGTGACACCATTAGCGTCTTCTATTTCCACGTCTTCCTCTGTCATCCACTCCACTAATTTTTTCGCCATATATTGGTTTTCCATTGAAACTGCCATGTGAAGAGCTGTCGAGCCTGATAATGAACCTCTTTCTCTGATTGCGTCGGGATGCAGAGTAAGATACTTCTCTGCAGAATCCCAATCACCTTTTGTAATAGCATCAATCAAGGGTTGATGGTGGGGGAACTCATTGAAGTCGCCGTTAGTGTTATAATAATCTGTCAAGTAATATTATTTATTGTTTGTTAACTAAACGTCAAAAATTTGAGGACGAATTATATATAATGTTAAAAATAAAAGAGAACTAAATCAAATGAAATTAAAAGTCAACAAAAATTCATGCATGCTGCAGTAGAGATAACATACTACTACGTACGTACCCTCATTCCGCTTCAGACCAGCATTCAATACTTCATATGGCATCAAAGGCACCTCCTCTGCATATCGATCACGCACGCTGACTTTATTAGAAGAAGAAAACTCGATTTTGATAGTTATATTGGAATTAATTTGGAAAGGAGACATGTACCTGTGTTTTCCAACGCTTGATCGACCGGCTTCAACTTTTCAGCCAAAGTATCCCAGGCGACTTTGGCCGTACTAATGCCCCGGATAAAAGAATAAGTATCATCACCGCAACAACTCTGGATTGCATGTAAAACCTTGGCATTATTCTTCCTCCAAACCATAAATTCAGATTCGCCATCTTCTCGTCTAGGAGGTTTAGTGGTCTCTTCCACAACCTCCCAAAGATCTTCAGCCAACAAGTAGGTTTTAAACCGGAAACTCCAATCTTCATAATTAACATGACTAAGAACTTTAAGATTAGCAATTACACAAGGAACAACTGTAGCTGCCATGTTCAATCTGCAAATATAATCAATTATCCAACGTGATATTACGTGGATTGATTAAGAAAATAATGAAACAAATCAATATAACTAAACTCACTGCTAGATCGAGTAGTGACAATCTTAAAAAAATAATTAAGCTCTCTGCACTTAATGTGACTAAACTTTTGATGTATATATAGCAAATGAGCAATGAAAAAAGACAAAACTCAGAAGAATATGCCACCTAATACTCTAATAAATTCCAAACTAGCCTCTATCTCTAGAAATTCAGCCATACAACACTGCTTGTCTTCAATAATTAACGGGAGAGAGACTTCTATCTACTTCCAACCACACAAAACTGCTTGTACCTTTAATTTGTGTCCGCTCATTTAACGTGGATCTCTGTAGCTTTGTAATACAAATAACTCTTAGGCCTTGTTGGGTGTTGGGTAATTTTTATTTTTTAACCAAAAAGCTGCTTTAAAGTTAAATAATAAAAATAAAATATAAAATATATTTTAAAAGCAATTATTTCCGAACAACAATTTTGCTGCTTTCATAAAAAAGTAGAGCTTAGCTCCTTTAATAATTAATGGCATTTAGACTTAAGGACCTAAATAAGATAGTGTTTAGACTAAAACTTGGATGGTTTTATAAATCTAATTTAGGTCCCTATCTTAATACTCAATGACACATCATATTAAATTAGCTTTACCAATTTCCTTACTTACAAATGTTGTCATCAAAAAAATTTAAACACATCGATAATTAAGCCTTAAAAATGGAACTAATTTCCACCTACTACAAATCTAGAAATTAATAGATGATGCTCCATTTAATATTCAAATTGTTACCGTAACCAATCATCATACTTGTAGAAAAAAAAATATTTATTATAAAACTAACAATTCATCATAGACACAAAAGAATTACCTATCACTGACAACATACGAAAACTTATAGGTACCTAAATATAGGTACATACATTTAAAAACAAAAAAAACTTATAGGTACATAACTATAGGTCCATACATATAGGTACACAAATATAGAAAACATAAGGCCAAAGCTTATATTATAAGGAAACTTAAAATCTATCAAGCACCTATAAGGTTATAAATGACCTAGTCAATTAAAAATCAGTTTTCTTTGCAATGCACAAATAAAAAAGAGTTAAAAAAGAAGAAAAAGAGTTCAATAATTATGGAGTAAAAACGTATGAAATGGGAAAAAAATCCAAAGGACAAAAATCAAATATTGAATCTTACACCCGGTTTTAATGAAAAGTAGACATTTTTTAAGGAATATAATCTAATTATGCCTAAAAAATATTTTCAATTCCTGTAATGCTTTTATTAGTTTTTATAAATTATGTTGTTCATTCTTTTGCACACATATTTTCTCCCTTAGAAAACAAAGTGAGCACCACCACCATTACAACTGCCACCACAACCACCGATGTCGCCGCTCCTACCACCATTGCTACCTTTGCACCCCCAACCACCATACCCCACATTGGCACCACCACTATACTCTTACCATTGTTGCTACCAAAAACACCCTCAACACTACAACCACCTATGACTGCAAGTCTAGAACCACCACACCTTACGTACTATTGGCACCACCATCATACCCCACCATTTTTGCTACTATCACCACCATTGCTATTGCCAATGCTGTCTTCGCAATCACCCCCAATACTATGTCCATTTATGTCATTATACATAAGTATAATATTTTTACATTGATATTTACCAAACACTTTTATATTGCTTTTCATACTCACAACACTTTTAAAAGTATAGATTATCAAACACTCAATTGCTTTATCTTTCAGCCACTTATTCTTAAATAACGGCAAAAGAAGATTTTTTACAAAATACAACAATTCCAAACTGGCCCTTAATCTCACTCTAATAAGCACTAGCAGCAAATTAACTAATTAATACTATTGCTGAGTTGTGTTGAACTGTGACTTGGTTGAGCTCTAGCTGAGTTGTTTTGCACTTCTCTCACTTCAGTTTCCATCCCTCGTCAATCTCAGCTAGTTGCCTAGCTTGAGATTGAAGCAATACTTTAAAAATATTGGACTATGTATCCCTTTTGTCAAAACATCAACAACCTGTTCTGGTATATATTGAACCATCAAATCACCTTGTTGAACTCTTTCTCTTACAAAATGGTAATTAATATCAAGGTGTTTAATCCTAGAATGGAACACATGATTCACAATTAGTGATAAGGCTGACATGCATGTTATCACCATATAAAATAGGAGGTTCAGGCAAAAACTCATGTATGTCTCTCAAAATTAGCCTTATTCACGCCGCATCTGCAGTTGAGTTAGCGAGAGCTTTATACTCGGCCTTTGTGGAACTTCTGGAAACTGAACTCTGTTTCTTAGGTTGCCAAGATATGGGATTGTTACTTACTTCCTCCCAAATCTACTTTCATAAATTGAGTCTATATTTTATCCCTTTATCCACCTTTAGGGTTCCATGACAAACTTAATTTCTCCATCAAATCTATCAATTAGCTTGCGGCCTGATCAGTAGTTTGAAAATTTAAAGTTGAGCATATGACTCCATCTCGTTAATTCTCCAAGCAAGAGCTCCACCATGAATCCCTCTAATCCAGCATTGAGTCGCAGCTCAAGTCGGCAATGTCTCTGCCAAACCGGCCCTAAGTGTAACTAACTCAAAAATAGAAATTCACCAAACAAGAAGAATCATAAATATAAAGTGAAGTTGGATTTTGTTTTTTGTAAGATCGAAGCATATACATTATTGAAAAAAAAAACCCACCCACACACACACAAATATATACTGGCTTTAGAACATTCACAATCATGCTTGATTTTCAAGTCAAATTTTAAATAAAAATACTATAAAATTATGTTAGGAGCTCCTTATAAAATCTCTATTCCAACCATTCTCTCAAATTTAAGGAATCAAGTGACTATGAATTAATAGAAATGAAGTTTTTATTTGTCGGTTAGTGTAGAATATCACTTGAACTTAAAAAAAAGAAGTAGTAATTAAAGTTAGAAGCTCCTCTCACTCCCCAGATGTAGAGCTCTTAGCGATTTTGTTATCTTAATTAAGGTGAAAGATATGGAGTAATTAGAAAGATATTTTCCCAACTCCAAACCTAAAATTATATCCCACGCGGAATTTGGTGATATTTTAAGGTAAACGCGAAGCATACATTATTAAAAAACCCTACACACACAAATATACGTTTTAGAACATCTACAACAATGCTTTATCTTCAAGTTAAATTTTAACTAAAAATATTATAAATTTATATTAGAGCCTCTATAAAATTTTTATTCCAATTATGCCTTCTAATTTAGAGAATCAAGCACTTAACTAATAGAAATAGAGTTTTTATATGTCGACTAGTGTTGAATGTCACTTGAAATTAAGTGCAATAATTAAAGTTAGAATGTCCTCTCACCCCTGACATAAGAGTTTACGATTTTGCTACTATAAGTGCATGATAAGAAATAATTAGAGGGGAGGTAAGAAGATAAGGCATGGGATAAGGAGTGATTAGGGAGAGAGAGAGATTCCCAACTTCAAACCTAAATTATATTAGAGTGAGGTGGGTGTACGATACACATGATATGAGTGATTAGAGAGAGAGATTCCTAACTTCAAATCTAAATTATATCCCATGTGAACTCGGTGATATTTTTTAGTAAACGTTTTGACATGTACGAGAAACACTTAGCTCCAATGTCCCCACGGTTCCATCTCCTTGTCAAAACATATTATAATAGTTGAAAGTCCACATCAGGATACGATTTTTGGACATACTCCCTAGTCTCTACTACTATAATTTCTCCACAACAGACACGATTCTTTTTGATCGACCAATAAAAGAAACAACAATTCTTTAGACACTCTCTGTAGTCACCACTACTATAATTCTCCACAATGATTCTTTTGATCGACTAATGAAAAGACACGATTTTTTTGATACTTGTAAGTAATGCCTACTAGAATTCTCAACAACAGTAATCTGACAGTTTCGGCCATACTCAATAATGGTACCGTCTTTACCCTAAGCTCAAGACGTGGTTGATTGATTTGCAATGATTTAAAAAATCATCAAATAATATGGACCACTTCCATTGCAATGATTATTTTGCCTTCACACAAAAGAAAGGCCGGTTCGTTCTTCTGGTCAAGAATGTCTTATTTTCTGTTTCCATCTTTTTCTTTCTTTCTTTTCCCACCACTAAACAATGGCTACTGCAAATCTATGATTCACAGTTCATATATCTTCTATCTCTTGAAGGAATGAGTGGTGTCTGGAGTCTGCATCAAGCATGATTCACAATTCAGTATAATTTTTCAGAAAGGCAGAGTATACTGCATAGTATCGAGTGACACACCTTTTGAACTGATATTAGGGTTGCCCTTTGAAATTTTATGCTTAATTGTTCTCATCCATAACTGTTAAATTTTGCGTATTGAAGATTGTAATTAGTAAAGTATTTTCAACGATCGAGCTAGTGGTCATGGCCGTAATTTGTTGGGTGTTCACCAGTCCCGCAACCTAGCAGATATCAAAACCAAAGCATATACAGCTCAGAAAATGGAAGCAAAAGGAAGCTCTTAGGAGCATTTTCACCAATTTTAAGGATTTGAGTCTAGAATGTTGAAGCACTGCTTAGCCTCTCAAAAACCACTCTCCATACACCCATTTTGAATAGTAATCAGTTATTATTCACAATTATTATTATTTTTCATGTATGATTTAATAATTTAATAATTATTCAACTAAGCAGATTAATATGTAATAAGTCGAGCATGATTGTCCCACGGCGGTCTATATTTTATTTTTCTAAGTAATATTGTCTATGGCAGAATAAAGGGTTTTCGTGGTCTGCTTCAAGATTAAGATATCTTTTTGAAAAGGGAATAAACAGAGAATCAAACTATTACATTACCACGCATCAAGATGCATTTGGAGTTTTAACTTGCTTAGAGGTTTAAACGCTTCTTATTATAATTTAGAGGGTTAAAAACAGTTCTCCTTATTTTAATTTTTGTGTGTCTTCTTCCTTAGATCGAAGCCCTTGCTGGGCCGAGATCGCCCATACTCCAATCCACGACAATTATCACCAGATTTTGAGATTTGGTAATCCTCCCATTTACCTACACGCTCTCTCGTGGCAATTTACTCAAAACCTTTGTCATCCCCGATGACTTTTATCGAGATTCCGCTGTTGAATCTTTGTTCATTTTTTTTTTCCAACTTCATTGATTTTGGGATCTCGGCGTTTCCAGAATCCTGGATTCTCCTCGGTCGCGATCTCTCTAGTTTCTCATTGAAACTGGTGGTCATCACCGGTCCTCCTCTTTTCGCGATCACGCTGATCGGTACCCGAATACCCGAGGCCATTTGGTTCTCTATTTTGTCTCTACCGGGCCTCAAACATGACCTCATGCAGCCTGCTCTTCCTTCTTTTTCAGCCCGGTGGGCCTTACCTACTTACTCACTGTAGGCCTCTATTTCAGTTTGGGGCCTCGTACCACACTTTAGCCGGCTCCGTAGTCCAAGAATTTATTGGTCATTGCAATTCCAACCGTCCAAATTATTTAAATGTGGATTTTCACACTTCTGAGGCCCCTGTGGACCTAGTATTTATCTACATGTTTATGCTATATATGTTAGTTTTTAATTGTTTGTTCTGTGATATTGCGTTTGTTACAGTATCCATGAACTTGAAGCTCATAAATTCAACCTGGGGTTTTATTATGCCATGAAACTCCTAAGTTTCCTAAAAATTAAATACCCATGAAATCCATAGTTTTCATGAAAATTTAAACCAAAAACATAGCCCGAATGTTCTACTCCAAGTCTATGAACCGTTTTTCATAAGATCGACCACAATCTTATTCCCCTTCGCATACAAAAGAACATGTCGAATTTGAACAAACCTGACTTTCATCAAGCCTGAAGTCTCTGAAGGAACCTTAAGGGGTACAAGATGAAGCTCCACCACCAAAAAAAGCCTTAGGCTACCATTAAAGCCGAGACGGATAACCCGGCCGGGCAAAGTCGGATAAAGCAAATCGCTTACGCACCTTCATCCGAAGGCATATGCATGACGACCGCATCGAGTACTCACCAAGAGGATCCAAAGTTTCTTTATGGCTCGCCTCCAAAGAGCTTTTGACCATCAAAGAAATATTTTGCCCGAAGCAAGACACGACCGGCGCGCATTTACGCCCTGGGACTTTAAGGTCGTGGAATGAGTACAACTCAAGTTTGTTTAATCGATCACTTCAAGTTTTGTAAAAGAAGATTTGATTGAACAGATCTCCTTTGAGAAGACCTATTCAACTCTTCCATGCCACCACATGTCCTGGCAAAGAACAATATAGGGCAAAAATCTCACCAAATTCCTCGGATTTGATCTCCGTTCAAGGATTTGCCTTTCTCTCGTGACACCGCGCTGGCGAATTTGAAGGATCGCTCGCCACAAATTGATCCACCATTATCAACCGCAAATCCGGCAATTTCTAAAACACACTAATTTCAATAATTTTTTAGCCTTGATCGCATGAACCTTCACCATTATGCACGCAACCCAATTTTTATGCTTGAAAGAATTATAATCTTTGCTAAATATTGTAATTTAATATATCTCGCTATATATTACTGGGCTAATTGATGATCATGTGGACGTAAAGCGAAAATTAGGTTCATTTTGTTTGAATTTTTGAAAAAAACTTTATACTGAAACATGGCTCTAGTCAGCCGATCCTTCCAAATTGGTCTCGCCCGAAGCCCGACAACCTCGGCCACATTTTTCATTGTTTTCCTATGAAATCCACGCCCCCTCGACGCTCAAAGCTGTCCTATAACCTATATCTCCTCGCCCCGACGCATGATTTCTTAAGATTTCATTTAAAATCTCACAGATTCTTGAATTTCCTTCGAATCCTCTCACGACTCACGGCCGAGAACTCCGATTTTTCCGTTGATTTTCCCTTGCTCTGCCGCGAACCATAGCTCGCTCGACCTGGTTTGCAACTCAACTGCCAGCAACAGAGCCGCCGGCCTTCTCCCAAACCCGCACACCCACTCGCCAGCTATATCTTTACACCACACCCGGAGACCTTGGCCTCTTCGCTTACCGCTTACAAACCTGGCCCTATTGGCCCTGCCTTTTCTTCTTTTCAGCCCAAGTGGGCTTAGCCCACTATCCCTTCAACACACCCAGATGGGCTGGGGCTCCCCGCCCGTGTTGTCTCACAAATCAAGCATGCACTTCTACTTCCTTCTAGTTTAGGTACGAAGCCAAACCCTGGGCCCACCCAAATTATTTTGGGTCATGATCACTTTCACACTTTGCAGCCCAGAGACCTATGTTCATCAATCTATTTGTTATATATTATTTTTGTTCTGTATATTATGCTTTTCTTGTGGTGCCAAATGAATCCTGAAGTTCATAAATTCAACCCGGTTTCGAATAAGTGCCATGAAACCGGCGTTTCTTTGTAAACAATATACCCATGAAACCGGTTTTCATAAATATAAAAACTAAAACATGTCTAATAGAACCTCGAATGTTCTACTCATGTCTATGGACCGCTTATAGTACTAACTACAATCTTGTTCCATTGGTTACAACGACACATGTCCACTTTGATCAAACTTGACTATACCGCCTCGGGAAGTCTCTGCATGAACATCGGTGGGTGAAGTCGACAAAGCACCCGCCATGATTTTCATTCAAGACATATGCATGACGACAGATTGAGTACCACAAGAGATTCAAGAGCTTTATACTTGCTCTAAGAGCGCCATCATCAAAGATATATCTTCCGCCTAAAGTAAGACATAACTGGGCAAGATTTACAATTTCCAAGACTTTAAGTCTCATGAATGAGCAATAACTTTGAAGTTTGCTCTAATCCGATCACTTCTCGTGCCTTTGTAAAGAAACTCTACCGCAGGATCTCTTGAGAAGACCTATTAAATCCTTTCATGCCACTAACGTCGCTCGCTGAAGAACAATAAGGGCATTACAATTCACCAAATTCTTGGATTTGATCTGGCCTTACTACTTTATTTAAAGAAAATCAACCTGGGTTGATGAAAATCATCAAGCCACACCTAATGGCTCTAATTCGCTATGCCCTAATATTGCGTGAAATTACCAAAATACCTAGTGTCAATGTTGACTTTGTTGACTCTTTTGAGACGACTTGTGAAAATTTATTTCTTTTACATTCATGATGTACTGGATACGAACGCGTGGACGCAAGCCGAACTCAATTGGAGTTAAAACGAATGTTTTATGAAGCTTTAAAGTGTAGGGGCATTTTAGGTAATTTCCACTCCGTAAGTTGAAGTTAGGTTTGGGTTGTGGGCTGCTGCCGTGCAACAAATACTTTACTCCTAGGTCTCAGACGCTCACCCTCTCCTCGCTTCTCCCATTTTTCTCTCTTCAAGCCAAAAAGTTCAGCACCACCGGGAACCCAACTGGGGACGACCAACATAAAACCGCTAAACCGTTGCTCAAATCAAGACCATCATAATCGCCTCGCTATTCTAGACGAGGCCGTGATTTTAGAATTTAAACTCAACCCCGAACATCAAACCGATTGCCGAATAGCTGCAAACTGTCCATTAATTTTTCTCGTATTAACTCACCAAGGTAAGCCTCAAATCA
The DNA here is from genome assembly GCA_018257905.1 of Gillenia trifoliata. Taxonomy (NCBI): domain Eukaryota; kingdom Viridiplantae; phylum Streptophyta; class Magnoliopsida; order Rosales; family Rosaceae; genus Gillenia; species Gillenia trifoliata. Next base: position 5,887,925 of record CM031082.1, read on the forward strand.
TTACTATTGGTTCTATTGCATTGAAAGAGGTTCAAATCGACATAAAGAATGCCTTAATTTGCGCATGAAGGAGAACTTAATAGGTTTCCAAGCTCGGCCACTTCAGGCCATGTCCGGGGCTATTTTCTGGCCCCAAATTGGTATGAAAATATTATACTCTAATAATACCTTCAATTTGATATATGGCACGTTAAATTGGCCAAAGAACGAAGAAGTTATTTAATTTTTTTAAGTTTTAATTAATTCTAAAATTTCCCGTAATTCCACAACTGCATTTACGGAGGACGGCAAGTAGGGGAAGAAGACAAGAGGGGATAGAGTGGAATATTTCACAATCTTATAACGGAATATTTCGGCTGGGAAGGTAACGTAATATTCCACAACTGCAATGTGCAATATTCTCACCCGCCACAAACATTTCGGCTTTAAAGGTATATTCCGCGAACTAACGGCATAACGCTGAAGAAGGTGGTGGTCGACGCCACCACGCCGGTGACTATCGAGCACGCGGCAGCGCGCGCGTCGCTGCGGGCGCACAAGTGCCGGGCTGGTGTCGGGCGCTGCGCCGCTGCGTGTCGTATGCTGGCTACATACACTCCTCCTCAAGGGCGCTGGGTCTCGATCATTTCTTTGCATACAGAGCGGTGACGCGTGTAAGGCGGCGTATGTGGCTAAGGCTGACAAGCGGTCAGAGGGGTTTTCAGCCCTAAATCATTTTTCTATAGCCTGCCGCTAAAACAAGATATTTTTGGAATATTTTTCTATAGGCCTATATTAATTTATATTAGAAGTTCTATTTTTCCTTAATATTAAATAGGGTAATTTTTTCACGCCACACTTCGAGAGTGGGCACACCGAGGAGATTTCACTCCGATCACCGTGAGTGGACTTTTTGTTTTGAATAAATGATTTATATGCTTGAAAAATAATTATTGAAATGGTTTCATATGATTTTAAATGTTTTGGGACATGATTATATATATATATATATGTTGGTATTCAATTATGCAAACCATATGCAGTATTTATTTCTTATGGTTATATATTATGAAATGGTTTGAGATATTTATATACAGGGATATATTTTATGAAAATGATTTTGAGGGTTGAATATATTTATGGTGGAAATATTGGTATTTAATTATTGGCTTCTACACATGATAATGTATGTATGTTTTCAAACACACTTGGTATGCTTTCACATGCCAGTACCGTCTCAATGGCCGAGAGGACAGTCCCATGATGTTTGGCCACACCACTGCACTCTGTGTATTGTCCGGTAAATACCTTAGTGCAAGCTTGTCTTACGTTTATGTTTATTTTTGGGGAAAAGGCCCCATTACGTAAGGATCGCGTGGACGCGCTTAATGCTAAAGTGCTTACATGCGTGGTTAGGAGTACAATTTAATTCGAATAACGAAAGTGCTTGTAATGGGATTGAGAGGTTGTTCCTCAACACGCATAATGGGTGGTTGCTTATACAATTTCGTGGTTGATTTCCTATATTTATGGCTATTGGCATATATGGTGAAAGGACTATTGGAAATAAGGATTTGTTATCTAATGGATTTTATATTGATATTTGTTTCCACTATACCTATAAACTACATTTGACGTATACTACCTGTAGTACGATTTTACAATTATATCGGATTTCAAATAGTGGGTTATTATGTTGAAAAGAGAAAGGTATTTCTAAAACTTTTATTTTTTTCGTCCACCACACTCTTTCGATTTCGCCCCTTCGTGGACCTAGTGATGAAAGATTCCTGTGAAGTCGAGGCATCCTAAAGGGCGTTCTCCGATCTATTTGACCATGTAGGGGATTTACTATTTCTTATTCAGTTTCTTTAATAATATCCATCCCTATATGGATAGAAATTCTAGAACTTGATTCATTATTTTGTTTCACGATTCAAATTAGTACGCCCGAACTCAGGTAGATTACATAATTGCAACTTTGCTAGTAATTAATTTGCTTAAACTAAGTAAGCGTCATGATTGCACGGCTTCGCCACTACTTAAATGCCAAGACGTCAAATCCTGGTATCCACGGGGTATCGAGGGTGTGCTGGTTACTAGCCGGGTGGGTTCCCAGACCATTGGTCCCGCACTTGCCGAGCGCTTTAGCTAATGTCAGTGAGCAGTATCATTCACAGCCATAAAGTCACAGAGACTAATCTTGTACAAGGGAGAATCAAGATACTACCATGGAGATTTACTTCAAGAAGTATCCATCCCGATGAAAGATTAGATTTAGACATGGGCCTACATGTTGGTCGAAATTCACCACTAGTGGCCAAAACTACCAAGTGGCCCCCTATCTTTTGGTTTAAGTTTTGAATAATTTTTCCTTATGTTTTGATGATTTGTTTGGCATTTGTTTTTAAATTTGATATTAATTTATAGATCTTGTTGCTCTAATGATTAATTGAATGAATGATCTTTTAATTTTCTTATACATATGACCACTTCAATTAATTTATTTCAGGTATGTTCGCGTGGGAAGTTAGTTATCTTGCAGATAATGCAACCACGCGACACCATTTTGTATGAATGCATCTATTTTACTAATTTCATACCTCCAAATATCACCTCTCGACAACCCTTTTCAGGGTCATCCAACCTCGATTGGAGGTGTGACACCGCCCACCTAATGTTGTCCAATGGGTACTAAATTAACCATTAAAGAGGCACTTTACTCAACCTATTTTGGAAAACGTTGTGCTTTTTAAAGATATTCGAGATAATGATTACTATACTAAAACTTCAAGAAAATGGAGTTGAACCTTTGTAACACTTCTTATGAATAGACCGGAAGCATATTCATAGCAGATGGAGTCACTTCCAAATGGCTTGTATATTACTACGATTCGCTCCGTTGAGGTCCACCACATGGTCGGCCCTAATAGTGGGCTTGGTAATGGAAACTTTTCTTATTGGCACGACCATTTGAGACACCCTGAACTATGATGCTACTGTATTCGCATTTTCACACGGAATCCCCTTACCATCAAGAAGGATTTCATTCTTCGTGATTTTCCATGCCAAGCATGCTTTCCGGCAAGCTAATCACTAGCCCATCCTTATGCACAAGATCCGAACAAATCCTCCAAAATTTATTTAGAGGATTCACCAGACATTTGTTGATCTATTCAATCATCTTGTGACCGCTTAGATACTTTATGTATTGGTTATCAAGTTTACACGTTGGTCACATCGTGGTGCCTTTTGGCTCCACTCAGGACCTCGTATTCTCCAAACTCCTAACTCAAACCACAGGCCAAGGGGGCTGAACATCCCCGATTATCCGATTAAGTCGATTCAACTAGATAATGCTGGAGAATTCACATCGAAAAACTTTCGATGACTATTGCATGTCTATTAGATGCTGAACATTATGTACCTTATGTTCACACTCAATTGATCGCCGGATTTGGTCATGAGAACGAACTTTCGACATCTACTTGGGGCTATGCAATGCTTCATGCAGCCATGTTGGTCTACCCGAGACCTCGGCCCCCGACCCAACCTTATTTTGGCGCTGCGCTAATGACCGGAAATAAGCCTCGACATCTCGTATTTGCTCGCTTTTGGTTGTGCTGGCCGACGTACATTTCATACTTCGCTTCCACGCATCAAAAATGGGTCCTGGCGAAGATTGGGAATCTATGTCTCATGGCGATTCTCCTTCGACATTCACATTTAGAACCTTTGACAGCGACATCTTTATCAAGCCATGGCGTGGATTGTCACTTTAATGTGATACCTTCCCATTATTACGGTTATTTACATGCCCGCATTGCAATACCCCAAACTAAAGTACGACGTGATTCAAGATCTTCGAGCATTTCTCAAAGCATGCGGGTGATGCTTTTTATTGATCTAGCAAAAGTGACAGATCACATACCAGCTGCAAACGTGTCTACAAAGATAGATGTACCAAACGTGATGGCCGAATCCATCGCCTGAAGGACTAAACGCCCAGGGACATACGCACTACACGCTGTCCGGGTATAATCGACCACTAGCCAATCATGATCTACTCTTACCGTGAAGCGTGGCAAAACCCGTTGGTTCAAATAATTCACAACCCCATAAGAGGAATGACACACTCGCTTCTCGTCACCCAAGTGGGATTTGTGCTCCAAATGTGTTGGCTTAATACTGAGGCGCATGGGGAATAGTTTTATGCATGGGTTCGAGCGTTACTAAGGCAAAGGGGAAATAAGAGAGTCAAGCTCCTAGAATTTCTATGCACAACGGGATGGCTGTTATTATAGGTACTAAACAAAAGATAAACTCCTACATTTTAAAGGGAAATGAGTCACATGCCACGCCCAAAACAGAAAGGCAAAGTAGTGGATCGAAAAAGAAAGTTTTCTAAAACCTTTTTTTCTTTTTCAAATATAATAACTCTGCTTGGAAACCAATATATATATATATATATGAAACCATACTACATATATAGTCATCATGTAAACTCACCAAGTAGAAAACACAAATCCGTAATATCTCCATTTAAAGATAAGATCAAGTAAATCATAAGATCACAAATCACAAGATCCAAACGTATTGCCAGATAAACCATTTTCCGCAAGATAACTCAAAGTATAATAAAATCACAAGGTATATAAGAATCACCCATGTACATGCTTAGGACCTCCTTCCAACCCGTATTAAGCTCTTTATGTTATAATCAAGATTGTACTCCTAGTACCACACACATGTAAGCTCTGGCGTGATGTTTATCACACCCAAGTCCTTGCTGAAGAATTCTCTCTAATAATAAACGCAAATATAAAGATAAGCTTTTGCACTCAAGGTATTTAATGTGATAATACCCTTGAGTACAATGCGTGTAACCCAAACATGTGAGACTTGGTCTCACTACCCCCAGACTAAGATTAAACGTGCTGAAAGCATACCAAGTGCATGGAAATGTATAAATGCATCAATGCAAAATGCATGGTCATGCCTAAGTAAGAAATACATATCTCAACATAAAACATGTGTAGGCATGACTCAAATCAACACTTTAAAAACTATCTATAACTATATATATACTTATATATATATATACTAGGATAATAACCCATTTAGTAAAAAACAATGTCCACTAACAGACATTTCTGGAGTGTAATCCTCCTAGATTTCGGTGCTCCTTAAGGTGTCTAGTCAAATGTTAACCCAAATAGATACTAGGATAATGATGAGTGTTGACGAGAACCGATTAGTCAACCGGAAATAACCAATCCGTGCCGAACTTGATTCACTTCAGGAAACATGTTGGTTTGGGCCTGTGAGTTCCTACACTCCATATGTGAAGCCCGTTGGTTACAAGTGGGTTTTATAAGGAAACGAAGAGAAGAATGAAATGGTGCGATAAAAGGAATACTCTCATGGTGCAAGGCTTCTCTCATCGCCTTGTGATTGATTACGCAGGAGACTTATTCCCCTGTGAATGGACATGATAACGCTCCGCCACCTTGTATCGCTTGGTAGTTTTCTAAAATCAATATGCAGCTTATGGACGGTAACCGCTGGTGATTCCTATGGGGATCTTTAGACGAAATCTACATGAAAGTTCTAGAAGGGACTTACATTGATCGATCAAGAAGTTCTAAACCACAATAAATTTCTGATTATATTAAAGTGTTCACTTCTAAGGGATTGAAGCAATCCGCGGACGGATGTGGTATAAACTCGGTCGAAAGTGATTAGTTTGATTAGTCAAGGATATGTGAATAATGAATTATGCTCATGCGTGTTTATTAAGAAGTCACATTCCTGGATTTGGCGATAGTTGCGTGCCTATGTCGATGACATGAATCTCTACTGCACTCAAGAGCTTGAGAAAACCGGTCAAGACTCCAAGTCGAATTTTAGATGAAAGATCTTGGGAAAACTAGATAACGCTTCAACCGAGCTTGAGCATCGCTCAAATGGTATTCGTCCACAAATTGAACTACACCCGTAAGGTGTTACGCCATTCTTAATGAGGATAAAGCAAAGCTCGGAAAGTAATTCTATGATCGGGTTCAACGCTAAGATGCAAACGAGACCCTTTCCATCCTAAAGACAATGAGAAGAGGTTTTGGAGCTCGAAGTTCTATATCTCTGAGTGCAATCGTGTTTTATTGTACTTAGTTCAATGCACTGCACCAGACATCTCCTTCTTCTATTAATCTTCTTGCAAGATATAACAACACGCCTCTACACGCCAGACACTAGAATGGTGTTAAAGATATCTTCGCTACTTCCCAAGGGTACTTCTGATTTGGGCTATTTATTCTATCCCTATGCATCTCGTGAATAGATCACAACCCGACTCGCCTGATATTATATTACATTTTATGGTATTCCAATTTGTTTTATGTTTGTTTTGAGAGAATTTTGATACTTTATATATTTTTGCTATAGGATGGATTGAATCGGGCTTTGCGCATTAAATGGACAAATTGTGGAGTTTTGAGCCATGAAGATTATGTCAAAGTTTCGAGTCTTAAATTTATGCCGTTTTGATCGTGAAGAATAATAAAGATGGATTGCAAAATTCGGCTAGATTCACGCTTTTGTCTTCTGTTTGGCAACAACTGATCCAGAATGACGTTTTTGGGCCGAGGTTTCACAAAAGTTGTAGAGGACGCTTTAGCTTTCCAACGATATATTATGGGCCTAATTCGAGCTGATTTGGCTCCAGCAAAAGAAAAATTTTCTGCAGCAGTCCAAGTCCTTGTTAGGAAAGGATCAGTAATTGATTTTATTTTTTATTTTGGTTTCCTGATTTTTGGGGAAGCCCTTTTGCTAGGATTTGGTTTATCTAGTAATCTATATAGTTGAGTCTCTAGGGTTTTAAAGGGAGAACGAATTGAGATTAAAAGTGTGGAGAACTCGGTTCAACTTTTCTACAATGGTGTTTTCTAAACTTTTATCAATTTATGTTATGATTTCCAATCATTTATTATGCTGAATTCAATTCTTTTCTAGGGTGAGGCCTTGAGCCTTTAACATGAATATGTAGTTTCTTTTCAATTGCTTATGATATTATGCATGCTACTTTGAATTGTCAATCACCGGTTTAAACTATCTATTTATCTTGTTGCTTTGATCACCATTAAGATGTGTAGAGCGAAGTAATTGGATGCAATTTATGTTGGAATATCACCCTTTAAATTGGCTAGGCTTCTTGTGATTGATAATTGTGTTCACTAAGGCTAATATCACGCTCTTAAGGGTTGCATGGTTTTTTCAAAAGGTTTTCACAAAACTTAATGAGTCTTTGCATGTTCATATTTGATCCTCAATATTTCAGACTGGGTTAGTATGTTAGATATATCGCCTTAGCTAGAATATCACTAGTAGAATATGCAATAGGAAACCCAATCAGCGTGCATGTGTATTTGCAAGTAATTGGTAGAACTATATAGGATTGTTATTGGTGATGGCCGAATTTCAGTGGTTTTTATCTTGTTTCCTAATAATTACACGAGCTTTATTTTCGGGACATTTAATTTCCGCGAATTTTCATTTATTTTGTTAATTTAAATTGGCGATCACAACTTTCTATCTTTTTGTATTAAATAATTAATTGAGAACTGGGGTTTCTAAATACAAGAGTTATATCGCTCGTGGAAACCCATCTTGCTTGAAAGGCAAGGTTATGATTACTTATGACTTGTACTCTTGCAAATATTTTTAAGTGATTTTTGCCCTCGAATTTGAGTGTGGTAAATTGCTACTACAACCTCTTGGTCTCGCGAAATGATGTTTACCTGTTGGTTATGTCAAGCAAAGCACATTTAAATGACCTTACACAAGGTACGTTAAACGGTTGTCTTTCACAAGGGCTGATTGTTGTTCAATAAGCTTAAATTTTTAATATTTTATTTTGGAGTATATAGATTAAATTAGCAATTTATTTAATGGTAATCAATACGGTGAATATCACCACCATTTAAGGGGATGAAAAAATGTACTCATTATGTGCACGGTCAGCTCACCATTTGAAATTTTATGAAACTACCTGGAAAATTGCGGCCACCCAGCACAACCATGTCCAAGTGAACTGCTCCAAATGTTGCTTTTTCTTTAATTCTTGGATAGGCTAACAGTACTCTAGAGGCACTTATGAATAAGGATACATGTGTGAATTTGTCATCACCAAGAGAAATTTTGCATACAATGGCAACTCAAGGTACATAACAATGACCGATAATAGAGAAAAAACTATATTCTAGTATGCCAATGCTTATCTCATAAGAGAACAAGGTTATATATGAAAGTGACCCCAAGCACTCTTATATGGGACAGAGAAATTGATTAACATGAGAACCCTATCTATAAACGAATGTTCGTGATCGAGCTTAATTTTTCTCGCAACGTACATACTAAGGTGCATTATGTACAAAAGTTGTCGGACCACTTGCGTAAATGAAATACTGTGTATGCTATTCCCTTTGTATTCCTAGGCTTGCAGGCTTCATAGACATGATTCATGCTAAACAAAGGTCTGATCGACTTATGCATATATAGTGTTGATCGACTTCACATATAGTTGATTCTCATTTTATGCCATGAAATGATGAGACCATATTGTTCACTTCAGATAAAATTATAAATGATGGTGATACGAATAGTGCTTGAACTTGTAATTATTTGGAGATGTGCAAAGTGAATTGAAATTAGGGATTTACCATTAAAAAAGTTATATTATGAACCCCAAACATTTTAGAAAAAAAAGATAGAAAATTGAATACATATAGAGACTATGAAAAAATTTTAATCATACACTTATTACTTTTTTTAAAGTTACCTCTATACTATTTTATTTTGTCTCATATATATGTATCTATGCTATATACAATCATAAACATATATTAGTAAACTAAAAATTATTTTGATACACTAATATAAAGTACTAAGAAAGAATATTAAATTGTATATACAAAAAGTTCAAAATATCCAAAACTTGTAAAATGTCGTGGACCTGAATATGTTTCAAAATTATGAGATAAATCTCATTCTAGTAAATTTCAAATTTGGAAAAAGAAATTTTTCGAAATTTTTGGAATGAAAATTGAAACCCTATTTCCAATCTGATCCATTCGAATTGTAGCTATAGTTGGGACTGATAGTAGTAGATCAATCTTCTTAGTTTATATAATTACCACTTTTGGAGACAGTAATATGTTGGATACTTCTCGAGTTTAATTTATCATGATTGTTGTTTCATCAACCATAGAACATGACGATTAATTCATTTCAAATGTTCACGTTTATCTAGGGTCCCAACCACTAAACATGACCCTCAAAAACCCCACTCGGATAAGGAGAAACTTGCTCACATAGAGTTTAAGAAAGACAATTTAGATTGCCATGATGCATGAACACTAAATTGCTCGTGTTCAATCACCGTGATGATGGTGATGGTGGTAATGTTAGTGTTCATAGATATCAATGATTCAATGAACCCAATAACCATATATGGATAACATGAAAGCGTTTTATTATGGGATTTCATGGGAATGGATGAAGGTGACAAGGCAAACACTCAAACCTTTCTCAATAGGGCTCACCACAGTGCACCACCTCTCTTACTATGGCCAAGTTGAAATTATACCATCTTATGCAAACTCTCTTGCTTCTTCTTTTCGTGGGGCTTTTGAGGTACTAGGGGTTATCTAATAGGCTACTTGATTCCCTTATGCACGTGTGGAATGGAAATACTATCACCTAATTGCAACACGTAATGGAAGTTAGATAGACGACCACTAATTATCAAAAGGTCAACCCTAGATTGGAACAAGTGAGTTACACACCCCATGCTTGTAATGCAGTAGTAATGGAGCTTTTGCTCCTACTATGGGACTTGCCGGACATGCTTTGACACCTGGCATGTAGTTACTGCTGGTGCATTTGGATATGCAAGTCGTTAAATTTCGGTGGAACTGCTCTACTAGGAGAAGTTCAATTTGTGGGACCAAAAATATATGAACTTTATGTTTTTGTAAGAGACAAACGACGTGATCAAACACTTTAAGCCTCAAGTTTTTCTTGTGACTCATATTATAATCTATAGAAGAAACTCGAACTCTTTCAACATTTTATTTCTTCACTATCATCATCATTCATCTCTTCCATTTCATAAGAGAGCAACATGAGGCCATGCTTCTGTTCATTCACTTGGTATGATCCAAAATGATGAACAATAGTTAGGGAAGTGGTTTTATCATTAACAAAGTTTAAGCTTCCAAATGGATGTTAAGGCCCATGAGTGTGTCTTGCCGTCCAAGAAAAGGTGCATGTCATTTGCATTTTGTTATTGTATCAAAGTTTTAGTTTTTTCATCGACTGGATTCTCCCCTACCATTGTAGTTGCTTTGGTAATTACCACAAGAATTTTTCTTGGTTTAAAAGAGATCTTCGTTGAAATATTATTAAAGCAAATGAATGATGGTACACGATGATCGGCATACATCGATAGTTTAAATGATGTATCGCTGTCGCTTACCTTACTTCCAGTTGGCTGTATAACCCTCATCCGGCTGGTTCTCTTCCGTCTACATCGATCTATCACAGGTTTCCTCATTGCTACCGATTTCTTTTCTCAGACATGAGTAGCCTCATGAATTACTTCCGTCATCTTCCTTGATTAAAGGAAGATGATTGATTAGTGGTTATTGGTATTAGTGTAATCTCCTTAATTTAAGGATTAGATTAAAGTGAGTTTAATTCTTGGCCACTAGTCATTTCGTAATCAGTTGTTTTTCTTTTCTATATGTAAAGTATACTAGGTAATTGAAACCTAAGAAATACAAAACAATTCATTGTGAAGATTTTTCATGGTATCGTAGCAGTGTTCAATCTTAACCGACTCTAAAAATTTTTCTTTTTCCGCCTGTGAAATTATTTCACAAAATGGCTGAGGAAGGATTCAGAATTTGAGAGGGGAAACCTGCAAGCTCCCCCAAATGTTACTCTACTCGTATACTCCTTAATTTGAGGTAAACACTAAATTCAACGATCAAGAATAATTCTTTTGAACACCAACCAAATCCATCGTGTTCAATTCTTTTGAACGAGTGAACATTCACTATGGTCTCGAGCTGTCTCATTGGCCCTCGGGAGGTAAGGAAAGCCTTGGCCAGAATGGAGGCATGGAAGTTCCAAATGGCCTTCTTCGCCTTTGTACAAGGATGGTCAGCAAAGATCAACGGTTATGTCTCTCCTACTTAACACCATGGAGACATATATTTCAGATTTTCAGCTATTCTAATTCCTCTCAAGAATTATGGACAAGCTTGAAGGAAATGTATGGAAACCAAAACACTATGTGCGAGTGTTCCAAATGGAAGAAAGACACTTCCCAAAATTTCTTCAAATAGTTGAAACTTTAATTCAACATCTCAGAAGCTCAAAACCCCGTGGAATGAGTCGGATGTGTATCTTCTCCACATACCACCGACCTCCTCGGCAGTTACTCAAAAGAGCAAGGAAGACAGGGACCTACCGCTCTGTCAGAAGTTTAAGCCTGCATTGACGAGGGACTTGAGAAGCCATATTCGATGAGTTAAGAATTACCTTCCTTCAACAATGTTTGTGCGCTATAGTTCGGAGAAGGTTAACGAAGGAAGGTAATGAGCATTGAACAAAGCCTCAAGGATGGACGAGAAAGCCCTGGCGCGCATATGTCTCTATGCCAAGTATATCAAGCAAAGGCGTATATAAGCGGGGTATTCCCACACCTAAAGTGCAAACACGCAATGTCATTGGCATACATTTAAAGATAAGTGTTGGGAACTCGATCCGCAGCTTAAACCCAAGTTCACCAAAGAAGGAAAAATCATACCGCGGCCCTCTCAACAAAGTCACCAGGGCCTCAAGCTGTCATTGCTCAACCTTTCTTCCTCCACATCCCATGGATCACCGGAAGTTCATGACTTAATCCGCTTACTCATCAACGAGCTTAAGTAACTACTTACATGAGAAGGAAACGGAGGTGCTTCCTCGGGTCACCTAATGGTGAAGCGAGACCAACATACGCCTATGTCGGGAAAAATTTACATAATTCCTTTCTCGAAATCAGAGAATACCGAGTAAAGAGGCAAGTACCAGGTATTCTACAGTTTTTTTCATCGCATTATTAACTAGGTATTGAAAAAGATTGTTGGATAAATTGATTCCGTGCCACTCGATCATATGACAAACAAAAATAAAAAATTTAAAGGTTTTAAAATCTTTTCAAATCCATCACATGCGTCATGGTAAGTAATGGAAAAACTCGCTTTTTTAGGCAATCGGAGAAATTAACATTTTTTTCAACCAAAACACCTTCCAAGGCCTTATATGTACCATCTTTTCCGCTCCAACGTTGTCTGGTTGGGAAAATCACCAACAATTTAAATTGTCGCAATTTTTTTATCCAATGATGTAATATTTCAGGATATTCTCACCAAGAAGACGATTATGAAGGGAAGTCTTCATAAATGAACTTTATTATTCGTAAACCACACAAAATCAAGCCTGCAAGCCAAGTTAAAGTCCATAGATGAAAACTAAATTTATGGCATAGATACTAGCTCACCCTCTGTGAGTTTGTAATGTCAAAATCTTTCCAAATGTTTGTAAGCCCTCACCGATCGTGGAAATACAAAATTGTTGAAACTACCGCATTGCCATTTGCAAAACTTCAAAACTTCCGATATGCAAATCGTTTGAACTTATACACAAAGTGGATGTGTTCTCTTTACCATTGCAGCTTAAGCTGGCACTACTTGGCCAGCATCCCTTTCTTGGTTTAAAAAGTAGATCTTCTTTTGTTGAAATACATAACAACAAATTGCATGGTACATCGGGATGACTTATTATGCACATCGGTATTCGGCTTTGAATGATGTATCGGTTGTCAAGCATTACCCAAGTTGGTTTGATAACCCCTATTCTGCTTGGCTCCTCTCGCTCCATCGACTACTGCATGCTCTCCCTCGTCAGCCGATTTTTCTCGTACATGAGTGTTTCTAATAGTTGTATCAGCTATCTTCCTGATTAAAGGAAGATGACTCGATTAGTGGCGCAGTATTGGTATTAGTGTAATCTCCTTAATTTAAGGATTAGATTGTGCGCGAGGTTTATCTGGCCAATGTAATATTCTAATCGGTTGTTTTTCTTTTCATATGCAAAGCATACTTGTGTACCTGGAAACCTTAAGAAATACAAACACTCATTGTGAAGATTTCTTCACTCTTCAAGACACAGACAAATTGTACAAGAAATTAAAGAAAGGAAAATTCACATACAATCAATTACTTCAAACAAAAAGAATCCATTGAGAGATTACCGTGATTGAGAACGGTACTAAAATGTTTTATAATTTCCTCGAGTATGGCAACAGAGTGTTTCTTTAGTCACCAAGAAACTCAACAATGGAATTTGACAACTTATGTGTTTCAATTACCTGGCTTGGCTTAAGCATTAACACCAATAGCGATCTAGAAGCATAATATAAATTATTATACAGTAAATTCCCAAATTAGAGCTTCATGATGCTAATGCACCTGTTACTAAGCATAGTTGTGGTTGGCGCGTTGAGGACATCTGCTGCTTGGGGCATGATCCTTGTTGAGAACTCAATTGATATGGTCTTTCCTATATTTATTCAAGAGGGCTTATGGAGTCTTGATTCGTAGGGGCTGCCGAGAGTTAATTTGGTAGGTGATGTGGGCCGAGGCTGATTTGGTAGGGGCTTTGCTACAAATTGACGGCAGGGCTTTGTCGAGGATTCAAAGCTTGTATGGCACTCAGGAGCATATCTACATCAGGTAAGAACCATTGAGGACTCACATTTTGATCCGTAAGCCAAGAAAGCCCGATTGATACTCACAATGTATTCAAATGACCGTAACTACTTAATCTCAACAAAGACATTCTCAGAGTCCACCTTCTTTGGGAGAGCCTTGAGCTGCGCTCTTGATCCGCCAACCTCGACCGCAATTAAAGAAATTAAAGCAATCATATAACTGCATTGCCTTAAGAACGGGCTTTTCAACAATATATCAAATTATGCTTCAAGATGAGTATCAAGGTAAGCTTAACTTAGAATGGAACACATGATTCACACTTAATGATAAGGCTGACATGCATGTTATCACCATATAAAATAGAGGTTCGTGCAAAACTCATGTATGTCTCTCAAAAATTAGTTTATCCACGCTCGAGATTCTAAGAGGGCCTGAGTTAGCTGAGATTATACTCCACAAGGTTGCCAAGTGATATGTTGAGACCTCTAACTCCGTATGCTTTCCTTTATGTTATAATCACAAGGTATATACAATCACCCATGTACATGTTGAGGGACCTCCTAACCCGCTGCATACTGCTTATGTTATAATCACAATAAAATTCTAGTACCACACACATGCCTGTTAACAAGCGCATCACACCTAAGTCCCTAAGTTGGAGGACCTCCCTAATAATAAACACAACATAAAGACAAGCTTTCACCCGCAGGTATTTAACCCGATAATACCCCCCGGAGCATGTTGGCGTGTAACTCCAAACATGTGACATGTTTTGTCCCACAGCCAGAGACGGCATTTCAAACGTAGTGAAAGCTAGCAAATGCAAGTGTATGTGAAATGTATAAATGCATCGTTGTAAAATGCATGGTCATGCCCAAGTAAGAAATACATATCTCAAATATAAAACATGTGTAGGTATGACTCAAATCAACACTTTAAAACCATTCATAACTATATATATACTTATATATATACTAGGATAATAACCATTTAGTAAAACAATGTCCACTCACGTATACTGGGGAGTGTAACTTTTCCGATTTCGTGTTTTAAGGTGTCTAGAACAATGTTGACCTTAAATATATATTTTTCAGGGATAATGATGAGTGTCGACGAGAACTGACACAACCGAAATAACCAACTGTGTCGAACTTGATTCACTTGCAAAAACATAGTGTTTGGGCTCGTAGTTCCACATCCATATGTGAAGCCCGCTATTGGCAAGTGGGTTTTCATAAGGGAAGCGTAATGAGAAGAATGAAATGGTGCGATAAAAGGAATGCCTCGTGGGTGCAAGGCTTTCCCTTAATGCTCCTCGGGATTGATTAATATTTAGAAGACTTATTCCTCAGAATAGACATCATAACGTTCTCTCATATTTTATTAGTTTGGTAGTTTTCAAAATCAATATGCAGCCTATGGACGTGGTAACCGCTGTGATCCTTATGGGGATCTTTGATTAAAATCTACATGGAAAGTTCCGTAAGGACTTACATTGACCGATCAACAGTTCTAAACCACGCAACTCCTATCGATTATGTTAAGACGCTCAATCTATAGATCGGCGCAATCCCACGGATGGGTATAAATTGCCTCATTGAGTATTTGATTAGTCAAGGATATGTGAATAATGAAACAGCTTACGCGTGTTTATTAATAGTCACATTTCGGATTTGCTATATTGTAAATTTATGCTTCATGACATGAACTATTATACTCCTCAAGAGTTTGGAGAAAACCGCCTGCATCTCCAAAGTCGTAATTTTAGATGAAAGATCTTTGGGAAACTAGATAATCGCTCAACCTCGGAGCTTGAGCATTGTTCAAATGGTATTCTCGTCCACAAATGAACTTACACCGTAAGGTGTTATGTCATTTTAATAAGGGATAAAGCAAAACCTTCTATAGTCCTACGATCGTCTGGGAAGCTAAGATGTAAACGAGACCCTTTCCATCCTAAAGACAATGAGGAAGAGGTTTTGGAGCTCGAAGTTCTATATTCGAGCGCAATCAATGCTTTATTGTGTTTTAGTTCAATGCAAGAAGAGCATCAAGATTGAAGCTGCTAAATCCTTTCTCAGACAACCTTGTTTGCATCTTCTTCACTGTCATCAGAAAGTTCATTTTTCGTATTGTTCATGGAATTGGTATGTAAATTGTTCTATTAGCTAAACACTTTTAGTTTCTTTACTTCGGGAATTTTGTCATCCTGTGAGTATCCTGGCGATACTCGCTTGACTTTAATGTACTATTTTCATTGATCGTAGATCATTTCTTCCCATTAAGTTTTATTGCTCCTGACAAGGTTTTGATGAGGCACCCATTCTAGGTTGGTCATACTCCTTGTGTAAGGCCCTACTGACATCCTCAGATGCTTGGGTTTTTGGACTTTGTATTAACTCACTTTTCTCCCTTAGACTATGCGTTTTGTTTCGCTTGGGTTTTACCTATATAGACAAAGTTTTGTGAGTTTTACTTTTATGCATGTTCTCAGATTCGAGACTAGCATGCCCTTTATCAGGCCTATGATACCTAATTTCCATTAACTATCCTGCACTCATCCTTAAGATCCTGATGCGATGTCTACTTGAGTATTTACACACTTAAGGGGGAATGCTATAATTAATATTGGCATAGTGTGATTATGTAAATCCTAGGTAGATATGAATTAGATTCATCCTATTATATGTACTTACTTGGAAGATCAAGCTTCCTTCTCTTGTGGTCTACTATAAACAAATCGCACAGGGAATAACATCACACTTCCCCTAAGCCCTATTCTTTCTCGTCTTTTCTTCTCAGGTCGCCCACCTCCCTCCTCCTATTCTTAACTCCTTCAGTAAATAAAGCAACAAAATGATAACTAGCAATAAAACATAATTTTTATATTTAAACTTCTAATAACAAACAAATATTGTATCCATTTACCATATTGAATCTATATAAAGAGTTTTTCACAGTAGCCGTTTACTTTATCATGACATTTGAGAAACAAATAAACAAGAGTTTAGCTAAGAAGTATTTTCAGTAAATAATTTACTTGGTATTTTTGGTTGTAATATATAATTTGTTTACTATAACAATATTATTTTGTTGTGACCTAAAAATTGTGAGAGAGAAAGCAGAAGGAAAGGCAAAGAGAGTACAAGAGAGAAGGAGAGAAGGGCTTGAGAAATTGTAGTTATATTTTTCTATGCCTAGTGCTTTTATTTATAGTAAAATAAGTATAATTAATAGAACAATGACTTTAGATGATGAGAATATCTCAATCCATATCTACTCTAGGATTTACTTCAATCACATTTATCATATGTTTGTTGATATTTATAACACTCCTCCTTTGAGTGTAAAGTTATCAAGTAGATATCGTATCAACCCCAAGATGATGCAGTAGATAGTTGATTTAAGCCGCTCGCAGCATGTGATAGAAAAACACACGGAAGTCTCTAATATGATTTGCACATAAGAGTAAACCACAAAAACCCGGCTATGGTAAAACCAAGTCAGACAAAATCCATGAATTACATAAAATGAGTTAATGCAATGTCGACATTTTAATATCTTCAAGACGAAAAGTAAGAAAACACAATATGTGGTATGACTATCCGAGCGGTGCTCATCAAAACCCTCAGCAATAAAAACCCAAACAGGAAAAATGATCCTGATCGAAGAAAAAAAGTACATTAAGGTCAAGTATACTTAAGATACTCCCCTGAGGTCTGACAAAATCTTCCAGAACCACAAGCTACGCATATGAGAAAATTTATATACTAAATCCTGAACAAGTTTTCTTCAAAGAGTTGACTTCGTGGAAGAAGTTCACAAGGTTGTCTTTCGGATCGGATCTCGCTTGACTTCAATCTTCCATGCTTATGCCGATGTGGGATGTAGACTAATATGTTTGGCGTTGACTTCTGATGTATCCTGCTATGGCTTAGACGATACAAGGGAGTTGACTTTCATGATCACGAAGCCAGGACTCAACACATGTGGCTTCTGTATGGCGTGAAGGAGCTCAAGACGTCGCAATTAGCGACTACTTAAGCTACCTCCAAGATATTGAGGCAGCCTAACAAGAAAGACATAACTGCTTGGAAACGCGGTTGTGTGGATCGGCGTATAGTCTCGTTAGCGTATCTCAAGGTGGTAACATCATTCCGATAACCAAGGGGTTGGTTAATTTTAAGATATGTAGATGGAAAGAATAATCCCCAGATCCGCAGTGTATCACTGAAAACTTTTAACACCAATTTGGTGGTGAAGGCAAAGCAATGTTGTATCTCCACAAAAAGATCAACATCAAAATGAGTGTGTCATGCTCTATCAACGAGCTAAGTACAATAAAGTGCTAACCCTAGATATAGAACTTCAGGTTCCATAACCTTTTTAGGTCCATTGCATCTAGCATAAGACGGTCACGGTGTACTTAAGGCAACACCCTTCTGTGTAGTTTGGACAAGCGGACCAAAATACCATTTGAACTTTGCCTGCAAAACTAAGTCGAGATAAACGAAGCTCCAAGATCTTTCATCTCAAATTCCTCGATCAAGGCGTAGGCACTTTTCATGCTCTTCCGTAGTCAGCGGAGATTTATGTCACTGACATATTAGACCGCAATCGAGTAAATTCGATTTTGTACACACAAAAGGTTTATCACATATCCCTAACTGATCAAATATTCACTTAGGACGGCATACCACATCCGCCTTAGATTCATCCAACTGTGAAAGTGAAAGTCTCAATTTAATAGAGAGGTGTTAGTGGCCCTGAACCATTTGAATCGCCTATGTGTGTTCTCTTGGAAACTTCCATAAATTTACGATGATGATCCTTATAGATACGTTATAACTACATTCATAAGTTGGCATATTCAATTTTTCAAAAACTACCAAACTAATAAGGTAGCGGAATGTTATGACGCCCTACATGTGAAATTAATTCCTGTAATAAACCCCAGGGTGTTGAGAGAAGCTCACGCCACAAGGCGTGCCTTGTATCGCAATATCTCATTCTTCTCACACTTTACGAAACCCACTTGTAGCCAACGAGTTTACATGAGGTGAGGAACTAAGGTGCCCAAAAACTTTACATTTCGCGAATCAAGTTCGACCGATTGCGTGTTTCATTTTGACCAATCGGGCCCACGTTGGGACATTCACCGGGTGAACGCAGCTTCCATCACGCTTTTCACTATTTCCGGGTAGCTATCATATACTTCTAAATATCATCGATGATAATCTCATTCCACCTATAACTCATCCATCCATGTACAATGGTCCAAGACTACAAAAAGTCTCTTATTAATTTTTGGGTTAATTTTATGAGGTGGAATGGTGAGATAGTGATTGAGGAATGATCTTATTTTGTGCCATGTTTCTCCACTTAGAGTGTGAATCCTTCGAATCGAAAGTGATATGTCGCCACAGCCAAGCCAAGAACATATTGATTGGCTGAAGCCGGGTACCAAGCCGCCCAACAAGGCTACCAAATCATTCTTGTGGATGGTACACTTTCGGGACAGCACCCATGTTCGGTTACGCACGCCAATCCTGCAGGTATGTTTGGTATCTAGTATGTGTGATCTCGCTACTTTAGCTAGATCAAAGCAGCTAACTCGAGCAACACTTGGACCCAAAATACGAGGATCGGATGAGACATAAATGTGGACGCCTACTCTATAATTCGCGCCATTCTTCAAGATCGCTGACGTTTCTTATCTCCCCATACAAATTTAAGATCGTTTTATCGGCAATAACCGCAACCAGGTAAAAAGATCGCGCAAGGGCTCTCTAGTAAAAGCTAATTCAAAGTAGAATCATAGCGACAAAGATTCACATCTCTTGAGACCCATACTGTACGCTGCGTGCTAGCCAATATGGCACAAGATGCATACCCAAAAACGCCAAGAACACAAAAATATCTAACCAACCCGTAATGCCAAAAGTATCAGCAATGGGCCTCGTGCAAACTAACTTGGCCGATACAAGATTAAGGTATAAATTTAGGCAGAAATCGAAGTGCTTGGTGTTCACCAAGGTCCGCATAATGATTTAGGTATCATGTATGCGCTTTCCTCATATAAACTCTTCAAAGATTATCCACTTTCCATACTTATAGGATAATTAGGGTGGTAAGCCCTTAGGGTAAGAAACAACAAGAGTTTAGCAAAGAATGTGCGTGGATAAACATGGACTATTGTGTCGATATATCAACCAAAACCAGTATTTCACAGATCTCGGCTTTTGCTTGGATTAGTCCAATTATTCTTTTAATCCACTATGAAAGAAAGTGTGTAGTGCTTTTCTAGGAATGATGTAAAATTCAATTTTCCTAAATCTTAGCAAAGTTTGGCAAAGTGTGCTTGTAGGCACAAAATCTCATTCGTGATAAGGTGATGCACTCAGAAAACGTTGCATCGTGTTTCACTTCAATCACTCGCCCCAGACCGGCCTATGTGGCATAAACTTAAATTGAGTAATGCTACTCTATTTTCTACACATTATGATCATTAATTTTCTGAATATCCTTGTGGGCTCTATTGGCGTTTAAAACGGAGAGTATAAGGCCCCTTAATGGTAATTCAAGCATCATTAATACAACAAGGAGCCGTACACGCCCTTAATCGTGTTGTGATGGGACTGAATTTGTTGCTAGAAAGGTGATTTAGGTATGAAGTTAGTGTGCGTAGTGCAGCACATTCATCTCGCATAACTAACTCCCCACATTTATACCTTATTACATGTTCATCATAGCCAGCATAATGTGGTAGTAATCGATCGTAGAATTTAGTGAATTTCTGGCTATCTAAAGCACAAGAGCATGTTAAGAAGCATGAAGGGACAAGAACATTTCTTAGTCAAAATTCAATCGGATTCTATAAACGCTATAATTGTACCTATTCACGGATAGGTTTAATCATGTTCATGGCCAGTAAGATATGTCTTGGCTTCAAGCAAGGTCATCTTTCATGATCGAACAAATTGCAGCAAGTCAAAGAGCCATGGAATCTCGCTATCGAGGTACTTCCATTGACAATGCTTCAGTATAAGTCTTCGACGAAGATCACAAAGGAGGCTTATTTTAGAATTCTTATCCACGCCCATTGTTGGTTTAATGATTTTCTCAACTTCTTCAGAGTCGCTGAGTTTCACAAATCTGCGCTCACATAAAGTAGTTTATGCCGTAAACTTCATGTTGGCGAAATCGAATTTGTTACTTATTCAAAAATCCACCGATGGAGGGAACAAGATCATGGTTGGTGCTTATGGGAAATAAATTCTCCATAAGCATCAAAGTTAGACATTCGATTTCTAAGACATAGTTTGGTTTATCGATTAATCATGAGAACTTGCCCTCATACGAGTGGTGAGTTTTAGAAACATAAAAAAAATGTTTCTATGACACTTTTTTGAAACTTCTCAGTTTGAATTAAAAGCATGAACTTTCAAGTTCGTGGTACCTCGCATTCAACACAATATACACAAGCAATATATAAGGTAATTAAATGATATAAGGAATGCAAGTAGCTTTGCATCTACGTGAGTAGTCTACTTGTGACTAGTATAAGTCACAAACCAAAAATATAAAAATTAAGGTTGACTGTGGAGGTGGTCAGAGTCTTGCAGATAATGGTAAAATGCTAGCCCAAAAGCAAAAAAAAAAAATTGGGTTGGTGGCTAGCAAATCTTATGGTTAGGATATCAGAACCTTAGACTCAATAATTTGGGCTAAGAGAGAAAAGGAAAATTAAACGTCAATTCATCGATTTAAATTTTCAGGCGAACCAAAAAGAGCCAAAGGAAAGAAAACATTAAAGCTTCCAAAGTTGCAAGCGGGTGTGTGTTGTAGGAAGGAGAAGGGCCCAATTATGCTCGTGCAGCGTGGGCTAAGATCAAGTGCAAAGCCTGCAAATGGCTTGGGTGGCTCGCACATCTCAACGTGAGCCGAGTGTGTCGATCGCCGAAATAAGCAATCACGGTGCACCATGCAGGTGTGGGCAAAGGCTACTAGGACGGAGGCTCAAGATAGTTCACGACGGCAACCAAAATTCGAGGGAGAGCTCGAGGTTCTGAACAATGAGATAGGAAATTGAGAGAAATCAAGATTTCTCACGAGATTTCATTGAAAAACCCAAGGATCGGGCCGGGTTGGGACGGCATGGGATGAATTTGGGACAACGCCGTAGTGTCGGGACGATCTTTTTCACCGAAAAAATCAGGAAAATTTGGCCGTGGGTTCTCTCGGTTCCTAAAGTAGCACTCGGTCAGGTCGTGGCCAGGCCTGCTTGAGCCACACCCACTCTCAAATGCTTAGCCAGGTTTTTTCTTTTCTTTTCTTTTTCTTCTCCTTATTCACACATATTCAAATCACTACAATTATAATATAACGATAATAATTGTGAACAATAATTTAAGTAGAAGATTATAGTTCTTTTTTAAAAGCTATGAAAATTAGGGGTTCATACATCATGGTGAATGTTTTATGCAATCAAGGCCGAATAAATATCTACATTGAGACCGTGTTTTGTAGCTACTTGGATTGTAAATGAATATTGTGAATGGGTTCCAGAAAGAATAGCCTTTCAACTCGACTTTCATCTTCAATGCACAGAGTCTCATTCAACATAAAATAACAAGGAGAAAATTGAATCATTAGAAAGTATATTAATTCAATAAAATAAAAAGTAAATCAAAGTAAGAATTATTGAAAACAATACTTCCCATGATTGAAGATGACCAAAATTTCAAGATAAATTCTCTTGTTACAGCTTAAAAGAGCTGTTGATAACGTGTTGTGAACTAAAAATTGTAGAGAGAAAGTAAGGGTGCGGCAAAGAGAGAAGAGAGAAAGGAGATAAGGGCTTGAGGAATTGTAAAGAGCAGGCTCTCATGCCTAGTGTCTTTATTTATAGTAAAATAAGCATATTCATAATAGAACAATGACTTTAGGATGATGAGAATATTTAATCCATATCTACTCAGGATTTACACAATCACATTTATCACATGTCAATATTATTTACAACAATTTTGTATATACTTTCTATTTATTCGCTATAAAAATGTAGTTGAACAGAAATGGGATTGTAGTTTTTTCCTCATAAATAAAATGGGTCAAACTTCAAGAGGTACGTATTGTTGAATGATTTTAAGATTTATTTGGGCTCCACTGCAAATTAATCAATCCATTTAATGGTCGTACTATCAATGGTACGCACCACCCAAGATTTTTCCTAAATAATGTAAGAGGACAAAATGAAAAGAGGTTTGGACTTTCGGTAAGAAGAATAAAAACAAAAAGAAGGTAGCAACGCTTTTGGTAAAGGGTTCTTCTTGCATACTCCCAGAGTATGGGGTACTGATTTTTAACTATGGATTTTTGTTTTAAAATATAAAAATCAAGATCCAACGGTAAAAATTCAAGCACTCGCACTGAGCACCCAAGAATTTTTGTTTGGTAAATATAATGCCTTCTTCTACTCAAGGCTTTGTGCTTTGTAACTTTCGTCGCCGAAACTTTTGTCGCAAAAAGCCTACTCTCTTTCTCCATAAAGCCACCGCATGGATGTCCAAATTTTGGACACTATGGCCTCGAGTTCAATCGCTTATCTTTGGTTTTCTGTTTGTATGTGCTTGATGTTGATCAAAGGTGGGGAGTGGGATGAGGGAGAAAGAGAGAGAAGAATACTTTGGATGAAGATTTTCACATACAAGAGAGCGTAGGTTGAGAAAGCGAAAGTGTGATTTTTATAAATAACATGGATCTCACTAATTATACGGAGGTTTTGGAGAGTATAAGTTAGCGGGTGTGAGAGGTATTAGCGGTGGGGCCGCTTATTTATCCTAAGTATTTAATTAGTACATATGGGAATCAAATAAATGGTTCCGTGACATTAATACTATCCGGCCTTTATATGGTGTGCCAAACGAAAATCTTATAGCATAGCTGGTTTGAATTGTAGTGTTTTCCCTCCACTATATTCAAATGTTAAAAATCTCCAATTTTGATTTAAGAATTTGCATCAGAGTTGTAGATAGTCAAGTTAAACTCAATATGTATATTATTTTGCTTGTTGGAATAACTTTAACTTGTTACGGGAAAAAGACTTAGATTGATCGTACAATGGCTACTGTCATGATGATGCTTTTGGTCAAATAATTTAATGTGATGTGAGTGGAGATTAACACGCAGCATTGTGTTATTGGTTCAAAACACTATTATGACGTATGTACCCGTGTGATATTTGGTTGTTCTCATTGACGTAAGATCCCCTTTTAAACTCAGCTACTTGGAAGAGGAAGAATGTTATATTTAGCCCAGTATATGTTTGAGTTGAAAGTTTTTTCAAATTGGAGATCTTGATTTTAGTTAACGTTAAATACATACATGTGTCCTAATAAATGATTCAAGAAAGACACACCAACATATGCGTGATTCTGCGACTGCTGGCTCATTGCTCAATATTCAAGAAGCACAACAAGAAGATGTTCCCTTATCGTCTTATGCATTGTTCATTGTCACAATCAGTTGATAATGATGAGTCGACATTATATTATATTTTATTGCATTTTAAGCTGCTTTTATATTTGTTTTGAGAGAATTTTGATACTTCTATATGTTTTTGTCATAGGTTGGATTGAATCGGCTTACTCATTAAATAGATAAATTGTGGAGTTTTGGAGTTGAGAAGATTATATCAAAGCCTGCTTTAATTCATGCCATTTGACTATGATTTAATAATTGAAAGCAAAATGCGTAATTTAAAGTACCTCATTTTGGGTTTATTTACGATAAGTGATCCAAGATGACTTTTGGCTAAAGTCTCTTATACAAAGTTGTAGAGGACGTTTAGCTTTCCAACCATATATTACGGCTTAATTCGTAGCTAATTTGGTTAATCAAAAAGCGGATTTTCCGTAGTCCAAATCCTTGTTGGAAAAAAAGAATCAGAATTTATTTTATTTATTTTTGGCTCTCTCATTTTAGGAAGTTATTTTTAGTAGGATTTGTATTTCTTAGTAGTATATATAATAAATGAGTCTCTAGGGTTTAGGAGAAGAACAAATTTTGGAGATTAAAGTGTGAGATTAACCCCGCTTGGCTTTTTACGCTTACAACTTTGTTACAACGGTGTTTTCTAAACTTTTATTAATATATTTTAAAGTGTTAATTATGATTATGCATAACTAATTCTTTTCTAGGTGAGACTTTGGGGGAGTAGGCCATACGGCTAGAAGTTACTCGAATGCTTTCATAATTCGATCTCACCATTAAAATGAGGGAGGAGAGAGGAGAGAGGGGGAAAGGAGGGTGAGATCGTTGTGAGTATTCAATGCTTAGAGCACTGTGAGCAAATTCCGTAGACTTGAGCCTTAACATGACTAGGTAGTTTTTCAATTGCTTAAGATATTATGCATGTTAGTTTAAATTGTCAATCACCGTTAAACTATCTTTATATCTTAGTGCTTGATCACCATTAGATGTTTAGACAAGTAATTGGATGAAATTTATGTTGAAACATCACCCTAAATTGGCTAGGGCTTCTTGTGATTGATAATTGTAAGTTCACTTTTAAGGTGAATATCACGTTCTTAAGGGTTGCATGGTTTTTCAAAGATTTTCACAAACTTAATGAGTCTTGCATGTTCATATTTGATCAATATCACGGCATTTGATTGTATGTTAAATATACGTCTAACTCGAATATCACTAGTAGAATATGTGCATTAGGAAAACCTAATTTTCAAAGTGCATGTGTAATTCATAAGTACTGGTAGAAACTTAAATAGGATTGGCTATTGGTGAAGGCCGAACTCTAGTGTTTCCCTATCTTTGGATTTCAAAATCGCTTTTGAAGAATTTTAATTTTTGGTATTTTAATTCCCATAATTTCTTTTATTTTTATTTACTTCTGTGTTCATGATTTCAAACTTTTCTACTTTTGTTTTGGGCTAGTTAATTAAGGATTAATTTTGGGGCTAATCAAGTTATCTATAACAATCCTCGTGGAGAATGACCTTGTTTGAGTTTTCTATATTGCAATAAACCTTGTATTTTTCAAGTATTTTTATGATTTTTATCTTAATTTTGGGTGTGGTGAAATTGCTATCAAGAAATTAGCGTCAAGAAATGTGATTGATATTATAACCTGTTTATCGTATTCTTTGGTTAATTATTTTGTATATAATTTTATTTAATTTTTTTATAAATTTTGGCAAAGTTTATGGTTCTAACTCGATCGTACAAAACAGCAATAATTGTACAATTTGATCCAAACCTGAATGCACACATTTAGACAGCACATGGAAAGGAATTTGGTCGTGGGAGAACCCTCATTATTACAAGAAACTTTTCGCAGATTTTGTTTGAAGAGGAAGAAGACAAAGACCAAATAATGAAGTTTTAGAAAGAATACCAATTAAGGCCCTTTTCTTGAGTCACTAGGAGGCTTAAGTTTAATGCATTACCTGGTGATGTATTGTATCCAACAATGGATGGTGATGCTTTTGAAATTCCGAACTACATGCTTGAAATTTGCCTCTTCTTTTCCATGGGTTGCCTAATAGTGATCCTAATATGCACGTTACAGACCCTTGGGTTGGTTGTGCTAGAATATTTTGATCAAGGGCTTTTTCGGAAGAATCAATTGTTTTACATTTGTTTCTTTTCACTTGTATGATATATAAAACTTCTGGTTATTTTCATCCCAAGAATAACCTTACTATATGGAAGCAATTTACAAACAAAGTTTCTCAATAAGTTTTATCCAGCATTCAAGACTCTTTGTTTTGAAGAAAAATTTAGCTTTTGCTCGTAAGACTAAATGAAGTATTGTATGAAGCTTGGGAACATTATACGAGTTATATATGATACAATCCTCCATGGGTTTGATGCAGATTTGGCGTATCTTTGATGGGCTTAATGCTACAACTAAGAGTCAGGTAACGTTTGTGCAAAAGTTTATCATATCTCCACGAACTATTTGAGCTTTTAACAGTACACGCTAATCATCTTCCCAAAGTCCAAATATTGTTGATTTACGTGTAATTTTAAAAATATGATGTTTAGGTCCATGTAACTAAATCAAAATAGAAATTCACCAAAAAAGGAAGACATACATTATTGACAAAAAGAAAAAGGCACATACATTATTGGCTAAAGAAAAAGCACATCCATGGCTTCTTTCACAAGTTTCTTAAAGATAGCAAATCCAAAACTAACTAAAAATTTAAAACCACTTTTTTCTGGTTCCTATCAAATATTCTGCACGAAAAGCAGAAATTAATATTTCAACTAGGAACGGAAATTGCATCCATATGAAGGAGGTAATTGAACACTGGCAAGCAAAATGCTTGGAATAACAATCGATGGTTTCTTCAAGCAAAATGTAAAGTGCGCAAGAAAAGGCAATCATCATGGTGGCAATAGAGATAAAAAGAGGGTGAAGAGGCCTATTATCATTTTTGTGGGCAAGG
The DNA here is from genome assembly GCA_018257905.1 of Gillenia trifoliata. Classification (NCBI taxonomy): domain Eukaryota; kingdom Viridiplantae; phylum Streptophyta; class Magnoliopsida; order Rosales; family Rosaceae; genus Gillenia; species Gillenia trifoliata. The sequence continues at coordinate 5,915,199 of CM031082.1, forward strand.
ATTTGAGGAAATCATCTTCAGAATAATGAGGTGAGAATTCAAAACATGATAACCGGGAAGTTGTGGAAGAAAAGAGCGAGATTGCATCCGAAACTATAAAAAATTGTGAATACCTTTAGATAAGAATGTAGGAAGACCTGTATCTCCATTGTTTCCACCCGAACTGTGAATGCTGCCGCAAACATCATGGCAACAATGAGAGCACCTACAACTGTACAAGAAGTTGATGTGTCTTTCATTGATTCTTCTCCTCCTCTTCTTTCTCCAATTCTTTGTGGCTCTCGTAAATATCACGCGGTGTCATGTGATCTTCGTTTACAGATTCACGATGCTTGGGATCTGCAACTCTCTCCACCTCCTGCATTTCATCCAACCAAAGAATTGTTTTAGTGATGTGACTAGAGAAATGCTAACAACATTTACACTAACCTTGCATTTGGATCATTTCACTTTTTAAAAGAATGTATCATTTAACACAAAACTCAGACACTCAATGCCTTGAAATTATATTTTCTATTTTTCATCTTTTGATTTTTAGCTAAAAGCATTAAAGTCTTGTGTATTTTTTTACCCACATGTGACTATGAAGCACATGTCACTTCATATCCATGAACAATATTTTCCCTTTGAGACGCCATTATGAAGTACTTATCTATATATTGTTATATGATGACAATGCGATTTTGTATGTAGTGTTATACTTCACATAATATATAGATAGATATAATCACCTTGAACCACTGTAGTTCTTGCATTTGCAAAGCTGCACCTCGAATGTGATTAATCGTCGACAATGCCAATGAGGACATACTTCCTACCGTATGGAGCATATTATTGCCAAACTTATCAACGTGGCCTTACTACATCACTTGTTTTCATTTTGGCCAACATTACATCACTTTGATCAGAGTCTTCACCATCGAAGGCATATATATATAAGATTATAAACTTTGTGGTGACGGCATTCAGCGGCAATTTGGAAACACGTTCTGGTCATTCCGGATGTGGCTTGATGGGGAATGAGGTAGCCTCTGCATAAATGAGTAATATACTCCACATGCCCTCGTTCTGGCTGCTATGAACAGTGCTTCGCTCATGCAATCGATTTGTTCAAACCAATGGTTTTGCCGATTTACACATGAGAGGCAGGAACCGGCCAACTCGCTCATGCATCAATTTCATCCGATATATACGATTGATTCAGGATGAATAAAATTAGATAAATTACAATCATTTAAAACAATAATAATAAAAAATCAGTTTAACAATATGAATGCGTGGCCTACCCAAAAGTTCTGGAGATTCGTCACTAGTCCTCGGAAGAAACTCCATTACTGCATTGCAAGTCTGATATGATGGGCCAAAAAGATTGGTTAATAAATACACACACACACGCAATAACAAAAACAAGGAAAAAGGAATGCAAAATACAAAATTGTGAAGGCCAAATATCTCACGAAAACAATTACACAGGAAAATAATTTTAGAAAAAGAAATACATAATAAGTCACATCACTTTTTGAAAAAGAATTTCTCCTACTTGATTTTATAACATTTTATTTACCTTATATAAATGGGCCCTTCTTCTTATTATGTTGGTTTTTGTCATACCCACCTCTATGTGTATTACTTAATTTGCGTTTTCTGTTTTTCTTATTCGTCATATTACTCCTTAATAATATCTTAGTACAACTAGAGTCTACTATATACGTCAAAAACCAATGGAATAGGACTACAAACAATGGAATAGAGATGTGAATGTATAATCTGCATAAACAATGAAACAAAGATTGTGAATATATTGCATCAATAGAATAGACTGTAAATCAGTTCAAAATAACTTGAGCTTGTATTATTTAAGTCGGCAGAAGCAAGTCAAACTCAGCTTGAACTTGAAAAAGTTCAACAAACTGCTTGAGCAACGTGGATATTCCGTTTAGCTCGACTCAGCTATAGCTCCCAAGTAGGAAGTGTATATATGGATGAAGATGTTCATACATCTATATTTGTAGTAGCATTATAGAGCAACTTACTTCATTTGGCATTAACAAAACCAAATCGCAATTCAGACATGTAAAATACCTACGGAAATGCGATGCCTTTTGATTTTCTTTTGGTCTGAGACATGACTTTGATCACTCTGACTATCGTTGTTGATGGGAGGAAGACGATTTATGCGTATACCTATCAAGAAAAGAACACAAGCCCAATCATATTAATCCAATTAAATTCTTTTTCTGAAGCTAAGTTTTTTTTTTATGTTATGTACTCCTTCATTAATTCTAATTGAATAATTACCTAACATGAGAATGTTAATTGCCATAAAAATTATTAATTTGTTCTACACATATGAATAGGTAAACGATTTCCAATTTAATTAATGTGTTGCATCTTTAGATGATGACAAATAACATAAACTGCTTATATTTCTACAACCAAAATCATTATTCACAATTGGGCGTGAAAAGTGGACACTAATATTATTGTCCATAATAGAATTACGCTTGTTCCTTACAATGTCCTTAAATACAATTTTGTGTTTAGTATTATTTGAAAGAAGAACGAATTTAATTTCTAATACTACACAATGTGACGAACTAAACATATAAGTACATGGAATACTAAACTCAAATTTTTTCTCAACCATCAACTACCCGATGCCATTGTTCTATAAAAAGATTTCAGTCTTTTTCTTTTCTTTTTTCTTTTCAGGTTAACCATTTGTTATCCTTGCATCCACCTTATACTTTCATATATAACTTCTTGATCATAAATGACAATGATTAGCAATTTACCCACTCGACTTCATTTAGCAAAGCAAACATATATATTATTTCCTTTTAAAATTAGAAAGTCCGCTTTATCAGTTATTTGTTGCTGCAAAAACTGATTTGTTAGAGCAAACATGTAGGAAACAAAACACTCAATTACAAAATCTGTTGATTTAATCTGTGTGAATGAGCAGAGCAAAAGGGACTTATTGTAGAGGGTAATTTAAAATTGCAGTCACGCAAAATATAAAGAGGAAATAAAGTGGCATTGTACCAACCGTAATAAACCAACTTTTCCTATAAACTGAGGCGGCTTCCACTTTTAACCCAAAGCGCGTTACTGGCCAAGTTATTAAGGGAAATCCCGTCGTAGCCTTTAGCCATGCCCAATTGTGGGTAACGCTGAATCAAACTTCACGCAATATCTATATGTAATACAAGTGTGGAACAAAGAACAATGTAAGTATGCAGAATATTTGCAACCAAAAATCACACGGTAAAAGAAGATGTAGGGCGTTGATATCAATAGCTGGTCATGTTTGAAACTCGATCGATTATATCTCTTACTAAATCTTTGGAGATGAAAACCGAGAGAAATTAGTTGAGAGGCATCGGAAAACTTGTAGTGTTTCGTGTCGAGTGACATAATAGAGATAACGAGCCATTCTTTCCCCATTTGACACCTTCTGAGCCTCGACAATCAGAGGAGTCGTCCTGCGGTCGGCAGGTAAAATACTAAGTAATTTGTCACTCTTTTTAACCATGCTTTTAGCTACGTCAACCCTTTCTGACAAAAATATTAAAAGAAAAGAGCCGTCAAACCAAGATTGTCTTGTATTTCCAAGTCTTCCTTTGTCATTAACCACCAGCTGTTTTATAATGCGCACCCTACTTCTGAAATTCCAGAGTGCGTAGTGGAAGAGCTGTACTGCCAAATTTTTAATACTATCATCTGAAATTTTGCACTTCCGAGCTGGGGATGTTTGCGAAGTAACTTGATCGCATTATCCCAATCCCCAGACTTCACATATTTGACGAAAGTTGCATGGATATCGTTGACATTGCTCTCATGTTCTGCATGCCATATTTTCACTTTGTTAATTGCTAACTTTTCCCATATATATATTTGCATAAACATAACTAATACAAATTTGAAAACAAATGGGAAATTCTACGGTAGATGAATTAAAAGAGAATGCAAATTATACTAATAGAAATTGAACCACTGTGAGATGACTGGTTGGGGCTAATTCCAAGCCCGTATTCCATACATCTAGTCCTCGTGTTTGGATTCCTGGCACTAAGGAATCACACGATGAGATGGCCAGGGGAGGCTGAAATGCTCGTGAATCTTCCTAAAAGTTCCTAAGAGTGGGATCGGCCAGACTTGACCACCACCGGTCCTTTTTATATAAATAAATAAATAAAATACTAATAAAAATTGACGTTCATGTAATAATAAAGCTATGTAAGAAAACAATTTTGACTACTAATAAAATTCTCTTAGCGCAGTCAATGAAGATTTAATTACTATTGACTAGAATTATATAGAAGCCTTAATATACATACCTCCAGTGCGCCCTTCTTCCTTGGCCAACTCTGGTGTTGAATGGTTCTGTGTTGGATGAAGGCTGAACAAGTATCCTCTCGTCTGAAAAAGTAAAATCTTTGATGTTCAAATGTTACCATTCAATTCTTAATTTGCCTTTCTCTCTTTTCTTAGCAAATGTCTATGTGTGTGCAAAGGGGCGATCAAAACTCAAATCTCATAGTACCAATGTAGCGATTCAAGCGCATGCAGTGCCCAAAGTATTTTTAATTCTTTTTTTCAATGAGGGAATTTAGTCCAAAGACTTGCGGGTATTTGTTATCTTCCTAGTTCTATCGAGAAGCTTCAAGGCATGATGCCAAGCTATACCTGGCTTGTTCCAATGTTCGTTGAGCATCACTTGCCAATGCATGTCGAATTCTTGTCAAAAGAGGCATTTCATCGAACGCTTTGTGGCATACTCTCGTGTCCCATATCAAATGGTGATAGGGTCCTTCGGCTACCTTCTCTATGTTTTTCTGAATCTTTGTAGCATCTCGACCCAAGAGGACCCCCAGATCTGCTCCCTGTGTGTGAGAAGTTCAGCTACCATTGGAGAAATAATTGCATACTTCTTATACAATGACATATTTACACCGAGGAGTGGAAGAATAAATTAGTTTTGAACTCGCTTATCCACAAGATTCGACCCAAGATCTATGAGATCGCTGCAAAGAAAAATACTCCCAAATCGTATTACTAAGTGACATAATTGTGCGTACTTCTTTGATATACTACATTTTTCATATACATCTTAGTTATACAAATACATCAAATCAGAATACTTTAATCATAATAAATACAAATACTCCTCATCAAATCAGAATAGATCACCTACAAGGCTACAAGGTAAAAGTTTTTTTCTCCTTCAATTTTTCATATATATATGTGTACGCATTCCTCTTCCGTCGGATGATTGATTGGCGACCTGGCTTCAATTTTTCTAATAAAGTATCCTATGCTTTTTTGCCGTGGTTGCGCTCTTGATAAATTGATAAGTATCATCTCGCAAGAATTCCTGGATTGCATATAAGGCCTTGACATGATCTTCATTCTCCAAGCCTTAATTTCAGCTTCTTTTTCTTCTGCTGTTTTAATAATTGGTAAAGATCCTCAGAGAAATAGGAAATGAAAATATATGAATTAAGTAAGAATATATATAAAATCTAATTTCCAAACAAATTAAATATCATAGAACATACATCTTTTGGAAAAAGGGTCAATAAGAGGCGGTTCTTTATATGTGCCTTCTCGATAATGTCCCAAAGATCTTTCTGCCATCAAGTGAGTCTTAACCCGGAGAACTCAATCGTCATAGTTCTTATGTTAAGTAAACTGTAAGAACAACGGTAGCTGCTGCCATGTTCAATCTGCCCATTTATGCAACGAGATTTTATGTCAATCCAGCATAGAAAGAAAACAAGGCAAAAGAATTGAAACACCGGAAATCACATACGTATTACCTTGAGCATATATAAGACGATGAACAGATCAAAAAACTCAGACGAGACGACCTAAATGTAGATGACAAACTTGAACAACAAACCAAGGCAAGTAAGAAAAATGGGCTCTGAGAATTGCAGAAACTGTTCTGGTTCACGAACCATATAATTCTCTCGAATACTTCACTACATACTTCCTTCCAGCGTCTGCTAAGCTCTTCCATATACCCATCGAGCTTTGAGCTTTGGCGCTTTTTATAATCTCATTCCAGCAACTATTCAAAATTTGTTGCCTTTTCTTTAATTGGTCCACATGCCATTATCTTATCTCTTTATAGATTTTTTTTTTTTTCGAAATGTGTCTTTCTTTTCATGAGTAAATCTCTGATTGATATAAGTTCAAATTTGCAAGTCATTATTAGGTTTAATCTACTTTGTTGGATTAGGCCCACTTATTAATTATCTACGTCAGTTTATTTTATTATTATTTTTTAATTGAATTTTAATCAATGTTAAACATTATTTATAGATTACTTTCTTCTACTTAATTTTTAAAATTAAATATTATTTCTTCTTCTTCTTGCTCACAATTTCTTCTTCTACCTCCATCACAAGAATTGTTTTAACTAATAATTTATGTTGGTGTGTAATATATATATATATGAGCATATATACTTCAGTATAGATTTATAAAGGTATGCAGATGAAATTTTTTTTGAACTATTCTCATGGATGATAGGTGGATTAAGCTTCATTTATTTTTGCATATTCACTCATTATAAAGTTAAAATGCATTTTATCAACTTACGCACAACATATACGAAGATACAATTTTTTTTTTGTAATTATGTTTGCACTGTTTGCGTAATTAAAATCTTTCATAATATCGTCTTTGAAACATTGCAATATCATGTATTACAGTCTCAATTTCATTGCAATATCATACATCCGCTAGTATTTTCTGCCAATTTGATCGTTAGCGATGATCAAATCACATTTTGTGCTTATGCGGATGTCGGATTTGAGCCATGCGATGCGGATAAATCATATTTATCGGCTTTTCGGCCCACTCAACTCATATACATTCAATTCTTCAATTTCATAGTAATTTATTCTGATATACCTGGTTATGTATTCTTACCCTTTTCCATCAGCCTTCTTCCTGGCGGATCCGCACGCGGGTCAGATCGGCCCCACAAAAATTTGTGCCATGGGGGATAAAATACTTAAAATGAATATTCATTATAAAAGAAAATAAATTTGAAAAATAAAGTTAAAATACTAAATGAGGCACACTCCTTTCTCTTCTCCAACAAGTGGCAAAGTTGCCTGTCATTTACGTTGAAGAAAAAAGATTGAGGCGGGGTTTCCGTTGGAGAAGTAGGTGGCTAACTTGTTCTCTGGCCAAGCCCATCGCATCTAGGCTTCTTAATTCTGGTTGCTGTCGAGAAGAAGGAAATGGTGGGCCCCATTTTAGTATTTTAACTTTATTTTTAAATTTATTTTCTTTTATAATGAATATTCATTTTTTTTAATTATTTTTTATCCGCGTGGCACAAATTTTGTGGGGCCCGATGAGCTACGTAGGCAATATCGTAGGAATTGACTGGAAAAAAGACCGTCTTAAGAACTTGGTATGAAATAGGAGTCATTGTATGAAACTAAAAATTCTAAAGATGTTGTATGAAGTTGAAATTGGACAAAAAGTTGAGGGAGTAAATGTAAATTATCTTTTTTTTTATCCACATGGCTCAAAATCGACATCCAGACGAAGAAAATGCGTACTAACATTTACACACGCTCATCATTTAAATTCGCCAAATTTGGACAACAACAATGTATGATATTGCAATGAAATCATAAGTTTATGTATGATATTGCAATGTTTTAAAGTTGGGATGTATGAGGTTGCAATTGCACTCTCAAACTTGAGGTGCAAACCGGTAATTTACCCATTTCTTTTGATTTTGATTTATTCTATTTTTAATAATTTAAAAATCAATTAACAAATGTACCACACATCACGCGATCTATAAAATATAATTCAAATAAATTATCCATCTAGCATAAGCCTTTAACAATAAAGAAAGAGTAGTCAAATTTTTTAAAACATATAAAAATACAAAAATGCACACTATCACCGAACTTAATAAATTCAAAAGTGAAGTAATTTGTAGGGAAAAATTATATACCACGTGAAATAGGAAGAAGTGATGAAGCAAACACTCCATCCTGAATACCTCACGCAGATCATTTTTTATGCTTATATTTACGTTATCTAACGTCAAATGTAAAGATTGGTGATATAAGATCATATCCGATCGTTAAATAATATAAATATAATATAAAAAATAAGCATCAGAATCAACTTCATGTGTCAGCTCATCTGTACAACCTAACTCCCACGTCCCTGCCTTTTAGTCAATCGTTTCTACTCACTACTAGAATTCTCTCCACAACAGACGTCTTGGACATATAATGATCCTCGTCGTTCTCTTCGAACGACATATTATGCAGTCTGATTCTGGATAATCGACGACCGCACGCAACCCGAGAACCTTGTTGCCACTTTTGCACTTCTATTGATCTTCAATTTGTTCAGTCACCTGCTCTACACCAATATCCTTACACATATGTGAGGGACAAAGTGGTTTGGACGAGACTTCGGTGCGTCTAAGAAAGCGGTGTTTGAGGTGGTGAGGGGCAAAGTGGTGGCCAAGATCAATGGGTGGGCAGAGCAGTTTTTATCACCGGCAGGAAAGGAGGTTTTGATTAAATCAGTGGCCAGATCACTACCTACTTCCGGTGAACTTGTGCAAGGAAATTGAGCTGTCTCCATGGCTAGATATTGGTGGAGTGGGAAAGCAAAATAGGCGAGGGTTACATTGGGTGTCCTGGGACTAAATTAGCTGACGAAGCGGTGTGGTGGATTGGGTTTGGTGATTCGCAGAATTTAATATAGCCTTATTGGCTGTTGGGTTAAGGAATTATGAAAAGCCCGGAGTCTGTTAGCTCGAATATTACGAGATAAGTACCATCCGAATGGCACATTTGGAGGCATTCTAGTGGACGGAATGACATCATGTAAGTTAGAAATGAATATTTCAGGGAAGGGAAGTCTTATTGGCAGGATTATGATGGAGGATTGGGGATGGCCAGATATCAGGCGCGGAAGATCCATGGCTTCCAATTCACGGCCTTTTAAACTTTTCATATCATGAGGACATGCCAAGTTTGGTGAAAGATCTCATTGATCATGAAAATGATGCCGGAGGAAGCGGAGGTTCGGGAGATCTCCTTGACCTGCAAGAAGCTCAGGTAATTTTGGGGTTGCCAATAATTCACTATGGCTGCCAGTGATAAGCTTATTTGGCATTATACAAAGAATGGTGTTGTTACAGTTAAAAGTGGTTATGTGGTGGCAAACGATGGATCAAAATGGTTAACTGGGACGTCGTAGAACTGGAGAGTCGAGTGCTACGAATGAGGATCCCAAAATTTGGTTCAATTATATGGCAGATTGATGCCAGCCTACCAGGCAAGTTGAAGCAGTTTTTATGGAGGTGTTGCTTGAATATCTTGATGTTCGTGAAAATCTTAAACGTGACCAATGAACGTCGGAGGGTGGGTGCCCTTTTTGTGAGAGGAAATGAAACTCAATTCATATTTTCTTCCTAGTGTGAGGTGTAAGAAATAAAATCTAACCTTTTAAACCCGAAGAAGACGAAGTCATAGCCGACCAATAGCAGTTTCTCCTCTCTTGCAGAAATAATATACTTGACTTATGAATAGGATCTAAGTCAAATAATGAACCAGTTTTTCTATGAGAGCAAAGAATCATCATTTATATTGAAACAATTCTTATGATTTTTCTATTAAAAAATCAATGTACAAGAAGCTAACACACACCCAACAATTATGAATGCTAAGATCGTAATTCATTAAAATTCAACTAAATCGATACTATTTCACACGGATACAAATTTATCTATATAGTTTGAATTAAATACAAAAAATTCAAAATGAAATGAGTTTTACTTACTTAAACAGTAAGTATTGTGTGGGCCTTTTGTTTGCTAGTGTTCTTTCAATTGGATACAAGACAAGTTATGGGGATGACTTTTAAGGCATGCTGGTGGGCTTCATTAGAGATGACAGGGCCAATTAAATGGACTTGAGTCCATTCCATTATTTGTTGTGTCAAATGAAATTGATCGAATACATACGACTTAGCTACGAATCCATACAGAGCGGGTTATCTAACCCATCCTCACACACAAAGTTACAAATTCATATGTGCTGGAGGCAACGCCGAGATGAGCATCATCACGCTCATCTTCCTCCTTCTCTCCGTCATCATCATCCTTCTCCGCATCTTCTCTCTCCGCTGCTGACAAGCCAGGGATTGCTCTGGACCCAGCGCCTACGACCCATGGGTTTGTAAATGCTGCCGCTGCCGGTTAAGCCGTCATTCTCTCTATAGATCTAATTGAGTGGGTAACTTTTTCTCGAGTAAACAATTTTGTCAAGATGGTGATGCGGTGGTTGAGGGTGGAATTTTTGATTTGGATTGCTGTTTTTTTCTTTCTAAATTTCTAATTGAAGGTGGGAATTTTTAGATTTAAGTTTTAATTTTGTTTCATCAAGATGAAATTTGGTATTTGATTTTTGTTGAAGATGTGACTCAGTTTAATGGGGTTTTGTGGTTTTTTTTTTCCTTTTCCGATTGAATGAACTCAAGTGTACTTCCTTCGATGTTGCTGGAAGTGGAATTTGGATTTATTTATTTTTCCTATTTTACAAGCAAATTAATTTTCAACTACCCGTACTTCTGTCTACACCAAACATTAGACATGAGTCTCATCCTATCCACTCCAATCCTAACTCTATCCTATCTTAAATACTAAACCAATCTCACCGCCACTAACCGCCCTAGCAGATTGTTGCGGCTCTATATGATAGCGTAATACTCTAAGAAATGGGGGAGTGAGAGTATTTACGGCTGGTTTTTGGGTTGTGGAGAATTTAAGTGTCGAAATGAGATTATTTGGGTGGGTCAGGAGCTGGCCATTTGCACGTTGATGTGCGCTTGGTGTTCGAGCTTGATACTTGATATAATATGTTACGGAAGAAAACGACAGCCTACATCGCCGCCGTAGTGCTTACTATTGCTGTCTGGGTGGTGTTGCTAGAAAGGATGGTGTCGGTCGTGGTTTATAGCCGCAACGGTTGGGTCAAATTAAACGGCCACGGAGCTTGAGCATCCTGTCAAGAAAGTTGAGTTTCCACCTTAAAACCAATTGTCAATATGGAGAGTAGCCTAATCCCTTTTATAAGTCCTTTGCAAGCATTTTCTCCTTTCATCGATGTGACTCTTTTACCTTCACATCGATGCAGTCGTCATAGCGTTATGGCTGGTTGGTGAGGGAATAGTTTGGTTATTTCATCACAAAGAAAAAGTGTGAGCTTCTTTCATGTTTCATTTCTAGTTTAATGGCAAGAGGTGTAAGAGTTTTTCATTATGTGAGTTAGATCAACTATTATTCTCGTTAATCATATACAATTGTATTGCTAAAGCATTCTATGGATATGGATCGTATATGGATTAAGTATAATTAATCTTTTGTGGAGGGAAATATCTGAAACTTAATTTTGAAATAACAAAGAGGTAGTTTTTTTTTGGATGAGAATCGATGGCAATCGCTACCGTGATAGGGTGGAGCAATATAAAAGACTCATTGAAATGTTTTTGGTCTCTTCTCGAGTTGTATGTTCATAACAACACTCGCCCCATCGAGAGAGTATGAACTGTAAAGAAACCAAGAGGAGAGAAGACACCAGCACATCGCGGCAATATGGCTTCATCTACAAAAAGTGCGCATTTGATTTTATATCGCTCTTCTCTGTACAATATATAGTTCAGTACTAGTAAAACCTTTAGAGATTACAACTTTTGCATATGTATGTTAACGTGGTTTATTGGCTTAATTGGTAATGTAGATTTCTTAATCTCTTTGATATTCGGCTTTCATGTGGTATCAGAGCCGGTCAATTAAAGCCATAAACTCGTTTAAAATATTTTTTGTTCCGCTGCGAGATAGAATACAGATTATATATATATTGATTTATTAGTTTTACTTGATAGTTATATTACATAAGAACAATTCTACATATTTGATTATACATTCTAAATCATTTCATTTGGTTGAAATTATTTTATTGATTGGTCATTTGTCTACAGACTAATTGATATGATAATGAAATGATTGGTTGTTGGATCAAATAACATTGGAGATCAAGAAATTAGTTTGTCTGATGGTTTTGCGATGAAGTTATAATTTCATAACTTAAATGACTTGAACATAATTCATTCAACAGTTTTAAATAAATTGCCAAAGTGATTTCTTTAATCTTTCGTTCTTGAAGAATTATATAAGGAAAGTCATATGGTGGTTTATGTGTGTTATCAAGTTGATATATTTCCAAAGAGATGATCTGCTGGGATTGCTATAAACCAGTGTATAGTGAGTTGTGATTAACATGTAATTTATGTAAAGACTTCTTGCCTAAAGGTGTTGTACTTACATATATTCTTGTTATTTATATCTAGCTATGTACGATTTGAAATCCATTGAAATATATAGACAGTTTCTTGCCTAAAGGTGTGACTGGTTGTATAGTATTAGTGTGAATAAGAGATTGTTGTTTTAATCTCTTGCCACAGACTCATGGTTTTTTCAAATCAATTTTGTATATGATTTACAGGTTTCAACATGCTAAGTCTCATGAATGTTGAAAAACTGAATGGCAACAACTTTAAGACGTGGAAGCAACAAAGTGAAATACATTTGGGGATGTTAGAATTCAACATTGCTTTTACTCAACCACAACCGTCTGCTTTAACTGAGAACAGCACTACTGCAGAAAGAGATGTGTTTGCTAAATGGGAAAGAGCTAACCAAATGTCATTGTTGATCATGCAAAATGCAATGGAGGAACATATAAGAGGCAGCATCACAAGATGTGATTTGGCAAAGCAATACATGATTAAGATTGAAGAAAAGTTTAAAAGATCCGACAAGGCTGAAACTAGAGCATATCTTTCTGAACTGATTAATGCTAAGCATGATGGCGTTGGGAGTGTTAGAGAGCATCTTTTTAAGCTTGTAAACATCTCTAACAAACTTAATGCAATGGAGATAGGAATAACTGATCAATTCCTTGTTCATATGGCTTTGTTTTCACTGCCAAATGATTATGAGCAGATTAAGGTGAGTTACAATACTCAAAAGGAAACATGGAATATCAATGAGCTCATTTCTATCTGCTGCCAAGAAGAGGAAAGGATGAAGAAATCAAAAATTGACAGTGCCAATCTGGTTCATGTTGGGAAAGGCAAAAATAAGGTTGTTGGTACATCTAAGTTTGATAAGGGGAAATCGAAATTCACAGGTCCCAAACCAGGTGCTTCTTCTGGACTGAAAAAACATGGTTCAACTTCTGCTAAGCCTAATAAAGGTGACACTTCTTCTACAAGTTCTGGCCTTAAAATAAATAAACCCAACTTCAAGAGGTGTTTTCATTGCAATTCTTCCGAACACTTAAGGAAGGATTGTGCTGGTTTCAAAGCATGGCTTATTAAGAAAGGTATCAAATATATAAATGTTTTTGTTACAGTTGAATCAAACATGGTTTTTATTCCTCAAAATTCTTGGTGGTTTGATACCGGTTGTTCTGTGCATATAACTAATTCATTGCAGGGATTTCAAAGCCAGAAGAACCAAAGTAAGGAGCATTACAATGTTTATGTTGGAAATGGAAGTCGTGTCATTGTTGAGTCTATTGGTCAAGTTATGTTAAAACTTTCTTCTTGCTATGTTTTAGTGTTGAACAATGTTCTTTATGTACCTTCAATGAGAAGGAATTTACTTTCAGCTACTAAGTTTGTAAAAAATGGTTTTTCATATGTTGGTGATGATACTAGTATTCGTTTTTATTTGAAGAATCAGTTGGATAATTTATTAGGATATGCTTCTCTTAATGGTGAACTTTGGCAAGTTCAGTGTCCCTATTTTCATGAATGTCATAATGTAAGTCATTTAGCTCCTAAAAGATTGCTCACTAATGATAATTCTTCTATGTTGTGGCATAGAAGACTTGGGCATAGATCTAAGGAGAGAATGATGAGATTGGTGAAATTAGGTTCATTGCCAAATCTAAGTTTTCAAGACTTGGAAAATTGTGTTGACTGTTATAAGGGTAAAACCGTTTCTGCAAATAACAAGTCAAATTTGAAAAGAAGCAATGGCATTTTGGAGATTATTCATACTGATGTTTGTGGTCCATTTCCAACAAGAACGATTTGTGGCAATTCTTACTTTGTACTCTTTATAGATGACTTTTCTAGGTAAACATATTTGTTTTTGATATCTGAAAAATCACAAGTTTTAAATTGTTTTAAAATTTTTAAACTTTAAGTTGAAAAACAGTTGGGAAAACACATAAAAATTGTAAGGTCAGATCGTGGAGGTGAGTATTTCGGTAGGTATACAGAAGTTGGACAACAAAAGGGTCCATTTGCCATGTATTTACAGCAAGAAGGCATAATTGCTCAGTATACTACACCTGGTACTCCTTCACAAAATGGAGTTGCGGAACGTAGGAATCGAACTTTAAAGGAAATGGTTAGAAGCATGCTTTCTCATTCTCAATTGCCTGAGTTTCTTTGGGGAGAGGCTATAAAAACAGCAAACTATATTATGAATAGAGTACCAAGCAAGGTTGTTTCTTCGACCCCTTTTGAGCTTTGGACAGGAAGAAAACCTAGTTTTTCACATTTTCATACTTGGGGTTGTAGATGTGAAGCTAGACTATACAATCCACATGAGAGAAAATTAGATATGAGCACAACAAGTTGTTTCTTTGTTGGATATCTAGAGAAGTCCAAGGGATATCGTTTTTATTGTCCTAGTTTGCATACAAGATTGGTGGAGAGTAATAATGCAAAGTTCATTGAAGATTTTGGCTCACTTTACTCTCATTCGAGAAGCTGTTATGTGTTTGAGGAAATAAGTCAAACTTCCACTAATGATGCAGCTGTTCTTTCCTTGCCAGCAACTATTTCTTCAAATTGTTCATTAATACAGTCACAAGGTGGATTTGCTCGGGTACATGAACAACAAGCTCCCACTTATGATAATTTGCATGTTTCAACTCCACAAGAGGCTTCAGTACAACGAGAAATTTCTGTTCAAAATGAATCTGCAGCAACGTCTAATCCTATTGCAATAGTGCAACCAGTTGTACCACCTAGAAAGTCACAGAGAACAAGAAAGCCTGCATTATCAGACGATTACATAACCTTTTTGAATGAAGTTGAGTTTGATATTGATGATGATGATCCCACTACTTACCAAGCTGCCATGGAAGGTTCACATGCATCTCTATGGCATGCTGCCATGCAAGATGAATTGAGTTCAATGACAAAGAATGGTGTTTGGAGTTTGGTTGAGAGTTCAACTGATATGAAGCCGATAGGATGTAAATGGGTATTTAAAACCAAACGAGACTCAAAAGGTGAGATTGAAAGGTATAAGGCCAGATTGGTGGCCAAGGGTTTCACTTAGAAAGAAGGGTTGGATTACAAAGACACTTTTTCACCTGTGTCTACCAAAGACTCTTTTAGAGTTATTATGGCACTCACAGCGCATTTTGATCTTGAGTTGCATCAAATGGACGTTAAAACAGCTTTCTTAAATGGCAATCTTGGTGAAACCATTTATATGAGACAACCACCAGGATTCGTTGAAAGGGGAAAGGAGAGTTTTGTATGCAAGCTCAATAAGTCTATATATGGACTTAAGCAAGCCTCGAGACAATGGTACAAAAAGTTTGATCAGGTGGTGACATCTTTTGGGTTTGTTGAAAATAAAATTGATAACTGTGTATATTTGAAAGTTGTGAAGTCCAGTTTTATCTTCTTGTTGTTATATGTAGATGGCATACTCCTTGCTAGTTCAAATGTACCATTGTTAAATGATACGAAGGATATGTTATCGAAGAGTTTTGACATGAAGGATTTGGGAGAAGCACACTTTGTGCTGGGTATTGAGATAGTCAGAAATAGGTTGAAGAAAACTTTGGGACTGTCACAATTTAATTACATTGACAGAGTGCTTAAAAGGTTCAATATGGAAAATTGTAATGAAAGTGCAAGACAAAGTGAGGGAAGGTGTAATCGAAATTGAGCATCTTGGTACTTATGACATGGTGGCTGATCCATTAACAAAAGCATTACATGTCACAGCCTTCAATAGACATGTGCTTAAGATGGGTTTACAATCCTCCTTTGATCTAATTTGAATGTGGGAGAAAAAGGTATTTGCTTCTGTATTGACATGAAATTTATTATGTTGTAAACTTAAGTTGTTTCTGTTATGTTGATCTTTGCAAAGTTAACGATATGAATGATATTTTATATCATCATAAGACCAAAAGAAATGTGGGAGCTGTTAAGGTACCAACAAGCTCTCACAAATTTAATTAAGTTCCTCAACTTACAACTTTATAATTGGTGAGATCAATTTGTGATTCTTTATGCAGATACAAATATTTTGTATTGAGTATTTAGAGTTCAATTGATAAATCTGTATAGTTAGTTGCAAAGTCATTTTGTTTATTATAAGTATGTGATCACCTTAATTTGTATGTATATATGTTAAAATAGTTTAATCAAACTCATGTGGGAGAATGTAAGAGTTTTTCATTATGTGAGTTAGATCAAACTATTATTCTGTTAATCATATGTACACGGACAAGTTAAAGGACTTATGGTATTATTGGACTGTATATGGATTAAGTATAATTAATCTTTGTGGAGGGAAATATCTGAACTTAATTTTGAAATAAAGAGGTAGTTTTTTTTGGATGAGAAACTGATGGTAACTGCTACCGTGATAGGTGGAGCAGTTACAAAAGACTCTCATTGAAATGTTTTTGGTCTCTCTTCTTGAGTTGTGGTGTTCATAACAACACTCGTCCTATCAAGAGTATGAACTGTAAAGAAACTAAGAGGAGAGAAGATTAACTACAATACTGCTGCAATATGGCTTCATCTACAGGCAAGTATTTGATTTATATCAGTCTTCTCTGTACAATATATAGTTCAGTACTAGTAAAACCTTTAGAGATTACAACTTTTGCATATGTATGTTAACGTGGTTTATTGGCTTAATTGGTAATGTAGATTTCTTAATCTCTTTGATATTCGGCTTTCATGTGGTATCAGAGCCGGTCAATTAAAGCCATAAACTCGTTTAAAATATTTTTTGTTCCGCTGCGAGATAGAATACAGATTATATATATATTGATTTATTAGTTTTACTTGATAGTTATATTACATAAGAACAATTCTACATATTTGATTATACATTCTAAATCATTTCATTTGGTTGAAATTATTTTATTGATTGGTCATTTGTCTACAGACTAATTGATATGATAATGAAATGATTGGTTGTTGGATCAAATAACATTGGAGATCAAGAAATTAGTTTGTCTGATGGTTTTGCGATGAAGTTATAATTTCATAACTTAAATGACTTGAACATAATTCATTCAACAGTTTTAAATAAATTGCCAAAGTGATTTCTTTAATCTTTCGTTCTTGAAGAATTATATAAGGAAAGTCATATGGTGGTTTATGTGTGTTATCAAGTTGATATATTTCCAAAGAGATGATCTGCTGGGATTGCTATAAACCAGTGTATAGTGAGTTGTGATTAACATGTAATTTATGTAAAGACTTCTTGCCTAAAGGTGTTGTACTTACATATATTCTTGTTATTTATATCTAGCTATGTACGATTTGAAATCCATTGAAATATATAGACAGTTTCTTGCCTAAAGGTGTGACTGGTTGTATAGTATTAGTGTGAATAAGAGATTGTTGTTTTAATCTCTTGCCACAGACTCATGGTTTTTTCAAATCAATTTTGTATATGATTTACAGGTTTCAACATGCTAAGTCTCATGAATGTTGAAAAACTGAATGGCAACAACTTTAAGACGTGGAAGCAACAAAGTGAAATACATTTGGGGATGTTAGAATTCAACATTGCTTTTACTCAACCACAACCGTCTGCTTTAACTGAGAACAGCACTACTGCAGAAAGAGATGTGTTTGCTAAATGGGAAAGAGCTAACCAAATGTCATTGTTGATCATGCAAAATGCAATGGAGGAACATATAAGAGGCAGCATCACAAGATGTGATTTGGCAAAGCAATACATGATTAAGATTGAAGAAAAGTTTAAAAGATCCGACAAGGCTGAAACTAGAGCATATCTTTCTGAACTGATTAATGCTAAGCATGATGGCGTTGGGAGTGTTAGAGAGCATCTTTTTAAGCTTGTAAACATCTCTAACAAACTTAATGCAATGGAGATAGGAATAACTGATCAATTCCTTGTTCATATGGCTTTGTTTTCACTGCCAAATGATTATGAGCAGATTAAGGTGAGTTACAATACTCAAAAGGAAACATGGAATATCAATGAGCTCATTTCTATCTGCTGCCAAGAAGAGGAAAGGATGAAGAAATCAAAAATTGACAGTGCCAATCTGGTTCATGTTGGGAAAGGCAAAAATAAGGTTGTTGGTACATCTAAGTTTGATAAGGGGAAATCGAAATTCACAGGTCCCAAACCAGGTGCTTCTTCTGGACTGAAAAAACATGGTTCAACTTCTGCTAAGCCTAATAAAGGTGACACTTCTTCTACAAGTTCTGGCCTTAAAATAAATAAACCCAACTTCAAGAGGTGTTTTCATTGCAATTCTTCCGAACACTTAAGGAAGGATTGTGCTGGTTTCAAAGCATGGCTTATTAAGAAAGGTATCAAATATATAAATGTTTTTGTTACAGTTGAATCAAACATGGTTTTTATTCCTCAAAATTCTTGGTGGTTTGATACCGGTTGTTCTGTGCATATAACTAATTCATTGCAGGGATTTCAAAGCCAGAAGAACCAAAGTAAGGAGCATTACAATGTTTATGTTGGAAATGGAAGTCGTGTCATTGTTGAGTCTATTGGTCAAGTTATGTTAAAACTTTCTTCTTGCTATGTTTTAGTGTTGAACAATGTTCTTTATGTACCTTCAATGAGAAGGAATTTACTTTCAGCTACTAAGTTTGTAAAAAATGGTTTTTCATATGTTGGTGATGATACTAGTATTCGTTTTTATTTGAAGAATCAGTTGGATAATTTATTAGGATATGCTTCTCTTAATGGTGAACTTTGGCAAGTTCAGTGTCCCTATTTTCATGAATGTCATAATGTAAGTCATTTAGCTCCTAAAAGATTGCTCACTAATGATAATTCTTCTATGTTGTGGCATAGAAGACTTGGGCATAGATCTAAGGAGAGAATGATGAGATTGGTGAAATTAGGTTCATTGCCAAATCTAAGTTTTCAAGACTTGGAAAATTGTGTTGACTGTTATAAGGGTAAAACCGTTTCTGCAAATAACAAGTCAAATTTGAAAAGAAGCAATGGCATTTTGGAGATTATTCATACTGATGTTTGTGGTCCATTTCCAACAAGAACGATTTGTGGCAATTCTTACTTTGTACTCTTTATAGATGACTTTTCTAGGTAAACATATTTGTTTTTGATATCTGAAAAATCACAAGTTTTAAATTGTTTTAAAATTTTTAAACTTTAAGTTGAAAAACAGTTGGGAAAACACATAAAAATTGTAAGGTCAGATCGTGGAGGTGAGTATTTCGGTAGGTATACAGAAGTTGGACAACAAAAGGGTCCATTTGCCATGTATTTACAGCAAGAAGGCATAATTGCTCAGTATACTACACCTGGTACTCCTTCACAAAATGGAGTTGCGGAACGTAGGAATCGAACTTTAAAGGAAATGGTTAGAAGCATGCTTTCTCATTCTCAATTGCCTGAGTTTCTTTGGGGAGAGGCTATAAAAACAGCAAACTATATTATGAATAGAGTACCAAGCAAGGTTGTTTCTTCGACCCCTTTTGAGCTTTGGACAGGAAGAAAACCTAGTTTTTCACATTTTCATACTTGGGGTTGTAGATGTGAAGCTAGACTATACAATCCACATGAGAGAAAATTAGATATGAGCACAACAAGTTGTTTCTTTGTTGGATATCTAGAGAAGTCCAAGGGATATCGTTTTTATTGTCCTAGTTTGCATACAAGATTGGTGGAGAGTAATAATGCAAAGTTCATTGAAGATTTTGGCTCACTTTACTCTCATTCGAGAAGCTGTTATGTGTTTGAGGAAATAAGTCAAACTTCCACTAATGATGCAGCTGTTCTTTCCTTGCCAGCAACTATTTCTTCAAATTGTTCATTAATACAGTCACAAGGTGGATTTGCTCGGGTACATGAACAACAAGCTCCCACTTATGATAATTTGCATGTTTCAACTCCACAAGAGGCTTCAGTACAACGAGAAATTTCTGTTCAAAATGAATCTGCAGCAACGTCTAATCCTATTGCAATAGTGCAACCAGTTGTACCACCTAGAAAGTCACAGAGAACAAGAAAGCCTGCATTATCAGACGATTACATAACCTTTTTGAATGAAGTTGAGTTTGATATTGATGATGATGATCCCACTACTTACCAAGCTGCCATGGAAGGTTCACATGCATCTCTATGGCATGCTGCCATGCAAGATGAATTGAGTTCAATGACAAAGAATGGTGTTTGGAGTTTGGTTGAGAGTTCAACTGATATGAAGCCGATAGGATGTAAATGGGTATTTAAAACCAAACGAGACTCAAAAGGTGAGATTGAAAGGTATAAGGCCAGATTGGTGGCCAAGGGTTTCACTTAGAAAGAAGGGTTGGATTACAAAGACACTTTTTCACCTGTGTCTACCAAAGACTCTTTTAGAGTTATTATGGCACTCACAGCGCATTTTGATCTTGAGTTGCATCAAATGGACGTTAAAACAGCTTTCTTAAATGGCAATCTTGGTGAAACCATTTATATGAGACAACCACCAGGATTCGTTGAAAGGGGAAAGGAGAGTTTTGTATGCAAGCTCAATAAGTCTATATATGGACTTAAGCAAGCCTCGAGACAATGGTACAAAAAGTTTGATCAGGTGGTGACATCTTTTGGGTTTGTTGAAAATAAAATTGATAACTGTGTATATTTGAAAGTTGTGAAGTCCAGTTTTATCTTCTTGTTGTTATATGTAGATGGCATACTCCTTGCTAGTTCAAATGTACCATTGTTAAATGATACGAAGGATATGTTATCGAAGAGTTTTGACATGAAGGATTTGGGAGAAGCACACTTTGTGCTGGGTATTGAGATAGTCAGAAATAGGTTGAAGAAAACTTTGGGACTGTCACAATTTAATTACATTGACAGAGTGCTTAAAAGGTTCAATATGGAAAATTGTAATGAAAGTGCAAGACAAAGTGAGGGAAGGTGTAATCGAAATTGAGCATCTTGGTACTTATGACATGGTGGCTGATCCATTAACAAAAGCATTACATGTCACAGCCTTCAATAGACATGTGCTTAAGATGGGTTTACAATCCTCCTTTGATCTAATTTGAATGTGGGAGAAAAAGGTATTTGCTTCTGTATTGACATGAAATTTATTATGTTGTAAACTTAAGTTGTTTCTGTTATGTTGATCTTTGCAAAGTTAACGATATGAATGATATTTTATATCATCATAAGACCAAAAGAAATGTGGGAGCTGTTAAGGTACCAACAAGCTCTCACAAATTTAATTAAGTTCCTCAACTTACAACTTTATAATTGGTGAGATCAATTTGTGATTCTTTATGCAGATACAAATATTTTGTATTGAGTATTTAGAGTTCAATTGATAAATCTGTATAGTTAGTTGCAAAGTCATTTTGTTTATTATAAGTATGTGATCACCTTAATTTGTATGTATATATGTTAAAATAGTTTAATCAAACTCATGTGGGAGAATGTAAGAGTTTTTCATTATGTG